>JAUIMM010000573.1:1195000-1889293 GCA_031769625.1 Taudactylus pleione
AATTATTCAGCCAGGGGCTGCACCCAATGAATTGTTTTTAAATTAATTTACTATCAACTTTACAGCCAGGGGCTGCACAAATTAATTTATTTTTATTAATTATTCAGCCAGGGGCTGCACCCAATGAATTGTTTTTTACTTTTTTAATTAAATTATTATTAATTATGCAGCCGAGGTCTGCACCAATGAATTGTTTTTTAATTAATTTATTATCAATTTTACAGCCAGGGGCTGCACCAACTATCAACTATCAATTCTTCAATCCTCAAGGGTATCCCCACCATTATCTTTACACAGTGCTCAACTCTATTAATAATGATATCAATCAGTTTTGAGCCAGCAAGCTGGATGCAACCTTTTAACCCTATAACTAGATGAAAAAATTCAATATTGTGAGCTGTGAGGTGGTCAAAATTGACTGGAAACGAGTGGAAATAAATGTTATTGAGGTTATTAATACTGTAGGGAAAAAAAGGGCAATTTAATGTGATTTTAGCAGTTTTTTTTATTTTTTAAGAAAAAATCCAGATCCAAGACCAAAACAGGAAAACAAAACATGGAGGTGAGGTTTTGGCAAAACCAATCCAGATCCAAAACCAGGGGAGATCCAGATCCAAAAACAAAAACAAAACATGGGGGTCGGCGCACATCTCTAGTGACAAGATGTGTATAAAATAATGTGCTAAAAAATTCAAAGTGATCAGTAAAAAAGGGGACAGTAAAATATTAAAAGGATTTTGTTCATTTTCAAGAAGGCACTAAAATTGATGTTCTCATTGATTCAATTTGGGGCAATACTGCCCAACCTAAAAGTTCAATAGCTTTCTTTCTTCAGAAGCTCCTTAAGAGCATCTCCTCCTCTGATGTCAAGGTTCATGGTTTCTAGACCGAATACTGTCATATCCTTGACTGAGCTACCATGTTTGAGATGAAAGTGCCAAACTACTGTAGTCAATTGCTTCATCATGACTAAATCTGAATCAGCATGTCTGATGGTACCCATGTGCTCAAGTATTCTTTGTTTTAACAATCGTAACGTCATTCCTATGTACAGTATCTCTAAAAGCTATTTGCTTTTTACCCTATTCAATTTAAAACTGGCGAAAACACATATGGGCGAATGCAGCGAAAAGCCGAACCAGCGAAAAGGTCAGTTTTTTGGGGGAAACCAGTCTGTACACCCAATAAAGCCTAACTCACCTGAGGAATCAATATAGAAGTGTATTATTAGCCATAATAAAATTAATTAGGGATCTTATTTTGAGTCAAAGGACTGTTATATGCATATTTGCATAAGTGTGGAAAAATATTAAGCAATGTTTTTTATGAACAATAATTGCTGTAGTTAAATTGGGGGTACATGTAAATGGATAAGAGTATATTTTGGGGTTTGTAAAGTGGAGAATATTTTTTTTGTAAATACACCTGCTGCAGCCTCCTGCAATCCTAAAAACACATGACCAATCCATAGAGCACCTCAAAATCTATCCCAGTACAGGATTCTGAACCAAGTGCCCACATTTGTACCCCAAAATATGGATTTTGCACTTCTTTTCTACTGCCTTTTGCTGGAGAAACTTTTTTGCATGTTTTTGTCTATGGAGTTTTCGCCTAGGCGATAACGTCCTGGAATTGAATAGGGCCATACTTTGAAAACAGGCGAAAACCACGCATCAGCAATTTTCGCTGATCGCGGCTTTTCGACTCTAATTGAATACGGGCCTATATGGGATATGTGCAATATTTTATATTAAATATCCAAGACTAGAGGAAACTCTGTTGTAGTGTGAACTCAGCAACCCTTGTTTATGTGATAATTATTGCTGCTGCTAAACAGGGTATATGCAATTCCATTTAACAAGATATTTATTATCAATTTACACTGTATGTGCAAATAAGAAATATTTTTCTCTATATCTATGAAATTAAAATAATGTGTTTATCAGTCCTTGTTACTGTATGTGATATGTTAAATATGAATTTCCAGTATTAGAAGATATTATCATCAATCCTCATTTAAGTGATTATTTGTACTGATAAACAGGGCATGTACTTTTTTAAAAATATTTTGCCAATTTTTATTTTTGATGGTACTAGCCATAATTCATCTTATAGAGCAGGGGTTCTCAAACTTTTTTGCTCTGGGACCCCGTCTAACAGTAAAAATTATTACAGGACCCCAGCAAGTTACTGCAGAATGACTGCAACACATGCGTGGTCAGCAGACCGCTCATGCACAGTAGCACTATGGAGACGCAGTAGACTATGGAAACTGAAGTCAGGTATCTGCTAATGCAGGGGCAGAACTATGGGAGACAATGGAGGCGCCTCTATTGCCCACAACATAGTCATCACACTTAAGGCTATTCTATATTAGTGTTTTTGTGCATAAGTGATAGATAGATAGATAGATAGATAGATAGATAGATAGATAGATAGATAGATAGATAGATAGATAGATTATGCACCACATTTATTTTCCCTTTTGTTTTAGGGGGGCACAAAAATAATAACTTGCCTCCGTGCATCTGGTATGAACTTATGCCACTGCGTAATGCGATCATTTCATTTAGACATTGCAGGGACAAGCTCCTTTCGAAGCCCCTGTCCCTGCAAGGTGAGGCAGAGAGTGATTGGGGAGACAGTGGGTGACTGGTGAGGCAAAGGATGACGTAGGAGGCAGTGGATAACAGGGAGAAACAGTGGGTGATGGTGGCAGAGGATACCATGAAAATGCAGAGGGTGACTGGGGAGGCAATAGGTGACATAGGAGGCAGTGGGTAATAGGGAGAAGCAGTGGGTGACAGGGGGTAGGCGGAGGGTGTCAGGTGACGGAGAGGCAGTGGGTGGCAGGGAGAAGCAAAGGATGGCAGTGGGTGAGGGGGAGGCAGTGGGTGGCAGCAAGAAGCTGTGGGTGACAGGGGAAGGAAGTGGGTGAAAGAGTGAAGCAGTGGGTGGCAAGGAGCAGCATAGGGTGTCAGGAAAGACAGTGGGTGACTGGGGAGGCAAAGGGTGACATAGGAGGCAGTGGGTAACGGGGAGAATGAGTGGCTCACATGGGGAGGGAGAGGGTGACAGGGAGAGACAGAGGGTGGCAGGGGGTGACTGGATGACAGGGAGAGACAGAGGGTGATAGGGGGGAGGCAGATCATGGCATGGAAAGGCAGAGAGTGACTGGGGTGGCAATAGGTGACATAGGAGGCAGTGAGTAATATGGAGAAGCAGTGGGTTTTGGTGGCAGGGAGAAGCTGAGGATGGCAGTGAGTGACAGGAGGCGGCAGTGGGTGGCAATTAGCAGCAAAGGGTGGCAGAGAAGACAGTGAGTGACTGGGGAAGTAGTGGGAGGCTAAGGGTGACATAGGACATAGTGGGTAACAGGAAGAACCAGTGGGTGACAGGGGGAGGTAGTAGATGAGAAAGACAGAGGGTGCAGTGCATTTCAAGGGAGAGACAGTGGATGACAGGGGAGGCAATGGGTTTTTAATAAATTAGATTTTTCTGCTCCCCCCTCCAGTTCCCACACTGCGTGTTCCCCTGTTCCCCCATAGGGTCTGTGCTCAACACTCCCCTCATTCCTCCTGCTGAAGTTTCTTCTCCCTACACAGCAATCAACACACATTCTGTGTCCTCCCACCCTGGCAGCAGTGGTCCACCAGGCTGCACTTACTTAACAACATCTGCACAGACTGCAGAGAGAGTGTTGCAGCTGGCTCCTCTGAGTCTGTCTGCTGCTGAAGCTTGCTGCCTGTGTGTCAGTTTTTGCTGCTGGGCAGGAGGACAAGAGAAGCTGAGCACTGGGGTGGGGGCGGGGCTGCTTGATGACTCCTTGGATCTCTCAGCCAGTGATCCGAGGAGTCTGAAATAACAGACAGTTCAACTGGTTTCACTCTCCTCAGAGGGGTCATCAACCTCACCCCATGTGAGTCGCGACCCCAAGCTGAGATGGCCGCGACCCACTTTGGGGTCATGACCCACAGTTTGAGAACTGCTGTTATAGAGGTATGCATTAATAAAATGTAAGTATTAATTATTATAACCAATTCATAGGTTCATTATATAAGAGTGCCCCAAAAAAAGGAATTTTTCTGTATTTTTCCTGTGCAAAATACAATCCAATATTTTAATGGTGGATCACAATTTTTTTCTCTTAATTCCAGCAAATAAGTAAAAGTTCTTTGAAAGTGTGAATTAAGGCAGTAATGTGTGATGTATAATTACGTATAATTATGTTGTGAATATAAATGTATTTCAGCTTAGAGTGGTGCCTCCATCCGTTGTCTTTTATATGGCGCTGTGTGAGTAATGTTTCAGAAATCAGAGTGTGGCATAAAAAGGGCTTATATAAATATGTCATGAAAGACAGTCATGCGTCTATATTCAATAGTTAACATTTGTTAAACTAAATTTCAGTGCATTACAGCACACCATAAGTTATAATATTGCATCATACATTAGTGCCTTTCCTGGGCAGAGAAGAAGCTAGAGAGTGGAGAAAGCTGTTGGTCCCTAGCAAGCTGCCAGCAGTGCCATGAAGAAGGACTGTGGATCCGTGCTGAAGTTGCAGCCACAGCGAGTCACAGTAGCACTGGGGGGGGCTAAGAATATCATGCAGGACACAGCATGAGCCAAGTGGTACCTTCATACAGTTATGGGGGTCAGATTGCAGCAGGTAGCAGGCCATATTTGGCCCACAGACCATAGTTTGGACATCCCTGATCTAAATGAAGAAAACATTATTATTATCCTTTATTTATATGGCGCCACAAGGGTTCCGCAGTGCCTTACATAGTACATAAACATAGTGCACAAACATAGTACATAGACATAGTACATAGACAGTTGAGCAGAACAAGAAAACAGTGTCATACAGTTTAAGACAATGCAATACAAGTACATGGTATATAAACACTGCTGCAACAGAAGCAGGATGGCAAAAGTCACGGGTTAGGTGCTTTTGAGTATAGAGCAGATAATATAAGTAAAGAAAGGATAAGCACAAGAGGAAAGAGGGCCCTGCTTGTGAGAGCTTACATTCTAGAGGGGATGGGCAAACAGACAGGGGTGACACGGATGGGGTAGAAAGTGAGCATGGGACAGAGGGTTAGGATGACAGATGGGTGGATTCCTATTTTACAGCATGTGTGGAAGTCATTTGAATTAAGATTTATGCCACTGACATTCTACTTTAAGAGGCAGTTTTTGTAGGTGTCTGTGGAAAGCCATGGCTGTTATATCAGTGTATGTACAGTATATGTAGGTGTCTGGGGAAAGCCATGGCTGTTATATCAGTTTACGTGAAGTCTGACGGGTAGCTAAAGCCACTTCGTGAAGGGCTATTTAGAGAGTTTGGTTAACGTATAAACCAGCAGTCTCAAGTAAATGTAGAAATTGGTAAAAGTAGTTATTGTAAAGAGATGTTCAGATGTAAAATAATAAGTTGTGATCAAGTGTGAATTCTATAAGGCACATTTATTGATTTGGAGGGTGATGGGAGACATGTGAGGTTTGCAGGATATTTATTCCATAGTATATCCGCTGTCCGTGTGTGGGGCCTGGATTTGGTGATATGTCACCAGATAATAAAAGCAGAAGAATGGAGAAGTACATATAGTTGTAGGTGTGTAAAAAATTTTTATAGTGACACAATGAGGCTGTAATTGTCAATTTTTGATGAAAAGAAATCTCATTAGTTTTTAGAGGAATTAGACAAATTTTAAGTAATGGTATCTTAATCTGAAATTACCTAAGATGTTGGTCAATGTTTGTTCAACTGTTTGATTAACTGTTATGTAATCACACTTTGTGCATTTAACACTTGGTGTTTTTAACCCCAGCTGCAAACAGCCCCAGCTGCCCCTAGACTGAATATAAGGAGTGGTAACCCTTGATTAAGACAGGCTACAACTGACTCAATTGGCTTGCTGATCAAAGGAGATAACTTGCTCTGAGTTGGAGCAAAAACCAGGCCAGATATATACCATAAACTATGCTTCACTGACCAATACAGACTATACAGGAAGAGAAAAAAAAAAAACTATGCAAGAGATAAAGTCACATACATTTGAATCCACACACGATTGCAAGCATGAGGTTCTATGCAGAATATCGGTGCAATAAGCAAGATGAGACAGTCACATACCTGAGGGATGAAATGAAATAAACAGATGATTAGTCCATATTCATGCAGGATAAATGTTTGATTAACTGTTATGTAATCACACTTTGTGCATTTAACACTTGGTGTTTTTAACCCCAGCTGCAAACAGCCCCAGCTGCCCCTAGACTGAATATAAGGAGTGGTAACCCTTGATTAAGACAGGCTACAACTGACTCAATTGGCTTGCTGATCAAAGGAGATAACTTGCTCTGAGTTGGAGCAAAAACCAGGCCAGATATATACCATAAACTATGCTTCACTGACCAATACAGACTATACAGGAAGAGAAAAAAAAAAAACTATGCAAGAGATAAAGTCACATGCATTTGAATCCACACACGATTGCAAGCATGAGGTTCTATGCAGAATATCGGTGCAATAAGCAAGATGAGACAGTCACATACATTTGAATCCACACACGATTGCAAGCATGAGGTTCTATGCAGAATATCGGTGCAATAAGCAAGATGAGACAGTCACATACATTTGAATCCACACACGATTGCAAGCATGAGGTTCTATGCAGAATATCGGTGCAATAAGCAAGATGAGACAGTCACATACCTGAGGGATGAAATGAAATAAACAGATGATTAGTCCATATTCATGCAGGATAAATGTTTGATTAACTGTTATGTAATCACACTTTGTGCATTTAACACTTGGTGTTTTTAACCCCAGCTGCAAACAGCCCCAGCTGCCCCTAGACTGAATATAAGGAGTGGTAACCCTTGATTAAGACAGGCTACAACTGACTCAATTGGCTTGCTGATCAAAGGAGATAACTTGCTCTGAGTTGGAGCAAAAACCAGGCCAGATATATACCATAAACTATGCTTCACTGACCAATACAGACTATACAGGAAGAGAAAAAAAAAAAACTATGCAAGAGATAAAGTCACATACATTTGAATCCACACACGATTGCAAGCATGAGGTTCTATGCAGAATATCGGTGCAATAAGCAAGATGAGACAGTCACATACCTGAGGGATGAAATGAAATAAACAGATGATTAGTCCATATTCATGCAGGATAAATGTTTGATTAACTGTTATGTAATCACACTTTGTGCATTTAACACTTGGTGTTTTTAACCCCAGCTGCAAACAGCCCCAGCTGCCCCTAGACTGAATATAAGGAGTGGTAACCCTTGATTAAGACAGGCTACAACTGACTCAATTGGCTTGCTGATCAAAGGAGATAACTTGCTCTGAGTTGGAGCAAAAACCAGGCCAGATATATACCATAAACTATGCTTCACTGACCAATACAGACTATACAGGAAGAGAAAAAAAAAAAAACTATGCAAGAGATAAAGTCACATGCATTTGAATCCACACACGATTGCAAGCATGAGGTTCTATGCAGAATATCGGTGCAATAAGCAAGATGAGACAGTCACATACATTTGAATCCACACACGATTGCAAGCATGAGGTTCTATGCAGAATATCGGTGCAATAAGCAAGATGAGACAGTCACATACATTTGAATCCACACACGATTGCAAGCATGAGGTTCTATGCAGAATATCGGTGCAATAAGCAAGATGAGACAGTCACATACCTGAGGGATGAAATGAAATAAACAGATGATTAGTCCATATTCATGCAGGATAAAAGTTTGATTAACTGTTATGTAATCACACTTTGTGCATTTAACACTTGGTGTTTTTAACCCCAGCTGCAAACAGCCCCAGCTGCCCCTAGACTGAATATAAGGAGTGGTAACCCTTGATTAAGACAGGCTACAACTGACTCAATTGGCTTGCTGATCAAAGGAGATAACTTGCTCTGAGTTGGAGCAAAAACCAGGCCAGATATATACCATAAACTATGCTTCACTGACCAATACAGACTATACAGGAAGAGAAAAAAAAAAAACTATGCAAGAGATAAAGTCACATGCATTTGAATCCACACACGATTGCAAGCATGAGGTTCTATGCAGAATATCGGTGCAATAAGCAAGATGAGACAGTCACATACATTTGAATCCACACACGATTGCAAGCATGAGGTTCTATGCAGAATATCGGTGCAATAAGCAAGATGAGACAGTCACATACATTTGAATCCACACACGATTGCAAGCATGAGGTTCTATGCAGAATATCGGTGCAATAAGCAAGATGAGACAGTCACATACCTGAGGGATGAAATGAAATAAACAGATGATTAGTCCATATTCATGCAGGATAAATGTTTGATTAACTGTTATGTAATCACACTTTGTGCATTTAACACTTGGTGTTTTTAACCCCAGCTGCAAACAGCCCCAGCTGCCCCTAGACTGAATATAAGGAGTGGTAACCCTTGATTAAGACAGGCTACAACTGACTCAATTGGCTTGCTGATCAAAGGAGATAACTTGCTCTGAGTTGGAGCAAAAACCAGGCCAGATATATACCATAAACTATGCTTCACTGACCAATACAGACTATACAGGAAGAGAAAAAAAAAAAACTATGCAAGAGATAAAGTCACATGCATTTGAATCCACACACGATTGAAAGCATGAGGTTCTATGCAGAATATCGGTGCAATAAGCAAGATGAGAGTCACATACATTTGAATCCACACACGATTGCAAGCATGAGGTTCTATGCAGAATATCGGTGCAATAAGCAAGATGAGACAGTCACATACATTTGAATCCACACACGATTGCAAGCATGAGGTTCTATGCAGAATATCGGTGCAATAAGCAAGATGAGACAGTCACATACCTGAGGGATGAAATGAAATAAACAGATGATTAGTCCATATTCATGCAGGATAAATGTTTGATTAACTGTTATGTATTCACACTTTGTGCATTTAACACTTGGTGTTTTTAACCCCAGCTGCAAACAGCCCCAGCTGCCCCTAGACTGAATATAAGGAGTGGTAACCCTTGATTAAGACAGGCTACAACTGACTCAATTGGCTTGCTGATCAAAGGAGATAACTTGCTCTGAGTTGGAGCAAAAACCAGGCCAGATATATACCATAAACTATGCTTCACTGACCAATACAGACTATACAGGAAGAGAAAAAAAAAAAACTATGCAAGAGATAAAGTCACATGCATTTGAATCCACACACGATTGCAAGCATGAGGTTCTATGCAGAATATCGGTGCAATAAGCAAGATGAGACAGTCACATACATTTGAATCCACACACGATTGCAAGCATGAGGTTCTATGCAGAATATCGGTGCAATAAGCAAGATGAGACAGTCACATACATTTGAATCCACACACGATTGCAAGCATGAGGTTCTATGCAGAATATCGGTGCAATAAGCAAGATGAGACAGTCACATACCTGAGGGATGAAATGAAATAAACAGATGATTAGTCCATATTCATGCAGGATAAATGTTTGATTAACTGTTATGTAATCACACTTTGTGCATTTAACACTTGGTGTTTTTAACCCCAGCTGCAAACAGCCCCAGCTGCCCCTAGACTGAATATAAGGAGTGGTAACCCTTGATTAAGACAGGCTACAACTGACTCAATTGGCTTGCTGATCAAAGGAGATAACTTGCTCTGAGTTGGAGCAAAAACCAGGCCAGATATATACCATAAACTATGCTTCACTGACCAATACAGACTATACAGGAAGAGAAAAAAAAAAAACTATGCAAGAGATAAAGTCACATGCATTTGAATCCACACACGATTGCAAGCATGAGGTTCTATGCAGAATATCGGTGCAATAAGCAAGATGAGACAGTCACATACATTTGAATCCACACACGATTGCAAGCATGAGGTTCTATGCAGAATATCGGTGCAATAAGCAAGATGAGACAGTCACATACATTTGAATCCACACACGATTGCAAGCATGAGGTTCTATGCAGAATATCGGTGCAATAAGCAAGATGAGACAGTCACATACCTGAGGGATGAAATGAAATAAACAGATGATTAGTCCATATTCATGCAGGATAAATGTTTGATTAACTGTTATGTAATCACACTTTGTGCATTTAACACTTGGTGTTTTTAACCCCAGCTGCAAACAGCCCCAGCTGCCCCTAGACTGAATATAAGGAGTGGTAACCCTTGATTAAGACAGGCTACAACTGACTCAATTGGCTTGCTGATCAAAGGAGATAACTTGCTCTGAGTTGGAGCAAAAACCAGGCCAGATATATACCATAAACTATGCTTCACTGACCAATACAGACTATACAGGAAGAGAAAAAAAAAAAACTATGCAAGAGATAAAGTCACATGCATTTGAATCCACACACGATTGCAAGCATGAGGTTCTATGCAGAATATCGGTGCAATAAGCAAGATGAGACAGTCACATACATTTGAATCCACACACGATTGCAAGCATGAGGTTCTATGCAGAATATCGGTGCAATAAGCAAGATGAGACAGTCACATACATTTGAATCCACACACGATTGCAAGCATGAGGTTCTATGCAGAATATCGGTGCAATAAGCAAGATGAGACAGTCACATACCTGAGGGATGAAATTAAATAAACAGATGATTAGTCCATATTCATGCAGGATAAATGTTTGATTAACTGTTATGTAATCACACTTTGTGCATTTAACACTTGGTGTTTTTAACCCCAGCTGCAAACAGCCCCAGCTGCCCCTAGACTGAATATAAGGAGTGGTAACCCTTGATTAAGACAGGCTACAACTGACTCAATTGGCTTGCTGATCAAAGGAGATAACTTGCTCTGAGTTGGAGCAAAAACCAGGCCAGATATATACCATAAACTATGCTTCACTGACCAATACAGACTATACAGGAAGAGAAAAAAAAAAAACTATGCAAGAGATAAAGTCACATGCATTTGAATCCACACACGATTGCAAGCATGAGGTTCTATGCAGAATATCGGTGCAATAAGCAAGATGAGACAGTCACATACATTTGAATCCACACACGATTGCAAGCATGAGGTTCTATGCAGAATATCGGTGCAATAAGCAAGATGAGACAGTCACATACATTTGAATCCACACACGATTGCAAGCATGAGGTTCTATGCAGAATATCGGTGCAATAAGCAAGATGAGACAGTCACATACCTGAGGGATGAAATGAAATAAACAGATGATTAGTCCATATTCATGCAGGATAAATGTTTGATTAACTGTTATGTAATCACACTTTGTGCATTTAACACTTGGTGTTTTTAACCCCAGCTGCAAACAGCCCCAGCTGCCCCTAGACTGCATATAAGGAGTGGTAACCCTTGATTAAGACAGGCTACAACTGACTCAATTGGCTTGCTGATCAAAGGAGATAACTTGCTCTGAGTTGGAGCAAAAACCAGGCCAGATATATACCATAAACTATGCTTCACTGACCAATACAGACTATACAGGAAGAGAAAAAAAAAAAACTATGCAAGAGAAAAAGTCACATGCATTTGAATCCACACACGATTGCAAGCATGAGGTTCTATGCAGAATATCGGTGCAATAAGCAAGATGAGACAGTCACATACATTTGAATCCACACACGATTGCAAGCATGAGGTTCTATGCAGAATATCGGTGCAATAAGCAAGATGAGACAGTCACATACATTTGAATCCACACACGATTGCAAGCATGAGGTTCTATGCAGAATATCGGTGCAATAAGCAAGATGAGACAGTCACATACCTGAGGGATAAAATGAAATAAACAGATGATTAGTCCATATTCATGCAGGATAAATGTTTGATTAACTGTTATGTAATCACACTTTGTGCATTTAACACTTGGTGTTTTTAACCCCAGCTGCAAACAGCCCCAGCAGCCCCTAGACTGAATATAAGGAGTGGTAACCCTTGATTAAGACAGGCTACAACTGACTCAATTGGCTTGCTGATCAAAGGAGATAACTTGCTCTGAGTTGGAGCAAAAACCAGGCCAGATATATACCATAAACTATGCTTCACTGACCAATACAGACTATACAGGAAGAGAAAAAAAAAAAACTATGCAAGAGATAAAGTCACATGCATTTGAATCCACACACGATTGCAAGCATGAGGTTCTATGCAGAATATCGGTGCAATAAGCAAGATGAGACTGTCACATACATTTGAATCCACACACGATTGCAAGCATGAGGTTCTATGCAGAATATCGGTGCAATAAGCAAGATGAGACAGTCACATACATTTGAATCCACACACGATTACAAGCATGAGGTTCTATGCAGAATATCGGTGCAATAAGCAAGATGAGACAGTCACATACATTTGAATCCACACACGATTGCAAGCATGAGGTTCTATGCAGAATATCGGTGCAATAAGCAAGATATTCACACACGATTGCAAGCATGAGGTTCTATGCAGAATATCGGTGCAATAAGCAAGATGAGACAGTCACATACATTTGAATCCACACACGATTGCAAGCATGAGGTTCTATGCAGAATATCGGTGCAATAAGCAAGATGAGACAGTCACATACCTGAGGGATGAAATGAAATAAACAGATGATTAGTCCATATTCATGCAGGATAAATGTTTGATTAACTGTTATGTAATCACACTTTGTGCATTTAACACTTGGTGTTTTTAACCCCAGCTGCAAACAGCCCCAGCTGCCCCTAGACTGAATATAAGGAGTGGTAACCCTTGATTAAGACAGGCTACAACTGACTCAATTGGCTTGCTGATCAAAGGAGATAACTTGCTCTGAGTTGGAGCAAAAACCAGGCCAGATATATACCATAAACTATGCTTCACTGACCAATACAGACTATACAGGAAGAGAAAAAAAAAAAAACTATGCAAGAGATAAAGTCACATGCATTTGAATCCACACACGATTGCAAGCATGAGGTTCTATGCAGAATATCGGTGCAATAAGCAAGATGAGACAGTCACATACATTTGAATCCACACACGATTGCAAGCATGAGGTTCTATGCAGAATATCGGTGCAATAAGCAAGATGAGACAGTCACATACATTTGAATCCACACACGATTGCAAGCATGAGGTTCTATGCAGAATATCGGTGCAATAAGCAAGATGAGACAGTCACATACCTGAGGGATGAAATTAAATAAACAGATGATTAGTCCATATTCATGCAGGATAAATGTTTGATTAACTGTTATGTAATCACACTTTGTGCATTTAACACTTGGTGTTTTTAACCCCAGCTGCAAACAGCCCCAGCTGCCCCTAGACTGAATATAAGGAGTGGTAACCCTTGATTAAGACAGGCTACAACTGACTCAATTGGTTTGCTGATCAAAGGAGATAACTTGCTCTGAGTTGGAGCAAAAACCAGGCCAGATATATACCATAAACTATGCTTCACTGACCAATACAGACTATACAGGAAGAGAAAAAAAAAAAACTATGCAAGAGATAAAGTCACATGCATTTGAATCCACACACGATTGCAAGCATGAGGTTCTATGCAGAATATCGGTGCAATAAGCAAGATGAGACAGTCACATACATTTGAATCCACACACGATTGCAAGCATGAGGTTCTATGCAGAATATCGGTGCAATAAGCAAGATGAGACAGTCACATACATTTGAATCCACACACGATTGCAAGCATGAGGTTCTATGCAGAATATCGGTGCAATAAGCAAGATGAGACAGTCACATACCTGAGGGATGAAATGAAATAAACAGATGATTAGTCCATATTCATGCAGGATAAATGTTTGATTAACTGTTATGTAATCACACTTTGTGCATTTAACACTTGGTGTTTTTAACCCCAGCTGCAAACAGCCCCAGCTGCCCCTAGACTGAATATAAGGAGTGGTAACCCTTGATTAAGACAGGCTACAACTGACTCAATTGGCTTGCTGATCAAAGGAGATAACTTGCTCTGAGTTGGAGCAAAAACCAGGCCAGATATATACCATAAACTATGCTTCACTGACCAATACAGACTATACAGGAAGAGAAAAAAAAAACTATGCAAGAGATAAAGTCACAAGCATTTGAATCCACACACGATTGCAAGCATGAGGTTCTATGCAGAATATCGGTGCAATAAGCAAGATGAGACAGTCACATACATTTGAATCCACACACGATTGCAAGCATGAGGTTCTATGCAGAATATCGGTGCAATAAGCAAGATGAGACAGTCACATACATTTGAATCCACACACGATTACAAGCATGAGGTTCTATGCAGAATATCGGTGCAATAAGCAAGATGAGACAGTCACATACATTTGAATCCACACACGATTGCAAGCATGAGGTTCTATGCAGAATATCGGTGCAATAAGCAAGATGAGACAGTCACATGCATTTGAATCCACACACGATTACAAGCATGAGGTTCTATGCAGAATATCGGTGCAATAAGCAAGATGAGACAGTCACATACATTTGAATCCACACACGATTGCAAGCATGAGGTTCTATGCAGAATATCGGTGCAATAAGCAAGATGAGACAGTCACATACATTTGAATCCACACGATTACAAGCATGAGGTTCTATGCAGAATATCGGTGCAATAAGCAAGATGAGACAGTCACATACATTTGAATCCACACACGATTGCAAGCATGAGGTTCTATACAGAATATCGGTGCAATAAGCAAGATATTCACACACGATTGCAAGCATGAGGTTCTATGCAGAATATCGGTGCAATAAGCAAGATGAGACAGTCACATACCTGAGGGATGAAATGAAATAAACAGATGATTAGTCCATATTCATGCAGGATAAATGTTTGATTAACTGTTATGTAATCACACTTTGTGCATTTAACACTTGGTGTTTTTAACCCCAGCTGCAAACAGCCCCAGCTGCCCCTAGACTGAATATAAGGAGTGGTAACCCTTGATTAAGACAGGCTACAACTGACTCAATTGGCTTGCTGATCAAAGGAGATAACTTGCTCTGAGTTGGAGCAAAAACCAGGCCAGATATATACCATAAACTATGCTTCACTGACCAATACAGACTATACAGGAAGAGAAAAAAAAAAAACTATGCAAGAGATAAAGTCACATGCATTTGAATCCACACACGATTGCAAGCATGAGGTTCTATGCAGAATATCGGTGCAATAAGCAAGATGAGACAGTCACATACATTTGAATCCACACACGATTGCAAGCATGAGGTTCTATGCAGAATATCGGTGCAATAAGCAAGATGAGACAGTCACATACATTTGAATCCACACACGATTGCAAGCATGAGGTTCTATGCAGAATATCGGTGCAATAAGCAAGATGAGACAGTCACATACCTGAGGGATGAAATGAAATAAACAGATGATTAGTCCATATTCATGCAGGATAAATGTTTGATTAACTGTTATGTAATCACACTTTGTGCATTTAACACTTGGTGTTTTTAACCCCAGCTGCAAACAGCCCCAGCTGCCCCTAGACTGAATATAAGGAGTGGTAACCCTTGATTAAGACAGGCTACAACTGACTCAATTGGCTTGCTGATCAAAGGAGATAACTTGCTCTGAGTTGGAGCAAAAACCAGGCCAGATATATACCATAAACTATGCTTCACTGACCAATACAGACTATACAGGAAGAGAAAAAAAAAAAACTATGCAAGAGATAAAGTCACATGCATTTGAATCCACACACGATTGCAAGCATGAGGTTCTATGCAGAATATCGGTGCAATAAGCAAGATGAGACAGTCACATACATTTGAATCCACACACAATTGCAAGCATGAGGTTCTATGCAGAATATCGGTGCAATAAGCAAGATGAGACAGTCACATACATTTGAATCCACACACGATTGCAAGCATGAGGTTCTATGCAGAATATCGGTGCAATAAGCAAGATGAGACAGTCACATACCTGAGGGATGAAATGAAATAAACAGATGATTAGTCCATATTCATGCAGGATAAATGTTTGATTAACTGTTATGTAATCACACTTTGTGCATTTAACACTTGGTGTTTTTAACCCCAGCTGCAAACAGCCCCAGCTGCCCCTAGACTGAATATAAGGAGTGGTAACCCTTGATTAAGACAGGCTACAACTGACTCAATTGGCTTGCTGATCAAAGGAGATAACTTGCTCTGAGTTGGAGCAAAAACCAGGCCAGATATATACCATAAACTATGCTTCACTGACCAATACAGACTATACAGGAAGAGAAAAAAAAAAAACTATGCAAGAGATAAAGTCACATGCATTTGAATCCACACACGATTGCAAGCATGAGGTTCTATGCAGAATATCGGTGCAATAAGCAAGATGAGACAGTCACATACATTTGAATCCACACACGATTGCAAGCATGAGGTTCTATGCAGAATATCGGTGCAATAAGCAAGATGAGACAGTCACATACATTTGAATCCACACACGATTACAAGCATGAGGTTCTATGCAGAATATCGGTGCAATAAGCAAGATGAGACAGTCACATACATTTGAATCCACACACGATTGCAAGCATGAGGTTCTATGCAGAATATCGGTGCAATAAGCAAGATATTCACACACGATTGCAAGCATGAGGTTCTATGCAGAATATCGGTGCAATAAGCAAGATGAGACAGTCACATACATTTGAATCCACACACGATTGCAAGCATGAGGTTCTATGCAGAATATCGGTGCAATAAGCAAGATGAGACAGTCACATACCTGAGGGATGAAATGAAATAAACAGATGATTAGTCCATATTCATGCAGGATAAATGTTTGATTAACTGTTATGTAATCACACTTTGTGCATTTAACACTTGGTGTTTTTAACCCCAGCTGCAAACAGCCCCAGCTGCCCCTAGACTGAATATAAGGAGTGGTAACCCTTGATTAAGACAGGCTACAACTGACTCAATTGGCTTGCTGATCAAAGTAGATAACTTGCTCTGAGTTGGAGCAAAAACCAGGCCAGATATATACCATAAACTATGCTTCACTGACCAATACAGACTATACAGGAAGAGAAAAAAAAAATAACTATGCAAGAGATAAAGTCACATGCATTTGAATCCACACACGATTGCAAGCATGAGGTTCTATGCAGAATATCGGTGCAATAAGCAAGATGAGACAGTCACATACATTTGAATCCACACACGATTGCAAGCATGAGGTTCTATGCAGAATATCGGTGCAATAAGCAAGATGAGACAGTCACATACATTTGAATCCACACACGATTGCAAGCATGAGGTTCTATGCAGAATATCGGTGCAATAAGCAAGATGAGACAGTCACATACATTTGAATCCACACACGATTGCAAGCATGAGGTTCTATGCAGAATATCGGTGCAATAAGCAAGATGAGACAGTCACATACCTGAGGGATGAAATGAAATAAACAGATGATTAGTCCATATTCATGCAGGATAAATGTTTGATTAACTGTTATGTAATCACACTTTGTGCATTTAACACGGTGTTTTTAACCCCAGCTGCAAACAGCCCCAGCTGCCCCTAGACTGCATATAAGGAGTGGTAACCCTTGATTAAGACAGGCTACAACTGACTCAATTGGCTTGCTGATCAAAGGAGATAACTTGCTCTGAGTTGGAGCAAAAACCAGGCCAGATATATACCATAAACTATGCTTCACTGACCAATACAGACTATACAGGAAGAGAAAAAAAAAAAACTATGCAAGAGATAAAGTCACATGCATTTGAATCCACACACGATTGCAAGCATGAGGTTCTATGCAGAATATCGGTGCAATAAGCAAGATGAGACAGTCACATACATTTGAATCCACACACGATTGCAAGTATGAGGTTCTATGCAGAATATCGGTGCAATAAGCAAGATGAGACAGTCACATACATTTGAATCCACACACGATTGCAAGCATGAGGTTCTATGCAGAATATCGGTGCAATAAGCAAGATGAGACAGTCACATACCTGAGGGATGAAATGAAATAAACAGATGATTAGTCCATATTCATGCAGGATAAATGTTTGATTAACTGTTATGTAATCACACTTTGTGCATTTAACACTTGGTGTTTTTAACCCCAGCTGCAAACAGCCCCAGCTGCCCCTAGACTGAATATAAGGAGTGGTAACCCTTGATTAAGACAGGCTACAACTGACTCAATTGGCTTGCTGATCAAAGGAGATAACTTGCTCTGAGTTGGAGCAAAAACCAGGCCAGATATATACCATAAACTATGCTTCACTGACCAATACAGACTATACAGGAAGAGAAAAAAAAAAAAACTATGCAAGAGATAAAGTCACATGCATTTGAATCCACACACGATTGCAAGCATGAGGTTCTATGCAGAATATCGGTGCAATAAGCAAGATGAGACAGTCACATACATTTGAATCCACACACGATTGCAAGCATGAGGTTCTATGCAGAATATCGGTGCAATAAGCAAGATGAGACAGTCACATACATTTGAATCCACACACGATTGCAAGCATGAGGTTCTATGCAGAATATCGGTGCAATAAGCAAGATGAGACAGTCACATACCTGAGGGATGAAATGAAATAAACAGATGATTAGTCCATATTCATGCAGGATAAATGTTTGATTAACTGTTATGTAATCACACTTTGTGCATTTAACACTTGGTGTTTTTAACCCCAGCTGCAAACAGCCCCAGCTGCCCCTAGACTGAATATAAGGAGTGGTAACCCTTGATTAAGACAGGCTACAACTGACTCAATTGGCTTGCTGATCAAAGGAGATAACTTGCTCTGAGTTGGAGCAAAAACCAGGCCAGATATATACCATAAACTATGCTTCACTGACCAATACAGACTATACAGGAAGAGAAGAAAAAAAAACTATGCAAGAGATAAAGTCACATGCATTTGAATCCACACACGATTGCAAGCATGAGGTTCTATGCAGAATATCGGTGCAATAAGCAAGATGAGACAGTCACATACATTTGAATCCACACACAATTGCAAGCATGAGGTTCTATGCAGAATATCGGTGCAATAAGCAAGATGAGACAGTCACATACATTTGAATCCACACACGATTGCAAGCATGAGGTTCTATGCAGAATATCGGTGCAATAAGCAAGATGAGACAGTCACATACCTGAGGGATGAAATGAAATAAACAGATGATTAGTCCATATTCATGCAGGATAAATGTTTGATTAACTGTTATGTAATCACACTTTGTGCATTTAACACTTGGTGTTTTTAACCCCAGCTGCAAACAGCCCCAGCTGCCCCTAGACTGAATATAAGGAGTGGTAACCCTTGATTAAGACAGGCTACAACTGACTCAATTGGCTTGCTGATCAAAGGAGATAACTTGCTCTGAGTTGGAGCAAAAACCAGGCCAGATATATACCATAAACTATGCTTCACTGACCAATACAGACTATACAGGAAGAGAAAAAAAAAAAACTATGCAAGAGATAAAGTCACATGCATTTGAATCCACACACGATTGCAAGCATGAGGTTCTATGCAGAATATCGGTGCAATAAGCAAGATGAGACAGTCACATACATTTGAATCCACACACGATTGCAAGCATGAGGTTCTATGCAGAATATCGGTGCAATAAGCAAGATGAGACAGTCACATACATTTGAATCCACACACGATTACAAGCATGAGGTTCTATGCAGAATATCGGTGCAATAAGCAAGATGAGACAGTCACATACATTTGAATCCACACACGATTGCAAGCATGAGGTTCTATGCAGAATATCGGTGCAATAAGCAAGATATTCACACACGATTGCAAGCATGAGGTTCTATGCAGAATATCGGTGCAATAAGCAAGATGAGACAGTCACATACATTTGAATCCACACACGATTGCAAGCATGAGGTTCTATGCAGAATATCGGTGCAATAAGCAAGATGAGACAGTCACATACCTGAGGGATGAAATGAAATAAACAGATGATTAGTCCATATTCATGCAGGATAAATGTTTGATTAACTGTTATGTAATCACACTTTGTGCATTTAACACTTGGTGTTTTTAACCCCAGCTGCAAACAGCCCCAGCTGCCCCTAGACTGAATATAAGGAGTGGTAACCCTTGATTAAGACAGGCTACAACTGACTCAATTGGCTTGCTGATCAAAGGAGATAACTTGCTCTGAGTTGGAGCAAAAACCAGGCCAGATATATACCATAAACTATGCTTCACTGACCAATACAGACTATACAGGAAGAGAAGAAAAAAAAACTATGCAAGAGATAAAGTCACATGCATTTGAATCCACACACGATTGCAAGCATGAGGTTCTATGCAGAATATCGGTGCAATAAGCAAGATGAGACAGTCACATACATTTGAATCCACACACGATTGCAAGCATGAGGTTCTATGCAGAATATCGGTGCAATAAGCAAGATGAGACAGTCACATACATTTGAATCCACACGATTACAAGCATGAGGTTCTATGCAGAATATCGGTGCAATAAGCAAGATGAGACAGTCACATACATTTGAATCCACACACGATTGCAAGCATGAGGTTCTATGCAGAATATCGGTGCAATAAGCAAGATATTCACACACGATTGCAAGCATGAGGTTCTATGCAGAATATCGGTGCAATAAGCAAGATGAGACAGTCACATACCTGAGGGATGAAATGAAATAAACAGATGATTAGTCCATATTCATGCAGGATAAATGTTTGATTAACTGTTATGTAATCACACTTTGTGCATTTAACACTTGGTGTTTTTAACCCCAGCTGCAAACAGCCCCAGCTGCCCCTAGACTGAATATAAGGAGTGGTAACCCTTGATTAAGACAGGCTACAACTGACTCAATTGGCTTGCTGATCAAAGGAGATAACTTGCTCTGAGTTGGAGCAAAAACCAGGCCAGATATATACCATAAACTATGCTTCACTGACCAATACAGACTATACAGGAAGAGAAAAAAAAAAAACTATGCAAGAGATAAAGTCACATGCATTTGAATCCACACACGATTGCAAGCATGAGGTTCTATGCAGAATATCGGTGCAATAAGCAAGATGAGACAGTCACATACATTTGAATCCACACACGATTGCAAGCATGAGGTTCTATGCAGAATATCGGTGCAATAAGCAAGATGAGACAGTCACATACATTTGAATCCACACACGATTACAAGCATGAGGTTCTATGCAGAATATCGGTGCAATAAGCAAGATGAGACAGTCACATACATTTGAATCCACACACGATTGCAAGCATGAGGTTCTATGCAGAATATCGGTGCAATAAGCAAGATGAGACAGTCACATACATTTGAATCCACACACGATTGCAAGCATGAGGTTCTATGCAGAATATCGGTGCAATAAGCAAGATGAGACAGTCACATACATTTGAATCCACACACGATTGCAAGCATGAGGTTCTATGCAGAATATCGGTGCAATAAGCAAGATGAGACAGTCACATACCTGAGGGATGAAATGAAATAAACAGATGATTAGTCCATATTCATGCAGGATAAATGTTTGATTAACTGTTATGTAATCACACTTTGTGCATTTAACACTTGGTGTTTTTAACCCCAGCTGCAAACAGCCCCAGCTGCCCCTAGACTGAATATAAGGAGTGGTAACCCTTGATTAAGACAGGCTACAACTGACTCAATTGGCTTGCTGATCAAAGGAGATAACTTGCTCTGAGTTGGAGCAAAAACCAGGCCAGATATATACCATAAACTATGCTTCACTGACCAATACAGACTATACAGGAAGAGAAAAAAAAAAAACTATGCAAGAGATAAAGGCCCTCATTCAGAGCCGCTCGTTAGCGGCAGTACGCTCGTTCCGAGCGATGTTTGCACATCTGCGCATGCGTACGGTTTTTAGTACGCATGCGCGAACCAGTCAGTGCGGCCGAAAATCGTTGGTACGCAATATAGCGAGGGCCTGCTATTTTGAGTGACAGAATGAGGCGTATGTGGGTGGTAACAGGGGAAGGTGCTTGAAAATGGGGAGTGGAGATCCGAACGCAGGCGTGCTTAAAGGTCAAAACGGGCGTTTTATGGGTGTGCATATTTAAAACAGCAGCGTCATTGACCACGTCACTGGGTTATTTTATAGCCAGAACTGCTCGCAAATTTGTGGTAGCAAACACCAACCACAAGAATAGCGAGCAGTTCATACGCTGGTCGATGTACTCGATTAATCTAATAAATAGCGGACATGACGTAGGATGCGAGCGGCCAGGGGGCGTTTTTAACAAATAAACGAGCGTATGTTTTGCACGCTCGTTCAGACTTAGAGGTGTGAACAGACTGCAATGTGCGTACGGATCATTTGAATAGCCACCCCTTGTTTTTAAACGAGCGACCACAAATAGCGAACGGCTCTGAATCAGGCCCAAAGTCACATGCATTTGAATCCACACACGATTGCAAGCATGAGGTTCTATGCAGAATATCGGTGCAATAAGCAAGATGAGACAGTCACATACATTTGAATCCACACACAATTGCAAGCATGAGGTTCTATGCAGAATATCGGTGCAATAAGCAAGATGAGACAGTCACATACATTTGAATCCACACACGATTGCAAGCATGAGGTTCTATGCAGAATATCGGTGCAATAAGCAAGATGAGACAGTCACATACCTGAGGGATGAAATGAAATAAACAGATGATTAGTCCATATTCATGCAGGATAAATGTTTGATTAACTGTTATGTAATCACACTTTGTGCATTTAACACTTGGTGTTTTTAACCCCAGCTGCAAACAGCCCCAGCTGCCCCTAGACTGAATATAAGGAGTGGTAACCCTTGATTAAGACAGGCTACAACTGACTCAATTGGCTTGCTGATCAAAGGAGATAACTTGCTCTGAGTTGGAGCAAAAACCAGGCCAGATATATACCATAAACTATGCTTCACTGACCAATACAGACTATACAGGAAGAGAAGAAAAAAAAACTATGCAAGAGATAAAGTCACATGCATTTGAATCCACACACGATTGCAAGCATGAGGTTCTATGCAGAATATCGGTGCAATAAGCAAGATGAGACAGTCACATACATTTGAATCCACACACGATTGCAAGCATGAGGTTCTATGCAGAATATCGGTGCAATAAGCAAGATGAGACAGTCACATACATTTGAATCCACACGATTACAAGCATGAGGTTCTATGCAGAATATCGGTGCAATAAGCAAGATGAGACAGTCACATACATTTGAATCCACACACGATTGCAAGCATGAGGTTCTATGCAGAATATCGGTGCAATAAGCAAGATATTCACACACGATTGCAAGCATGAGGTTCTATGCAGAATATCGGTGCAATAAGCAAGATGAGACAGTCACATACATTTGAATTCACACACGATTGCAAGCATGAGGTTCTATGCAGAATATCGGTGCAATAAGCAAGATGAGACAGTCACATACATTTGAATCCACACACGATTGCAAGCATGAGGTTCTATGCAGAATATCGGTGCAATAAGCAAGATGAGACAGTCTCATACCTGAGGGATGAAATGAAATAAACAGATGATTAGTCCATATTCATGCAGGATAAATGTTTGATTAACTGTTATGTAATCACACTTTGTGCATTTAACACTTGGTGTTTTTAACCCCAGCTGCAAACAGCCCCAGCTGCCCCTAGACTGAATATAAGGAGTGGTAACCCTTGATTAAGACAGGCTACAAATGACTCAATTGGCTTGCTGATCAAAGGAGATAACTTGCTCTGAGTTGGAGCAAAAACCAGGCCAGATATATACCATAAACTATGCTTCACTGACCAATACAGACTATACAGGAAGAGAAAAAAAAAAAAACTATGCAAGAGATAAAGTCACATGCATTTGAATCCACACACGATTGCAAGCATGAGGTTCTATGCAGAATATCGGTGCAATAAGCAAGATGAGACAGTCACATACATTTGAATCCACACACGATTACAAGCATGAGGTTCTATGCAGAATATCGGTGCAATAAGCAAGATGAGACAGTCACATACATTTGAATCCACACACGATTGCAAGCATGAGGTTCTATGCAGAATATCGGTGCAATAAGCAAGATGAGACAGTCACATACCTGAGGGATGAAATGAAATAAACAAATGATTAGTCCATATTCATGCAGGATAAATGTTTGATTAACTGTTATGTAATCACACTTTGTGCATTTAACACTTGGTGTTTTTAACCCCAGCTGCCCCTAGACTGTATATAAGGAGTGGTAACCCTTGATTAAGACAGGCTACAACTGACTCAATTGGCTTGCTGATCAAAGGAGATAACTTGCTCTGAGTTGGAGCAAAAACAAGGCCAGATATATACCATAAACTATGCTTCACTGACCAATACAGACTATACAGGAAGAGAAAAAAAAAAAAACTATGCAAGAGATAAAGTCACATGCATTTGAATCCACACACGATTGCAAGCATGAGGTTCTATGCAGAATATCAGTGCAATAAGCAAGATGAGACAATCACATACATTTGAATCCACACACAATTGCAAGCATGAGGTTCTATGCAGAATATCGGTGCAATAAGCAAGATGAGACAGTCACATACATTTGAATCCACACACGATTGCAAGCATGAGGTTCTATGCAGAATATCGGTGCAATAAGCAAGATGAGACAGTCACATACCTGAGGGATGAAATGAAATAAACAGATGATTAGTCCATATTCATGCAGGATAAATGTTTGATTAACTGTTATGTAATCACACTTTGTGCATTTAACACTTGGTGTTTTTAACCCCAGCTGCAAACAGCCCCAGCTGCCCCTAGACTGAATATAAGGAGTGGTAACCCTTGATTAAGACAGGCTACAACTGACTCAATTGGCTTGCTGATCAAAGGAGATAACTTGCTCTGAGTTGGAGCAAAAACCAGGCCAGATATATACCATAAACTATGCTTCACTGACCAATACAGACTATACAGGAAGAGAAGAAAAAAAAACTATGCAAGAGATAAAGTCACATGCATTTGAATCCACACACGATTGCAAGCATGAGGTTCTATGCAGAATATCGGTGCAATAAGCAAGATGAGACAGTCACATACATTTGAATCCACACACGATTGCAAGCATGAGGTTCTATGCAGAATATCGGTGCAATAAGCAAGATGAGACAGTCACATACATTTGAATCCACACGATTACAAGCATGAGGTTCTATGCAGAATATCGGTGCAATAAGCAAGATGAGACAGTCACATACATTTGAATCCACACACGATTGCAAGCATGAGGTTCTATGCAGAATATCGGTGCAATAAGCAAGATATTCACACACGATTGCAAGCATGAGGTTCTATGCAGAATATCGGTGCAATAAGCAAGATGAGACAGTCACATACATTTGAATTCACACACGATTGCAAGCATGAGGTTCTATGCAGAATATCGGTGCAATAAGCAAGATGAGACAGTCACATACATTTGAATCCACACACGATTGCAAGCATGAGGTTCTATGCAGAATATCGGTGCAATAAGCAAGATGAGACAGTCACATACCTGAGGGATGAAATGAAATAAACAGATGATTAGTCCATATTCATGCAGGATAAATGTTTGATTAACTGTTATGTAATCACACTTTGTGCATTTAACACTTGGTGTTTTTAACCCCAGCTGCAAACAGCCCCAGCTGCCCCTAGACTGAATATAAGGAGTGGTAACCCTTGATTAAGACAGGCTACAAATGACTCAATTGGCTTGCTGATCAAAGGAGATAACTTGCTCTGAGTTGGAGCAAAAACCAGGCCAGATATATACCATAAACTATGCTTCACTGACCAATACAGACTATACAGGAAGAGAAAAAAAAAAAACTATGCAAGAGATAAAGTCACATGCATTTGAATCCACACACGATTGCAAGCATGAGGTTCTATGCAGAATATCGGTGCAATAAGCAAGATGAGACAGTCACATACATTTGAATCCACACACGATTACAAGCATGAGGTTCTATGCAGAATATCGGTGCAATAAGCAAGATGAGACAGTCACATACATTTGAATCCACACACGATTGCAAGCATGAGGTTCTATGCAGAATATCGGTGCAATAAGCAAGATGAGACAGTCACATACCTGAGGGATGAAATGAAATAAACAAATGATTAGTCCATATTCATGCAGGATAAATGTTTGATTAACTGTTATGTAATCACACTTTGTGCATTTAACACTTGGTGTTTTTAACCCCAGCTGCCCCTAGACTGTATATAAGGAGTGGTAACCCTTGATTAAGACAGGCTACAACTGACTCAATTGGCTTGCTGATCAAAGGAGATAACTTGCTCTGAGTTGGAGCAAAAACCAGGCCAGATATATACCATAAACTATGCTTCACTGACCAATACAGACTATACAGGAAGAGAAAAAAAAAAAACTATGCAAGAGATAAAGTCACATGCATTTGAATCCACACACGATTGCAAGCATGAGGTTCTATGCAGAATATCGGTGCAATAAGCAAGATGAGACAGTCACATACATTTGAATCCACACACAATTGCAAGCATGAGGTTCTATGCAGAATATCGGTGCAATAAGCAAGATGAGACAGTCACATGCATTTGAATTCACACACGATTGCAAGCATGAGGTTCTATGCAGAATATCGGTGCAATAAGCAAGATGAGACAGTCACATACATTTGAATCCACACACGATTGCAAGCATGAGGTTCTATGCAGAATATCGGTGCAATAAGCAAGATGAGACAGTCACATACATTTGAATCCACACACAATTGCAAGCATGAGGTTCTATGCAGAATATCGGTGCAATAAGCAAGATGAGACAGTCACATACATTTGAATCCACACACGATTGCAAGCATGAGGTTCTATGCAGAATATCGGTGCAATAAGCAAGATGAGACAGTCACATACATTTGAATCCACACACGATTGCAAGCATGAGGTTCTATGCAGAATATCGGTGCAATAAGCAAGATGAGACAGTCACATACATTTGAATCCACACACGATTGCAAGCATGAGGTTCTATGCAGAATATCGGTGCAATAAGCAAGATGAGACAGTCACATACATTTGAATCCACACACGATTGCAAGCATGAGGTTCTATGCAGAATATCGGTGCAATAAGCAAGATGAGACAGTCACATACATTTGAATCCACACACGATTGCAAGCATGAGGTTCTATGCAGAATATCGGTGCAATAAGCAAGATGAGACAGTCACATACCTGAGGGATGAAATGAAATAAACAGATGATTAGACCATATTCATGCAGGATAAATGTTTGATTAACTGTTATGTAATCACACTTTGTGCATTTAACACTTGGTGTTTTTAACCCCAGCTGCAAACAGCCCCAGCTGCCCCTAGACTGAATATAAGGAGTGGTAACCCTTGATTAAGACAGGCTACAACTGACTCAATTGGCTTGCTGATCAAAGGAGATAACTTGCTCTGAGTTGGAGCAAAAACCAGGCCAGATATATACCATAAACTATGCTTCACTGACCAATACAGACTATACAGGAAGAGAAGAAAAAAAAACTATGCAAGAGATAAAGTCACATGCATTTGAATCCACACACGATTGCAAGCATGAGGTTCTATGCAGAATATCGGTGCAATAAGCAAGATGAGACAGTCACATACATTTGAATCCACACACGATTGCAAGCATGAGGTTCTATGCAGAATATCGGTGCAATAAGCAAGATGAGACAGTCACATACATTTGAATCCACACACGATTGCAAGCATGAGGTTCTATGCAGAATATCGGTGCAATAAGCAAGATGAGACAGTCACATACCTGAGGGATGAAATGAAATAAACAGATGATTAGTCCATATTCATGCAGGATAAATGTTTGATTAACTGTTATGTAATCACACTTTGTGCATTTAACACTTGGTGTTTTTAACCCCAGCTGCCCCTAGACTGAATATAAGGAGTGGTAACCCTTGATTAAGACAGGCTACAACTGACTCAATTGGCTTGCTGATCAAAGGAGATAACTTGCTCTGAGTTGGAGCAAAAACCAGGCCAGATATATACCATAAACTATGCTTCACTGACCAATACCGACTATACAGGAAGAGAAAAAAAAAAAAAAAAAACTATGCAAGAGATACAGTCACATACATTTGAATCCACACACGATTGCAAGCATGAGGTTCTATGCAGAATATCGGTGCAATAAGCAAGATGAGACAGTCACATACATTTGAATCCACACACGATTGTAAGCATGAGGTTCTATGCACAATATTGGTGCAATAAGCAAGATGAGACAGTCACATACATTTGAATCCACACACGATTGCAAGCATGAGGTTCTATGCAGAATATCGGTGCAATAAGCAAGATGAGACAGTCACATACATTTGAATCCACACACGATTGCAAGCATGAGGTTCTATGCAGAATATCGGTGCAATAAGCAAGATGAGACAGTCACATACATTTGAATCCACACACGATTGCAAGCATGAGGTTCTATGCAGCATATCGGTGCAATAAGCAAGATGAGACAGTCACATACCTGAGGGATGAAATGAAATAAACAGATGATTAGACCATATTCATGCAGGATAAATGTTTGATTAACTGTTATGTAATCACACTTTGTGCATTTAACACTTGGTGTTTTTAACCCCAGCTGCAAACAGCCCCAGCTGCCCCTAGACTGAATATAAGGAGTGGTAACCCTTGATTAAGACAGGCTACAACTGACTCAATTGGCTTGCTGATCAAAGGAGATAACTTGCTCTGAGTTGGAGCAAAAACCAGGCCAGATATATACCATAAACTATGCTTCACTGACCAATACAGACTATACAGGAAGAGAAGAAAAAAAAACTATGCAAGAGATAAAGTCACATGCATTTGAATCCACACACGATTGCAAGCATGAGGTTCTATGCAGAATATCGGTGCAATAAGCAAGATGAGACAGTCACATACATTTGAATCCACACACGATTGCAAGCATGAGGTTCTATGCAGAATATCGGTGCAATAAGCAAGATGAGACAGTCACATACATTTGAATCCACACACGATTGCAAGCATGAGGTTCTATGCAGAATATCGGTGCAATAAGCAAGATGAGACAGTCACATACCTGAGGGATGAAATGAAATAAACAGATGATTAGTCCATATTCATGCAGGATAAATGTTTGATTAACTGTTATGTAATCACACTTTGTGCATTTAACACTTGGTGTTTTTAACCCCAGCTGCAAACAGCCCCAGCTGCCCCTAGACTGAATATAAGGAGTGGTAACCCTTGATTAAGACAGGCTACAACTGACTCAATTGGCTTGCTGATCAAAGGAGATAACTTGCTCTGAGTTGGAGCAAAAACCAGGCCAGATATATACCATAAACTATGCTTCACTGACCAATACAGACTATACAGGAAGATAAAAAAAAAAAAAAAAAACTATGCAAGAGATACAGTCACATACATTTGAATCCACACACGATTGCAAGCATGAGGTTCTATGCAGAATATCGGTGCAATAAGCAAGATGAGACAGTCACATACCTGAGGGATGAAATGAAATAAACAAATGATTAGTCCATATTCATGCAGGATAAATGTTTGATTAACTGTTATGTAATCACACTTTGTGCATTTAACACTTGGTGTTTTTAACCCCAGCTGCCCCTAGACTGTATATAAGGAGTGGTAACCCTTGATTAAGACAGGCTACAACTGACTCAATTGGCTTGCTGATCAAAGGAGATAACTTGCTCTGAGTTGGAGCAAAAACCAGGCCAGATATATACCATAAACTATGCTTCACTGACCAATACAGACTATACAGGAAGAGAAAAAAAAAAAACTATGCAAGAGATAAAGTCACATGCATTTGAATCCACACACGATTGCAAGCATGAGGTTCTATGCAGAATATCGGTGCAATAAGCAAGATGAGACAGTCACATACATTTGAATCCACACACAATTGCAAGCATGAGGTTCTATGCAGAATATCGGTGCAATAAGCAAGATGAGACAGTCACATGCATTTGAATTCACACACGATTGCAAGCATGAGGTTCTATGCAGAATATCGGTGCAATAAGCAAGATGAGACAGTCACATACATTTGAATCCACACACGATTGCAAGCATGAGGTTCTATGCAGAATATCGGTGCAATAAGCAAGATGAGACAGTCACATACATTTGAATCCACACACAATTGCAAGCATGAGGTTCTATGCAGAATATCGGTGCAATAAGCAAGATGAGACAGTCACATACATTTGAATCCACACACGATTGCAAGCATGAGGTTCTATGCAGAATATCGGTGCAATAAGCAAGATGAGACAGTCACATACATTTGAATCCACACACGATTGCAAGCATGAGGTTCTATGCAGAATATCGGTGCAATAAGCAAGATGAGACAGTCACATACATTTGAATCCACACACGATTGCAAGCATGAGGTTCTATGCAGAATATCGGTGCAATAAGCAAGATGAGACAGTCACATACATTTGAATCCACACACGATTGCAAGCATGAGGTTCTATGCAGAATATCGGTGCAATAAGCAAGATGAGACAGTCACATACATTTGAATCCACACACGATTGTAAGCATGAGGTTCTATGCACAATATTGGTGCAATAAGCAAGATGAGACAGTCACATACATTTGAATCCACACACGATTGCAAGCATGAGGTTCTATGCAGAATATCGGTGCAATAAGCAAGATGAGACAGTCACATACATTTGAATCCACACACGATTGCAAGCATGAGGTTCTATGCAGAATATCGGTGCAATAAGCAAGATGAGACAGTCACATACATTTGAATCCACACACGATTGCAAGCATGAGGTTCTATGCAGCATATCGGTGCAATAAGCAAGATGAGACAGTCACATACCTGAGGGATGAAATGAAATAAACAGATGATTAGACCATATTCATGCAGGATAAATGTTTGATTAACTGTTATGTAATCACACTTTGTGCATTTAACACTTGGTGTTTTTAACCCCAGCTGCAAACAGCCCCAGCTGCCCCTAGACTGAATATAAGGAGTGGTAACCCTTGATTAAGACAGGCTACAACTGACTCAATTGGCTTGCTGATCAAAGGAGATAACTTGCTCTGAGTTGGAGCAAAAACCAGGCCAGATATATACCATAAACTATGCTTCACTGACCAATACAGACTATACAGGAAGAGAAGAAAAAAAAACTATGCAAGAGATAAAGTCACATGCATTTGAATCCACACACGATTGCAAGCATGAGGTTCTATGCAGAATATCGGTGCAATAAGCAAGATGAGACAGTCACATACATTTGAATCCACACACGATTGCAAGCATGAGGTTCTATGCAGAATATCGGTGCAATAAGCAAGATGAGACAGTCACATACATTTGAATCCACACACGATTGCAAGCATGAGGTTCTATGCAGAATATCGGTGCAATAAGCAAGATGAGACAGTCACATACCTGAGGGATGAAATGAAATAAACAGATGATTAGTCCATATTCATGCAGGATAAATGTTTGATTAACTGTTATGTAATCACACTTTGTGCATTTAACACTTGGTGTTTTTAACCCCAGCTGCCCCTAGACTGAATATAAGGAGTGGTAACCCTTGATTAAGACAGGCTACAACTGACTCAATTGGCTTGCTGATCAAAGGAGATAACTTGCTCTGAGTTGGAGCAAAAACCAGGCCAGATATATACCATAAACTATGCTTCACTGACCAATACAGACTATACAGGAAGAGAAAAAAAAAAAAAAAAAACTATGCAAGAGATACAGTCACATACATTTGAATCCACACACGATTGCAAGCATGAGGTTCTATGCAGAATATCGGTGCAATAAGCAAGATGAGACAGTCACATACATTTGAATCCACACACGATTGTAAGCATGAGGTTCTATGCACAATATTGGTGCAATAAGCAAGATGAGACAGTCACATACATTTGAATCCACACACGATTGCAAGCATGAGGTTCTATGCAGAATATCGGTGCAATAAGCAAGATGAGACAGTCACATACATTTGAATCCACACACGATTGCAAGCATGAGGTTCTATGCAGAATATCGGTGCAATAAGCAAGATGAGACAGTCACATACATTTGAATCCACACACGATTGCAAGCATGAGGTTCTATGCAGAATATTGGTGCAATAAGCAAGATGAGACAGTCACATACATTTGAATCCACACACGATTGCAAGCATGAGGTTCTATGCAGAATATCGGTGCAATAAGCAAGATGAGACAGTCACATGCATTTGAATCCACACACGATTGCAAGCATGAGGTTCTATGCAGAATATCGGTGCAATAAGCAAGATGAGACAGTCACATACCTGAGGGATGAAATGAAATAAACAGATGATTAGTCCATATTCATGCAGGATAAATGTTTGATTAACTGTTATGTAATCACACTTTGTGCATTTAACACTTGGTGTTTTTAACCCCAGCTGCAAACAGCCCCAGCTTCCCCTAGACTGAATATAAGGAGTGGTAACCCTTGATTAAGACAGGCTACAACTGACTCAATTGGCTTGCTGATCAAAGGAGATAACATACACTATAGTTTATAGTTTGAGTTCAAAATGTTTAATACTTTTACATATAAATTACATTTTTAAAGTCGCCAATGTCTAAAAGTCTAATATTATTACTTAGAGAATTATTCATTATCCTCAGTCATTTGAGACAGCCAATGTACACTATGACACATGTCAAAGGTCATTAAAAGATAACTGTCTCACATGTTATATAATAATGTACAGTGTAAGCTTTATTCATATGTTCAGTTTAGCTAGATATGCACAGTAGTAATTGTATTCATTAGAGACATATGACTTAAATTCCATAAGATAAAAAAGTTCACTCTCTCTGATATATGTTTAATAATGCTGAAGTACAAGTAGGTCATTCAGTTTCTTCAAAATTTACTATAAAATTTTACTCAATATGAAATTAACATGTAGTTTTGGGTTTAGTCCAGTAAATTAAAATAAAAAATAAAATTATCTTTACATGCCTGGATTGATATTACTGTCCTTCTTAGATGTTTATATATATATATATATATATATATATATATATATTTGTTTCTGTTTAATAAACAAAGAAAATTTTAAAAATGATGAATAAAATACATTTCTTAGATTCTTTTTATGGAATTGGATATTTAGTGTCATACGTAATACATTCAAGTCAGATATAAGAAAGTCTCAGTACATAATGTTTGTACATGATGTAATATATCATTTGAAGAAGTGTGCGGAAGGCACCGATGAAAAAAGCCAGATACTGTAGGTACTTTGGAAAAACTTACATGTCCACACTGTGAAATATTTTTTAGCGACTTTTTCCACCACTATCTGTTTTCTAATTCTTCCACTAGTTCCTTTAACATCTCAATGTCAGAATGTGCTATTCTCATTTCTGCTACTGCACATTCCTGAAACTACTACCATGTTCTTACAAGGTAAATACATATATATTTTTTCAGTTGAACTTGTTAGCAAATAAATGCCATTTTACTAAAGGCAGATCATGTGAGAGCAAGGGTAGCTACTGTGGGTGTGATCCTGATGATTAAAACCCTCCCACAGCCCGCTCCGAGCAATGATGATTTCCTCTATGTCACTATGGAGAGTGACGTGCGGTGAGGTAAATGGATGGGGAGGCACTGGCTAGTATCAGAGCCAGATTTACACATACATATATGAACCCAAGAGTTCATGTGGGCATTATACAGAGGTGCAGCAGTACATAGTGCTGGAAATTTAGTGTGTTTTGATCAGGGATGTGTGGAAATGGTAGATATGGGAGGCAGTGCCTCACCTGCCATACACATTTTACTCCAGAGTTTTGACTATAAAATGATTAGAATAATACAAAGAAGATAATATTAATAATACAATATGTTCTTTACATTTTTATTATAATTTTTATAGTAAAACAGTGGAGTATACCTAAGTATGAGGTGGAGCAACATGGGATGGAGGCAGAGCTAAATGGGGTGCCAAGCCGCTGGACAGATGGCATGGTCAGGTGCTTGTGAATATTGTGTGTTAAGGACAGCTGGCACTGACGGTCATGGCACAGACACATGTCTGATTGTGACAAAGAAGCAGTTTACTGCAGTCCCCTGTCTGACACTGACATAGGGACTGACATAGGGACTGTGCAGTAGAAGCTACAGAACCATTTTTAGACGGGGACACAGAAGTAATTTTCCCCTGGCCCTCTCTTATAGGAGTCTTCACACTAGGGGTGGGCGGGTTCAGATTTCTGAAATCCGAACCCCCCCGATCCGAGGCCGATCCCAGTCAGGCTCCACTTTTCCCGCCTGACTCGGATCTGAAATTGAGGCAAAACGTCATCATCCCGCCTTCCGGGTCTCGCGGGTTTTGGATCCTATATAAGGTACCTGCGTCGGCGCCATTTTCTCACTCGGCTGTGGGCAGTGAAGAGGGAGGGTGGGAGTTAGGGCTGGCTGGGCTGTGTAGTGTAGTGTAGTGCAGAGTAGTGTTGTGCTGTGCTGCTGTTGTCCATAGGGCCTGTGTCCACCACTTCAAAGTCCATAGGGGCTGGCTGTGTTGTGCTGTGCTGCTGTTGTCCATAGAGGCTGTGTCCACTACTTCAAAGTCCATAGGGGCTGGCTGGACTGTGTTGTGCAGTCAGGTGTCCACTCCAAAGTCCTGTGCAGTGTCCCAGTCCTAAAGGGGTGCTGTAGTGTTGTCCAGGGGGTGCTCTGTCCGTCAGGGGTGCTCCCCCCAAGTGCTAAAAAAATACATATTTTTTCTGTGTTTGTGAATTGTGTGCGCAGTAGCCGCACGTGCATCAACAAAGTAGTGCCAAGCGTGCGTCTGTGTCATAAGTAAAGGGCCGGCTGGCTTGACCGTTAAAGGGTGCTGTAACCCCCAAAGTACACTCCAAACCAAATAACAAAATATTTTCTGTGTTTGTGAATTGTGTGCGCAGTAGCCGCACGTCCATCAACAAAGTAGTGCCAAGCGTGCGCCTGTGTCATAAGTAAAGGGCCGGCTGGCTTGACCGTTAAAGGGTGCTGTAACCCCCAAAGTACACTCCAAACCAAATAAAAAAATATTTTCTGTGTTTGTGAATTGTGTGCGCAGTAGCCGCACGTGCATCAACAAAGTAGTGCCAAGCGTGCGCCTGTGTCATAAGTAAAGGGCCGGCTGGCTTGACCGTTAAAGGGTGCTGTAACCCCCAAAGTACACTCAAAACCAAATAACAAAATATTTTCTGTGTTTGTGAATTGTGTGCGCAGTAGCCGCACGTGCATCAACAAAGTAGTGCCAAGCGTGCGCCTGTGTCATAAGTAAAGGGCCAGCTGGCTTGACCGTTAAAGGGTGCTGTAACCCCCAAAGTACACTCCAAACCAATTAAAAAAATATTTTCTGTGTTTGTGAATTGTGTGCGCAGTAGCCGCACGTGCATCAACAAAGTAGTGCCAAGCGTGCGCCTGTGTCATAAGTAAAGGGCCGGCTGGCTTGACCGTTAAAGGGTGCTGTAACCCCCAAAGTACACTCCAAACCAAATAACAAAATATTTTCTGTGTTTGTGAATTGTGTGCGCAGTAGCCGCATGTACATCAACAAAGTAGTGCCAAGCGTGCGCCTGTGTCATAAGTAAAGGGCCGACTGGCTTGACCGTTAAAGGGTGCTGTAACCCCCAAAGTACACTCCAAACCAAATAAAAAAATATTTTCTGTGTTTGTGAATTGTGTGCGCAGTAGCCGCACGTGCATCAACAAAGTAGTGCCAAGCGTGCGCCTGTGTCATAAGTAAAGGGCCGGCTGGCTTGACCGTTAAAGGGTGCTGTAACCCCCAAAGTACACTCCAAACCAAATAACAAAATATTTTCTGTGTTTGTGAATTGTGTGCGCAGTAGCCGCACGTGCATCAACAAAGTAGTGCCAAGCGTGCGCCTGTGTCATAAGTAAAGGGCCGGCTGGCTTGACCGTTAAAGGGTGCTGTAACCCCCAAAGTACACTCCAAACCAAATAAAAAAATATTTTCTGTGTTTGTGAATTGTGTGCGCAGTAGCCGCACGTGCATCAACAAAGTAGTGCCAAGCGTGCGCCTGTGTCATAAGTAAAGGGCCGGCTGGCTTAACCATTAAAGGGTGCTGTAACCCCCAAAGTACACTCCAAGCCAAATAACAAAATATTTTCTGTGTTTGTGAATTGTGTGCGCAGTAGCCGCACGTGCATCAACAAAGTAGTGCCAAGCGTGCGCCTGTGTCATAAGTAAAGGGCCGGCTGGCTTGACCGTTAAAGGGTGCTGTAACCCCCAAAGTACACTCCAAACCAAATAAAAAAATATTTTCTGTGTTTGTGAATTGTGTGCGCAGTAGCCGCACGTGCATCAACAAAGTAGTGCCAAGCGTGCGCCTGTGTCATAAGTAAAGGGCCGGCTGGCTTAACCGTTAAAGGGTGCTGTAACCCCCAAAGTACACTCCAAACCAAATAAAAAAATATTTTCTGTGTTTGTGAATTGTGTGCGCAGTAGCCGCACGTGCATCAACAAAGTAGTGCCAAGCGTGCGCCTGTGTCCCATAAGTAAAGGGCCGGCTGGCTTGACCATTAAAGGGTGCTGTAACCCCCAAAGTACACTCCAAACCAAATAAAAAAATATTTTCTGTGTTTGTGAATTGTGTGCGCAGTAGCCGCACGTGCATCAACAAAGTAGTGCCAAGCGTGCGCCTGTGTCATAAGTAAAGGGCCGGCTGGCTTGACCGTTAAAGGGTACTGTAACCCCCAAAGTACACTCCAAACCAAATAAAAAAATATTTTCTGTGTTTGTAAATTGTGTGCGCAGTAGCCGCACGTGCATCAACAAAGTAGTGCCAAGCGTGCGCCTGTGTCATAAGTAAAAGGCCGGCTGGCTAGACCGTTAAAGGGTGCTGTAACCCCCAAAGTACACTCCAAACCAAATAACAAAATATTTTCTGTGTTTGTGAATTGTGTGCGCAGTAGCCGCACGTGCATCAACAAAGTAGTGCCAAGCGTGCGCCTGTGTCATAAGTAAAGGGCCGGCTGGCTTGACCGTTAAAGGGTGCTGTAACCCCCAAAGTACACTCCAAACCAAATAAAAAAATATTTTCTGTGTTTGTGAATTGTGTGCGCAGTAGCCGCACGTGCATCAACAAAGGAGCAGCGCCAAGCGTGCGCCTGTGTCCCATAAGTAAAGAGCCGGCTGGCTAATTTCTTAAAGGGTGGTGTAACCCACAAAGTGCACTACTCTCCAGCAAAAATAAAAAAATATTTTCTGTGTTTGTGTGCGCCTTAGCCGCACGTATATATCAAATCGATATAACATAAATGGAGGACCAAACTTTCTCCGATAAAAATAAAATAGAGAAAGATCAAGAACCACTTCCTCCTAGTGCTGAAGCTGCTGCCACTAGTCATGACATAGACGATAACATGCCATCAACGTCGTCTGCCAAGGCCGATGCCCAATGTCATAGTAGAAGCCACATACAATCCCAAATGACAAAGTTCAGGAAAATGACCTTTAAAAAAACATTTAAATTACCTGAAGAGAAACGTAAACTTGCCAATATGCCATTTATGACACGGAGTGGCAAGGAACGGCTAAGGTCTTTCCCTATGTTCATGACTAGTGGCTCAGCTTCACATGACGATGGAAGCCCTCCTCCCACTAAAAAAATCAAACGAGTTAAGCTGGCAAAAGCACAGTGCGTTCTAAGAAGATATCACAAATCCCCAAGGAGAGTCCAAGTGTGGTGGCGGTTGCGATGCCTGACCTTCCCAGCACTGGACGGGAAGAGGTGGCTCTTTCCACCATTTGCATGCCCCCTGCAAGTGCTGAAAGGAGCACCCACAGTCCACTTGCTGATATGCAAATTGAAGATGTCACTGTTGAAGTACAACAGGATGAGGATACTGGTGTAGCTGGCGCTGAGGAGGAAGTTGGCGAGGAGGATTCTGATGGTGATGTGGTTTGTTTAAATCAGGCTCCGGGGGAGACAGTTGTTGTCCGTGGGATGAAGAAGCCCATCACGGTCATGCCTGGGCAGAAGACCAAACATTCCACCTCTTTGGTCTGGAAATATTTCTATCCAAATCCAGACAACAACTGTCTTGCCATATGTAAAGGTGGAATAAGTAGGGGTAGGGACGTTAACCACCTAGGAACATCCTCCCTTATACGGCACCTGCAGCGTGTTCATAATAAGTTACTGTCAAGTTCAGAAACTTTGGCTAAGACCGTAAGCAGTCCAGGGACACCTAAATCCCATTGTCCTGTTGTATCCAAGTGCCTGCAAACCACACCGTCAACTCCCTCCTCGTCAATTTCCTCCTTAGTCAGGATCGGAAGTAGTCCTGCAGGCCATGTAACTGGCATGACTGACTCTCCTATCCGGGATTCCTCCGGAGGATCCTGCATTGCTACGCCTCCTGCTGCCGCTGCTGCTGTTGCTGCTGCTGAGAGTCGTTCATCATCCCAGAGAGGAAGTAGGAACACCACTACTTTTACTAAACAATTGACCCTCCAACAGTCCTTAGCGAGGAGGATGAAGTACGACAGCAGTCATCCTGAAGCAAAACGTATAACTGAGGCCTTGACTGCTATGTTGGTGTTAGACGTGCGTCCGGTATCCGCCATTAGTGCAGTGGGATTTAGACAATTGATGGAGGTAGTGTGTCCCCGGTTCCAAATCCCGTCTAGATTCCACTTCACTAGGCAGGCGATACCGAGACTGTACAGAAACGTCAGAAAAAGTGTCCTCAGTGTCCTGAAAAATGCCGTTGTACCCAATGTCCACTTAACCACAGACATGTGGACAAGTGGAACAGGGCAGACTAAGGACTATATGACTGTGACAGCCCACTGGGTAGATGTATCACCTTACGCAGCAACAGCAGCAGCGTCACCAGTAGCAGCATCTCAGAAACGCCAGCTCATTCCAAGGCAGGCTACGCTGTGTATCACTGGTTTCAGTAAGAGGCACACCGCCGACAACCTCTTCGAGAAACTGAGGGAAATCATCGCCCAGTGGCTTACCCCACTTAGACTCTCCTGGGGATTTGTGATATCTGACAACGCCACCAATATTGTGCGGGCATTACATCTGGGCAAATTCCAGCACGTCCCATGTTTTGCTCACACAATAAACTTGGTGGTGCAGAATTTTCTGAAAAGCGACAGGGGCGTGCAGGAGACGATTTGGGTGGCCGACAACCTCTTAGAGAAACTGAGGGAAATCATCGCCCAGTGGCTTATCCCACTTAGACTCTCCTGGGGATTTGTGATATCTGACAACGCCACCAATATTGTGCGGGCATTACATCTGGGCAAATTCCAGCACGTCCCATGTTTTGCTCACACAATAAACTTGGTGGTGCAGAATTTTCTGAAAAGCGACAGGGGCATGCAGGAGACGATTTGGGTGGCCCGAAAAATTTCTGCCCACTTTCGCCATTCAGCGACTGCGTGCCGAAGACTGGAGCGCCAGCAAACACTCTTGAACCTGCCCTGCCATCACCTGAAGCAAGAGGTTGTGACGTGGTGGAACTCAACCCTCTATATGCTTCAGGGGATGGAGGAGCAGCAAAAGGCCATACAAGCCTATACATCCACCTATGACATAGGCAAAGGAGGGGGTATGCACCTGACTCAAGCGCAGTGGAGAATGATTTCCGTGTTGTGCAAGGTTCTCCAGCCCTTCGAACTTGCCACACATGAAGTCAGTTCAGACACTGCCAGCTTGAGTCAGGTCATTCCCCTCATCAGGCTTTTGCAGAAGCAGCTGGAGAAAGTGAAGGAGGAGCTAAGACGGAGTGATTCCGCTCGGCATGTGGGACTTGTGGATGAAGCCCTTCATTCGTTTTGCCAGGATTCCAGGGTGGTCAATCTGTTGAAATCAGACCACTACATTTTGGCCACCGTGCTCGATCCTAGGTTTAAAGCCTATGTGGTGTCTCTCTTTCCGGCCGACACAAGCCTGCAGAGGTGCAAAGACCTGCTGGTGAACACACTGTCAGCTGAAGCGGAACGTGACACATCAACAGCTCCTTCTTCATTTTCTCCCACAACTGGGGCTGCCAGGAAAAAACTTAGCTATCCTAAGCAACCCGCTGGTGGTGATGCAGGACCAAGTTTGGACATCTGGTCCGGACTGAAGGACCTGGCAACAATTTCTGACATGTCTACTGTCACTACATATGATACTGTCACCATTGACAGAATGGTGGAGGATTACATCGGTGACAGCATCCAAGTAGGCATGTCAGACAGTCCGTACCTGTACTGGCAGGAAAAAGAGGCAATTTGGATGCCCCTGTACAAACTGGCTCTATTTTACCTGAGTTGCCCCCCCCTCCAGTGTGTACTCCGAAAGAGTGTTTAGTGCAGCCGGGAACCTTGTCAGCGAAAGGCGTAGGAGGTTGCTTCCACAAAGTGTGGAGAAGATGATGTTCATCAAAATTAATTATCAACTCTTCCAGGGAGACCAGCCTCCAGAACGTACAGAGGGTCCTGTGGTGGTGGATTCCAGTGGGGACGAGTTAATACTCTGTGAGGATGAGGATGTACACAACACAGAAGAGGGTGAGGAATCGGTGGATGAGGAGGATGAGGACGACATCTTGCCTCCGTAGAGCCAGTTTGTGCAGGGACAGATTAATTGCCAGCTTGTTTTGTGGGGGCCCAAATGAACCAATCATTTCAGCCACAGTCGTGTGGCAGACCCTGGCGCTGAAATGATTGCTTTGTTAAAGTGTGCATGTCCTGTTTATACAACATAAGGGTGGGTGGGAGGGCCCAAGGACAATTCCATCTTGCACCTCTTTTTTTCTTTGCATTATGTACAGTTTGGGGCCTAGTTTTTCAAACTGCCATCCTGTCTGCCACTGCAGTGTCACTCCTAGATGGGTCACGTGTTTGTGCCGCCCACTCGTGTCACTTAGCATAGTCATCCAGCTACCTCGGTGCAACCTTTTGGACATAAAAACACTATTGTGAGGTGTGAGGTGTTCAGAATAGACTGGAAATTAGTGGAAATTAAGGTTATTGAGGTTAATAATAGCATAGGAGCAGAAAAACCAACACATTCTGTGATTTTAGCTGTTTTTATGCTTCTTTAAAAAAAAATACAGATCCAAAACACAAAACCCAGAACCCAAAACACGGAAGGGTGGTTTTGGCAAAACCAATCCAGATCCAAAACACGAAGAAAGATCCAGATCCAAAACCAAAACACAAAACCCGAAAAGGGGCCGGTGCACACCCCTACTTCACACATGGTTCCCCATCCCCATCTCTCCTCCTTTATTCTATTTTTTTCCTCCTAATTGCACAGTAAAAGAGGCACACAGAAACTTCCCATGTCCGCCTCTGCCCTTATCCCTCCCCTAGCATGCCTCTTACCCCCACCCTTATTGTTCCACTGACCCGCCCTACCAAACTGTGCCTCTGATGCCCCCTTCCCATGGGTGTCTCTGACCTCCCCACCCATGTGTGCCTCTAAATCAACCCTTCCTATGTTTACTTCTGTCCCCCTCCCCATCCCTTTCTGTGCACCCACCAAAATCCCTAACTGTGTCTTTGCCTCCACCTAAGGCTGGTGGCTGACAATAAGAAGTAGCATGGGAGAATGGAGACAAGACCATGTTCATTTGCTGCATAACTGAACATAAAGATGGAAGGTGGGCACAATTCTCCTTCTTTTTAAAAGCATTGGAGGTCCTTTCAAAATGTGCATTTGGGGCCCACAAAGATTTAGCTACACTCCTGTGTGAGAGCATACTTTTTTTCAATGCAGCTACTGTACTGTATCTTGTAAAACTGATCCTTCATGTTTACAGGATACCAGCTCCTTTCATTGGATACCTTGAGTGCTTTTCTTGTCCATTGTATGCCACTATACTAGATAAGCAAATATAGAATGCATTTTGTGAAATTGCCCACAGACTGCATCCAGAATGGAGTGAGATGTGTCTCTGCCTATTCTTACTGTTATTGCCCACTTGAGTGTCAGATCCTGAAATGTGCTGGGCAACGTTCTTACATTAGTTCCTGTCTTCTGCAACCTTGCTTTCATGTACTTTCATGTGAGCCAAATACAGGACTGTTCAACTTCGAGCTAGTCTTCTCCTGACTATATGGTATCTACTAAACATGTAATTCCCCTGTTACATAACAAATAGCAGTGCTACTCACAACACTAAAATACACACACACACACACACATATATATATATATATATATATATATATATATATATGTATATATATATATATATATAATATGTCCCAATTATTATACACCTTTATTACTGGTTATTTGCTCCAAGTTGCCATATTTACTAAGTAGAGATGTGCACTGACCCGTGTTTTAGTTTTGGATCTGTATTAATTTCTGTGTATTGTTTTTGGCTTTGCAAAACCACCCTCGTGTTTTATTTTATGGATTTATTTTTAAAAATGCTAAACACAGCTAAAATGATGTAATGCGGGCCTGTTTTTGTTCTTACAGTATTATTAACCTCAATAACAGTCAATTGTGACCACCTCACAGTTTAAAATATTGATCACCAATATTCTCCAAAGGCTGCAGCAAGCAGGCTGGCTACTAAGCAACAGAGCAGTGGCACAACTACACAGCAGTTTAAAATAATATAGCACATCTATGAAACATTGCCACACAGCAGTAGCAGATAAGAAAAGTGGTGCAAGATGGAATTGTCCTTGGGCCCTCTCATCCTCCCTTATGTTGTATATATGACATATATGACATGCACAGTTTAACAAACCAAGCATTTCAGTGACAGGGACTACCATCCTCCCCCACAGCATCATCATCACACAATATTAACTTATCCCCGCTGGAATCCACCATTACAGAAGTCTCTGTACTTTAATGTAATTGGCAGGAAAGGTCTTCCTCATGTAGTCTGTAGTTCATTTTTATGAACATTATCTTTTCCACATTTTGAGGAAGTGGCTTCCTACGCCGAATGCTTACAGGGTTCCTGGCTGTGCTAAAACTTTTTCCAAGTACACACTGGAGGGTGGCCAGCTTAAGTAGAGAATAGCTAGTTGGTACAAGGGGCTCCAAATTGCCTTTTTTCCTCCCAGTAGTCAAAGGGAGTGTCTGACATGCTTATTTGAACACTGTCATTAAAATAATCCTCCATCATTCTATGGATGGGTACCATATCAGATTGAAGAGGTAGATGTGTCACTAATTTTGGGCAGTTCTTTTAGACCTGACCAAATGTCAAAATGTTGTGTCATTCTGGTGCGCTGAGTTGACTCATCCTCATCACCAGTTGGTCTCTTGGGCAAGCTCAGTTTTTTTCCTGGCAGCAGTAGTTGCAGGAGAAACTTAAGGAGGAGATGTTGTCATGTCATGTGACACTTGAGCTGCCAACTTGTTCACATTGAGCAAATTGAACTGTTCTTGCAGCCACTGCAATCTTCTATATGCTGTTTCTGATTGCCAAAAATGTCCAGCAATTTTCTTGCCACATACAGTACAGCATCTCCTATACATACCTGTCATCTAATAAAAAATAATCTGTACCACTAAGCTGATTGTGTGCGCAAAACTTGGGACATGTTCAAATTCATCCAGTTTTAATGCTTTCACAATAGTTGTTGTGCTATAAAAAATTTCAAATTCTGAGGCAAGTCATAGCGGGGTAAGCCATATTGCTATGACATCCCTTAGCTTTTCTAACAGGTTACACCGGTATGCCTCTTAGTGAAGTCAGTGATAGAGAGAGTAGCCTGCCTGTGAATGAGCTGGTGTCTTGTGTTATCTACTGCTGCTGCTGTCACAGTCATGTAATCTTCCATTTGACCACTACCGCTTTGTCCACATATTAAGTGGATAGTTGTTACAATGGCATTTTATAGGCCAAGAATTAGGTATTTTTTAATGTCCTCGTACAGGTGAGGAATTGCTTTTCTGGTAAAATGGAACCAAGATAGAATTTGTTAGCGGGGACATAGGACCTCAATTGACTGTCTAAAACCAGATGCATTCATGGCAGATATTGGACTCAATTTCACACATAAGAGGGGGATTTTTTTGTCTTATGACCAGGCATGACAATAGCTTTCTTGTTATCACTGGTAAAAACTGCTTCCATTGGTACCTGACTTACATCAAACAACATCCTCATCATCAACATTCTCATTAACAGTGTCAGCTACACATATATCATCCTCAACCTGTTGCACTTCAAAAAAGACAACTTCACACTGCAACTGACAGCGATATATGTATGAGTAGCCTATAAAAGGAGGGTCAATTGCACATACAGTACAAAGATTAGCTGTTTTGTATAAGACTTGCATGTACATTACATGGGTTGTGTATAGTTTTCAGTGCATAGGGGGAAATACTTCCATTTACCATAATACTATAAAAGGCTAAACCATTGTTAAGTAGAAAGGTTGTAGTTGCAATAAGACAATTGAATGTTTTTTTCAAAGAAAAAAATTTAATATTCAAAATTAAAATTTCCTGTCTCACTTCAAAATATATTCAAGAAATAAAAACAGAACATTTTACATTTCAAAATATTTAATCTTCTTCTTTAAGGAACATTAACAATATTTTTTTTAAATTGAGTATTTTTATTGAGTTTTTGAACAAATACCCAAAGAGAAAAGAACAAAAATTGCAATATAATAGTATCGGCATGCATACAATTTAGATCACATAATAATAACAGATATAGTGATAAGAATGGAAATAACAGATCATGGTAGATAACAAAAATATAGACCATAACTATCTTCAAATGTTACGGATACTGTAACGTGGACCCATAGGTGCCATCTGGGCCCACATAATCTAAAACTATATGGGATAGCCTATATAAAACAGACATACTATCGAGACAGTATATAGTGTTCAAAAATACCACATAACAAAATAAAATATACAGTAAACTTTAAAAGAAAAAAAAAAAAAAAACACACTTCCATGCCTGCCAACATATAAATGTAAACAAACTTAAATATTACATAACCCCTCCAGAATATCCCAAATCAAACCTCCCTTAAACCCCCCACCCTGTATGACCTAACCCCAAACTAAGTATACCTGGATCCCCTAATCCCTTATCCCATTACTAACTAATCTAACCTGTCTAAATACCAAAATCCCCCTACCCCCCTCAATACTAAAAAAAATTTTTTTTATAATAATAATAATAATAAAACAGGGGCAATAAATTAGATGGCCTTAAGCTAGTGGAAGCTAACCCCAGCAACAGGCCTTCAAAATAGTTAAATCGAAAAACCCTTTCCCTCAGCAAGGAAACTAAAGACAAGGAAATAAAGAGTACTTATATATCAGAAATATAACCTCTACCACCTCCCAGCCTAAATAAAACATATATATATATATATACACATACTCCTACATATATGGACATACATACATGCATAACTTGCACAGGATAATAGACAGGGGCAATAGACTTAAGTGACCTACATCAGCAATAACCCGGCTCCCAGGCATAAAAAAAGAAAATAACTCCTCCCACAATTAACCTAAATAAGGTACATTTGTAACAGGAGATATATGAACATTTGAAACATCAGAATGTATATTTGTATATTAGTGCGGAAATATGAAAATATACAGAAAAGGCATCAAAAGTGCGACAAACAATATTAGACTGCGGAGCACTAATCAGGCCAAGCCTCAGATTCTTGCAAAATAATAAAGAAAAGTAATGGCAAATCACAACACTCCATCGCGGCCAATAGGAATATATACCAGACTTCTTGAGGAGTCACTGAAAAATCAAAGTATCCAGGGATAGAGAGATTGTTAAACTTGAAGGAAAACCCAATCTCAAAGGAGGATAAATCCAGGGATTGCTTTTTTGCAGGCAAAGTGAGGACCACACATTTAGGGAGAGAGGGAGAAAATTATGTACTAGCGAAACATTCAATATTGACGACAATTGGTGTCTGAGGCTTGAAAGTGGTTAGGCAAACAGAACCAGAGGAATCACCACACTCCAATTCGGGATCACAGGCCTCCATTGCAGTATTCTGAACTTCAGAGTGTGATAAATCATAACATGAAAGAGATAATTCAAAGTGCAATTTTGCCACCTGAACCATGAGCCTGTCTTCAGAGTTGGTGATGGCTTTAAGGAGAAGTTCCATATTATTTATAGAAGGCATAGCCATCTCAGGAGATAATCGTAAATGCAGGTAAGTATCAGAAAATCGGATAACAGTATAATACAATACTTCACTGGAGATGTTCAAAAACAACAGGAACTGCAATCCAGGATACTCAGGATAGCCAGCAGAAAGTCCACCTTCAGCCTGCAAGCCCCTGCTGCCAAAGACTAGCACTTCAAAATTAAGTCAGTGCGACTTTGGACCTCTTCTTCCACGGATTCTGTTACATAATGGTGGCAAGGTTCAGAAACTGCAGATTCACAAGGATCACCATCAAACTACACCCCATCAGGAGAGACTTATCCACCTCTGTAACTACTGAGAGCACTGTCCAGCGTGTATAGAACTCCAGCAAAGGAAACAGGAGCAACAGCAGATATCCAGGCCGAGTAGAAGATGGCGGCCACGCCCGGGAGTCGCAGGTCCACCGAAGCCCCCAGAGTGTCGTGGACTGACCAGAGCAGGGTCCTTCAACTATGCGCCTGCCCAGGACTTCATACCGGAGGGTAATGGAGTCAGCACTTGAGTCAGGAGCTGCAGCAGCCGCCGCACCCAAATCCAAAATGGCGCCCGCGATGAAGAGACGTTGCAGGAGGAAAGTAACTGCTCTCACTTCACAGCAACCAGAAGGAATTAACAGTCCGAGGGACTTCAGGAGCGTAGAGAGGTAAGTATTCCACAATATGCCAAAGTGGGAGCCCAGTCAGAGGGAGAAGGATAATGATTCCGGATATTTGGGCCTAGGAGCTGTAAAATCAGCCTCCTTCACCTAGCTCGTCCTGGCCACGCCCCCCAACATTAACAATATTTCGCAAATTTTAAAAATTGCAATATGTATCTGAAAATTAACATTCCTTATGGCAGCATATCACAGCAATAAGGTATCATGCTTGAGGTGTGCTCCAATAAGAGCCCATCCCGAAGATGATTAAGAAGTGATCGCTTATGTCAATACTTTACTTCCGGGTTCAGGCCTGTTCTTGCATGTGCCAAACAAAAAATAATTAATGGTTATCACAGTCCATTTCAGCAGGGCTGCTCCATTGAGGCTAGCAGTCTGATGCCATCTGAATATGACATTAGCTAACACAGATATTAGGCCCTAGGACTGCCCACTTCACTTGAAAAGTGGACAGCATTTGGGAGGCTGGCCTACTCTTGATGTAGTCCAGGAGTACCAACCAAATTCAGGAGTCACCCAGACACAGTACTGTAGGTCAGTATGTTCTTCCCTATTTCATTCCTCTCTGAAAATAAGGAGATGTAAGCCTAAAATGCAGTTATTTCAACATATGATTGGATGTGTAGTCAGAGCCAGCCCTAGGCATTCTAAGCAAATGCCTAGGGCGACTGGAATGCCTAGGGGCATTCCATGGCTCTGAAGTGGCCCCCCCCCCCTCCATGACGCTGCCCACCCCTCTGTGATGCTACTTTCCTCCTCTCCCGTTGCTGCCGCGATCATCGGGCAGCGCAGCAGTCAGCCAGTCAGGTGACTCACTGACTTACTGTGAGCCAGGTCAGAATGAGCTTCTGCACAGAAGCTCATTCTGGCTGCAGTAGGAGTCAAGATAGCCATGGGAGGGAATGCTGCGCATGCCCAGGTGCGTCCACTCCACCCATGGGCCTTTGCGGAGCAGAGCCGTGAGGTCAGATTAGCAGCCGGCCCACCGTCTGCCACCTGCCACTGCCCAGCGCTCAGCCCCCAGCAATCGGACCAGGCATCAACAGCAGCATTAGTTGTATCAAAAAGTAACTGTAACCTGCTCAGGCAGGTAGGCACTGTGGGTAAAAAGGGAGGCTGTATTTGACTCAGAGAAGCTGTGTCAGGTATATATATCTATCTATATATAGATAGATATATATCTATATCTATATATATATATATACATACTGTATATCAAGTGCAGAAGAATGGCAGCACTCCGTGGACTTCAAGAACATGACCACAGCGCACGGCTTAATGTTGGTAAAATTCAGCCTTGTGTTGTGGTCATTTCCTTGAAGTCCATGGAGCACTACACTTCTGCGTTTGTGTTAAGGGGTCAGCTTTGGTCTCTGGATGTGCACCTTTGCCATTTATATTTTGTGGCACCGGCCTCTGTCCGTATATATATATATATATATATATATATATACATATATTTCCAAACTCAAGAGGGCACTCTCTTTCAAAAAAAGACAAAAAACTTTTATTCTTTATATGAATTTAGTCCATAATAAATCACAAATGTTCAGTAGTAGTGCAGATGGAGGAAGAAAGAGTGCCACAGATGAGAGAAAGACAGCAATGTGGCTGTGGAGAAGGCATGGATGCAGGGCGGTGCGGCTGGGGAAAAATATTGGTGCGTATGAGGGAACACAGACTATCACAGTTGGGAGACCACACAGCAGTAGGGATTGGGGAATATATAGCAGCATGGAGGCATATAGGAGAAGAAAGTGTACATGCATAGACAGAGTATGATATTTTAAAAAATAAGGGAATTGAGCTTGTATGCTAAATTAGATAATTGTATGCAGTGAGAAGGATGTTGGAAGCCAGTGAGATTGTTTTGGTGATCAAATGGGAAGATTGTGGGCACTCAGTGGGATGTGGGAGCCACATAACTGCTCAAACCTCAGTTGCATAGACTGCATGTGTGTATTCCAATGAGCACACAATTCTGTGAATTAGCAGCTCCACCATTTTGTGAGTGACAGCAATCTCATTCTGTGAGAGTGCTGAATCTGCAGTTAACCACAGGGTGAGATGGCATACCATATCTGTATTGCGTAAGGAACACGTCCATTAAGGCGTCAGCCTTAATTATCGTAATTTCATTGCTTTGTGAAGTTTGAGCGGCAGAAAATCAATAAGTTTTGTGACATTTCAGATCATATCTAAGCAGCCTTAATGGGACATGAGAAACCGTAAGGTTTTTTGTCCATGGAATTTCATAGCTTTTTTAAAATGTATTAATTATCAGGGTTTGGATGAGCAAACCGGGCCACCAGCAGGGAAGAAGGGCAACAAAATGGTACACTAACGCAGGTGGAAGAGGGGACAGCACACAGGAGGTTGGTTAGGGAGGTGCAGAGTGCGAGACGGCTGTAGGCGAGTGGGGTAGCGGTAGTAGCGGTGCAGTGTAAAGGGGGCATCAGTGGGCGACAGAGGGCTCACTGGTAGTGCTTATGCACCTGAGAAAATCAAATCAATAAGTCACAGATGCACGAATGCAGCAGTGAGATCCATCTACGTATCTGTTAAAAATTTAATGTGTAAAAAAAAACAAAAATGTAGCCCCGCCCCCTAGAAGACAACCAGCACCGGGCTTTGGAACCCCAGTACTGGTTGTGCTACATACAGGGAACAAACGATGTAGGGGTCCACTGTATGAAGCACAACCAGCACCAGGCTTTTGAGAACCAGTCCTGGTTGCCAAAATACGGGGGACAAATGACGTAGGGGTCCCCCGTATTTAGCGCATCCAGCACTGGGCTCAGAGTCTGTCCTGGTTCTGGAAATACAGGGGGAAAAAATGCATAGGGCCCCCCCTGTATTTCACAGAACCAGCACAGACCATTTCTAGTAGGGGGTGTGATGCCACAGCCAGGTGAGCCCTTTCACCGGGCCCCCCAGCCGAAGCATCACCCCTGACTGCTAGTCAGCCCAGGCCGAGGATCCCAGGGGAGTTGGGGACCCCCCCATTAAAGGGTTCCCCCCTCTCCAGGGCACCCCAGGCTGATAGCCCGGGGCTATCCACAGCACCCCTGAGTGGTGGGTGCTGGGTTGATTTGTGTTGTGTATGAATGAATATATAAATATTGTCTTTTGCAGAAGTGCCACAGGTCCCAGCAGGTATCCCCCGCATACTGGCACTTGGAGAACCACAAGTACCAGTAGGCAGGACACTAAGGGCCTGCTGGTACCTATAGTACCCCTGCAAAATAAATATTAAAACAGACAGACACCGTTTTTTAAAATATTTTATTTAGTGGGACCTTCAACTGGGTAGTCTTAAGCTCTTTTACATGGCTGCTGCTCCCCCAGGACTTCTATGGCATCTTCACCTGGAGGGGGACGGCCTTTAAGCTCTTTTTCCTGGCCAATCCCCATCCAGGGTTTCCGCGGCGTCTTCTATCTTCTGTCTTCAGCATTTCTTCTCTGCTGCCTCCCCGCCGCTGACTGAGTGCACGACAACTCGCTCTGGTAGTATTTAAGCCAGCCGAGGAGGCGGAGCGATGACATTGCAAGCGGTTATTGGCTCGCGGCGGCCATTTTTGAATTTCAAAAATGGCGCTGAGGTGCCATTTTTGAAAAGGGCACGCTCAGTTCTCACTATTGAAGTCAATGGTGAGAACAGCTCATTGGCTGAGAGGCGGAAGGCCCGCCTCTGTCAGCCAATGAGCACTCTGCACCGGAATTTCTGTACTGAAATACCGGGCGGATCTATCATTAGGATAGTAGTGTTCTTAGAGAACACTACTAATGTGCGAGGGTCCGGGTATCTTGTTTTTTTTTTTTTTGGCATGATCCTGGATTGTGTGAAGAGGACCTGATCCACGCATAGGAGGAGGTGAGTATGGAATTTTTATCACAGGTACTCCCCATTGGATTATCTACTGGAGAAGAGGACAGAATGGCTTCAGGGATACTAGGTGAGTATGTGAGATAGTGTATATGCATGTGTGAGTAAATGTGTGTGTGCATGTATGTTTTAATAAAATTTACTTTTCTACGGTGTATGTTGTGTGTTTTGTTTAATATTGCTCTTGCTGTGGAACTAAAAGTACCAGCAAGCCCGCAATGCCCCGCATGCTGATACTTGTGGTTCTCCAAGTACCAGCATGCTATCCTGGTTGCCAGCATTCTCCACATACAGGGGAAAGAGAGTTAAAATTATCATCTGTCTCAAAGGTGCTGTCAGGTTGTGGGATTTCTCATTGCTTATTAATTCAAACTTTATTCCATTTGGGTCACATGTTCTGTACTTCCTATTGATCACAGACCTCTAGTATAAAGCCTGTTACTAACTGTGTCTCAGTGTCTGTGCAACGTTACTTTCAGGTCTTTCTTGGACTCCTGCCAGATTCCCGCTGTGCCTGTGGTTTGCTGTGGACTTTGCTATATCTCTGCCCATGTTCTGGTTAAACTTCTGATACTGGTTACCAGCCGCACTACAGAGCTCAGCATTGCCATTGCCTAAGTATTGTTATTCTGCTCCATTGCTGTGGTTGCATCTCCTGCTGGATTATTTACTCTGCCTGTTGTCTTCTACTTCTGTGCACATTGAACTCACCTTTACTACAGTTGTCAACTGCACCATTACAGTTATCGTCACCGGACCCTTAGTGCATTGCAGGACTCAACCCCACTCCAGATACCCGTCACGCTACAGGGCTCAACCATGCTCCGGACTTTCATCACATTGCAGGGCTCAACCCTATCCCGGATCTTCACTACATCACAAGGCTCAACCCTGCTCCGGATCTTCACTACATCACAGAGCTCAACCCTGCTCCGGATCTTCACTGCATTGCAGGGCTCAACCCTGTCATGGATCTTCACTGCATCAAAGGGCTCAACCCTGCTCCAACCTTTAGTACATCACAGGGCTCAACCCTATTCCGGATTTTCACCATGTCTCAGGGCTCAACCCTGTTCCGGATCTTCACTACATTGCAGGGCTCAACCCTGTTCTGGTTTTTCACCACACTACAGGACTCAACCCTAGTAAGGTCCATTATACCATCCTAAGGTCTTGTCTCATATTGGACTCGGGGTTCCCTACCACATTTGTATCAGAGACTTTATTTATATATAGGGGTTTACTCTTATATTGATTACTGCCTATCTGAACTTCTGTGTTGTTGAGACTTTGGCCCTCATTCAGAGGCGGTCAGAGGATGCAAGCGGTCGCTCAGAAACTGGGCGGCCGCCTGCATCCTGACCGGCCGCCTCTGTTTCGGTCGTTAGGCTGTGGGTTTACACCCACAGCTCTAACGACCGCTAGGGTGATGGTCGCGATGGTCAATCACCATCGACAGCTCGCCCCCTTTGGAAAGAGACCCGCTATGACCGGCGCTGTCGGTCGCAGCGGGTCTCACGCATGCGCACGAAGGAGCCGGCTCTCTCGTGCGCATGCGCACTGGACAAACATCGAGGTGGCCGTGCGGTCGCAGAGCGTACGGCCGCCTCTGAATGAAGCCCTTTATGTGAAACATTGCTATAAGATTCTGCCTGTGAATAAATTCTATTTACTTTTATTCCGTGTTCCTGAGATTTCATGAAAAGGTCATTCCTAAAACCACCTCAGTTTATAGTGCCCAGTAGGCCTGACTCCTTCCAGGAGTCTCAAGTGTCGGCAGCTGTGACAGTTTGCACAGACCTAAAAATGAATCAGGATCTGGAACAGGCTACAGGGGTACAGGTGCTTCAAGGTTTGACCGCCCATCTGGAAGTACAGGAAAATACTCCAAGTTCAAGTTTTGCAATGTTTACAGGATCTTTCCACACGTCTTGATAAACTTAAGATTCCTGTTACAAGTACATCAGGAGTTTCTGCTTCTCATCTATGTTTACCGACTCCTACCTCTAATGATGGTAATCCAAAAACCAGTAGAGGATTTCTCAACCAATGTGAGTTTCATTTTGAATTATTACCCCAAAGTTTTACCACCTCTCGTGTTAAAGTGGCTTATATCGTGTCATTATTGTCTGGTGCTGCTCTCGAGTGGGTCTCGCCTTTATGGGAGAGAAATGATGCCTTAATGTCTAATTACCAAGCTTTTGTTTCCACTTTTAAAAGGATATTTGACGAACCTGGAAGATCAGTGGCCGCGTCTGTGGACATTTTACGAGTAAAACAAGGAACAGCTCCAGTTGGTCAGTATGTGGTTCGCTTTCAAACTATAGCGGCAGACCTTAAGTGGAACAATGAGGCATTAAGAGCAGCATATTGGAGTGGTCTCTCTGAGAAACTTAAAGATGAGTTAGTGACTCGGGATCTTCCTGAGAATTTGGATGAGTTAATTTAATTGACTATTAAAATTGATTTGCATATGTGAGAACGAGGGGTACAGGGGAACGCACTGAGGGCCTGATTCAGACCCGCTTGCGAGTGCTAAGCGCTCGCAAGCGGGTCGATGGTGGCCCAGTGCGCATGCGCAAACTGGCAAACTTGTTGCTCTGGGTCTCGTACCAAAGGGGTCTGCTGTCGATGTTGAGTGACAGCACGCCCCCTTTGGTGGGCGGGCCGGGGAAGTGGCTGCCCAAACTGAGGCGTTCCCATGTGAAAGCCTCCATTTGGGGCCGGCCCCACTGACATTATGAGTGATGTCAGTGGGAGAGATTTTGGCTCTGTTTGAGCCAAAATCTCTCTGGGGCTGGCAGCAACGAGACCCTACCACAAGGGTCGCGATGGTAAAGACCATCTTCCTGGCCGCTCGCTATAGCTGTGGGTGGTCACCCACAGCTATGCGAGCGGCTAGGAGGCCGCTCTAAAAAACAAGAAGGCCGGCCCTGATTCAGAGCGAGCGCTCTGTCAGAGCGTCCGGCTCTGAATCAGGGCCACAGTGTTCTAAAAGTTCTCTTCCCCAGCCTCGCTCCTTTTATGGTTCATCTGATGAGCCTATGCAAATTAATAAAGCTAAGTAGTCTGAAGTGGAGAAGCAACGTAGGAGGCATTCTAATTTGTGCTTGTATTGTGCATCAACAGAACATTTTTTGGCTAAATGTCCAATAAGGCCGGGAAACGGTCGACCCTAGTTGATGGAGGGGACGTCAAACTAGGGGTGCTTTCAAAAGTTCTCCCCAAAAAAGATTGTTTTATCTCTGTGGGTATTCCTGATTTTGGGTCTCCGTGTCAAGAGTTTTCTGCATTGCTAGATTCTGGAGCAGCGGGCAACTTTTTTTCGCTGTCATTGTTTCAAAAACTGCAAATTGCTGTTGTTAAATTAACCCGTTCTCTTTCCTTTTCTGCAGTAAATGGGACTAGAATTTCTAATGGATATGTCACGCATCAAACAAAGTCTATGAAGTTGAGGGTAGGAGCTTTGTATGAAGAAAGTTTAAAGTTTCTGGTACTACCTATTTCTATGTATGATATAGTTCTTGGTTTACCATGGTTAACTCTTCATAACCCTCATAGTGATTGGACTTGTTCTCAAATTCTTTTTGAAATTGATTCATGTGGTACGAATGGCTGAAGTGCAAGTAGATGTTCCACCTTCTCTCCCACAGCCTTATCATGAATTTGCTGATGTCTTTTCTGAGCAGGCGGCAGACGAACTTCCAACGCATCGTCCCTGGGATTGTCCTATTGAACTTATTCCTGGTAAAATGCCACCCAAAGGTCGAGTATACCCTCTCTCTGTTCCTGAGACTCAAGCCATGTCGGAATATGTGCAAGATAACCTACAAAAGGGGTTTATCAGGCCTTCTTCATCTCCCTCTGGAGTGGGCTTCTTTTTTGTAATGAAAAAAGATGGTGGTCTTAGTCCATGTATCGACTTTAGAGGTCTAAATGAGATCACTGTAAAACACAAATATCCTTTGCCTATCATTACAGAATTGTTTGACAGAGTACAGGGTTCTCGACTGTTTACTAAACTTGATTTAAGGGGAGCTTACAACTTGATCAGAGTTAAAGAAGGAGATGAGTGGAAAACTGAGTTTAATATGCAAGACGGCCATTATGAGAACCACGTCATGCCTTTTGGTTTATGTAATGCTCCCACGGTGTTCCAGGAGTTTGTGAATTAAATTTTCTGAGATATACTTTATCGGTTTGTAATTGTTTATCTTGATGATATTTTGATTTTTTCCAGGAATCTTTCTGATCTTCGTACCCATGTCAAAGAGGTATTAACTCACCTTTGAGCTAATAAGCTTTATGGAAAGATCTCTCAGTGCATTTTTGAAGTTCCGGTTATACCCTTTTTGGGGTATATTATCTCTGGTTCCGAATTTCAGATGGACCCAGAGAAGTTTAAGGCTATTCAAGATTGGGTTATGCCCACTTCATTAAGGTCTATTCAGAGATTTTTAGGCTTTGCCAATTATTACAGAAGGTTTATCAAAGCGTTTTCAATGATTGTGGCCCCAATCACTGCTATGACAAAAAAGGGGCTAATCCCAAAGTGTGGTCCCCAGAGGCATTGGATGCCTTCCTGCTCTTAAAGATGCATTTTCTGCAGCCCCTATTCTAGATCAACCTGATGTTGAGAAACCATTTATGCTGGAAGTGGATGCCTCTTATGGAGTTGGGGCTATTTTGTCCCAAGTGGCTGCAAATGGGAGAACAGTATCTTGTGGATTCTTTTCACAAAAGTTTTCCAGTGCTGAGAGTAGTTACTATATTGGGGACCAATAATTGTTAGCTATTAAGTTAGCATTGGAGGAATGGAGATATTTATTAGAAGGCGCAAAGTATCCCGTTACTATTTTTACAGATCATAAGAATTTGTTGTATTTGAAGACTGCCCATTGTTTGAACCCACGACAGGCTCGTTGGGCACTCTTCTTTTCTCGTTTTGATTTTGTCCTCCAGCATCGTCCAGGTTCATTGAATAAAAAAGCAGATGCACTTTCTCGCTCAATGTTGGAAGAGAAAGAACAAAATGGAGGATCAAAGGTACCCTATAATAAACCCTCTGGCCTTTTCTTCAACCTCCATCTCTCCGATCCTCCTCCTGGGAAGATATTTGTGGCACCTGAGTTACGAGGTAAACTTCTTTCTTGGGCTCATAATTATCGTTTCTCTGGACATCCAGGGGTTCATAAAATGTACTCATTTTTGCAACGTTCTTATTGGTGGCCTTCCATGAAAAAAAATGTCCAAGAGTTTATACGTTCTTGTTCTAAATGTGTACAACATAAATTCTCCCGGCAGTCTCCTGTAGGTCCTCTCCATCCACTACCCATTCCTACCCAACCATGGACCCATGTTTCCATGGATTTTATCACAGATCTTCCTGAGTCTAGGGGGTGTACAGTTATTTGGGCAGTGGTGGATCGTTTTACCAAAATGGCACATTTTGTACTTTGGCTCGAATTCCATCAGCCCCCAAATTAGCACAAATATTTTTTAAAGAGATATTCCATCTTCATGGACTTCCTTCTGAGATAGTGTCTGATCGGGGTGTCCAGTTTGATGCTCGTTTTTGGAGGGCCTTATGTTCATCATTGCAAATTAAATTACAGTTTTCTTCTGCATATCATCCTTAGTCAAATGGACAAACTGAAAGAGTAAACCAGGAGTTGGAGACTTTCTTGAGTGTATATTTCCTCTTCTCAAGATAATTGGATGGTGTAAGTCCTTTTTTCGCCAACTCTGGTCGGCATCCTCGAGCTCCTGAGCTTCAATCAATTCCTACAGTGGACGTTCCAACAGCTAAAGCTACTCTCCAATATTTTTCTGGATCGTGGGGATCGTGTCTGGTTGTCTACTAGAAATCTTCGACTTAAAGTACCTACTATGAAGTTTGCTCCCTGGTATATTGGGCATTTTCGTATTGTAACTTCCAACTATGCGTGTACCTAACTTCTTTCATGTCTCCTTGCTTAGACCATTGACTCTTAATTGATTTCACAACAGCTTGCCTAAAGTGCCTCCCATAACAACTTTTTGAGGTGTGGAGTTTGAGATCGATAAGATTCTGGATTCATGTAAGCATCAAAATCAATTGCAATATCTCGTAGACTGGAAGGGTTATGGCCCGGAGGAGAGATCTTGGATTAAAGACTCTGATGTCCATGCTCCTAAATTGATACGTAAATTTCATGCTAAATTCCCTTTAAAACCTGGTGGGTGTTCGGAGACCACCCAAAAAGGGGGGGTACTGTCAGGACTGTGACTATTTCAGTACATAAAGATAAACTACATTTGCCAAAGTTCCATTGTGGTCGTTGGAGGAGCTATCCTGGTTGTCAGCATTCTCCACATACAGGGGATAGAGAGTTAAAATGAGCATCTGTCTCAAAGGTGCTGTCAGGTTGTGGGATTTCTGATTGCTTATTATTTCAAACCTGATTCCATTTGGGTCACATGTTTTGAACTTCCTATGGATCACAGACCTCTATTATAAAGCCTGTTACTAACTGTGTCTCAGTGTCTGTGCAACGTTACTTTCAGGTCTTTCTTGGACTCCTGCCAGATCCCTGCTGTGCCTGTGGTTTGCTGTGGACTTTGCTATATCTCTGCCCGTGTTAAACTTCTGATACTGGTTACCAGCTGCACTACAGAGCTCAGCATTGCCCTTGCCTAAGTATTGTTATTCTGCTCCATTGCTGTGGTTGTATCTCCTGCTGGATTATTTACTCTGCCTGTTACCTTCTACTTCCATGGACATTGAATTCACCTTTACTACAGTTGCCAACTGCACCATTACAGTTATCGTCACCGGACCCTTAGTGCATTGTGGGGCTCAACCCCACTCCGGATCCCCATCACGTCGCAGGGCTCAACCCTGCTCTGGACCTTCATCACATCGCAGGGCTCAACCCTATCCCAGATCTTCACTACATCACAGGGCTCAACCCTGCTCCGAATCTTTACTACATCACAGAGCTCAACCCTGCTCCGGATCTTCACTGCATTGCAGGGCTCAACCCTGCTCCGACCTTTAGTACATCTCAGGGCTCAACCCTGTTCTGGATCTTCACTACATTGCAGGGCTCAACTCTGTTCCGTATTTTCAGCACGCTACAGGACTCAACCCTAGTAAGGTCCATTATACCATCCTAAGATCTTGTCTCATATTGGATTTGGGGTTCCCTACCACATTTGTATCAGAAACTTTATTTATATATAGGGGTTTACTCTTATATTGATTACTGCCTATCTGAACTTCTGTGTTGTTGAGACTTTATGTGAAATGTTGCTATAAGATTCTGCCTGTGAATAAATTCTATTTACTTTTATTCCATGTTACTGAGATTTCATAAAAAGGTCATTCCTAAAACCACCTCAGTTTATAGTGCCCAGTAGACCTGACTCCATCCAGGAGTCTCAAGTGTAGAAAGCCATGACAAGGGGAAGTTTCTTACGAGTCTGAGAAGTTCCTGTTTTCTAGCTTGATTGGTGAACCAGGGAGTGCTGAGAATGATGGTGGCTCACCAAGTAAAGTGTCTCCCACTGAGATGGGAAGTGTTATTAAGCCAGTTGATCGTCTGTCTGATCTTGAAGTCAGAAAAGAGATCTTTGCAGTGGAGCGGTTAAATGACCCTACTCTGGTAAAAGCCAGGGAAAATGTAAAAGTGATTGATGGTAAATCCATAGATCCTGATAGTCCGTTGTCATATCCTCACATTGCAGTACACCAGGATTTTTTGTACGGGAAACATCCAAGGGGATTACCTGACATTGAGAAACATGGGAGGGGCAGTCCAGTCCCTATAAAACTGTCATTGAGCCTAGGAAAAGAAAGCCAGAACAGTTATACCATGTAAATCTTATCAAACCTTGGAAGGATAGTGCAGCTCTGTCAGCCATCCCGGTCCCTCCAGTAAACCCAGGGCCTTTGGTTCCTGAAGTGACAATAGCTAAAACCCTGTCAACCAATAAAACAGCAGGGAGTTTTTCATCAGAAATAGGGTTTTGTTCTCAGATGTACTGGGCAAAACCACAGTCATTAAACATGACATAATCACTGACCCAGGGGTTAAGATTAACCTAAAGCCGTGTAGGTTACCAGAAGCCCAAAGAGAATCAGTGTCTAAAGAAATGTAAACATTTTTGGAACTGGGTGTAATTGAAAAATTGCATAATGAGTGGTCAAGTCCCATTGTGCTTGTTCCAAAGCCTGATGGGAGTGTACGTTTTGGCAACAATTTCTGAAAATTGAACAGTGTGTCAAAGTTCGATGCCTACCCAATGCCAAGGGTGGATGAACTATTTGAAAGGCTAGGAACAGCCAGGTATTTAACCACTCTAGACTTAACCAAAGAGTATTGCAAGTGCTGTTAACTGAGAATGCCAAGAAAAGACAGCTTTTTTGACACCAGAAGGGTTGTTCTAATACAAGATGTTGTCCTTTGGGTTACGTGGGGCACTGGCTACCTTCCAAAGGATGATGGACAAAATTCTAAGACTCCATAGATGGTATGCTGCTGCTTGTCTAGGTGATGTAGTCATTCATAGTCCTGATTGACAGTCTCTTTTGCCCAGAGTGCAAGCAGTGTTGGACTCCATCTATAGGGCAGGGTTGACAGCCAACCCAAAGAAATAATGCCTAGGGATGGAAGAAGTAAAGTATCTTGGTTACACTGTTGGAAGAGGTTTAATAAAGCCACAGCTTAATAACAAGGTGGTTCTTGGTGTTACAAAGCTTCAATTTCACAGTAGAACACAGGCTAGGAAGCCAGCTGGCCAATGCAGATGGTTTGTCACGTGCCCATTGAGTTGATAGTCTCATTACTTTTGGCCCCTTAAAAAGTGGGAGGCACATATAGAAACCGTTGTTTATGTTTAGGTTTTGCTAAACTACCTAAAGTGCTTTGGTTTTGAATCTGTTTTTTATATAAAAACAGTGAAAATCATGAAATGTGTGACTTTTTTTGTTCCTACAGTATTATTAAGCTCAATAACATTCATTTCCAGTCATTTCCAGTAAATTTTGACCCCCTCAAATTTCACAATATTGTTTAACAAAATTGCCCAAATGCTGGCAGTTTAAAAGACTATAACACATCTATAAAACATTGCCACTCAGCAATGGCAGACAGGATAGCAGTTTAATAAACTATACGACTCCATAGAAACCAAGAATGTTTTTTATTAATCAAAAACTAGATCAGAGGCATGAGGGCAGTGCAGGGAAATAAAGGTGGAGTATGTACAGTCAGGTGCATATTGGGACATTGACAGAATTTTTAAATTTTGGCCTCTATTCACCACCACAATGGCTTTGAAATGAAACTAACAAGATGTGCTTTAACTGCAGACTTTCAGATTTAATTTGAGGGTAATTACATCCAAATCAGGTGAATGGTGTAGGAATTACAACGGTTTCTTTATGTGCCTTCCACTTTTTAAGGGGTCAAAAGTAATGGGACTATCAACTGAAAAGCAATTTCATGGACAGGTGTGGGCTATTCCCTCATTATTTCATTATCAATTAAGCAGGTAAAAGGTCTGGAGTTGATTCTAGGTGTGACATTTGCATTTGGAATCAGTTGCTGTCGACTCTCAATATGAGATCCAAAGAGCTGTCACTATCAGTGAAGCAAGCCATCATTAGGCTGAAAAATCAAAAACAATCCCATCAGAGATCTTTCTCTTTCCGTCGAGGATATTACATCTGACGGAAAGGAGTTACACGTATTATTATCGAGGACAGCGCTACTCTCGGACCGCCCTATTTTTTGTTTGTAACATTTGGGGATTTGGTGCTCCTGGGTGTGTACGGAGCTGCAGTCCTGAGGCACAGGTGGTTTGTTTTATTGCTGTTCTGTATATTTAATCCCATCAGAGAGATAGCAAAAACATTAGGTGTGGCCAAATCAACTGTTTGGAACATTCTTAAAAAGAAAGAATGCACCGGAGAGCTCAGCAACACCAAAAGACCCGGAAGACCACGGAAAACAACTGTGGAGGATGACAGAAGAATTATTTCCCTGGCCAAGTCAAGAACACTCTCCAGGAGGTAGGTGTATATGTGTCAAAGTCAACAATCAAGAGAAGACTTCACAAGAGTGAATATAGAGGGTTCACCACAAGATGTAAACCATTGGTGAGCCACAAAAACAGGAAGACCAGATTAGAGTTTGCCAAACAACATCTAAAAAAGCCATTACAGTTCTGGAACAACATTCTATGGACAGATGAGACAAAGATCAACTTGTACCAGAGTGATGGGAAGAGAAGAGTATGGAGAAGGAAAGGAACTGCTCTTGATCCAAAACATACCACCTCATCAGTGAATTATGGTGGTGGTAGTGTCATGGCGTGGGCATGTATGGCTGCCAATGGAACTGGTTCCCTTGTATTTATTGATGATGTGACTGCTGACAAAAGCAGCAGAATGAATTCTGAAGTGTTTCGGGCAATATCATATGCTCATATTCAGTCAAATGCTTCAGAACTCATTGGACGGCGCTTCACAGTGCAGATGGACAATGACCCGATGCATACTGCAAAAACTACCAAAGAGTTTTTTAAGGCTAAAAAGTGGAATGTTATGCAATGGCCAAGTCAATCCCTTGACCTGAATCCGATTGAGCATGCATTTTACTTGATGAAGACAAAACTGAAGGGAAAATGCCCCAAGAACAAGCAGGAACTGAAGACATTTGCAGTAGAGACCTGGCAGAGCATCACCAGGGATGAAACCCAGCGTCTGGTGATGTCTATGCATTCCAGACTTCAGGCTGTAATTACCTGCAAAGGATTTGCAACAAAGTATTAAAAAGTGAAAGTTAGATTTAAAATTGTTTAGTTTGTCCCATTACTTTTGGCCCCTTAAAAAGTTGGAGGCACATATAGAAACCATTGTAATTCCTACACCGTTCACATGATTTGGATGTAATTACCCTCAAATTAAATCGCTGCAGTTAAAGCACATCTTGTTTGTTTCATGTCCAAGCCATTGTGGTGGTGAATAGAGGCCAAAATATGAAAATTCTGTCAATGTCCCAAAATTTATGCACCTGACTGTATTATGCCACTGTGATATTTTTGGCATCCAAAATAAACACTTAGGCTCCCATTTATCGATGATGGTAAACACCAGCACAATTTTCCATTTAGTATGAATGTGATACAAATGAAAAATGTACTGGTATTTACCAATACTTACCCCTCCAGCGAAGTCCTATGAAGTCCTCCTCCTTGGCGAGGTCCTCCGCTGGGCTGCTGGCAGCCTAACGCTGCCAGCAACGGGGCTTCAGTTTTATGTGCATGCGTGACGGTCCACCTTTGCATGTGCATAACATGGGGTCCCGGCAGTGCTGAAGCCAGAAACGATAGCTAGAGAGATGCTTGACAAACTGCAGTAATCTTTGATTACTGCTGTTTGTTAAGACCAGAAAAAATGGCATAACCGCTTTAGTGAGCGCTAAAGGGGTTATGCTTCTTTGATAAATGGGGACCTTATATTGGTGGTGGGATTATCTGCTAGGGGGCACCAGTCCAAATTTTGCCTAGGGCACCAAATTGGCTAGGGCCAGCTCTGTGCGTAATAATTTTTTGTGCATTTGCAAAGTAGAAAATAGCACATTCTACAGTAAACAAAAATGCTTATGCTGAACTCTATATCAACCCCAGATTGTGCATTGCGAATAGATTTGCCATACTGTTCATGTTTGAGATAACTTGGAACACTACTGGAATATTCTATCTGAGCTGTCAAATCAAATAATCCTACAGCTGCTATCTAGTTTAGCAGAGAGAATACAAGATCTGTGTGTGGAGATGTTTCATCTTGTCATATTTATACTAGATGAATGGCTTTCTCTCACGCTACAGTATACTAGGCTTGCACAGACCTTCCTTTCAGTATGTTGTTAGTGACAGGCTAAAGTTTTCTTGAAATACTGTACTTTGGAGAAATGCAGAAAAAGGTCAATTTTAAGCAGACACACAAAAAAAAACTGAAGTGAGAATATGGGTGGAAAACAGCATCAGATGGTATAATGATGAAAGTCTACATGCATGATTCCCCTGTTCTACTCATCTAATCATGTTTGTTGTGGTTGCAAGTGAAGCAAAAACTGATTAAGCATTCCCAAGCCCCTTTCACCATTATACACACGGGCAAAAGCAGGATTTGTATGTAGGGGGGGGGAGTTTGTGTGTGTGATCTGGTAATTCTATCTTTCTGGGGACTTACGGTCAGGCAGCACACCAACACAGGTGGGACATCTAGCATGGTGGGGACCTGAAATGAGGTCCCCATGAGTCGGACCCTGGGAGGCAATAGAGGAGGCATGCTCCCATTACCCAGCATGTCCCCAGGAATCATATTTCCAAGACTGTTATTGGTGTCCATATGCATGCCAAGTTAAGTGTGTGTGTTTATGTGAGCACCAACCTTCCAAGGTGGGTGGAATGAAGAGGGAGCCCCCAAACCCTCTTTCCCTCAAATCATGCAGCCCTAAACCAGAAAGACCTGCGTCACGCAGCACGATCAATCCTGAATGACTTGGGTGAGTCCCCAGCAGCTGGCGCAGGGAGCGGCACCAAGGTGAGTCTGGCAATGGGAGGAGATGGTGGTTCAGTCTGGGGGGGGTGTCTGGGCGGACTTCCTGGTGTTGTTTAATAGTCAGATTTCCCAAACCACCACCATCTCCTACCTTGTGGAGCCAGGAGGTCCACGATAATCCGGGTCCTTTTCCATGCAGCTGGCTTGGCATCCCATGTGGGTGTCCCTTTGTCTAACCTGCCTTTCCTATTCCCAGTGCTGACAAACCTGCATCCCATGGCCCGGCCGTCCCAGAGAACATAGATGGGTCCCAAATAGCCCGGCACTGGGAGTGGTGCCAAGGTTATTCTGGAAGTGGGGCGAGGTAGTGGTTCAGTTTGTGGGGAGACTGGGATGACTCCCTGGGGGGTTAATAGTCAGATTTATCTACAGCCCCTTCCCTGCAGAGCCAAGAGGTCCACCAGAAGCCAGGGTTCCTTTCCACGCACCTGGCATGGCATCCCCAGCATCCCTGGTCTCCTCTGTCTCCTCTGTATCCTCTGCCTTTCAGATTCCCGTGCGGGCAGACCAGCAGCCCGGCCATTCCCGGAGAACTTGGATGGGTCCCCAGCAGCTGGTACAGGGAGTGGTGCCAAGGTGAGTCTGGAAGTGGGGAGAGGTTATTGTTCAGTCAGCGGGAAGGCTGGGTAGATTCCCTGGGAGCTTAATAATAATATTTTGCCACACCCCCTTCCCCGCAGAGCCAGGAGGTCCACCACAATCCAGGGTCCCTTTACAGGTAGCTGCCCAGGCATCCCTGGTGGGCATCCCTTGCATTCTTGGTTCCCAATGTTGGCAGACCGGCGTCCTGCAGCCCGGCCAGTCCCAGAGAACTTGGCTGAGTCCTCAGCAGCTGGCGCAAGGAGCGTCACCAAGGTGAGTCTGGCAGTGGGGATAGGTGGTTGTTCAGTTAGTGGGGAGGCTGGGCGGACTCCCTGGGGGGGCTTAATAGTCAGATTCCCCCACACCCCCTTCCCATTGGAACCAGAAGGTTCACCAGAATCCAGGGTTCCTTTCCAGGTGGCCGGCCTGGCATCTCTGGCGGGGTGTACCTTGCTCTCCCCTGTATTCCCGGTTCCCAGTGCTGGACAGTCCTGCATCCCATGACCCGGCCAATCTAGAAAAACTTGGCCAGGTCCGCAGCAGGCGGCACAGGGAGCAGCACCAAGTTGAGTCTGACAGCGGGTGAGGTAGTATTTCAATTGTCAGGGAGGCTAGACGGACTCCCTGGGGGGGTTAAAAGTTAGATTTCTCCATACCCCCTTTCCTGCAGAGCTAAGATGTCCACCATAAGCCGGAGTCCCTCTCCATACAGCTGGCCCAGCATCCCTGGCAGCCATCCCTCGATCCTTCCTTCCCCATTTGCCAAGTCCTGGATCCCACACAGGGCTAGGAGGACATTTTAAAATTTACCCCAGGCACTGCAGCCAGGTGGCCACTGGGAAGAGCTGCACAAAGTGAGAGGGGGAAGAGTGGCCCGCTACAGCCTGCATGTGATAGCCATGAGTGAGCCCGCAGAAGGGCCAGGGAAATTCTTTAAAATTTTCCCCAGGCACTGCAGTGTAGCCAGGTGGCCATTGGGGAAAGCCACAGTGGGTGGGGGAGAGTGGCCTGCTACAGCCCACATATGACAGCCATGAATGAGCCCACAGAGGGGCCAGGGTAATTTTATAAAAACTTTCACCAGGTGGCTACTGGAGGGGTGGCAACGCAGTGGGTGGGGGTAGGGGGTGGGGAGAGCGGCCCACTAGATCCTGGATGTGACAGCCATGAGAGAGCCTGCAGAAGGGCCAGGGAAATTTAAAAAAAAAAATTTCTCCAAGTGCTGCAGTGTCACCAGGTGGCCACAGGGGGGCACTGCGATGGGTGGGGGTTATTCGCCCACTACAGCCCGCATGTGACAGCTGTGAGGGAGCCCACAGAGGGTAGAGTGGCCCGCTACATCCCGCATGTGACAGCCACGATGGAGCCTGCAGAGGGGCCAGGGGAATTTTAAAAAAGCTTTCAACAGGTGCTGCAGTGTCACCAGATGGTGAGGCCTAGAGACTCGGTTAAGATGTAATTTTGAAGGACTCAAGGACTAAGTCTATCTCTGAAGCTCGGAGGTCTCTCCATCTGAGCCAGTTCCTGGCTAGATCCAGCCTGCCGTGTGATGCCCTACCTGCTCCCCCCAGAACAGCACCCCTGGTGACTGACCGGGGAACTGCAGCCCTGGAAGTCCCAATAAGGATCAATTGGCCAGGGCATGATTCCAGGAGCCCGGGGTAAAAATCAGTGTGTGTTCTGCAAATGGGGCCACGCAACATTGGTGGCTTGACAATGAGGAAATACTTATGTGGGAAAGATAGGAGGTGACATATAGGGTGACAGAAAAAGAGAACTTGGCAGGATCCCCAGGTGCCTGAACTGAATGCAGTGCCAAGGTGAGTTAGGCAGTGGACTACCTGGGGAGGTTGATTAATAAGGTTACAGTTCCCTCTGGAGCACAGGGGAGCCTCTCCAACTGAGACGGCCAGGTTGGCCTCGACGACCCCGGGGGAGCCCCTCCCAACCTAGACCATCCCCAGCTTCCCACCCACCATGCTCTCCCCTTCCTGCTTCACCCGGGGAAGAGGCACTCCCAGTGGCCAACCTTGGAACTGCAGCCCTGGAAGTCCCGATGAGGATTGATTTGGACCCCATTGGCTGCGGCATGCCTCCAGGAGCCGGTGAAAAATCAGTGTACATGCTGCAAATGGAGCGGTGTGATGTCTGAGGGAATTCCTCTGTGGGAATGATAGGAAGCGAGGTACAGGGCTACAGAAAAGGCAGTCTCTGGTACCCCGATTGATGTGGCATCCCATGCCCTGGACGGGAGGGTCGAACACTTGGCCAGACCTAGGTGTCCTGGTCATCTCTTGGTGAACCTGACCCTTTCTCAGCCCAGTACATGTCCAGATCATCTCTATGTGAGGGTTTCCAGTCTCCAGGCATCAGCCATACACTTCACCCATCCCTGGGATAAAACAAGGCTGGCCCAGTCTGACTCCAAATGGCTTGGTTTGCTCTGCCTGCCAGCCCATCAGGGGCCTGATGCTGCTTGTGGTGCTTGGGGAGCAAAAGATTTGCATATGAGGTGTCAATCCCCAGACCCTGGTGGAGCTCACAAGTTCCCTGGTACCTTGTTAGTGTCAGCAATACACCTGAAGCAATAATTGCTGCCCACCAGCTGGCCTAACAGAGATGGCCTTGTGTGTCACCCACTGCTATTGGTGTGGCAGCCGAAAGGAAGGGTCATGGCAGGCCCACAGAGAATAAAGTTGACACTTTGGAGGAAATCAGGAGGTGAGTCTGGTGGATGAGAGAAAATGGAGAGAGATGCATGGCCGATAAAGATGAATTGGTAGGAAGAGTGGGAGGTTTAACAGAAGGAGCTGGTGGAAGCTGCATAACATGTGGCCAGGAGCCTAGACTGTGGGTAGGTGACTGGGTCCACCTTTTACACCCTTTACACCCCCAGGACAAGATGAAACCAGTCAGTTGTAGAGCTGGAAGTGGTGGGTTGGGGGAGTGGCATCCCCTGTGGGCTGACAGCTTGGCCTTGTCACTGTGTGGGGATCTTAGCTGGGAGGCTTGAGGCACCTTTCTGACCACTGCCTATCCAACTACACACACCCTGGGACAACTTGCACTGGTTTCCCAGTGGACGGGTTGTTGGGTAAGGCAGAAAAGGATGTGGGTGTTGTCCTTTAACACTCTTTGGTGCTGGGTGCTGCTTGGAGTGGGCCCTGCCATCCCTCTCACTCCAACCTCCTCCTTGGTCCACCATCCATCAGCTGGGGCCTGCTTAGACCATCTGGCCTTCTACTCAGAACTGGCTAGGTGTGTGCCTCCACCTATTTTGTGTGATGGCAGCCTGCACCAGGTTGGGGATTGGTGTGGTGCCAGTCCTTGGCCTCCTCGATGAGAGATACCTGGTTGATCCTGCCAGTAGCATATGCTTATCTGAAAGATTAAGCCATGCAGCCCAGAAGCCTTCCACCCCTGTGACTGTGCCCAGAGATGCAGAGAGAATAAAAACATGAGATGGGTGCATGCCAAAGGGGTGCTGCCAGCCTGGACCCACTGCCCATGGCACGGCTTCCGAGGGGACAGCTGTGGCTGCGGGGTGATGGGAAACCAGGATGGTTGCCCCTGGGTAGGTTCGACCCTGTGTCCCCTGGGTGCTCCTGGTATATGAAGATCTCTGTCCCAGGGATGGGGATCGGGATTGGCTGGGGATGGAGGCTACTGTGAAGGAAGGATGGCTGCTGGGCCCTCCCTTCCAGCTGCACCACCACGGCCTCACAGTGGGCAAGGGAGCTAGGCCAGAAGTGGTCCACTGAGCTGATGCAGGTACTGCCCATGTTCTCCTTGCCCCAGAGTGTGGGCATGCATGGTCAGTTGAGAAGACCCAAGATGATGTGCCTCCTGCTGGGTGACCTGGGTGTGGGTTAGGGATGGGTTCCATGACCTGCCCTTTTGCTACAAGCGGCAGTTCCCAGGAAACCGGTGGAAAGAGATGGCTGGACACCAGGACCCCAGTGTGTTCCTGCTTAGGCTCCACTTGTGTCCTCCCTGCCTCAGAGATGGGGGAGTCATTGAAGGGTGAGTTGTGAGGACACACAGGGGAGTGCTGAGGTGGCTTGATGTGGTAGTGGGATGGGTTTCCCAGGTGCACCCTTCTGGTCTGTGTCACTGTCCATCAGAACCTGGCTGATGGGTGCAGTAAGAGCAGTCCATCCTTAGTCTGGTCCAGGTTCCACTCATGTCCTCCCCACCCCAGAGATGGGGGTATGGTGTGGAAGGCTGAGACATGTGGACACATCGGGTGGGGGGCCGGGTATGGGACAAGGGACGGGTTCCACAACCCACCCAACTATGTGCGGCTGCTCCCAGGAACCCGGTTGGACAAGGCAGATGGACAAAGTGGCATCTTAGAGTGTTCCCCCTTTGGCTGGTCCAGGTTCAATTTGTGTCCTCCCCCCCACAGATGGTGAAGAGGTGAAGAGGTGTGGAAGGCTGAGATGTGTGAACACACAGGGTGTCCCATTGGAGCTGGATGTGGGATAAGGGATGGATTCCACAACCACCCCTCTTTATTTGCTGCGGCCCCAAGGACCCTGGTGGGATGAGGCTGGTGGACAAAGTTGGGCCCCAGAGTGTTCTTCCTTCAGCTGGTCCCAGTTCCATTCATATCCTCCCCGCCCCAGAGATCCGGGGGAGGTGTGGAAGATCGAGATGTGTGGATACACTGGCAGTGCCGGGGGGCTCAGCGTGGTAGAGGGATGGGTTTTCCTTGGCCCACCCCTCTGGCCTGTGTCACAGTCCCTAAAGAGCCTTGCTGTTTGGTGCAGTTAGAGTAGTCCCCCCTTAGGCTGGTCCAGGTTCCACTCATGTCCACCCCGCCCCAGAGGTGGGTAAAAAGTGTGGAAGGCCGAGATGTGTGGAAAAACCAGGAATGCTGTGGGGTTCGGAGTCGGTGAGGGATTGCTTCCATAGCCCACCCACTGTAGATTGGTTGGACATGGTCATACCCAGACCTATCCGGCTAACACATGTCCTCCCCTCTCTGCCGAGTGGGGGAGACTGGTACTGTAGGTTGAGAAGACCCGAGATGTCGGCCTTCCCACTGGGAGTGCTGGGTGGTTTCCTGGGCCAACTCCTCTGGCCTTTGTTGCGGTCTGGCATATGGATTCCATCAGTATGGTCCCTCTCTAGGCCCATTTAGATACCACTCATGTCCTCCCTTCCCCAGAGATGAGAGGGAGTGTGGAAGGCCAAGATATGTGGATACAGTGGAAGTGCTGTGGAGCCTCAGCACTGTAGAGGGATGGGTTTCCCGGGCCCACCCCTCTGGCTCATGTTTCATTTCACCTGGACCCTGGCTGATGTCAGAGTCAGAGTGTTTCATCTTGAATAGTTTTGAGATGCTGGGATATCCCCTGCAGAGAGAGAGTGCCATGACACATTAATCATCGACAGCCCTGGGTCTGTTGCCAGGACTGCCCTTATGAACCCCCAAGAACTTGGTCTGGGGGGCTCATGCCAGTGCCCGGTGTGGCATCTCCATATCCACGGAGGGTAGAAGGGTGTCACCCCCAAAGGTCCAGCTACCCCAGCGGCGGCTCCCTCCCCGGGCTTAATAGTCAGCTGGGGGCAGAGGGGACGGTGCCGTCAGATCACCCCTTCCTCTAAGCTTCAGGGTCTGTAGGTGGCTCGGTTGGCTTCCACTGTAGCCCTTCCTCCCAAGAACTTGGCCCAGGTGGCTGATGTCAGCACCAGGTGTGGTGCCGCCATCCACACAGGGCGGGAGGAGGTCGCCCCATGGTCCAGCTACCCCGGTGGCCGCTTCCTCCCCAGGCTTACTAGTCAGCATGGTGCGGATGGTTATTTTTATTTTATTTTTCTTTTACCTCTTCTCTCTGCGCAGCACCACCTGGTGGCAGATCAAATGTATACAACCCCTGGAAGTCCCAATGAAGTCAGAGAGGCACCCCTTGTGCCAGGACACGCTTCCAAGAGCCATGGAGAAATTGAGGGGGGTTCTCCGCAAAAGGGTGGTGCACAGCACTGGCAGCATGACATCTGAGGGAATTTCTGCTCCGGATATAAAATGGGGCAATATAAGATGCGTGCAGCCAACCCAGGAGCATCCTCACACCAGAGTGCTGCTACCAAGCATATGAGTACACGCTGGAACTCCAGACATGAAAGGGTCATTAGTAAAGGTGTGCTGCATCATACCCAGCACCAGGAAGTCCTTGGTAGTGTGGAAGTTCAGGGTTTTCGCACTGCTGAGGGGGTCTTCTCTGGCTGAAGTATGTAGGCTGTGATGGTAGGTACCGGTCTTATGTTTTGTTTACCATGCTGGTCATTGTGGAAATGTTTATCCTTTTTTTCTCTAGTTCCTTTTAAAGGGGGAGCACTATGGAACTGAGCGGTGTACCTGGTGACATAACTGATAGTAGCACAGATGGCAGTGATGAAAACTATCCCCCTGACTCTTCTGAGGTGGGCAGTTCGGAGGATAGCAGCAGGGACGACAGGGCATAAACCAAAAATAAATATTGTCTATGGTGCAAGAAGCCATTCTCGAAGATTGCAAGGCATGTGGAAGCTGTCCACTGCAATGAGCCTGAGGCAGCATGGTCAATGAGCTACCCAAGTAATCAAGAGAGAATCAGCTACAGCTTGACCTGATTTACAACCAGAGAAGCTTTGCCCATAATGCCAGGGTCTTAAGTGAGGGCAGCTGTGTCCTACTTCCATGCAAGCAGGTGGGTCCATTGCCAGGGTCTTTTCTCCAGGTGACACCTGTGGCAACATGTAAAAAGGTTCCTGCTTAAGAAAGGACTAGACAACCCCAAACAAGGTAGGACCAGGGTGCAATCCCTCTGCACTTATGCCACACCTGTTCCACCGGGTGTTGGCACCGGCCTCTGGAAGGTTCTGTGTGACATGATTCATGATGATGTTGTAACAATAATCAAAGGCGATCCTAGCATCATGAAGTTAGGTATCCACCTCTATAACTGGCTTGGATCAGATGTCAGTAAGCATGAATATGTTTAGCAGAAGCTTCGGGAGGTGGGGTGATTGCTGTTGCAATCCACAAAGGTGAATCCATTGCAGAGTATGGAAGATTTCATCTGCATGTGAATCTCCTACATTACATACATGCTGTAAGGAGCCTGACTGGCTACGATGAAATGAAAAATACCTTCAAGGTACCCTCACTGACCCTGGAGGTAGGCCATAGCTTGCAAAATATATTAAGCATGGTTGAGCATCAGGTGCTTATGGTGGGCCATGTCCCCACTGTGGAGAGTGCTCGGGCCTTCAGAAAACTGTACAAGGCAAGGTGGAGTAAGCTAAGTTTAGCTGCGGCCCTAAAGACCCCAGAAGAGAAAAAATGGAATGCTCCCCTCCTCCTACCTTTCACAGAAGATGTGAACCGGATGCACCTATATCTCAGTGACAGACATCAAGAGTACCTGGATTGGTTGTCCACCCACCCTACCAAAAAGCAGTGGTTTCTGCTGGCCAATGTAACCCTCACACAGCTGATCCTCTTCAACCACAGGAGGGAAGGTGAGGTCTTGAAGATGCAGCTAGCCTCGTTTTCATCTTGGTACACTGCTGACTTACAGGGTGATGTGGTGCTGGCCCTGTTGGAGCTGGAGAAGAGGTTATGTCAGCACTTAACCCATATTGAGAGTTCCTTTCCTCCTATCCCCTTGCATGCAGAGGGCAATGGAGCTCCTGACAGAAAATAGAGCAGAGTGTGGTATCAGTCCCAACAATGTCTACATGTTTGCAAGGCCTGCCACCTTGTCATACCTCAGAGGATCTGACTGCATTAGGCTTTATGCTTGGGAGTGCGGGGCCAAGCATCAGGAAGCACTCTCCTCCACCATACTTTGGAAACATGTGGCCACCCTTTTGAAGGTCCTGAACATGAGCAACATGGAGATGGATCTGCTAGCTAATTTCCTTGGGCATGATATCCGGGTGCACTGTCAGTACTACAGCCTCCCCGAAGGTACCCTGTAATTGGCCAAAATAAGCAAGCTCTTTGTGGCACTCCAACAAGGCAAATTGGTTGACTTTAAGGGTCAATGACTGGAAGAGATCTCCATTGATCTCAATGGTAGGTATCATGGGTCCACACCGGTCTGGTAGTTCCATTAACTGACAGTCTAAGGGGGCTGGTGTGACTGGGGACCTCTGTTCATCTCTGTATTTCCAAAACTGATCCAGCTAGCCAGTGGTAACTCAGACAATGAGCCGAATTGCCAAGCCAGTACAGTGCATGGCATGGAAGCACAGTACATGGAAATGCAAGTGCCATGGCAGTGATGGAAAGACATGTGCCTGTGGCTCCTAAAGGTGTGTATGACTGTCAAATTCATTTGTTTGTGGGGTGGTATTCTGACTGCTAGCGATCAAGATACTAGGAGCCTCCAATGTTGCCCTTTGGCCTGTAAGCTCCCTTTGTAGGATAATAAGTTCCTCTGTTTGCCCCCTAATAGCTTAATAATCTCTAAGAGGTGCATGCCAATATTATGGGCCATTCTTGCCCCTGTGCCAGTCTGATGATAGTTAATTTGTGCAGCTGACTGCTAGTAGCTTTCATCTGCTGGCTCTGAGTGGTCATAAAGTTCACCTGGCCTAAAGTTCTCCAGGGACTGTGCCATCTCTACAACAGACAGGGTGGTTGAGATGTTGGTGCGGGCTGTGGCCCGGCCTGCTGGTGTTCTTCCTATCCCATATTGAAGACTGCTGCGGTGTTCTCTGCCGGCTCAACCGGATCAACAAGGGTTAGAATTGTTCATCCTGATCCATAAATTCCTGAATGATGACCAATCTTTATGGAACCGCATGAGAAGTACCTGAAAAGTGAATATTAACGGTAAATTTTCATGCAAGTAAAAAACAAAATACCCTGTGCCTAGTAATTTGTCTCCTAACAATGTATGACTTGCGTATATCCATGCTTGTGCACAGGTGTTTTCAGTAGTTACTTCATTAAGTTATTGTTTAAATCACACTACAAACATGGTTTTTAAGTTATTTCTGGATGGGTAGTTTGCTTCTTGAGAGACAGCTCTCCGCTGCATGCCCATAATAGTGTCCTAGTTAATTTCATATTGTGCCACATTAAAGTGCCCCAGTTCTTATTATGTAACATTATAGTGTTCTCCACATTACAATGAGCAAATCAGATTATGACCCATTACAGTGCACTCTTAACACTGTAACGTCCAAAACACACTTCTCACTGAAAAAGTAACAGGACACAATTCTGTCTTACCAGTGGATCAGACCCAATTGCTTAACAGGCAAATCTGGGAAATTGTATGCAACTTTATAATCTGGGTCCAGGCACACCAAAACCCCTGGACTCATTAGCAACATCACCTCTTGCACCCACTCTAGTTGTGCCCATGTTTTGTACTCACCAGCCTCATTGTTGTCACTCTCAGGACATCGCTTTTTAGCAGCCTGTCTAGAAGTCCTCTTTTGTTGTGCAGCTGAGGAAACAAATAAAACTGGTGAACATTGTACTCATTGAAATTGGCAGTTTCTCTGCTATGATTTTTCACACTCATAAGGATCTTGGGATTACATTTTGTGGTATTTAATCAGTAACTGATTATCTAACTAAAAAAATGCTCTCACACTAAGTTGAGACAGAATTAGGTTGATATGGATGCAGTTTATTGACCGGTGGGCTAAATGCTGCCCATCTATATCCTGACAGGAGAAGCCCGACAGGGGAATTAAGATAGGCATTGAAATACCGACACCTATCTTAATCCCGATGCTGGAACGCCGAAGGACGACAGCCTGAACGAGGTCCAGGGCGTCCTTAGCGTTAGCTGCGGGAGGGGAGGGCTAGGTTTAAGGAGTATAGCAGGGTTAGGGTTAGGTTTTGTGGGGAGAGGTAAAGGTTGGGCACCCCTAGGGGGGGAAGGTTAGTGTTAGCCACTGCCAGGGGTAGGTCAGGGTTAAGCACCATCCCTCGGGAGGGTTAGATTTAGGGTGCGGGAAGAGGGGGTTAGGTTTAGGCATCCCTGCAGGAGACTTAGGGTTAGGCACCACGCCAGGAGTTTTAGGGTTAGGCACCCCTAAGGGAGGGTTAGGGGGAAGAGGGGAGGGTTAGGGTACTTACCAACCGGCATCAGGATATCCTTCTGTCGGGGTGCTCCTGTCAGGATTTAAGCAGCTGCCGGTATTTCATACAGATCCCATTGGTACAGTTGTAGCATTTTTTGGGGTAATCACCAGGTCGGCCTTGGGATGGAGGATGGTCTGTATCCTCGATATGGGCTCTAGACAGGATTTCAGGAGGTATCACCTGATTCAGCTCCTCCTCGTAGGCCGTGTAGTGGATAGTTGCTGCTCGGTCACCCCCTGTCCTGCATGAATCCTGTCACTCCTCGGCTAACTTCACCTTAAGGACTTGCTGCATATCATTGAAGCACTTCTTGATGTTGTCAACACAGCGCCTGCAGGAGTTGACATACCTTTTTGCATGCCTGTGTTGTTCTGTGATAGTGAGCTCTAAGAGTCTACCATGCACTGGCACCATTGCATGCACCAGTGCACAAGTTTTGGGTATGGGATGCCGGTGCTTGGGATCCCGGCAGTCAGTATACCCATGCTAGCAACCCGACATGGTTAAAATACCGACAACAGTCAGTAAGTACCCTAACCCAACCCCTACCTCTAATCCTAACCCTCTCCTCGCATCCTAAACCTCAACTAACCCTAGTGCCTAATCCTAACTTCCCCCTAGTGCCTAACCCTAACTTCTTCCCTAGTGCTTAACCCTAACCCTCCCCCTAATGCCTAAACCTAACTAGCCCCGCTACTAACTGTTGGGATGCCAGCGGTCGGGATTGCGGCACCGGTATTCTGACTGTCGGAATTCCAGCACCAGCATTCTAAGCAGCGGTATCATGACAGTCGGCATTTAAACTAGATCCCGTGCACAGTTTTCCTCATAGATGAACCTCAAATTCCTGCCGGTTTGTGTATTCCCAGAGGCAGACACAGCAGCTCTTCATCCTCCTCCTGCTCCTCACCACTATCAAAAATTGTAACATTGGATCCCAGAAAACATACTAGGTGGTTGAGGTCCTGGTTGAACCCCCTGTTGCTGTACACTGGGTAGAACTTTCAACCAGGAATGCTGGGCAGAACGTTGACCTGAGGAGCCTGTTATTGGCCTTCCACTGGATGGATTTGGATGAAAACTTCACAGAGGGGTGGCAATTGGTCTGGGATGCCTAATGGAGTGGTTGTGGTCCAGGTCAGACCTCACAGTGGAGTGCACCAGACAGAACTTTGACCCAGGGAGCCTGTTCTGGGAACTACTGGATGGATTTGGATAACAACACATAATATAACTTACTAACTTGATGATTAAACCCAGGCAATGCTGGGTAATTCAGCTAGTATATACATATATGTTATATAATTATGTTAGTCCATTTATAAAGTTCTACCTCTTTATAATGCTGACTTGAATGATGGACATTAAAAAAGATTTTTTTTTTTAAATCCATAAGTATTATTAGGAAAAACTGTAATGACAGAGCGACATCCTCTTCAGGCCATGATACAGTGTTTAAGTCTAACACTAATGATCAGTGGGTTTTGGATCCCTCCCACAGTGGATTGGGTGCCATTTGTCACAGGACCACCTGTAATGTAGAAGATACAGCAGAGCTGCATAGTTCAAGTTCAACTTCAAACTTCTGTTTCATTGGCAGTGACACCCACAAGTCCCTTAGAATAAATACTGGCTGAGTCAATTTTGAATAGGCAGTTAGCAAAACATTGCTTTTTATTTTTATAGTACAGGAACGCTATCTTGGACTCCTCCCTCTCATTCAAACCACACATTCAGCACTTCTCGCAGTCCTGAAGTTTCCATCTCAAAAATATTTCTAGGATTAAACCCTTTCTCACCTTGGATGCTACTAAAACCGTCATCCACTCACTGGTCATCCCTGGATTGGACTACTGTAACCTGCTCTAATAAAGTGAGTTTCCTGCAGAAAAACATAAAATTGCCAACATGCCATACACCACACGTTGTGGCAAGGAAAGACTCAGGCCTTGTCCTTTATTTGTCAATGATAATTCTGCAACTGCTGTCAGTCAGGCATCTACTTCTGCCTCACATTACGATACAATACCTTCTTACTCAGAATCTAGAAGAGGTGTCAAAAAACTTAAAACAGGAAAATTGGTGCTAAAAAAAGCACTATGGCAGAAGAACAAACTATGTGTTCAAAAGTGTTACAAAGCCCTGAGGAGAGTCTAAGAGTGTCCACAAGTACTATGTGTGAGCCTGACCTTTCTGATACAGAAGCCTCCTTCCATCATTTCTGTACTCTCTGCAATGTTGGGATAAGCAGCACAAGTAAAGATGATCAAATAATAGAAACTGATGATGATAGTGTGGAGGAAGTGCAATAGGAGGATGAAGGGGATATTTGTGTACTATCTGACACTAATGAGGATGTTTGTGATGAGGATGTTGTTTGTCTAAGTCAGCCACCAGTGGCAGAAGTTCTTGCTAATAATAAAAAGAAAACCATTGTCATGCCTGGGCATATGACCACAAAAGTCACCTCTTGGGTGAGGAATTATTTGTACCGTAATCCTGACAACATTTGTGAAGGCATCTGTACCATTTGTTAGGCCAAGTTAGGACAGGTAGTGCCATTAACCATCAAGTCAACTCTTCCCTGTTACAACATTTGCAGCAAGTTCATGCCATTTATTTAACAAAATGATAATAATTTGTAAAATAATAACTAGAAATCCTGTATCGGCTTCCAGCAGTTTGGACCAGCACATGCAATCTTCACCACCAATACCCTCATCATCAACCTCCTCATTAATGATCAGAGGTAGTTCTTTCAAAAAATTGCTTTATGGGGCTCTGGCAAACCAAGGACTTCAGCCACAAAAGTGTCAGTCTTTGTCGCTGAAGTGGTTTGTTTGTTACACTTTTTATGTCCTTTTCAATATTCAACAGAAGGGTGGGTGGAAGTACTCAAGGACAATTCCATCTTGCTTTTCTTGACTTTTCTTTTCATAATGGCCTGTATTTTGAGGGGACATTGGGAACGGTCTTTTTCTGCATAGACAAACATTTTTATTGGCTATTTTTATTGGTTATTGCTCTATAACCCTACTACACATTTTTTTTTAAAGAAAATAATAATAATAATACAATGTTAATAGCCAAGGATTCCTGACAAGTGTTAGAGAAAATACCACTTTAGGTCATATTAGCAGGCTGACCTGCTGGCCTTACTACCTGCTCTCCTCCCTCTTCAAATCTTGAAAACCAAACAATTAAATCAACTAATCAATCCTTTCTTCTTTCACCTGCTTTCCACTACATACAGTCAGGTGCATAAATATTGGGACATTGACAGGATTTTCATATTTTGGCCTCTATTCACCACCACAATGGCTTTAAAAAGAAACAAACAAGATGCGCTTTAACTGCAGACTTTCAGATTTAATTTGAGGGTAATTACATCCAAATCAGGTGAACGGTGTAGGAATTACAATGGTTTCTATATGTGCCTCCAACTTTTTAAGGGGCCAAAAGTAATAGGACAAACTAAACTATTTTAAATTTAACTTTCACTTTTTAATACTTTGTTGCAAATCCTTTGCAGGCAATTACAGCCTGAAGTCTGGAACGCATAGACATCACCAGACGCTGGGTTTCATCCCTGGTGATGCTCTGCCAGGACTCTACTGCAAATGTCTTCAGTTCCTGCTTGTTCTTGGGGCATTTTCCCTTCAGTTTTGTCTTCATCAAGTGAAATGCATGCTCAATCGGATTCAGGTCAAGGGATTGACTTGGCCATTGCATAACATTCCACTTTTTAGCCTTAAAAACTCTTTGGTAGCTTTTGCAGTATGCATCGGGTCATTGTCCATCTGCACTGTGAAGCGCCGTCCAATGAGTTCTGAAGCATTTGACTGAATATGAGCATATAATATTGCCTGAAACACTTCAGAATTCATTCTGCTGCTTTTGTCAGCAGTCACATCATCAATAAATACAAGGGAACCAGTTCCATTGGCAGCCATACATGCCCACGCCATGACACTACCACCACCATAATTCACTGATGAGGTGGTATGTTTTGGATCATGAGCAGTTCCTTTCCTTCTCCGTACTCTTCTCTTCCCATCACTCTGGTACAAGTTGATCTTTGTCTCATCTGTCCATAGAATGTTGTTCCAGAACTGTAATGGCTTTTTTAGATATTGTTTGGGAAACTCTAATCTGGTCTTCCTGTTTTTGTGGCTCACCAATGGTTTATATCTTGTGGTGAACCCTCTATATTCACTCTTGTGAAGTCTTCTCTTGATTGTTGACTTTGACACATATACACCTACCTCCTGGAGAGTGTTCTTGATTTGGCCAGGGAAATAATTCTTCTGTCATCCACCAAAGTTGTTTTCCATGGTCTTCTGGGTCTTTTGGTGTTGCTGAGCTCTCCGGTGCATTCTTTATTTTTAAGAATGTTCCAAACAGTTGATTTGGCCACACCTAATGTTTTTGCTATCTCTCTGATGGGTTTGTTTTGATTTTTCAGCCTAATGATGGCTTGCTTCACTGATAGTGACAGCTCTTTGGATCTCATATTGAGAGTCGACAGCAACTGATTCCAAATGCAAATGTCACACCTAGAATCAACTCCAGACCTTTTACCTGCTTAATTGATAATGAAATAATGAGGGAATAGCCCACACCTGTCCATGAAATTGCTTTTGAGTTGATAGTCCCATTACTTTTGGCCCCTTAAAAAGTGGGAGGCACATATAGAAACCGTTGTAATTCCTACACCATTCACCTGATTTGGATGTAATTACCCTCAAATTAAATCTGAAAGTCTGCAGTTAAAGCACATCTTGTTTGTTTCATTTCAAAGCCATTGTGGTGGTGAATAGAGGCCAAAATATGAAAATGTTGTCAATGTCCCAATATTTATGCACCTGACTGTACATACTCCACCTTTATTTCCCTACACTGCCCTCATGCCTCTGATCTAGTTTTTGATTAATAAAAACATTCTTGGTTTCTATGGAGTCGTATAGTTTATTAAACTGCCATCCTGTCTGCCATTGCTGAGTGGCAATGTTTTATAGATGTGTTATAGTCTTTTAAACTTCCAGCATTTGGGCAATTTTGTTAAACAATATTGTGAAATTTGAGGGGGTCAAAATTTACTGGAAATGACTGGAAATTAATGTTATTGAGGTTAATAATACTGTAGGAACAAAAAAAGTCACACATTTCATGATTTTCACTTTTTTTATATAAAAAACAGATTCAAAACCAAAGCACTTTAGGTAGTTTAGCAAAACCAAAGCATAAACATTAATCCAGATCCAAAACAAAACATGGGGGTCAACAGACATGTCTAATCTATACACATATATATATATATATATATATATATATAAACACAACACTGCTTTGCGAAGGTCCAATTTAATTAAGAGTCACAAGTGCAGTAGAGAAAATCAGATAGTGGGGAGGTCAATTATTTCCAAATTACATTTTAGAAAGTGGAATTGTCCCTTAAAAGTTTGCAAAGTGTTTAGGAACCTAAAATGACTGTGATATATTAGTATGACAAAACCAGCCAAATACACTGATATAGGCAATTAATAAAGATAGCATGGTCATAATGGCCTTATGGCAGTCTTTTTCATAAGTTGTGCCTTATCAGATAGCAGTTAAACATAGATATTGATTCTGCAAATATAGAACATACAGTATAGTTTATTAGTATCCCTTGTAAAAGATAAGCGAATCAGCCACAAAATAAACAAAGACGCAAGAAAAACATGATTGGTTCCAAACTAGTAATAGATAACATTTAGGACTGGCAAACAAAATAGAAATAATTACTAGTGCTCCTTTATGTACAGTTGTGCTTTCTTCCTTTGTACCGGGTAGCATTTAATATGATGATCAGATATTACTGAAAACAATAACAGCTGCCCAGTAATTTTCAGTGTGTGTTGTCTTGAAGGTAATTACCTGATTGTGTATTGTATGCAATGGACGCATACACTTCAATTAATTTCCTTTACTTAGCAACGGAACCTAAGATGCTTAATTAAACCTTAAAATGAATACTACTATAAGTTTTAAATAGCCAGGCCAATCATTTATTATACCCTGTCTCAAAAAGGTACTTCGTACTTCCTACTCTATTGTGTGAAAATGGTTGTTACATTAATGGTTTGCGGTACTTTTATTAAAGGTCTGTTTTGGGGTTTTGGTTCAGGTTGGTGCTGGTTATTGGAAAATAGTGGGAACCCTATATCGTTTTTTCCTCCTACTGTGTTTTCCAATACCTGCCAAGACTCAGAGGTTCGGTACTGGCTACTTATTTGTGGTGGGACCCCACATTTTAACCTAACGAAGACTGCACAGATCCTTTGGTTTGCAATTGTTTTTTAACGTCTATTTGCTGTAGGTTTTGAACTACCAACGGACTTTAGAGCTGTCAAAAATTACTGACATCAACGTTGGGTTGCAATTGAAGCTGAAACCTGATGGATGATAAATAGTAATTTTTTAGACAGCTAACACTAGTGATGTCCATCAGTTTTGGTTTAGAACCAAAACTGATGATTAGTAAATTTACCCCTTAGGGCGCACATCCACTTGCCGATTTCTATGAGTGATTGAATGATAATGATATTGTTATCGTTCAATCGCTCATGAATCGTGCATGAATCGACCATATGTCGGAAATGACCAGCGATGCGCGCTCCCGCCGGTCATTTCCGACATTAATCATTGCCCGAACATGATGGTCAACCTGATTAAAAAGGTTTAACATGTTAGGGGATGATTGATGTGCCTCGGTGTAGGCACATCAATCATCCCCGAGACTGCGAAACGACTGCACGATTACAATGTCGTAATTGTGCAGTTGTTTTTTGGTCTGCTAGTGGATGTGCAGCAGGGCCGAATTAAGGTTTGTTGGGGCCCCTGGGCAACAAACGTGTGGGGGCCCTTATCAATAAAAGTTGAATATATATATATATATATATATATATAAATAAAATATTTATATTGCACATTAGCAGACTTGGAACACATTTGTAAGCAAACAGCAGGAGTGCAATGGCACATAGAGGTTAATATAAAAAAGACAATCCAGAGCCAGCACATCCATAATAAAGATTTATAAATTCAATACGGACATAAAAATGTCAGCATATCAAAAATATGAGTGTAATATCATGATGACAAGGCACCAATATATCGAACAGCAATAATTCAGTGAATGCTCATCATGTAAGCAGTGCAGTGCCAGTAGCCATCAATAACAGACAGACTCGATGGCCGTTTCGGAGATATACATCCACCTTCGTCAGGAGCCTAAGTCACAATACCACACTCTACGTATATATACCCAGCAGCCTCATGATACAATTAGTGAATCACACTCACCTGTCTCTAACTACACGCGCACGTGCGTGTCATCCCTCTAAGTCCGCTACCAGAAATCAAACCCCGTTGTCCAGGTAACCTACTCAACCACCGGAACAGACGCGTGTGAGACACGCGTCGCCACGGCAACCAAAATACACAGAGCAGGCTTCTGTACTGTAACACCAGTCACACATACTCGGTATCACCAACATAGCCCTGATGGCTATAAAGGTGAATATAACCACCCAGTGCTACTGTTTTTATTTACTCCTCTAGTATGTCAGGTAAAGACTGTCCAGGGCCCAAATACATTAAGGCTGATGTTGGAAAATGGAGGGTATGTACTAAGCCTGTCTGCTTGAAAATTGTCCATCTTCTGAGTTTGAGAACTACCACAAAGTCTGTGACAAGTGATACATTTGAAGATTGTGTTGCTTACACATCTTCTTGCTCCAATAATCCAGAACCCAGTTGATCGTAGAGCTCCTTCAGTAAAATAATCCCTTGTATTTGACTTCATTGTTACAGTGTTGCACAATTAAAGAAGTAACGTGGTGACTTCCAGGAATGATTAAAGTATTTATCTCATTGGCTACTAAGTTTAATTCTTCAGGACAACCTACTACTCTCAGTAAATCATTCTCAGCGAGGAATGGGTCTAGCTTTTTCAGGACACTGGGCCTGAGCGCTCGCAACCGGGTCGATGGTGGCCCACAGCGCATGCACACTATGGAACCAGCTCCGTCGTGCGCATGCGCGAGACCCGGCTAACGATGGGCAATCCGTCGCTCCGGGTCTCACACCAAAGGGGGCGAGCTGTCGATGTTGAGCGACAGCTCCCCCCCTTTGGTGAGCGGGCCGGGGGGTGGCTGCCCAAACGGAGGCGTTCCTATGAGAACGCCTGCCAGTTGGGGGCGGCCCCACTGACATCATGAGTGATGTCAGTGGAGAGATTCCGGCTCTGTTAGAGCCGAAATCTCTCTGGGGCTTGCGGCCACGAGACCCTACCACAAGGATCTCATCGCAAGCCCGATGGTCGCGATGGTCTTGACCATCATTATGGCTGCTCGCTATAGCTGTGGGTGCTCACCCACAGCTATTCGATGGGCCAGGAGGCCGCACAAAAACAAAAAACGCCCTGATTCAGAGCGAGCGCTCTTTCAGAGCGCCCGGCTCTGAATCAGGGCCACTGTCTCTAGGAATAAGGGGCCTGATTCAGAGACGCTCGCAAGCGGCCGCTCGTTCGCTACTGCGCATGCGTACGGATCGTTATACGCATGCGCGAACCAGTCAGTGCGGTTGAAATTCATGTGCTCGCAAAATAGCGAATGCCTGATAATTTGAGTGACAGAAAGAGGCGTATGTGGGTGGTAACAGGGGAAGGTGCTTGAAAACGGGGAGTGGAGATCCGATCGCAGGCGTGCTTAAAGATCAAAACGGGCGTTTTATGGGTGTGCATAATTAAAACAGCAGCGTCATTGACCACGTCACTGGGTTATTTTATAGCCAGAACTGCTCGCAAAATTGCGGTAGCAAAAACCAACCACAAGAATAGCGAGCAGTTCATACCCTGGTCGATGTACTCGATTAATCTAATAAATAGCGCACATGACATAGGATGCGAGCGGCCAGGTGGCGTAGTTTCCCAAAAAACGACTGCAAGTTTTGTTCGTTCATTCAGACCTAGAGGCGTGAACAGACCGCAAAGAGCGAACGGTTGATTTGAATAGCCACCCCTATTTTCTGGACGAGTGAGCGCTAATTGCGTCCGGTTCTGAATCAGGCCCAAGGTTTCCACTGATAATGCAGTCAATCTCTTTAGCATAGGCTGTCTGACATGGATAATAAGGTTCCTGAACCGTTGTGTTTCTGCTACTACGTAAGAATTTTGACAATGATGCCAACTTTCATATACAATCATGGATAAAAATAGTATACACAGTAGTTTAGTGACAATTTTGTTTAGTGACAAATATGCGTATATAAATAAGCAGTAAATGAACGATACATACATACAGTGATTTTTTTGCATTTACAGATGTGGCACTTTAAAATGAGACTATGTGGGTTAGGCAGGTAATAGCAATAACAATTTATTTCCCATTGAGAGTCCTTGGAATCTGTGAGGCTGAAGTTGACAATCTGAGATTGTGGCATGGATTATAGTCACTTGCGGATGGATTTTAAAATCTGATTCTGCATCTACTAGCTGAAATATGTCTCTTTTAGGAATGTTCCAATCTTCTTTGTAGAAGAATTCAGGTCCTGTGAGCCATGAAGTGTCTTTAAGGAGTCTGGCTGTGACTGCTCCTATAGTATGGTCTGCAGGATTGTGAACAGTAGTTACATAGTGTTAGTTTTGGATTGGTGGATCTCCTGATCCATTACACCCAATTGTTGACATAACATGGAATCGTCTGGTCTCATGTAAATGTAGCATAACACTATTTTATTGTTGGAGTACAATTATGTTTCTGAAAGCTTAATAGGCCACTCAGATTAAATGAGTTCAGTTAAATCTACAGCTAGTACTGCAACACAAAGTTCTAGTCTATGTAAAGTGTACTCTGGATGTGGTACTAACTTCACTTTGCCCATAACAAATCCAATAAAACATTGTATTTTAATGTCCACAGTTTTAAGGTATATAACAGTCGCTATTGCCTGGACTGATGCATCAGAGAATACACATATTCTCTGGTTATGTACCTCTGTAAAAGGCACAGGAGCCAGGGCCAGCTTGAGGCTTGTTCGACCAGTGCGATCGAACAGGGGCATTACCCCATACAGGGCGCACCCTCTCCCAGCCATTCCCGATTTCAGTGAGACAGTCCCATATTTCGGGCACTGCCCCACTGTTCCACAGGCGGTCGGGATGTTGGGCACCTCCTCCAGCCCCTGGGAAGAAGAATGGATGCCGCGCACTAGGAGAATTTATGACAGGACAGTGTGGCAGTTCGTTTATGAGGAACTGATTGTGACTTGGCTGGAAAAGAGAAGGGCATCCATTTTCTAGAGTACAGATAAGTATGCAGTAAACAAAAGGTGGCTTGTGTACATCTCATAGACATAAATCTCCTATTATGACTGTCGAAACTGGATTATTGGCTGAGACAAGATCAGTTTAAAATTGAATCGCAACACCATCTTGCGACTGGCCGCAAAACGCCATTTTGCAAATGGCCGCCTAAGCGCCATTTTAGATAAACTGACACTTTAGTACATGTGGCGATAATACTATTAGCATCATGCGAATGCATCTGTGACCATCGCCATAAGTTACGGCGATTCACCAAAAGCCCATTTCATGACTTTACGTATTATAAAGGATATATTTCAGAAATGGCTGTACAGTATGTCAAAATTGGATTGCATTAGCTGAACAGAGCAAATGGCCACGTGATAACTAGCCTATGTAGATAAGCTTCCTGGATAACGTCTGCTCTCACTCCAGGTGGCCCGGCTCGAATACACACCTTACATTAGCAAGCTTCCTGCAATGAAATAACTTCAAAGCCTAGAGTGTTATCTTAGGTTTGGGTCTTGTAGCTGAGTTAATTTGCATCCACACAAGAGTCTGGGCGAATAAAGAGCTTTTCTTTTGAGCCTGGGAAAGGTGGAGGGCTGCTGAGGGGGCATGTGGAACTATCAGGTTCAGCATTTAACACTGCTAGATGTTCACTTAGTAAGTGAGATTTAAGTGCACCATTCCTCATACACACATTAATACGCTGGTAACTAATCGCATATTAGCGAATGCATAAGATCCTGTATGAAAACGCTGGTTGTTAGCTTCATGCGCACGCATCTGCCCCAAGTTAACTAGCATCTTTACATCACACCCCGCATACTCACACATTACACATTCACACATAAGGTTTAATAAGCTTTAAAGTATAGGATTTAAGTTTGGTCAGTTAGTATAAATGCTGTGAAATAAAGATTATTTGGTAACTAGGGTTTTAAACATGCTAAGAAAGCCGTGTTTGGTTTCGTACTGATGCGTACTCTTTCAACAGAATTCCGGTATTATCGGTGTGGAGATCGCATCATGCATTCTCAACTTATGGACCGCAGAGACTTCAAGCAACAAAATGTATATTATATGAACAACTGCTGGATGATTGCATGGGGTTGGAGGGCAGAGACCCCCAGTTGTTAGAGGCTGGGATGAGTCTATTTGAATCAGCCTGTTAAATGCTCTGTAAAAGATGCTTCCCCCCTGGGAACCAATGGCATAAGCAAGAAACTTCTCTATTGTCCTGTCTATTCTGGGGTGGGGTATAAATATGTGTGCTCCAGCACTGGGTTTTTAGTCTTCTTGCTGAATGCTGACTGAGGGGTTTCTTGTTGATGCCTAACATCTGGACCAGAATGCGCTGCATATGTATACTGTACTTGGGTCTGTATAATTCCTTTGTGCCGAATTGTGTCTGGATCAATAGCGTGTAACTGACTGTACTTTTACCTGAATAATACTTGTGCTTTGGAACCACAGATTCCAGGTCTTAAGTCTTTATTTACTGTATGACTGCGTATGCAAATTAGCATCATCCTTAGAGGTTTATAGGTAGGATATTAGAAGGTATAGGCAGGGGTATATAGAGGTACTGATCCAGTATCATCAGATGGGGGCTCATCAAGTGAAGTCACTTACCTACTCGCACGGCACATACGGCTATCGATATCTCAGCAAAGGGTGGAGTGGCCACATGCAGGGTTTTCCTGCAACCGCTTTGTGCTGAAAATTTGCTATCTGTTTTCGTGTGAGCAAAGGAAGCTGACTAGAATCCAGGGACAAGAGAGGAAAAAGTTTGTTTTCCTTTGTTGATAGAACCTAGCGTTTAAAGGGGTGCCGCAGTATTGAGTATGCGGCTGAGTCGCAGTTTTGCACACATTAAAGATGCATTTTTGCGTACGCAGCTAAAAAGTTGTCATACGGTTGTGTGGTAGTCACATTATTTTGTATGTGACTGGTCGCACAATAGCGTATACGTACTTCCGGTTGTGCAGCCGCTCGGTAAGTAACTTTACCGTTCTATACACAGTAGCAGGTGTACATGTTGTCTTTGTTGTAGAGAGGTGCGTGGAAGTGGCCGACATATAAACTTCCATAGGTGTGGAAGTTGCCTTACTAAATCTTATCCGTTTGTGGAAGTTGCCTTTTTCAAATCTTATCCAGGTGTGTGGGCGCTGCCGACTTAAATCGTCCACAGGTAAGTGAAAGTATCTTGATTGTCTTTCACCAGTTTAAATCTTTATTGAAAAGCGTAGGATTTTGTCTCAGAATGGGACCTATGCAAACAGTAGAGATGTTAGACAATGATGTGCTGCTAATGAAAGCTCCGATTGGATCGGCCCGTAGTATTATGCATACTAAGTACGGTACTTATGCAATAAGGTATTGTGATGTATGGTTTAAAATGATGATGAAGAGTGTTAGACCGTTTCCCAGAATTGGTAGTTTTGATAAGGATGTATTAGATAATGTCCGGGATCACATCAGTTTGATGCGCTCCCGAGAGGAAAAGGTCAAATATTGTGAAAGTTTAAAATTGTGGCAGCATGAAGGGGATGCGTGGCTTAAAAATGTGCAAGCGATGCAAACTAGCGTCGCAAGCGCATTGCCAGAAAATACATCCGCGACGCTAAATTGCAATACGGGCGAGCCGCAAAATGGCATGCACGTGCGGCAAGGTAGCATTGTGGAGAGTATTGCCAGGAGTTCACGCTCACCTCCCCCACCTTATGTGGAAGGAGGTGAAAGTACAGTTACCAAAAATACCCATAAAAATGTAACAAGCAATTTGTACCCTCTCTTAAGCAACCATAAAGAAAATGTTTATGATGTGGATGATGAGCCTATTGTAATGTCTGCCATTTCCCATGCTGTGCAAATGATAGATGCTGCATCACCACAATCACGAGTGGTGCCACCATCTCCATCGGTAACAGCAAGGGAAGTGTTAACATCCTCTACACCCGTAGAGGAAGTTGTTCATACCATACATAGCAGCAGCAGATTAAACCCCCAGCCAGGTAAACAGGTCAAAGGTAGCAGCACTACCGGTCTGCATCCCATTCGAATGATAACTGTTCCAAATGGAAATGCAGATGCGAACGGTGTAGTGCCCAAGAGGGAAGTGGTAATGCATTGTCCTTCGACAAGAGCAGAACTAAATTCCATCATAAATGATTTCCCCGATCCCAAAAAGGAACTAGCCAAATGTCAAAGATTTTTGAGAAATTTGGGTAGTTCTCATGAGCCAACTAATACCCCTTTTACACCAGAGCAAAAACCTGGGTTTTTGCTGGGTCTACCCAGGTCGCAGCTCAGTGTAAAAGGGTCCCTGAAAAATAACCTGGGTCAAGTGACCCAGCAATTCAACCCAGGTAGCTACCAGGGTTGGACCCAGGATGGACCCAGGTAATGATGCAGTGTAAATGGTGCAACCCGGGTTATCTGACCTGGATCATGCCTAAAATGAGCGGATTGGTGGTTGTCGAGCATTCACCTCCCACTTTTTATGACCTCACAGGTTTAGCAGGGCAGACCTGAGTTCAGTGTGAACAGGGCTGACCTGGGAGTAACCCAGATCAAAGGTGCAGTGTAAATGGGTTTGACCTGGGTCTGACCAAGGTTGGAACCATGTCCAAAAACCCAGGTCGGACCTGTGTTTTTAGTGGAAAAGAGGTATAATAAAGATTGGCGTGTGGTGTTAAGGGCCTGTCTGCCACACAATACCGACGTGACAAAATTTATCACGGATTGTGTATTGGATGGTGATGTTCCCTTAACAGACCCAGTAAACCAAGGTAACATTTCCCGCATTGTAACTCAATTGGGTATATATTTTCCAGTAGTAGTTAACTGGAACAAAATTTTCACCATTAAGCAAAAGGAGAGTGGATCTGCAAAGGTTATTGTTACCGGGCTCTGCAGGCTATCACCTAGTACACTGGGTTAGAAGATATTAAAGATAGCACTCACCACAGGGGAATGATAGTCACGGTACTCATGGACGGTCTGAAAGACGACTTAAAGACTCGGGTTCAGACCTCACACACCTGCACCTGAACAATTACACGTCCTCACCAATCCCACACCACAGCAAACACATCCTTACCCCACATATCATACACAACCACAGGCCTCATGCTGCCCACAAATTTCATACCTCTCACCATACCCTTATCTTCCATATCCTTACCCATACCCACCACCTTTCCCTCTTGCTCAAATCACACAACAATCTTTTCATCCAACCTGTTCAAAAACATGTTTTAACTGCAACCAAGCGGGACACATAAGTAAGTACTGCAAAGTAAAGAACACCACACATGAACACGGGTTTCCCATAGGTTCATAGGCAACCCCAGTATCTTCTCCCGAGGCCTTATATGAATGTTTACAATCTTTTCAATCTGCCAATGTATCTGTTCTAATATAAAATGTGGACGATTTATTGTTGTATTTTAGGTCATGTTTAAATGATATTAAACTGTTCTGCTTTATCTCCCGCTCATAGGACACAAGGTTGCTAAGGATAAATGGCAGCCATGCCAGGCTAAGGTCGAATACTCGGAATACTATCCAACCCAGTGGCCCAGGCATTATTTAGAGCAGTAGCTATTAATAACAAGATTTAATTGCAGGAACCTGTATGCAGATACTATGGGCCTGATTCAGACCCACTCGCGAGTGGCTGTCCGCTCGCAAGTGGGTCGATGTTCTGGACTGAGCATGCGCACGACGGAGGGAGCTCCGTCGTGCGCATGCGCCAGACGCGACGAGCAAAGGAAAGTCCTTCGCTCGTTGTGTCTGATCAAAGGGGGCATGCTGTCGATGTTGATTGACAGCACGCCCCCTTTGGTAGGCGTGCTGGGGGCGTGCCTCCCTGACGGGGGCGTTCCCATCACTAGTGATGTCAGTGGGAGTGATTTTGGCTCTGATAGAGCCAAAATCACTCCGGAGCTTGCGGTTGAAAACCTCAACCGCAGGCTCCGGCTCGCAGTTTCGATGGTCGCGATGGTCACGACCATCGCGGCCATCAAACAGCACACTCGTATAGCCTGTGGGTGGTGACCCACAGCTATACGAGCGTCCAGGAGGATGCTCCATTCTCATGGAGGCCAGCCCTCATTCAGAGCGTGCGCTCTGCTCAGAGCGTACGGCTCTGAATGAGGGCCAATATCCCTAGAATTATTAAAAATGATGGGGGGACTTATTTTACAGGTGGCGTTTCCAAGAACATGTGTAAGGTGATGGGTAACAACACTAAGATTATCCCAGACTGTCTTTTCCTTTATTTGCCCCCTTTTGAGATACTGTTCAAACAGGCAGCCTCGTGTGAAAATATGATAATGAGGTTACTGTGCAGGGTCTCACGAAGATGAATGAGAATAACCGAAATTGAAAGTGTTATTAACTAACATGTCTAATGCAAACTGTCATGATGTCAAACCTGGAGAATTTGTTATGATCCAAATTTTTTTTAGCTCAGGTTGTTTGACTGATCAGTGGAGAGGTCCGTATCTGATGATACCACATCCTCAAAGGGTGGCCGAGGAAGATACGTGGGTCCATTCCACTCACTATAGGGAGGTTAACCAACCGGTGGAGATACAAGACGGAGAGGGCCGATGGCGTGGACCTGTCGATTGCGAGCTTGTGACGGGAGGATTGAAAAGGTGACGGTGAGATATCTGAGCTAAAGAAATGTGTAGATCAGTGCTTCCAGCAATGGAGTGGTCTGCTGTGGTCATCCTAATTCTTTCTTCCAGAAGTTTCTGTCGTGATGATCTGTTTGGGGATACCCAGTTTCTGTGATGGGGTACCGATAAAGGAAATGTGAGCTGATGGCAGAGCTGATGGAGTGGAGTCAGGAGGAGGAGTGCTATACCAAACCAGGGGAGTGTCTGACCAATCTTAGTATTGTAATTGTTATGTTATTTGGGAAGAATACTTCCACAAGTTATGACCCTCACACATGTTGAAATGCTTGGTATACATAAAAATATGAGATATGGTAAGCACTTACCCTTGTTATCTCTATTTGTACGAAGTCCATAGGGTTCCACAGGATACCTTGGGGTATAGGTGTGACGTCAGTCGCCGGGCACCATAGAGTTAAGCTTTTCAGCCTCCCAGGATGCACTAGGGTCCCCCTCCTATACCCCGCCCCGAGCCAAGGCACCTCAGTTAGTTATCAAGCCATAGGATGGAGAAGGAAGAGAGAGAAAAAAGATCTGGACACATACAAGAATCACATTCTCACCAGAGGGAGACGGAAAACCGGTGACCAGAGCAAAGCCCATCTGCAGCACAGGAGTCCTGTGGAACCCTATGGACTTCGTAAAAATAGAGATAACAAGGGTAAGTTCTTACCATATCTCATATTTTCTACCTCAGGGTCCATAGGGTATCCACAGGATACCTTGGGGATGTCCCAAAGCAGTATCCTTTAAGGGTGGGGACGCTCCTGTGCAGAAAGGAGAATCCGCCGCCCGAAGGAAGCATCCTGAGAGGCGAAGGTGTCAAACCTGTAATACCTCACAAAGGTATGGACAGAAGACCATGTAGCAGCCTTGCAGATCTGGACTGCAGAGGCACCACGTCGAGCTGCCCACAAAGGACCCACGACCTAGTGGAATGAGCCTTCAGAGAAGGAGGAACCGGTAGGCCTTCATGAAAATAAGCTTCAGAAATAGCCATACGGATCCAGGCTGCCAAAGTTTGCTTTGAAGCAGGCCAACCCTTTTTACGGAAGCCATAGAGGACAAACAAAGCGTCCGACTTCCTAAACAAAGAAGTGCGGTCAACATAAGTCCTTAAGGCCCGCACAACATCCAAAGAGGCCTAACCCACGGAAAGACCCGGTGAGTTAAAGACCGGAACAACGATTTCCTCGTTAACATGAAACTGGGAAACAACTTTGGGAAGAAACTCGGGCCGACTGCGGAGCACTGCCCTGTTCCCATGAAAAACCAAGAAAGGGGGTCTACAAGAAAGAGCCCTTAAATCAGAAACACGTCTGGCCAAAGCAATAGCCAGAAGGAAAACAGTCTCAGCTGTTAGCCATTTAAGATCCACTGAGCTCAGTGGTTCAAACGGCGGTCCTTGGAGAGCCCTCAGGACCACAGCCAAATCCCAAGGCGCCACAGGTGGAACAAAGGGCGGCTGAATGCGGAGAACACCTTGCATAAAGGTGCGCACATCCGGAATTGTAGCAATCCTACGGTGAAACCAGACAGATAGGGCCGAAACCTGTACCTTCAAAGAAGCAAGGCGAAGCCCATGATCTAGTCCCGCTTGCAGGAAGGCGAGAATCCGAGACAGACGAAACTCCCGAGGTGCATAACCTCTCGGTCGACACCACTGGAAGAACGTATGCCACACGCGATGGTATATCCTCGTGGAAGACGGTTTCCGAGCTCGCAACATGGTACGCACCACAGAGCTGGAAAACCCCCGGGACCTCAGCATGGCCGTCTCAACAGCCACGCCGTCAAAGACAGCCGAGTCAAGTCCGGGTGAAGACAAGGACCCTGAGACAGAAGGTCCGGTCATAGCGGCAACTGCAGAGGACTGTCCACGGACAGACCCTGAAGGTCTGAGAACTAGTGCCGTCTGGGCCACGCGGGAGCTATCAACAGGAGCGTCCCTCCTTCCTGTTTGAATTTCCGGATTACCCGTGGAAGAAGGGAGACCGGAGGGAACAGGTATGCGAACCGGAACATCCACCGGACGGATAGAGCATCCACCAGAGACGCCCCTTCGTCTCTTGTGCGAGACCCGTACACCGGCAACTTGTTGTTGTGCCGGGACGCCATGAGGTCGATCTCTGGAAGACCCCACCTGTCCACCAGCAGTTGAAAAACGTCCGGGTGCAGGGACCATTCCCCCGGATGAACGTCCTGGCGACTTAGAAAGTCCGCCTCCCAATTTAGCACTCCCGGGATGAAGACCGCTGATATGGCTGCAAGATTGCGCTCCGCCCAAACCAGGATCCGAGAGACCTCTACGAGAGCCGCCCGACTGCAAGTTCCTCCTTGCCTGTTTATGTAGGCCACGGTGGTAGCGTTGTCCGACTGGACCTGCACTGGGTGACCCTGGAGAAACCGATGTGCCTGCTGGAGAGCATTGAAGACCGCACGGAGTTCCAAGATATTTATTGGAAGCTCCGCTTCTGTCGGCGTCCACCTGCCCTGGAACAAGTGTGGACCCGAAACTGCTCCCCAGCCCCGAAGACTGGCGTCTGTTGTCAACAGGACCCAATTTGGAACCCAGAACGGACGTCCCTTGTTGAGGTGGGTCGTCTGTAACCACCAAGCAAGGGACAGGCGAACCTCCGGGGTGATCACAATCGTCTGGGACTTCAGAGACTGAGGCAGCCCGTTCCATTTGGACAGGATCAGGTGCTGCAGAGGTCTGGAGTGAAACTGGGCGAATTCCACCATGTTGAACATCGACACCATGGAGCCCAGTAACCTCATCGCTGAGTGTAGGGACACCCGGCGGCTGTGCAGACAACTGAGCACCCTTGACTGTAAAGCAGAGATCTTGTCCTCCGTCACGAAGATCCTTTGCTGTCCCGAGTCCAATAAGGCTCCCAGATGCAGAATCCTCCGAGACGGGATTAGAGTGGACTTCTGCCAGTTGATTAGCCAGCCGTGCCGTTGCAGCAGTGCATTGGTCAAGTCCAAGTGGCGTAACAGGAGCTCTGGAGATCCTGCCACCAATAACAGGTCGTCCAAGTACGGCAACATGCGGACTCCCTGCAGCCGCAGAGAAGCCGCCATGACCGCCATCACCTTGGTGAAAACACGTGGTGCTGTCGCCAGGCCAAAAGGTAACGCCCGAAACTGGAAGTGGTCGCTGCGGATTGCAAACCTGAGGAACTGTTGATGGCGCAAAAGAATAGGGACATGCAGGTAAGCGTCCTGTATGTCCAATGACACCATGTAGTCCCCAGGTTCCAGCGCCAGAATGATGGACCATAGGGTCTCCATCCGAAACTTCGGAACCCGCAAAGACTTGTTGAGTGCTTTGAGGTTGAGAATCGGACAATACGACCCATTGGGTTTCTGTACATAAAAAAGGTTTGAATAGAAACCCAGGCCCCTCTGAGAGAATGGAACAGGCACTATAACTCCAGCCTGGAGCATAGTGTGCAATACCTTCCGCAGCTCCGTAGCCTTGTTCCGGTCTGATGGTAGACCCGTGGTGAAGAATCGCGCCGGGGGTCTGTGCCGGAAGGAGAGGGCGTACCCGTTGGAGACCACCTCGAGAACCCAAGTGTCTGTCGTAGTGGCCGACCAACACTGGGCGAACTGCAGCAGGCGGCCTCCCACCCTGGGATCCCCCAAAGGGAGGCCCGGACTGTCAGGCCGCAGGCTTGTCATCTGGCTTGGGGGCCGGACGTCTGGTACTCCATGCCTGCTTCCGGGACTTGGCCGATTTCTTAGGGCCAGCCTGTCGAGGAAGCGACTGTGGTTTGGGCCTGCCCTGGGCCCTAGATGACCGAAAGGACGATGGTCCAGAACCAGAAGGAGCAGCGGCCGATGGGAGACAAGCCGATTTGGCTGCCGCCAGCGTGGCCACAATCTTATCCAGATCCGGACCGAAGAGAACTTCTCCGGTAAACGGCAACGCCTCCAGACCCTTTTTGGAATCTGCGTCCGCCTTCCTGGATCGCAGCCACAAGGTGCGACGAGCAGCCACCGCTGCTGAAGAAATTCTAGACACCAGAGTACTAATGTCTAGAGCCGCCTCGTTGATATAAGTGGCCGAATCACGGAGATTACCAATCAACTCCGCCTGTTCGGCCGGACAGTCGGAATCAAAAGAAGCCTCTAATGAATCCGCCCAGCGCTCCATTGCTCTGGCAGCCCAGCAAATGGCCATAGCCGGCCGTGCTGCCCCCCCCCCGCAAGGGAATAAGCGGACTTCAGGCAGATCTCCACCTTGCGGTCCGTAGCATCCTTAAGGGAGGACATGGATGGCATCGGCAATGTGGCACTACGGACAAGACGGGTCACGTGAGAATCCACCTGTGGAGGGGATTCCCACTTTGCAAAATAATTATCCGCGAACGGATAAGCCACCGCCAGTCGTCTCTGCGGCTGGTATCTTTTGCCAGGCTGTTTCCACGCCTCCTCTAAATGGTCCACTAACTGACCCGACAGAGGAAAGACTGTGGCATCGCCCTTCACATCTTTGAAAAAGGCATACTTAGATTTAGCCGCTGGGGGAACTTCGTCCTCAATCACCAAGGCTGTGCGGACCGCCTGAATAAGTCCAGGAATATATACTTTGGACTTAGCATCAGCGTCCTTAGTTTGGAGAGGTTCCTGATCGTAAGGATCCAGAATCTCCCCATCATCAGACGTCCCCTCGTCATCCTCATAAGGAGCCGACAGAGACGCCACCGGCCGTTTATGCGGCCGCATCGCAGACTCCCCTTGCAACACATCCGACAAGTGCTGTACAGAACTCGTCAGGGAGTTAACCCACGCTGGCTCCTGACAAACTGGGAGCGGGGAAATAGGGAGACTGTGGGGTACCACCAATTGTCGTGGGAAACCCTGCATGGGTGACGACACCACTGACTGCTGGGACAAACCCATCGGTGTAAACGCGGGCTGCGGAGCTAACTGGCCCACTAAGGCTGTAAGCGCCTGAGCGAAATAAGCCCAGGGCAGCTCCTGTACCGGTGCTGTAACCGTAAGCGGCCGCGCCATGGACAACCACTGCCGGCAAAGGCCCTCCGCGCTACCCTCCCCCTCCGCTAACGGTACTTTACATGTAGTACACTGTAGCCGAAGAGGAAAATCACTTTCAGACATGATGGCACCAGGTATGTGACCCCTCTCACCAATTATATAGTAAATAGGCGAGAGACCACCCTGCAGCACTGCACCGCAAGGGCTTAGCAGAAAGAACAGGGACAGAATAAAGCTGACAGTTTAGAAGAAAAGTTACAGGCAGCAGCGCTAGCACAGTCACATACAATGCAAAGAAAATCAATTCCTGCACTAACAGCGCTGATCACTCAACTACGCAGACACAGGGCCTGGTAGGACACAGCGCTGCATACACAGACCTGACCACAACGGAGGAGAGGTATGCAGGGGGGACCCAGACCACGATGCTTCCTTCCAGGCTTCCAGCAGTGTTCACCATGCGTTCAGAAGAAGATGGCCGCCGAGGAGCAGAGAGGAGGCTGGCCTGGGGGAGGAGCGCTGCCACAGGGCCAGTCCGCAGCATGCAGAGAGGGCTGTGTGCAGCGGGGGAGGCGCCGGCTGTGAGACAGGGAAGGCGCGCTCCCCTGGCATGCATTTAACCCCTGGGATGCCGCAGCGCTACCGCTCTGCTGTGGTCCGCTGTCCCAGGGGGTAGTGGAAGTGCAGGTTGGTCGCCTGGCTCCACGCTGCAGCCAGTCCCCAGGGAGCCCCCTGCCTGGGGACTTAGGACCATGTGATCAGCGGGGACCCACCGCGGGACCCCGCTGCTTACCTTTGTCCCCCTTGAATCCGGCCATGGTCCGGAACATATGGGGTCACCGCTAGCTGTGACCCCAGATGCTCACCAAGATCCCCGGATCGGTACCGGCGTTCTGGTACCGGCGGGGGTGTAGGGAAGACAGCATGGACGTCAGGACTGACTGTCCATGCTGTACATCCAGATGTGCAGCCACAGCTGCATAAAAGAAAGCTTCAGGGGCTCTTCTAGCCCCCACTCCGACAGGTGCACCCGACTCAGGCCGGGCACCAAACTAAACTGAGGTGCCTTGGCTCAGGGTATAGGAGGGGGACCCTAGTGCATCCTGGGAGGCTGAAAAGCTTAACTCTATGGTGCCCGGCGACTGACATCACACCTATACCCCAAGGTATCCTGTGGATACCCTATGGACCCTGAAGTAGAAAACACACCATCACCATATCGTCACACGCAATATGAACACAGAGGCAAAAGAAATATGATACCTGGTGACGTGCATAAAGCCACTCAGTTAATTAGTGAGACAACTGGCTTTCAAGTTTTAGTCACACTGAATCCCACCAGAATTGCTCGGGGTACATTAAATTTTAGATATATTCAAGAACTTGCTAAATTGATAGATAATATCACCGAGATGTACGATGACACATTCAGGTATACAGGGAGAGAATTGCAAGCGTACAAGAAAGAACTGGTGCAACACAGGCTAGTGTTGAATTATTTAACTGCTGTTACTGGAGGGTATTGCGTAATGTTAACGACCCAATTTGTAGTACAATGTTGCACCTATGTCACCAATGATACCAGCGACCCTAAGGAGGTGATAGACTGGAGGATGGATGAAATTCTGCAGCTAAAATGGGAGTCTCGTAAGAACCATATTGCTTCAGTGACTGAAGTAGGGGAGAAGATAGAAGGATGGGTTTCATGGCTGAACCCAGTGAAATGGTTCTCAGGTCTAGTTGAATGGGTCCAGGAAGTGATCGCCAGCATAGGCAAATTCTTGATCCTTATACTAATTGTCATCATAATAATTGGCATATGCGTCCGGTGTGTTCCTATTGTGTTGAAGCGTTTAAAATGTAAAAATAGAGTAAAAAGAAAGAACAAAACTATGATGGTGGTCAGTAATGACAATATGAATACCGAGGTAAATCTAGAACTGCATTACAACCCTGAACTAGGAAATACCATCATTTAATGTATTATATTTAGACATGCATAAAAATGAATTATTGAAATGTTATTTTTAAAACACCTCAGATAATGTAAAGTCTCAATTCCCCTTCAAGACTGCTTTTATAAGACTGGTGCATTCCCACACCTTTCACATGATCTTCCAAGATCCGTGGTGTGCGTATAATAGTAGTTTTGTGTCCCCACTCAGAGACACATTATTGATGGATTAAGAACCACCTTGTGCCATCCCATAATAACACTAAATAATATGTAACTGTAAGCCTAAATAAAATTCTAATAGCAGATTATGATAGCATGTTGTTCGCTATCAAAGGGTGGACTGTCAAAACTGGATTATTGGCTGAGACAAGATCAGTTTAAAATTGAATCGCAGCGACACCATCTTTCGACTGGCCGCAAGACGCCATTTTGCGAAGGGCCGCCTAAGCGCCATTTTAGATAAACACACTTTAGTACATGTGGCCATAATACTATTAGCATCATGTGAATGCATCTGTGGCCATCGCCATAAGTTACGGCGAATCACCAAAAGCCCATTTCATGACTTTACGTATTATAAAGGATATATTTCAGAAATGGCTTTACAGTATGTCAAAATTGGATTGTATTAGCTGAACAGAGCAAATGGCCACGTGATAACTAGCCTGTGTAGATAAGCTTCCTGGATAACGTCTGCTCTCACTCCAGGTGGCCCGGCTCGAATACACACCTTACATTAGCAAGCTTCCTGCAATGAAATAACTTCAAAGCCTAGAGTGTTATCTTAGGTTTGGGTCTTGTAGCTGGGTTAATTTGCATCCACACAAGAGTCTGGGAGAATAAAGAGCTTTTCTTTTGAGCCTGGGAAAGGTGGGGGGGCTGCTGAGAGAGGGAGCATGTGGAACTATCAGGCTCAGCATTTCACACTGCTAGATGTTCACTTAGTAAGTGAGATTTAAGTGCACCATTCCTCATACACACATTAATATGCACAATTGCGCTGGTAACTAATCGCATATTAGTGAATGCATAAGATCCTGTATGAAACCGCTGGTTGTTAGCTCCATGCGCACACGCATCTGCCCCAAGTTAACTAGCGTCTTTACATCACACCCCGCATACTCACACATTACATATTCACACATAAGGTTTAATAAGCTTTAAAGTATAAGATTTAAGTTTGTTCAGTTAGTATAAATGCTGTGAAATAAAGATTATTTGCTAACTAGGGTTTTATACATGCTAAGAAAGCCGTGTTTGGTTTCGTATTGATGCGTACTCTTTCAACAGAATTCCGGTATTATCGGTGTGGAGATCGCATCATGCATTCTCAACTTATGGAGACTTCAAGCAACAAAATGTATATTATATGAACAACTGTTAGGATGATTGCATGGGGTGGGAGGGCAGAGACCCCCAGTTGTTAGAGGCTGGGATGAGTCTATTTGAACCAGCCTGTTAAATGCTCTGTAACAAGTGCTTCCCCCCTGGGAACCAATGGCATAAGCAAGAAACTTCTCTATTGTCCTGTCTATTCTGGGGGGGTATAAATATGTGTGCTCTAACACTGGGTTTTTAGTCTTCTTGCTGAATGCTGACTGAGGGGTTTCTTGCTGATGCCTAACATCTGGACCAGAATGCGCTGCGTATGTATACTGTACTTGGGTCTGTATAATTCCTTTGCGCCAAATTGTGTCTAGATCAGTAGCGTGTAACTGACTCTACTTTTACCTGAATAATACTTGTGCTTTGGAACCACAGATTCCAGGTCTTAAGTCTTTATTTACTGTATGACTGCGTATGCAAATTAGCATCATCCTTAGAGGTTTATAGGTAGGATATTAGAAGGTATAGGCAGGGGTATATAGAGGTTCTGATCCAGTATCATCATGACCCATCCTATGTCTAGCTGTTGAGCATAAGGTGCATTGTATGGACGATTGAGCTGACTTCTGACATTGTGGATTCATAAGATATCTTTCCATGAGTAGAATTATCTGAGTGTGAGGGTACAGCTCTGGTATCAGATGTGCTATACTGTATGTTTCGAATGTGCATGATAAATAGCTGCAATTTTGCGTAGGATTTTCAGACCTATAGTATTAACTGGGATTTGGTTACATCCAGTGATAGTTGGTAAAAGAAGGAATGTCTTTCTGACTATGGACCCAACTTGGTAGGCAATGACTCTCCTCCCCGTTGTCTTAAATCTCCCTGCACAAGTCTTTAAGGAGTATGGAGTGTTGGGGCCTTTGATACCATTATCTCAAAAAAGTTTGATCTGGCTTACTTTATTTTGACTTTTTACTTTGATTAATTAGGATTTGCATAAAGTTTGGCAGCTTTGTCTGGCTAGCCTTTTGGGTAGACTCTTACCAAACAGAATTTGGAGCAAGATCTGCCATTAATGGCTTCTCTGCAATCTTCAGTACATTGTTAAGGGATATCTGGTGTGACTTCAGTAGTTCCCCTTTTATCTACACTGTGCTCCCCACCATGCTCAGTAGTGGGGTGCATGTGTAGTACAGTTTATTATGGAGGCCCAGGGTGCAGAGCTGTATTGTGATCTGTGCTTTCATACTCTGTGCAGTTAGCACTAACCTTACAGTCCTTGGTGAAGTGGGATGTAGAAGAGCAGCACTTCTAGCAGATGCCATTTTCTCTTAGGAAGCCTACACACTAGACGACTCGCAAACAATGCAATGTCGTTTTAGATGCAGTGGACACTGCTTGCTAGGATCTTTGTCTCTGATCTCTTGGTGGATATAGCTGGCATAGTTGTGGGAGGAATCTGGAGAATACACACTAGGTCTTAGCTTGCTGGTGTACAAAGGGCCTGATTCACTACTGTACGCAATGTATGTGATTACACATGCAATTGTTGCATTCTGCACATGTGTATGCATCACAGTGCACAAGCAAGAAGTAGCTATTGCAATTGGGACTACGATTACAGTGTCTAGGCAGACCCATCGCAGAGTTATTGACAGGAAGTGCCGTTTGTGGGTGGTGACCGGGGATGGTCGGGTGAACGTAGGCATGCCAATGAGTTTCAACGCCGTTGGAAGGGCGTGCATAAATTATCCACTGCAATGTCCTACACAGTCTGAAGTCTCATAGCGTGCGTGGTTGTTAGCAATTTCAGAGTAAGGTCAGAGTTTGTGCAAGTGTTAGGCTGCGATGGTACTCTATTGTACCGATGATTTTGCAGACTTGCTAAACATTTAGGATGTGTGGTAAGCATTCTTGTGTAGTGCAGCGAGGGAAGAGCAATCACAATTAATTAGCATACTATCACAGTTGAACTGCGTGCAATACGCAGTTGCGTATGGTAGTGAATAAGGACCAAAGTCCACAAAAATAGAGAATGGGGGTATATGGCACCTTGTTCTGCTGTTTGTATTTGGAGCCACTGTTCCTGAAATTCTAGGGTGGCCTTTGCACTAAAGGCTTAATGCCTATGCCGGGTCAAGGAAAGAAGGTATGCAGTTGGGAAGACGGTGGACTTAATCCCGACAGCCAGCTTCCCTACTGCTTTATCCTGGCGAGGGTTAAATGACAGGCATCTAAACCTAGATGCCTGTTATTTTACCGACACAAGGAGACCTGCACCCAGCATCCCGATCAAAGTGATGCTGTGCGCCGAGCGCGGATAGCCGCGGGGGTTGGGTTTAGGACTCCCGGGGGGGACTTAGGGTTAGGCACCCCCCCTGGGAGGTTAGGGTTAGGCTAGGGGAGGGAGGTTTAGGCACCCCCCCAGGGGTACTTAGGTTTAGGCAGTGCGGAAGGGGAGGTTAAGTTTAGTCACTTAGAGGGGGGATTAGGGTTAGGCACTGGGGGGAAGGCTAGGGTTAGGCACCCCTAAGGAGGGTTAGGGTTAGGGGGGGAGGTTAGGTTAGTGAATACTTACCTGGGGATGATCAGGACTTTCACCCATGTTGGGCAGCCGCTGTCGGGATTCCAACCAGCGGTAAATCATACCGATTCCTAAACGAAAGTCCCAGTTAGTCTTTTTTAGATTTGGCTACTAAAAAAATCACTTATTCTCTAAGGGGTATATTTATTAAAGTTTTTAGAAGTGGAGTTCTTGCCAATAGCAACCAATCAGATTCTACTTCTCATGTATTTAGCACCTTCTAGAAGAAAATAGCTAGAATCTGATTGGCTGCTATGGGCAACAACTCCACTTCTAAAAACCTGCACTTTAGTAAATTTACCCCATAGTCTCTAATGGTATGCAGTTATGAGACCGGCGGCCTCATGGCTGCCGGTCTCAATACCGATAGCATAATCCCGGCAAGGGATCTAACATAGGCATCAAAATGCCGATGCCTATGTTAATCCCAGTGGCGAGACACCAATAGGACGCCGGACCAATCGTCTAATGCCAGGGGTAAGTATGTATGTAGCCGGGGATGGGGGGGGTTAGGTTTAGGGCACCCGGGGGGACTTAGGGATCCCTCTGGGGAGGGTTTGGGTTAGGCTAGGGGAAGGGGGGGTTAGGTTTAGGCAAGAGGTGGTGAGGTTAGGGTTAGGCACCCCCCTGGGAGAATTAGGTTTAGGGTGCAGGGAGGGGGGATAGCTTTAGGCACTTACGAGGGAGGGTTAGGGTTAGGCACTAGGTGGGGAGGTTAGGGTTAGGCGCCCTTAAAGGAGGGTTAGGGGAGGAGGGTTAGAAATACTTAACTTACTTCCACTGTCGGGATGTTGTGCATCGGGCTGCCGGCATCGGGATTTGAACCGCTGGGCTAACATCTGGCGGTCAAACATACCCATTCCTCTCTAATAGTCTTCGTTAGGTAATCTAAGGAAATGATCAATTATTTTGAATAGTGCACTTTCTATTATCTCTGGTGAGCATTAGTTCTCATCAAGTCTATCCTAGATCACTTTAAGGCCAGACTCTGGATGGAAATATATTGATCACTCTGATCCTTTTAGCATGTTCATCAGACTGATTTCCAAGCAATTTAAATACTATCTCTTCATTATATAAAAGGTCTTAGCCTGTGATAGCATTTTGTAAGGAAGATAGCCAGGCTCTGAAGCTCTCATGGTGATTATTGAACTTTGAAAGTCCCTTTGTTACTAGCTCGCATTGTGCAAGAAACTTAGCAAAGTCTAGTGTGTCTTGAGTGGCTCTAGGATATTCTGTTGGTGTATTAACATGGTAAGAGGTGTGCGGTCATACCTGCTAGAGTTTTCTGGTTCAAGCTGGCCTGTATAGTACTAATGCTGTGTGTAGGAGGCTCTGCTTTTGTTGTAGTTTGCAGACTCAAACACTTGGCATGGGGCAGTATTGTACTTCATGGGTTCAACCCATGTAGAGTTCTCTTGCTTCTAAATTTGCAGCTTATTGATAACTTGTTGTTGCACTGCACTGCATTTTTGACTTAATTCACTGATGAAGTCTAGTTGCATACCTTGTACTGGTGGAGGGTTGCTGCATGTTTTGGAGACTTTATTGCCATTTTCTGCTGTGAATTGCAGTGAATCTTGGGATCCAAACTCTAAATCAAATACATTGATGCTTCTTTTTATATCAGGGTATTCTGCAGCCTCCAAGGAGTGGGAGAGCAACAGTAAAACAAACTGAAATTAAGAACTGTATGGTTTAAAATCATGATCCCGCTGACACCCTCAGCCAGGAGACCACACAGCAAGTGTCAGAGACAAGATAATTTGAATACTTTGTACCTGATTTGCCTACATCTGAGGGAAGCTGCCTCTGCAACATCCGTTGGACTGGGTACAGTATATTTATATTAAAATCTGCTCCACTACACAAAACATTATCCTATATACAGTATGTAATACCTATACAGCAAAATTTACAGGAAGCAATTCAGTTTGTTTGATACAGTACATACATATTTTATACAAGTGCTGAAATGGTTTGTTTATTGCTAAAAGGGGACTTACAGTACTTCTGAAACCCACTGCTTGGCAAGATAATAGGGCTCCAACATGTACATAAAGACCCTGTAGTTTCCGTGGCTACACCAAAGTTGTCTCTCCAAGTTCGGAACTCAAATCTAAAAACCGGATCTCGCATGTTTTGGCTTGCATGTAAGTCCTTCCCTCATGATTTTAGGTACTATTTCATACAGGAGAGTGTATGGAGATGGTGTGGTCTGTTCCTGCTGCAATACTACATACTAGTTAGGGATGTGTGCTGACCCCCAAGTTTTGGATTTGGATCTTTGTCTCCTTCAAGGTTTTGGATCTGTATTTGGTTTTACAAAACCACCCTTGCCTGTTTTGGATCTGTATTTCTTCTAAAAAATCATATAAACAGCTGAAATCACATAATTTGGGCCTGTTTTTGTTCCTACAGTATTATTAACCTCAATAACATTTATTTTCAGTCATTTCCAATCAATTTTGACCACCTCACAGCTCAAAATATTGATTTCATACAGTTTAGACCAAAAGGTTGCATCGAGCTAGCTGGCTGAATAAGCTAAGTGACAGCAGTAGGCGGCACTAATGTGTGGCAGTCCAGCTTCCAACATGGCACAGAATGGCAGTTTAATAAACTATAGACTTAAAAATGTCAGGCAGCAATACCCCAAACAGAACATAATGCAAAGAAAAGAGGTGCAAGATGGACATGTCCTTTGGCCCTTCCACCCACCCTTATGTTGTATATAGTAAATAAGCCTTTACATTGTATCTAGCAAAGAGGACTTGCACAGTTTAACAAACCAATTACTTCAGTGACAGGGACTGCCAATTGTGGCTGAAGCGATTGATTTGTTTGGGCCCCCACAAAACAAGCTACCAAGGGGCGTGGCCTAACTCTCAGCCTGGACGAACGTGTCCTGAGGGAGCTCCTGCCTTGGCCCCTTTCAAAAGTGTCCCAGCAGCTGTTTGCAGACTCCTACATGGCTGCCTTCACTCCCTCAGGTGTCCGCACTACCCCTGTCCTCATTGCTGGACTCATGAGGTGGTCCTGAGGCCTGCTCCACTTCCAGGAGTCTGCTGGCTTGCCAGGATTACCCTGACCTTCAGTGGAGGCACCTCTCCTTAAGGTGCTAAGGACCCCTCTGAATGCAAGAACCATCATCCTATTGCACTCAATACAGATGTAAAAAGTTATGCTAAATTGATAGCCAATCACTTGAATCCCTTGCTTCCGCAACGGATATATCCTGATTAAGTGGGCTTTGTTCTGGGACGTCAGGCTCTGGAGAATACTAATCACAGGTTCCTGGATTTGGTTGAATGGGTCTCCTATACTAAGTCACCATTTCTTCTCCTTTCCCTTGATGCTGAAAAAGCCTTTGATAGGCTCCATTGGGGATACATGCACCACGTGTTATCTAAGTTCGGATTCCAGGGAGATATTCTTTGTTCTATTTCTGCCCTTTATGCTGGCCCTTCCGCTCGTATCTTTAGCAACGGTTTCCTTTCAACTTCTTTCCCAATTCTAATGGCATTAGACAAGGTTGCTCTCTCTCCCTGTTAATATTTGTGCTAGCCATCAAACTTCTTGCCCAAATGATTCATTTGTCCTCAGCGTTTCCTGGGCTTTCAGTTTATAATACTTCTCATAAACTATGTCTTTTTGCAGACAATGTCTTATTATTTGCAACCAGCCCAGAGACATCGCTGACTTCCATACATACTATTCTAGATAACTATAGTGCTGCTTCATATTACAAATGAAACGCCACCAAAACCGAAGCTCTTCCTATCAATATCCCCTCCCCAATTCTCCAATCATTGAAGACATGTTTTCCTTTTATTTGGAAGGATTCTTCCCTATTATATCTAGGTATTTCCATCCCCTCTAGTATTACAAATGTTCACAATGTTAATTACATTCCCTTATTAACCCAGTTGACGTCCTTAGCCATATCTAGGATGTGTCACGAGATCTCCTGGTTGGGCCGCTTATCAGTGTTTAAAATGATGTTGTTGCCAAAACTGATGTACCTATTTCGAGCTATTCCCTATGCAATCCCCCGTACATTACTACAACAGGTTAGACGTTTGATGTTTTCTTATGTGCGGAAATGTAAGCCCCCCAGAATGACTTATAATCGTATGATTTGCTCAAAACCACGGGGGGGGCTCTGTCCCTCCTGATCTTATTACATATCATGAGGCTGCCCTACTCTCCCAATTATGTGACTGGTTTCTGTCCCCTCATTCTAAGCCCTGGGTCGATTTGGAATGTGCTCTTGTTAAAGGTTTTCCTCTCCCTGACCTCCTTTGGTTGCCTTGTCAGCTGAGGGGAACCTCCACTGTTCCCCTCAGCTGTCCTTGACATCCTAAGAGTTTGGGATCTTAAAGCACATAACCCATTTTGAGGTTATGCTTCCCACAAGGAATGTTTCCCTCCAGGATGGGGCAGATAGATCTCTGCCCCATCTGCATTTCTCCTATTGGATGCACCTATGTATCGGGTCTCTGACAGATTTCCTTTCCCCATCTTTCATTTTACCATTCTCTGACCTGTGTGTTAAATTTAATTTAAGTTCCTCAGCCTGGTTCTATTACCTTCAACTTAAACACTGGGTTGATAGTATGTATACTGATCCTAATGTGTTTCAATCACCTCCGGATCGAGTTCTAGGCAGGTTTACTAAACCTTCTTCTAGTGGTGGCATATTTTATTGGTATTATTTATTGTCCCCCCCAGATCTCACAGATAAGTCCCTAGTTCAGCTTAAATGAGAGACTGATCTCAAATGTACTTTTACCCTAAAACAGTGGTTATCTATTCCCCTTTCTTCCTTCTCCATCTCTAAATGCACCAATCATACTGAAATGCATGTCAAGTTTTTAAATAGATTGTATTTAACTCCTTCTAAACTCCATAAGATATGGCCTGCGACCTCAAAATTTTGTTGACGTCTCTGCTATTCTCATGGCTAATTTTCCAAGTTTTTTTGGGAATGTCCTTTTTGGATGGAAGTGTCCTTCTGCTCCACAGGAGGTTTCTGTCCTCCCTGAGCTCGCCTAAGGACACCTGCATTACGGTTTGACAGGTGTACCGCTCCAAACTCCCCACCTGCCACTGTCCCCGGAGCGGGTTAGGTCTTACTTTAACCCCTCCTTAGCCCTCCTACATTGGTATCCTTCCAATGTTCCTACATCTGCCTGATATGTCCTTGGTCACATTCTAGTATTGGCTAGGGCCCAACATTGGAAATCCCCTTGCCTTCTCCCATATGCAAAAGTAATTTCCTTATTCTACAACCCCTTCTTCGACTATTATGAAGTGGCTTCTATGGCATGTATATGTTACAAAGGGTAAGGGTGTCCCCCTACACATGCTACTAATCAGACCCCTTCCCCGCCTTTTAATTTAAATAAAACTCCGATGGTAGTTTCAGACGATTTATCAATATATTTTGATATTATTGGATTATTTGTTTACTGATACCTGTGGATGACCTGTCTCCCTTATGCCCCTTTTTATGTTTTTGTTTTCCCCTATTCTTTTTTTGTGTACACCTATAATATGATTTTGCATATATTCAATAAAAATGTAATGATGAAAAAATAAATAAACATGCTACAAACGGGCAGCTGACATTGCTAGCAATGATCTCTCCATGCACAAACTGGCTTTACAGAGGCAAGATGTTGTCTCCGCTGGAATCCACCATTATAGCTTCAGATGCCTTAGTAGCTTTTGGATATAATCGGCGTTAAAGATCTTCCTTGTGAAATTTGCAGTTCATTTTGATGAACATCATCTTTTCCACATTTTCAGGAAGTGACCTCCTACACAGATCACTGAAAAGGTTCCCAGGTGTGCTGAAAACTCTTTCTGAGTACACACTGGAGGGTGCCAGTTTGTGCAAGGGCCTCCTACTTTTTTTTCCTGCCAGTAGTGAAACGGACTGTCTGACATGCCTATTTGGATGCTATCATTAAAATAGTCCTCAACCATTGTTTGAATGGTGACCATATCAGATGGAGTCACGGTAGAGCTCTCATTAATTGTAGGCAATTATTTAGACCTGACCAGATGTCAAAACTTGGTTGTGATGACTGATCTGCATCACCAGTGGGTCTTTTTTTTTTAGAAAGTTTAGCTTATTCCTGGCAGATGGAGAAACTGAAGGTTGAGCCATCGCTGCATCATGTGCTGCTGACCTGACAATTTGCTTACCAACAGCTCTTTGTATATCTTTAGATCTGTGTCCATTGGGAAGAAAGACACAACGTATGACTTAAACCTAGGATCGAGCACTGTCGCCAAAATGTATTGCTCCAATTGGAAGATCCTGACAACTCTTGGATCCTGGTAAAGCAAATGATCTACAAGTCCAACATACTTAGCAAAATCTCTTCATTTCTGCTCCTCCTTCAGTTTCTCAAGCTGCTTTTCCAACAGTCTAATTAAAGGAATTACCTGACTCAAGCTGGCAGTGTCTGAACTCACTTCACAGTTAACTGTTTCGAAGGGTTTCAGCACTCTGCACAATACAGAAAGTATTTTCCACTGAGCTTGAGTACGGTACAGTTCCCCTCTTCCTATGTCATACTTTGTTTTTGGATGACTTTTTGCATCCACTCAAGCATATAAAGATGGAGTTCCACCTTGTAACTATCTCTTGGTTCAGCTGGTTACAGGGCAAATTCAACATTTCTTGCAGGTGCTGCAATATTCTACATGCACCTGCTGAATGGCAAAAATGCTCAGAAATATTACGCACCACAGAGAGCATCTCCTGCACGGCCCTGTCATGTTAAAAAAATTGCACGACCAAGGTAATAGTTTGAGCAAAACATGGGACGTGTTGGAATTCACCCAGCTGTAATGATCTCACAATATTGGTGGCATTGTCAGAAATCCCAAATACCAAGGAGAGTCCAACTGGGGTAAGCCATTTTGCAATGACTTCCCTGAGTTTTTCTAAGAGGTTGTCAGCAGTATGCCTTAGTGAAACCGGTTATACACAGAGTAGTCTGCCTCTGAATAAGCTGCTTTTTCTTAGATGCTGCTGCTGTTGGTGCCACTGAAGGCAATACATCCACCCAGAGGGCTGTTGCAGTTATGTAATCTTGCATTTGCCCTGTTCCACTTGTCCACATATCTGTGGTTAAGTGGGCAGTGGGTACAACAGCATTTTGAAGGACACTAATTAAGTTTTTTTAACTACCCTGTACAGGTTCAGAATTGCTTTTCTAGTGAAGTGGAACCAAGATAGGATTTGGTAGTGGGGACAGAGAACCTCAATTGACTGTCTAAAACCCAGTGCACTAATGGCAGATATCGGACACACATCTAATACCAGCATAGATGTTATGGCATCAGTGATCTGCTGTGCAGCTAGGTGACTGCTGTCATACTTGCTCCTCCTTGCATAGGATTGTTCAACAGTCAATTGTTTTTAATAACTACTAGTAATAGTCTTCCTGGTATCATTCTGGAATGAAGATCCACTCCCAGCAGCAGGCATAGCACTCAAGGATTCTTCTGAGGAATCCAGGATAGGGGAGGACTGAGTTAGCCTTATCAAACTGGATGCAGGACTACTTATGATTATGATTGAGGATATTGTTGATGAAGGAGTTGGTGGTGAAGATGCCCAGTGCTTGGATCTACTGTAGCAGAGAGAAGGGAGCTAGCTGACACTGGACTGCTTGTTACTTTTTTTGCCAAAGTTTCTGAATTTTGCAAACACTTTTGATGGATGTGCTGTAGATGAAGTAACAGGGAGGAGGTTCCTAGATGATTAGGGTCTCTACCTCTACTTACTCTGGAATGACAGTGGGTACAGATAGTTTGACAATTGTCCGGATTTGGGTAGAAATGATTCCACATATAAGAAGTGGATTATTTGTGCCCAGGCATGACAATGGGCTTTTCCTTATCATGGGCAACAACTGTTTCCACTGGGGCCTGATTTATACAAACAACATCCTCATCAACAACATCCTCATCATCAGCATTCTCATCATCAACACAAATATCCTCCTCATCCTGGTGAACTTCCACAGAAGCATCCTCAATTTCTATGTCAGCATGTTAACTTGTGCTGCTCATCCCCACATTTGCAGAGAATGCACAAGTAGTGGAAGGAGGCTCTTCTTTGAGTACAGTATTGGAAAGGTCAGGCTCACACATGGCACCCACCAACACACTTAGACTCTCCTCAAAGATTTGTGACATTTCTGAGTGCACAGTTGGTGCCTGTGCCTTAACGATTTTAATTTTTTTAAACGTCTATAGGGAAAATGGCTTACATCATTATAAGAGGCAGGACAACCAGTCATAAATAAAGCCTTTCCTTGCCACTTCATGTGTTGAAAGGCATATTGTCAATTTTATGTCTTTCTGCAGCTAACTTTCTCTTTGATGTTTTGTTCTTTATCACTGTAATAGATTGGTACTTTGATTTTAGATGCCCTGGCTTAAGTCCTGTATGCCCTTGGACATTGGCTTTAGTAGATGATGTAGACAGACTAGTATCGTCATGACTGGTGGCACTGGAAGCAGTTCCAGCACTAGTAAATGGTTCCTGCTCTCCTCTCAACTGATCGTTCTCCATATCAACAAACATGAATGATGTGGGGTACAGCACACATGTCAATTTGTACCAATTTTAAATATTACACTGCGGTATCAATGACCTACAGTGTCACAATATTTTTATGAATAAAAGAATAACACACTGCTCTACCACTTACAGTCACAAGATTTTGTATGAGTAAAACACTGCTCTACCACTTACAGTGTCACAAGATTTGTTCTGAATAAGAAAATAACACACTGCACTACCACTTAGTGTCACAAGATTATTTATGAATAAGAAAAGAATAACACACTTGCTACGACTTACAGTGTCACATTATTTTTTTGAGTAAAACACTGTGCTACCACTTACAGTGTAACAAGATTTTTTATGAATAAGAAAATAACAAACTTCGCTACCACTTACAGTGTCACAATATTTTGTATGAGTAAAACACTGTGCAACCACTTAGTGTCACAATATTTTTTATGAATAAGGAAAGAATAACACACTGTGCTACCACTTACAGTGTCACAAGAGTTTTTATGGATAAGAAAAGAATAACACACTGCACTACCACTTAGTGTCACAATATTTTTTAAGAAAAAGAAGAAAAGAATAACACACTGTGCTGCCACTTACAGTGTCACAATATTTTTTATGAATAAGAATAACACATTACGCTACGTCTTATAGTGTCACAATACATAGATGCTAAACTGCGGTCTGGCCGGCAGTGTCACCAAACAATAATAGCGTAGCTAACACACACAAAAATGAAAAAATTAACTTTTTTGATTATTTTTTATGGAATGATAATTTTATTTAACTTTTATTTTTTATACAGTGGGGAAGAGAATCCCTGGATTGACAGAGCACCCCTTTATGTACTGCAGCCCCAGCCCCTTTATGAACAACACAGCAGCCTAATTTTTATGTACTGTAGCCCCAGCCCCTTTATGGACAACACAGAGCACCCCTTTATGTACTGCAGCCCCAGCCCCTTGATGGACAGGACAACACAGCAGCACCCCTTTATGTACTGCAACCCCCCATTATGTACTGCAGCCCCAGCCCCTTTGTGAACACAGCAGCAGCCCTTTAGTTACTGCAGCCCCAGCCCCTTAATGGTACTACAATCCCAACCCCTTGACTGACAGGACAACAGTGACACCAGCCCTAGCCTGACAACACTGCACCCTTGAGAAGTTGAGAACACCTGCACAGACAGAGCAGCACAGAGCACATCTGTTCTGTTCACTCTGCACAGCTGCAGTGAAAATGGCGCCGATCACCGGGACCTTTATTGAATCCAAAACCCGCAAGAATCTGACAGCGGGATGATGACATTTTGCCTCGTTTTGGATTCTGAGTTAGGAGGAAAAGCCCGAGCTGGACTCTGATCCTACTCGGATCCCCTATGTTAGGGTGGGTCCGGTTCTTAGAGAACCAGACTCACTCATCTTTAAATACTAGTCACCATTAGAGAAAGTTGTAGGTAGATGGAGAGGGTGGGAATTGTGTAAAAGACTGCAGGCATCTTTGTCACTGTGTATGTTTGTTTATCAGACACTAGCTAGTACCTGCAATCCAGTGCAACAGGCTGTATGTGTATGTTTGTTAGAACTTAGTGAAACATTGTTTTTCATAGATGTGCTATATTGTGCTATATTCTTTTAAATTGCCATGTTTATGCTGCTGCTCTGTTGCTTAGTTTAGCCAGTCAGCTTGCAGCAGCCTTTGGCCAATATTGGTGAAAACAATATTGTGAGCTGTGAGGTGGTCTATATTTACTGGAAATTATTTGAAATTAACAGGGACATGCAGTCAGGGGAAAGATTCTGTGTCATAAATTTCTGCATTGCATTATTCTACAGTAAATATCAGTCGGGAGGCAGCGAGAGCAGGGGGCGGGGTTATTCCATGGGCTGTAAAAGCCCATTAAAAATAGAGGTGAAAGCCGCACTTATACAAATGCCTCATTGACATTGACATGTTTTCAGCCAACATGAAAGCACTCCTGTTAGTCAGGCAGATGTGATTGGACAGCGGATCCAGTGATGTGTGGGTGTTAGTGGCAGCAGGACCCGGTGGAGGTGCAGACATTAGCAGCGGCGGGCCCCGGCAAAGGTAGCTGGCATGGCGGCAGGCCTGGATCCGAGAGGATCCAGTCCCTTCCAGTCATTCTGCAGAGTTCAGTAGCAGTGCCAATTTCAAAAATGGTGCCTCAGCATAATTTTTTAATTCAAGATGGCCTCTGCGAGCCAATTATGGCTCGCAACGTCAACGCCCCGCCCCCTCGGCTGGCTTATATAAGCCAGCGTGAGGCAGCAGCTAGCAGTCCGCCAGTAAGGAGGAGCATGCAAAAGCTGCCAAACACAGAACACTTCAGAAGCCCTGGTAAGCGGCGGCCATGCAAAAGAGCTAAAAGGCCCCCCCTGTTATGTCATTATCCTCCTGGCTGCTTCAGCCTGGTGCTGGTTACTGTTTTATAGGGGAAACCCTAAGCTTTTTTTTAAGGGGGGTGTTAATAAGCCAGTGACTCACCAGCCATTGACCTCACCGCACGTCACTGGAAATTAATGTTATTGATATTAATAATACTATAGAACCAAAAACACATCCAAGTTACATGACTTTAGCTGTTTTTATTAATTTTTAAAGAAATCCAAAGCCAAAAGCAAATCCGAACCAAAACACTTAAGGGTGGCTTTACCAAAACACAATGAGGATTTAGAACCAAAACACGGGGGTCTGCACACATCTCTAATTTTGACAATGTCTATATTTTGACATGATGAAAATGTCGACATATAAAATATGGACATCTAGGTACAATATGTGGACATGAGTAGAACACAAACCCGATGGTTTGCATACAACTTCGATGTAAGAAGATTGGCGCATGTACAGGATCTATATTGCGCAGGTGTTCTACTGCAAGATCTCTTGCAGTTCCCCAAAGCCTTAGCCTTAATGACAGGCTTCTTACATTTGGAGGTGGGGAGTGGGCGGGGCCGCCTCCATTCTTGAAATCAGCGGCGTGTCATCCCGTTTTCTGGAAGTGCTGAGGCCATGGTCTGCACCTTCCGATTTGGCAAGGGAGCAGTGAGGGTCAATCTGAGTTTCCTCAGGGTTTGATAATAGCATATAGCAATTATTTTAAAAAGATATATTTATTAGTAATAGTAATAAATATTGTGATCAGTGCATGTTATCAATATGTCATACCTCATGTAAAGATGTATATAGTACTGACAGATATTTTTTAAAGGTTGCCCAGATGATGTATTTTGTCAGTTGTGATAGAGAGGAGGAAATATGGAAAACATGTACTGTCATGCATTTTGTTTTTATTAAAAAATATTTGCCCCTTTAGTGTTATTGCATTTATACAAGGTTATGGGTTTAGTTATGAAAGAGGGCAGGCACGCTGGCACCTGTAGTTCCACTGTAAAAAACAATAGTAGACATCTATTATTCTAGGGATGTGCAGGCTCGGATAGGTTCGAGTTTGCACGTGGAGTTCGGATTTTTCCCTCCAAAAAAACGGAACTCAGAACGAGGCAAAACGTCATCTTACATGGACGAACATCATCATTCCTGGACAAAAGACCAGGAATGATGATGTTCGTCCATGTAAGATGACGTTTTGCCTCGTTCTGAGTTCCGTTTTTTTGGAGGGAAAAATCCGAACTCCACGTGCAAACTCGAACCTATCCGAGCCTGCACATCCCTATATTATTCCCACTATTACCCCTGCACCCACGGCCTATGGGTGCAGGGAAGAGCCCCGGGCTGCAGCCTAGGCCTGGGGTGCTTAGGAGAGGGGGGATCCCTTTATTGGGATCCCCACCTCCCCTGAGATCCTCGACTTGGGCTGACTAGCTTGGAGTCTTAATGCTTTGGCCGAGGTGACCCGGTGAAGGGTTCCCCTGGCTGTGACATTACACCATGGCTAGTTTGAGTTTGGTGCTGGTTTTAAAAATACAGGGGCCCCATGCCATTTTTTTCCAGTATTTTTAAAACCGGGACTGGCACACAGAGCCCAGAGCTGGTTCATAAAATACGGGGGAACCCTACATGTTTTGTCCCCCCTGTTCTTAAGACCAGGACTGTCTCAGTAGCCCGGGGCTGATTATGCTTTAGGAGGGACCACGCGTCAATTTTTTAAAAATGAACCCTTCAAATTTATAAATTTTTACACACAAGCAGCCTACACATATCTCACTGATATGTGCAGGCTGCTTGTTCAGGAGTGTTTGGCTGCAGTCAGACACAGGAAACTCGGGAAGAAACACGATCACATACACCATCGAAAAACACGATTCTTGGTAAACTTTAGTGTTTCTGCTGCCAAAAGTCTCCCGTGTTTCAGCATTGCTGATCATGTTTCAACTTGGGCAATCTCGGACCAATCATGATTTACCCCATACAGTCTAGGTTGCACATTCTACAGGTTATGAGTAGTTATGCACGCAGGTAATAGATTTGCCCTTGCATGTAGGTAATAGATTTGCAGGTAACAGATTTGCCCTGTGAGTGGTAATACACACAGGTACTGGATATACAGATGATTGATTAGCAATGGATCTCTGCACAGGTTTTGTAAGCCCGAGATGAATACTATAGCAGTCTTGGAACTGCTCAGGGCAGCAGTGAATAAATGTACAGGTTAGCAGGCTGGAGATGATTAGCAGTGTGGGAACGTCATAGGACAGAATCTAGGAGAAGCTGAAACTGGAAACAGGAGCCAATGAGCTCAGAACTTGAGCGTCCACAATGGAATGTGCACCAGATGGCAAATACTGATACTGGAGCCAGGAACTGTTAAGGTACAAGTTGTACTGGCAATGAGCATATGCAACTGAGGGGTTTAAATAGGACAGTATGATCAGTCATTGGTGACTCTGGTTAGGTGGAGGCTAACCCCTCTGTGATTGGGAGAAACCAGTCAGCTGGGAGGTATGCAACACGAAACCCAGGAATAAATGCCAAGGTACCAGAGCAACCAGGCTCAATATTTTTATGTTTACTGTAGTGGCCAGCAGGAGCGCCCCAGCATATGAAATTATAGCGACGGGTTCGGTAAGAGGAAGTCAGAGTCCATTGTGTGACACTGCATATCATCTTCAAAATTCAAATAACAGTACAAATCAATATATAATAATTAAAAATACTGAAGTGCAAAATGGAAGGAAATGGATATAATAATAAAAACTTACCTCATAATTTTCACTTGTTGAGGTACCTCCCTTAGAATTTAAGCTCCTGCAAGCAGGGCCCTCTGTCATCTTGTTTCGTCTCTCCACTTACGGTATGCTCACTAGCTAAACCGATATGTGCAATTTTTTACATTTGTGAACCCTCTTTTGTAATGTACTGCAAAACTTTGTGACACCCTCCAAATAAATGCTATAAGTAATCTATTATGTCTAACACAAGTCCACCCTCCCCTCACAGCTCTCATTAGTTGCCAGGACACCACAGCTTCTCCTGTACCCTAGCCAACCACTTCCCCTCCTGCAGAAAATGGAGGTCCCAAAACATCCACTTTGAATGTGGTTCAGATGCTGGGCTAAATGACATAAAGCTGGTGGTGCCCCTGTCTGCCGCATACCCCCAGTCTACAGTTGTAATTTCCATCAGAGACATCATGCACGATTTCCCATATACTACTCTTGGACAACCCCCCAGCTGTGCACACTGTGAGGATCTAACAGGACCTGTACTCTGCGGCAGAGAAGGACAGGCTCTTGGCCCTGGGGTCAAAGACCGAGGGAGGACATCATTGGTTACACCTCAGATAACCTCACTTATCCAAAAAGCAGCTTCTAAAACCAATACATTTATGTAATATGGTATCCAAAATAAATGCACTTAATGTCTGTTTAAATTGAGTAAAGACAATGTTGTTAGGAGAAAGGTATAGACCCACTAGTACATATAAATCAATGTTATAGTTCTCTCCACAGTCAATGCATTGTGGTAGCAGGAAATGCGTTGGTGCACTTTAGTTGCTGGCATGCTTGTGCTTACCCTAACTCTGTACCTAGAATGTCCAGACAGGGTGCCACTTTCTGTTTCCTTCCTCCTTAGCCGGCTGAATGGGGATCCGTATACAAAGAGGTCTATGATCCTGGGAGATTGTCAGTTACTTCAGCATGATACATGGGGTGTGTATGGTATTCACGATTCATCCAACTCATTTAGGGGCCTGATTCATTAAGGATTGCTATTGCTAAAGCTTATGCAGACGGCCAATTGTTGCGTACTGCACATGCATATGCATAGTAGTGTGCTTGCGTGAAGGCACCATTGCAATTGTACTGCAATCATGGAGACCACGCAGAGTGATTGGCAGAGTGATTGGCAGGCAGTGAGCATTTGGGGGCGGAGATGGGGAGGTGGTCGGGGAAACACAGGCGTGTTTGAGCCATTTTAGCGCCGTTGCATGGGCGTGCATAAATTAGCCTTAGCGATTGTATACGCAGCTTGAGTACTCACTGTGTTCAACAAAGTTAGCAATTTCTAAGTAAGGTCAGACCTGCTGTAATTCTGCGTGAGGGGCCGATGGTACTCGATGTTATGGATGTTTATGGAGGTTTGCAAGGTATTACGGATGTGAGATGGCATTAGTGGGAGGCATTGGGCGTCTCTATGCTGGCAGTGCGACGGCATTGCGATAGTAATCATTAGCATATTTTCGCAGCAGACCTGCGTGCGATTACGGAGCTGCGATTGCAATAGCGATTTGTAATGAATCAGGCCTTTAATCAGGAGACTTTTTCAAGTATCCTTGAAAATGCCTCCACAGGATATGTATTAGATGAATAAACTGCAATAATAAAGAATGTCTACACAACTGTCTGGCATATAGGTTAAAGGTGTTTGTGAAAATAAGACTGCATTCCACCACACATGAATGTTCTTGCAATCCAATAAAATTCTCAATATAAAATAGTGTTTCCAGTTTCGAACAGCAACGTCCTGCTTCACGCAAGTGTTCTTTAGTCCATATAAACAAGCCATACAAATATTATAACAAACATGAACCACAGAAGAAAACGGAGTTCCCTCCAGCACACTGCAACAATATCAGCAAAAATACTTGAACCCTACATAATAATAGAAAATCAGAGGTATTAGTTGCATACATTTGCAAATATATGATTAAGCCAGCATCAAGGCTCCTCTATACCAGCGTCCCTAACATTCAGGGGTTCACGTCTGAGGAGCAGGGCACCCCAAAAGAATCCAGCCAAGGACCATCCCCAGGGCATCACACGAAAAAAAGGAAAAAAGGTGATAGTAAAGTGTAAAGTATAGATGTGTAAAGATAATCAATAAGTGTTCATATAGTAAGAAAGAATTAAATTTACATGAATAATAAACAAACAAATAAAAAGGTGATTTGAAAATGTATCTATGTGAGTTAAGTGATGATGCCCTTAAGAAGTCCAGCCAGATCAGCCCCGGGGGCCCCACACCCAAACGCTCACCCCAAAATAATGCTACCTAATAATAGCACCCACTCTGGGTCATATAATTACATATTAATGTACTGCATAATAACAGCACATATATAAATATATATAATCTAAGAGCTGACTCACCTAGGAGGTACCCCTGAAACCTCCAAATGGCACTATAGGAACCAGCACATCCTCCCAATGCTGGCTCCCTTCATGCCTCTCAGAACTGCAATAAAAAATATAGTTGTCGTAATTATATGACCCAGAGTGGGTGCTACTATTAGGTAGCATTAATTATTTTGAGGTGAGCATTTGGGCGTGGGGCCCCCGGGGTTGATTTGGCTGGGCTTCCTAAGGGCATCACCACTTAACTCTCATAAATACATTTTAAATAACCTTTTTATTTGTTTGTTTATTATTCATGTAATTTTAATTCTTTCTTACTATATTAACACTTATTGATTATCACCTTTTTTTTTATGTGATGCCCTGGGGATGGTCCTTGGCTGGATACTTTTGGGGTGCCCTGCGCCTCAGACGTGAACCCCTGAATGTTAGGGATGCCGGTATAGAGGAGCCTTGACGCTGCCCCATCGCTTAATCATATATTTGCAAATATGCATTACCCAGGGTATAAATATCCTTCTCTGACAGCTTTGTCGCTGTTAGGCGTCCAAGGCTCCAGCTCCCTGGCTAGCTGTCTGCGGTTCACCTGCTGATTCCTGCTGTGGTTCCAATCCAGCTCCAATGTATGCCATAGTCCAGTCGTAATCCGGCTCCAGTTTGTGTTATAGTCCGGTCCCAATCCGGCTCCAGTTTGTGCTATTGTTTGGCCCCAATCTGGCTCCAGTTTGTGCTATTGTCCAGTCCAAATTCGGCTTCAGTTTGTGCTACAGTCCGGTCCCAATCCGGCTCCAGTTTGTGCTACAGTCTGGACCCAATCTGGCTCCAGATTATGCTACAGTACGGTCCCAATCCTGCCCCAGCCAGTGCTACGTTCTGGTCCCAATCTGGCTCTAGTTTGTGCTATAGTCTGGTACCAATCCGGTCTCAGTTCATGTTACATCCCGGTTCCAGTCCCAGAGTCTATTTCCAGTGCAACTCTCTCCCAGTACTGTTTTGCTGCATAACATCATATACATCCTTCATCTATGAGGAAGAGCTACATATGCTCTTCCCTACTCCAAACCTCCAGAGCTAGGTATCAGGGTCTCTCCTGGAAAGTCCAGAACCCCCAGTCCTGACACAGTGGACTTCTCGGTCTCATGAGGTTCCCCACACTGGGAGATACTTAGGTGCAAGTCTGTAATGGAGAACGGACTGAGAAGGGAGCTGTGCATGTTCAGAAGGTGCATGTCTGGGGTCATGCCTCTGTGGAGAGCTGCTGTGTCCTAGTGCCCAGCGGCTACAGACCAGTAAACAAAGGCAGCACAGAGTGAGTTTCTAACAAGTACTTCTAGCTCTGGTCCCAAGATGTGAGGTATAGTCTGGTGGCCTGTGCTGGACCTACAGTAATGTTATTGGTTCCAGGCTCTGTAATCATTGCACCCAAGATTCAAACTAGGATGAATGAAATGTGTTTTTCTGTTTTATTATGTTAAATGGTAATGTTACATGGTCAACTCCTAATAAATAGAAGATGGTTTGGTTGAGACCTTTGCGGCACTTTAAATTCTGCAGTTAATTTCTCAACTGGCTCACATAATTATATTATTCATCAGAATTTCTTATGAACATATAGGGCCTGATTTACATGCAAGCCCATCTATTGATTCTTTGCAAACTTTGCATGCACAACCGCAAACATATGCATCTTTGGATATATCCATGCGATTCAGAGTTAGACACACCATGGACGTTTCTCTCCATCCATGAATTCTGCAATACTGGGTGTCAACTTGGTATTAACTCGGCATACAAATGTAAAAACAACCATCTCCTAGGCATATAGTAAGCATGTAGTGGGCATGTAGCCAGAGGTACACCATATTCCAAGTTATGCGTATGCCGGGGTGCACCTATTTCAGTTATGAAGCATGGGATAGATGGAAATGCCGATGACAATGATCATGGCTGCTCTTGCGTACAGAAAGAGTGGGGCAGTTCGATACTTAAACATTATGACATGCATATAGTCACAATATAATTCCATTTGCAATCCTGCATTCAGTATATGGCCACGTTCGGACCTGTTTGCAACTCGGAATCAAGCGCACAATCAATAAAAACAGTTTTAAGCTATTCCTTCAATGTGTGATCAAAATACCTCTGACGCATATAAAGCTACAAATCGCATGATCTAAGTTAGTAACAATAGGTACAATTATGTTTACATTTATGACAGAATGTATTTAAACACTGCGGTGTTATCAGTAGTGCAGTGTAGGAACATAAGGAGGGAGGAGGGCAGGGAAGGGGGAATTGGGAGGGTTATGGGCTGGTAATAGAGCAGGATATTTAACCCATATCAGGCACCACTCTGAACATGCACTGAGACAAACAGCTTGTACAACTTACAACTCGGAAAGAGGGACAAGTCACCATGAGTACAGTTGGGCAAGTAAGGAAACCAGCTTGTTCATCTCCGTTACTTGTATTCTATTCTATTTAATCTTCTAAGTTCTTTATATCACCTCAACTTTCCTGCCACATATAGTCTCACCAATGATTTGCTGCACAGAATAATACAAGTTAATGTTATTAACTTTGCTGATGCAGTTACTACAGTGTATTAAATAATAATGTGGTTCAAAATTAGAATTCATAGAGCGCAAAGTGTTAATTTTTCTAATAAGCAGTGTTTTAAACATTTTTAGAAACCAATTTAGTAATGTGTACATTATATAGTTAGAAATGGTGTTACATATTAAATATTAGTTTTTTTATCAGCTTCTATGATAAAGATGTTTTTTGTAAATATATTTATATTTTATTGTTTATTTATATATGTCACATTAGTATGCAGTACAGAGACAATTTATCATGCTGATCAGTCGCTTCCCATTGGAGGTTACAGTTTAACTTGCCTGACACACAAATTCACACACTAGTGACATAGTTGCTGACCTCGTCGGACTCTCTTCTGGGAGATCCTGATGGGGGATGTACCAGGGGCAACTGTGGAACCATGAACTGCCTCATATCTAGCTTCAACCCCCCCCCCCCCCAATACAAATCTAATTTTTGCATTTGCAGCAGGAGGTGACACAATTATGATGTGATTCACAGTGAAATGCGTCTTCGTGGCTTTGCCCGTTTGACTGCAGTAGGGTAGTCTAGTCTCCCGAGATCCACCGATATCTCCACTAATTTCATATGACTATAATTCAGTTTCGTGGTCAACTAAGTAACCTTATACGTTAAGCATCATGTGTTTTTAAGAGTGTGTATCTTATACAATTATGTTTTGGGACAACAGTAGTAAGAGGAATGGGATATTGTTCCTTCTGACCCTCATATAGAATATATAAATTATCAACATGTTAATTTAAAAGACTGCATGGAGTCATTGCTCTACTTCCTGTTTGCTATTTGGTGTAAAAATGTAAAAAATAGGTATATCCCATAATACTCATATTTTGTGATGCCAAATGAAAACAAGATATAAAAAAGTGTTAAAGAGAACCATAGCTGTGACAAGCGCTGTACAATCTATACTTTACAGTGAGAACAGCAACAGCACAAAAATAAAAGGTTTTGCAGAATAATATATAGGAGTATAATCATTACCTGATGCACACTTGTTCAAGTGAAAAATGTGTGTGAACGACTATTTAGTCATTGTGTTGTTTACCTTGAACTGTCAGCGTGCATCCAACAAGCAGGTCACTTACTGAAAGAATATAATGTTTGTATGTAATCAAAAATGTCACCACATTAACAAAGAACCAATGTTAACTTTGAATTTATGAAAGATAATATTAAAAACATCACTAACTTCATTTTACAGATTTTTCAATATCTCTCCACAGTTAGGTGCTGGGCAGTTACACAGTAACATTAGCTAGTGAGAGCAAAGCTGTTTCTATAGCATTTTCTTTGGCTGCTCCACTGTATATAAACCAGGGGCGTATCTATAATGGGTGCAGGGTGTGCGGGGCACACGGGCCCCTGGGTACTGGGGGCCCACACCGTACACCCTGCACCCATACTCCCTAATACTTACCTCTCTGAAGTCCCACATCGGCTGGAGAGGCGCTACACAGAACGCGTGGAAAGTGGCCGCAACGGCCACTTTCCCTGCGTTCTGCACATGTGCAGTAGGGAAATCACCGGGAAAATGGCTCCCACGCCATTTTCCCAGTGTCCTGCGCATGTGCTGTAGACTCCGGGCACAAACTAGTGCCCGGAGTCTACTGAACCTGTCAGTATGCCACGCCCACCGGAGAGAGAGGAGGGGGCCCCGGATGGTGAGTGAATACGGATTCTCAACTCTAAATACGCCCCTGCTATAAACTGTATAATTTCAGAAAATGTCCTGCATATCTTGAATGGGATACATACAGCTTGTCAAAAATAAAGAGGACAGCTATCAAGCGACCAATTACTATTTGTGCAGTTTTTTCCTGACAGCCAAAGTGAAGTGCGTTAGTATATATAAAAAATTATTTTGGTCTCCTTTATAAATAGAATGAAATATGTAGAACGCACAATAATTTAATATGCTGCAGAGGCAACCTCTTTTACTGAAGCAAACATAATTTTACAGATCCACACTATTTGTATAGTACTACTGTAAAAAAACAACTTACTTATATAAGAGGAAAACATACTACGGGAGTCTGGTGGTAAACTGCACATGCATTAGATCACTTAAGGTGCGTACACACAGGACGATTTTTGCTCTGGGAGAAAATCGCCCCGTGTGTCCCCGGCAGGGCACAACACTGAGAGCACAACACTGAGAGCACAACACTGAGAGCACAACACTGAACGAAATCAATAATGATTTTGTTCAGTGCCGGGCTCACTCCCTCATCCCCGAACATGTTCAACCTGACATTATCGTCAGGTTGGACAGGAAGTTCGGAAGATGAACGAAAACTACAAACTACAAACGGGAGCGCACTTTTGTAGTTTTCTCTCTCCTTGAACACAGCCAGGTCGGTAGTTTGAGTGACAGATTGAGGCGTTTGTGGGTGGTAACAGGGGAAGGTGCTTGAAAACGGGGGAGTGGAGATCCGAACGCAGGCGTGCCTAATTATGCGAACGGCGTTTTATGGGAGTGCATAATTAACAAAGTAGTGTCATGACACACGTGACATGGGTGGTTTGTACACTGACCTGATCGTAGTGCTTAAGAGAGGGTATGGTCAACCTTAAGCTCTACGACCAGTTCCGATGGTTCCCGATGGTCTCGATTAATCCTTATATGCCCGGACATGACGTGTAATGCGTACGAGAAGGGGGCAAATTTTTTGTCTTACGGCCGCATCCTCCCCTTGGTCGGCCAGCTAACGATCCGATCTTAGGGACGCAACTTGCGAGGGCATCATTTGCATATCCGGCCCCTTTTCCCTTACGACCGTGCGACCGCTACGACCTACTCTGAATGAGGTCCTCAGAATCAACACCCTACAGTTGTGGTTCTTAATTCTGGTCCTCAAGTACTCCTAACCAGTCATATTTTTAAAATTTCTATCTGTGGAAGCAGGTGGAATAATTACTGACCCATCGTAATAAATTAACTCACATGTGCATGATAAAAAAAATCCAGAGAACATGACCTGTTGCCTCATTCTCAATTGCAAATTCAGTAAAAAGTTGGTCACAGCCTAATGCATACTACACACCCAGATCAGGCAGATAACCTACCTATTGTCGATGACCACCATACTTCTTTTATGGATGGCCATACTCCTTTCGACGGTTGACTAAAATGACTATGTAGACTATTCAGAAAGGTGTCTGACATAATCACTAACAAAGAGAAACTGTGCTGGATGCACATGAAGTATGAATAATTATTGCTGACACACCATTTGTTGAGGGCATTCGGTATGAAATCCCGGCTGCCGCATGCCCGGCAGTTCGATTCCCGGCAGCGGCAGCCCGACAAAAGAGCAGAACCCGGCAGCGGAAGCCCGACAGCGCTGGAAATCCTGATTGTCCCTAAGGTAAGTAAAAAGTAACCTAACCAACCCCCCTAACCCTAACCCTCCTTAGGAGTGCCTAACCCTAACCCCCCCTTACCCGCTGCCTAAACATAAGTCCCCCAGGGGGGTGCCTAACCCTAAGTCCCCCCCGGGTGTGCCTAACCCTAACCCTCCCTCCCCCTAGTCTAACCCTAACCCTCCTGGGGGGGAGCCTAACCATAAGTCCCCCCCGGGTGCCCTAAACCTAACCCTCCCTCTCCTGCGGCTGTCCGCTCGCGGCGCCCGGCATCCCTTCGATCGGGATGCCGGGCGCCTGTCTCTTGGCATCTGGAAAATGACAGGCGTCTAGATTTTAGATGCCTGTCATTTAACCCTAGCCGGGATTGAGGATTCGGGAAGCCGGCGGTCGGTATTGCGGCCACCGGCTTCCTAAAAGTATCCCGTGGAGGGCTAGCGTTATTTACAAACACTGTTCAAATATGCAAATCTGCAATAAACTCTTTTCATTGTCAAACCTGCATTAGATAAATAAAACAAAATTACTTATTGGATATTTTGGATTTTGTTACTTTTGTATGTATCCAATGAGCAATGTTGGTAAGTAACTTTAATGAAATAAATCTGCCCAAAGAGGCTTTGGAACCAAAGTGTGAGCTAATGAGCCCGCATTTATGGTGCATACAGACGGTACGACTAAAATGGACGGTATGAACGATAACGATCATATCGTTATCGTTCATACTGTGCATTTTTAGGAGGCCAACGACCTGCGAAGCGTGGACATGTATGGACAATAACGATATCGTCCATCGCCTGTGCATGCAGGCCAACCTGGTCGATATTGACCAGGTTACTATAGGGACCCGTTGGCCATCGTTGGTGGGTACATGGTGTGCTGGTAGTTCGATATCGAACATCCAGCACACCCGGGAGACCGTACCCCGTTATCGTTGTCGATCGTCCCGTGTGTATGCACCATTAGGCCAAAGTGCTTTCCAATTTGTACACCCATTTCACAGTCTTTGCATACACCCTAATAAAAGCAATAAGCTTCTAGTTTTATGGAGAATGTGCAGAATGTATAAAGTAAAAATAACACTTCAAAGTTCAACCTATGATCATATAAGAATCACCCCCCTTTATTCATTTTAACATTTTTGTCTAAAATACTACTTGTTGTAGCTTGATTTAGTACATTTGTTATGTGAGTAAGGGGATCTAACATTAAAATATGCGGCTCTTTCCTGTGTTTGGAGTGCAAGATAACATAAATTTCCTATTATACAGTAAGACCCAGAGAAATCAAGTCCTTTTCCAAAGATGAAAATGCCCTTGATCTGTCCAACCTCCCATTACCCAGTGCAAATTTCCTTCCCCACATATATATTATACTGCCCCATTAAACAAAGTGCACTTGCTCATAAATGTGTAACAACAGAACATTTATGCTGCAGTTCTAGCCTTTGCAGTTCATAACTAACCTCAGTAATACCCCTTTTCCAACAAAATTCCGGGTCTGACCCGGAGTTGGAACAGGGTTCCTATCCGGATCAGACCCGGAATTTAGCCGGCACCGACTCAGGATATTCCCGAGTCGGCGCCGCTCACACTGCAGTCAGGTCTGCAGAGACCCGGCTTTTCCGGCGTGAAAGTGGACGCTTGGAGATGATGTCATCTCCAAGCGCCACTGAAGCCGGACCAATCGGCCGGCTTGTGGCGCACTGCAGGTCATCAAGACCCGGAGTGCGCCATACACACAGCAGGGTTTCATGGGCTACGCCAGTGCTATTTACCTGGGTTGGATTGCCGGGTCACTCGACCCGGCGATCCAACCCTCTCCCCTTTTACACGAAGGAGCTGCCTGGGTTAACCCTGCAATAACCCAGGTTTTAGCTCCGGTGTAAAAGGGGTATAAGTCTTCTTATAGTTATTGTGGGTTTTATGGAAGAACTCCCATCCCAAATAATAACTATTTGTTTGAAGTAACCATTCTCATATGGCTTATAAATCCTTATTACCTTTCATGTCTGGAAAAAAATTATAAAAAAAATGAAGCACAAAAATAAAAATAAATTAATTAATATATAAATAAATAAATAAATAAATAAATAAATATATAAATAAGATACTTTCAGAACTGAAAATTCCATAAATGACCACAGACATGCAGTAGTGCCAAGTTTGCTCATTATCTTAAACCAGCTTCATAAATGTGTCTGTGTACAAAGTAAGATGAATAATCAGTATATAGTTGTTATCTAATTACATTCATTACTTTCTCCAGGAGTAATCAGTAGCTAAAGAATTGTAACCATACCACCAACATCATTAGCTCCTTGTTATGTATATCATTATCTAAATATTGTCTTCCTGCTCTAGGAGGAAATGTAAGCATAATAAACACTTTTTAAGATTCAAAGCATCATATAACAAATCTAGGCAAAATCTGGCAAAAAAAGTGATAAACAACATAAGTCCATTTAACCTTGCACATAATACAAGCTGTATTAATACAAAAAGCAGATGGCTCTTAAACATAAGTTGTAGTTGTCATAATTTTTTATTTGAACATCAGTCCATTCATCTAACGTTAAGCATGATGGATTTGCAATAGAATGAACACGAGTTTTGCTGCATACAGTTCACACCACTTTAACCTTGACTTTTATGTGCAGTGATCAGGTTATTACAATGAAGGTGGGGGTACAGGTGTGTAGACATTGACTGTAAAATAAGATAAGATATTTTTCAACTGTTCTGCAGTACAGTAGGTAAGTACAGCACACTATATGAGGGGGCATGGACTGCACACACCCTAATTCTAAATATAATGACAGGTGCTTACATGCTGAAACTTGTAGATCCACACAGATAAAAGAGAAAATGCAGGTGCACATTCCAAATACTAAACACTGACAATCAGAATAATTCCAATAAACTCTGCAATAATAGTACATTTAAGGTGCTTAGCATAATTTTAACCAAAAATATGGGCTCACCCACCGTATCCAGGTGACCTCATCATCAGGTGGGTCCCTAACACTAAGGTTCAAGTCCAGGACACGGGACCGACCGCCCAGGCCAGCACAAACCACCCACCCCAAGGCATCATACTAATGAGTCGTTTAAGTGTTAAAAGGTGTTAAATGAGTAAGATGCAGCAGCTATGTGTTGAGCGATGTGTTGAAAGGTAATAATTAAAGTGTCATAAAAAAAGGTGTAACATTGGGGAAAAAAATGGATCTCTGGCATTTGCAGACTGCATTTTGAAAAGGCACTATGTATGGTAAGTACTGAATAAATGTATACAATTCAAGGGACGGAGTGATCCGGCTGCCTCAGCTATGTAATAATATCAACACAGTGCTGCTGCTTCTTTTAACACTTAAACCTCTCACTAGTGTGATGCATTGGGGTGGTTGGTGTGCTGGCCTGGGGGGTCCCTTGCCCTGGCATTGAACCTTAGTGTTAGGGACCCACCTGATGATGAGGTCACCTGGATTCGATGAGTGGGCTCATATTTCAGGCCAAAATTATGCTAAGCACCTTCAATTTAATCTATGTTATAATGTAGAGTTTATTATATTTACTCTGATTGGCAGTGTTTAGTATTTGGAGTGTACATTTTCTCTGTGAAGTACAGGAAACTAGTAAGAAAGAAAACTAGTTATTTCTTGGAATTGTACATTATTCAGTTGTTTACTTTGTTTTGTTTCTCTTACACTGCAATGCTGGGTACATATTTAGATGACGGATTGATCTGCCATCAGAGTGGCCAATTGGTAAGCTATACAGACTTGCCAATCGGCCGCTCCATAAATCTGGGCTGACATCACAACTGGATAGGTATTTAAATTTGCCCGCCCAGTTGGATGTCAGTGTTAGCGATCCCCTACGGACAGTGTACAGGCAGTCGGCGGGTCGCCATACACACATGCAGATACACTGATATATTTCGCTAGCCAATAGTCATCAAGTGTACCCAACATTAGTGTATGACATGAACATATAATCATATCATAACACTAGCAACCCGCTCCGGCTTCACACGGAAGTAATTTCATCTTGTCACAGCCCCTGCATCTCATAACAACCTATGCCTTGTCATCACAGTCCTCTGCATCTCGCCACAACCCCCTGCTTATCATTCCTGCCCCCTGCCCCCAGTTTCATCTCAACCACCACTGCTGCTGCCCTGCAGCTGGCTGGGGCCCAGCCACTGGGATGTGCTGGGAAGGGCAGGAGGTTTATGGATGTAAGATTTGTATTGCAGCTACTGTAACCATTATCAGCAGCAACACATTTCTGCATCCTCCATGTTCACCCCTCCCTAGCTGCAGAACATGGCGATGAACAATGTCCTCTTTGCACAATATACCCTGTATTTCCTGAGCTTCTTGTTGAGCTTTCTCACTGTGGTGAACCTGTCTGAGAACAGCACTGACTTCCATGGAGGTGCGTCCTATTCACTGAGAGTTTGTGGCTGAGTGGGAACATCACGCTGGAGAGGAAGCACTTCACGGTTGAGGAGTGACCTGAGTCCACCTGCAGGTTCACAAGGAAGTGGACATCGGTATCTGATGGTTACTAACCATCAATGCTTTTGTTCTGATGGTAGTGATGATGGCAATCCGATGTTTGCCACCATCAAATAGAAATCATTTGATGATGTTCCAATGATTGTTGGTTTTTAAATCCTGATAGCTATGCCTTCCATGGCTCCTTTGTGGCTGCTGTGTCTGCATCAGAGCATCTTCATGGGTTCATTTGAGGCTGTCTCTCATTCTCTGTCTGCCTCAGAAGTGACCCCGCTCAGTCCCTGACTCCCTCCCCTCTCTAGGCTGCTACTAAGCAACAGGGCACATTGTTATTTCTGATTGGCTCTCACTGTCTCAGAAAGCCAGTGAGACTGCAGCCCTTGGCCCTGCAGCAGCAGTCAGTCACTTACACAGCACAACAGTTTTTTCTGTGACTTGCTTTATCCAAGTCTAGGGGTATATTTACTAAAGTGTGGGTTTTTAGAAGTGGAGATTTTGCCCATAGCAACCAATCAGATTGTAGCTATTATCTTCTAGAATTTGCTAGATAAATGTTAAGTAGAATCTGATTGGTTGCTATTGGCAACATCTCCACTTCTAAAAATCTGCACTTTAGTAAATATACCCCTCAGTTTCAGATGCTCTCTTGCTGTTTCAGCACCCTGGTCCACCCCTATACAGCAGTTTGGTGCAAGATTTTTTTTTCTGAGACCTACTTCACTAAAATTGTCACTACTCGGCTCTCTTTTGTCACAGATGAATGGTTCACACACATGAACCTTCCTCGATCAATGCTTTATAGAACAGTGAAAACAGCATCATAATCTGTCCAGTGGTTCAAGAGATTAGCCCAAATGAACTAACAGTCCGCTAAACCAGGGACATTATATAATATATATATATATATATATATATATATATATATATATATATACACATATACAGAGAGAGAGAGAGAGAGAGAAGAGATATCTGATTCTACAGTGCATTAAAAATAGCCTACTATTACTGTACACATTGACTAAGATTTTTTCAGATATCAACTAAATTCATTTTAGTTTGAACTTTGTAAAACAAATGTGTAATATGTACACACACCATTATACATTTTCCTCTTCTGTTGTTGTGCTAGAAAACAAGATTTAGAATTAGTTTTACTTTGCTCTAGAACATGGATTATTAAGCATATATGTTGATACATTGTAACAAATGTGTGAGCATAATGTTGCGTTTCCACTAGCAAATAGTGGAACGACAGTAACATTGTAATCGTACAGTCATTCCTCTTCCCCTGCAGTGCCTACACTGAATGATAAGTCGTTCAGTGTAGGCACCCTCCCTCATCCCTGAACATGGTCAATCTGTCGTTATCGGCAGATTAACCAGCATGTTCAGGCGATGATTGATGTCGAAAACGACCAGCGCATCGCTGGTCGTATTCGACATTTTCATGCCCGATTCATGCACAATGAGCGATTGAACGATAACGATATCATTATCATTCAATCGCTCATTTTAATCGGCAAGTGGATAGGCGGCTTTAGTCTCCCAGCAAAGTGCTATTTCCAAGAATGAGAAAGGTAGCAAACTGCAGCTTGGTAGGTTAGATACATTTTCTAATATGCAGTTATTTTAATTTGCATTTTCTAGCAGAAAACAACAGAAAAGGAATCACAATTTGTAGATTCTCTTATTATTAGTTGGGATATTTACTAAATATAATTATCACTGGTTTTCTTTTTGCTGGGTCTTTAAAAATAGAAATTACATATTTTGTTGCTTGAAGCACTGGCACAGTTTAATTAATTTACTGTAAGTCTAAATTGAATGTAGAATGATAAAATCATCTCTCCATTCTCAATTGGCAGAAAGCTGAAAAAAATGATGCATTTAATTAAAATTTCAGATAATCTATGCCTTGCAGAGCTGAGGTAAAAGCTTAAGGAGCATCTTTACTAATTATTGGGAATTAATCCTGATAATTATATTTTTTTATTGCAGTTTATCATCACAATAAGAAATTAAGAATCATTGGGATGCAACAAAATTCATATGCAGGGACAGGGGCTCTGTTAGGAACCAGATCCTGTGATATATTAGAAGTAAAGTGATCATTAATGCAATCACTTTACTTCAGAGTTCGGGACCCAAGTTGGGTATGGCAGTCGGGATGCTGGAGGTCAGAATAGTGACAGTCAGAATCCCAATGCCTAAGTATACTACCCCTAACCTTCCCCCAACCACCAGGATGGTAACCCCCAGCTTGAGGGTTCAGGACCCATCAGACCACAAATGTGCGAGTGGAGCAAGCCGGGGTAATTTTTGCTCAGTGTAAACGATATGCTACAATGGCTAAAGCCATCTGAATATGCCGTTAGCTACTGGAGACAAGCACAGAAATTCTTCACATTCCAGTGCTCGGTAAATTTGGCATTTTAGCATTCCCTATACCTATAGTAACCAATGTGGGCTGCTTTTGTGGTCAAAAATGAGGAACCACAGCAAATATGTAGTCCCCTGTACATACATCCTGGTAAAGTTTAAAATTTGTGGTTAGCCCTCAAAAACTGCTTTTTTCAGGGGATATTACACAAACAGTTTTAGATAAATATGCCCCTAAGAAAGAAAGATGTAATTAGCAGTCACCAGTAACCATAACAATTTTTTTTTACTTAACAGGAATCCAGGCGATGTGTCTTGAGTATGCAGGGAGATGGCGATGAGACCCTGAGAATAGATTGGTGCATGTGCAGTGGAGCAAATTTGGGTATTTGGTTACATTAAAATAGGAATGAAAGCCCAAATGAGGCTCCACTATCCATTCATTTCATCATGCTCAGAAGGGGACAGTGCGGGCATCCAGAGCAGATGGGAAACCATCACAAGCCCTATAGCTAAATTATCCATAGACAGACTAGGTGCCTCTTTAGGACACAGTTGACAATGATAGGCAAAGAGTAGTCTAACCCATTTTTATAATTTTTTTTTTTACAAATGGTGAATAGGGGGTACTGAACCAGTATGCTGCCTTGGGACTCATGGGGTCTTAATCTGACTCTAGAGAAAACAGTTTTGTCTAAACACATACAAGCATCCCTGGAGGATTTGCAAACACCCACTTACAATCATTTCACTTGTACTGGTGACAGTAATCATCATCCAATATTTATACCTCCTTCTAATGACAAGCAAATACTATGGCCTTTCCAAGCTAAAATGTATCCTTCTTTTCATCCACAGGCCCCCATTTAGTAATGATCGCTATTGCAATGCGATCTGGATATGACATTACCGACCATGATCCCATTGCAATATGCAATCATAGCATCTGAAAGTATCACCTGGGACATGCAGGAACACGGGCTCCGAAAATGTCCCCGGAGAGCTGTCGGCCAGTGCCGGTACTGCTGCGCATGCGCAGTCATGCTGACTGGCTGCACATGCATGGCTGCAATTGCCTGCGCTGTATAGCCCATAGGCTACAGTAGCTAATGCCATCTTCAGATGGCGTTAGCTGCGGGGGCCAATATCCAGAATGCATCGCATTCCGGATTGGCAGCATCACATAACCCATAGAAACCTATGGGGGATGTGGCTGCCTGCGGGAATGGAGGGATCACAGCAGGTATCAGATATACCTGCTGTGGTTCCTCCTTCATACATCTGGGGGATACTAAATATTTGTGGTTAACCCCCGAAAATGTTCCTATTTTTCAATATTGACCAATTGCACAATAATATGCCTCTTTTCAGGCACTGTAATTGTAATACTTACCTTTTATTCTTCTCATCTGGGTTTTATAATTTGATATTTAATAAGGAGTATTAAACATATGTAGAACTTTATAACAAATTCATTCAGTTTACTGTAGTGCGCCACAGTATTATACTTGACGTGCTTAGATGCCTCTGGAAACTATTTTAAAATATTGGCAACCACGTATAAGCATTTCACTTATGCATGATCAGAATGTCTGTGAATGTGTGCCTGCACACCAGAGACAAACGATATAAATGCACAATAAAGTAAGCTAATGTTCAACAAACACTACAAAGAACATTAAGCAGAGGGCTTTTGGCGTCTAATGTTAAAAGCATGAGGCTATCTCCAGAGTGACAACTAAAGAGGTACAGAATTGTTTTTAGTTTAAAAAAGAATCATGTTTTCATTCTAGTAAGGAATGTGAAACGTGCAGAAATGGTGCAGCACAATGATATACACTGCTTATGCTGACCTCTGTTCCATATAAACTTTAAAGAGTCATGCTGCATTTTTGTAAAAACATGAAGCATAATAAATTGTAATCTGTTTTGTCTGCATTTTGGCAGGTTATCAAATGTAAGGCAGCAATAGCATGGGAGGCAGGGAAGCCATTCAGCGTGGAGGAAATAGAAGTTGCTCCCCCAAGAGATCATGAAGTCCGGATAAAGGTAACAATGATTTATTATTGTTTCCACATGGAAATATTTAGGACTTGTTTCAAAATTGCAGTTAATGTCTACTGCTTATATCACTAAGTACAGCACAAAAGAGTTCTAGTGTTACTGTAGCTCTCATTGCTAATGGCTGCTTTAGTAGACTTTGGGCCTGACCCAGAGATGTACTCTTTAGCACAGCCGCTGTTTCTATGTACGCTGCCGCTGTGCTAAAATATGCAAAAGCCGCAAGAGGAACCTTCAGTAAAAAGACGCCCACTGCAGGCCTCTGTGATCTGCTGCTGTATGGTTTTCCGATGTTCATCCTACATCAGCATGTGCCAATGTCTATTGATAATATGCTTGATCCTACCTGTTGCTCCATTGAATTGTGTGATGAAATAGACGTTGTTGTATTTTGGTTGTTGTTTGACTGTGTTTGTGTCTCTTTTGTTGGTAAGTAACACAGACAGTGTAATAGTTAGCATTACTGCCTCACAGTACTGAGGTCGTGGGTTCGACTCCCACCATGGTCCTAACTGTGAGGAGTTTGTATATTCTCCCTGTGCTTGCGTTTCCTCCAGGTACTAATGTTTCCTCCCACACTCCAAAAATATACTGGTAGGCTAATTGGCTCCCAACAAAATTAACCCTAGTGTGTGCATGTGTGAGCATGTGGTAGGGAAAATAGATTGTAATCTCCACTGGGAAATGACTCATGTGAATGGCAAAATATTCTCTCTGTACAGCGCTGTGCAATATGTGTGCGCTGTATAAATAACTGGTAATAAATAAGTAAGTGGTCTCTTTCTATTTTTTCTGTATTTTTAATTCTTTTTCCATTAGACCTTTATCATAGTCTTTTTCTTTGAATTTGGCGTCCCGTTCTAGTCTTTGTGCATGATGATCTGTTAATTTGTAGAAGTTTATTTTTGCCCATTATCATTAGTTTGGTTTTGCTGTGTGAGGTAAAATATAGAAACGTGCTATTCTCAGGAAGAGGCAAAGTCTTCTGAAGCTATAATATGTGAGGTTACTGCATAAATAATTCCTGATACTGATGCTGAAGTGTGATCAGCCCAAAAAGTGCAAAAATAGCTCAGCAATGAATAGCGTAATAGGAGGTTGAGTAAAGTAGAGGGGGAGATGATATCCAGTGAGCTGAGAAGGTATGAGCTATACTGGTGAATCTATTTGTATGAGGGTGAGTCTGTGTGTAGGTGGCAGGGCCATAACTAGGGAAGTGCAAGCAGTACTGCCACACAGAGAGCAGAATGCAGTACACTGATTGGTGGGTAGGGCTACCTTTAGTATAATTTATATACTTACTTGAACTGATTGGCAATGCTCTTACATGGCAGATTTCAGTAGAAGGACAGGAATACATATATAGTGGCAGAATAAAAGACGTGCCATCTGCTGAAGGAGATACTGTTTTCATGGCTCGCAGGCTGCAGGTTTTCGCTGACATCAGACAAGCCAAACAGGGCTAATCAATTTTAAGTGGTTTAACTGAGCCAATCAGCTCCTAACTGTCATTTTAAAGACTGTGTTTGAAAAATGACAGTCAGGAGCAGATTGGTTGGTACTTTATCTCCATCTATTTTATCTCCATCCAAGGCTTAGTAAATAGACCCCTAAATATGGAAGCAGTAAACTGTTAACTTCAGGGAAAGGAGAGACTTGGGATAAAACTAGTCCATTGAAATAGAGCTGGTGTGTAGCTTAGAATTAAAAATCTTCTTGGTTCCTATGGACAGTGTGGATACACACTAAGCTTTTATTCTCTGTAAGTCTTCTAATCTTTCGCATGCATTGTGTTTTAAGATTGTTGCCACTGGAGTCTGTCGAACTGATGCTCATGCAGTGAGTACTCATTTTAAAGAGGGTCTGTTCCCTGTTATCCTCGGCCATGAAGGAGCTGGAATTGTGGAAAGTGTTGGACCAGGTGTCACAAAGTTTAAACCAGGTATCAAAATATATTTACATAATAATAATTGTTACAAAATTGATTGAACATCCTGCAATTTTAAAGTTGCTCAGAGAGAAATTGGCCCTGCACTTGTTAACGCCCTTTTGGGGCTGCACTTGTGTCCATAAACACAACTGCAAATCGCACGTGAAACTGCATATAAACAATATAGGACTGGTGCTGAGTTGGTTTACTAAAAAATAAAAAATGTGCCACTACACAAACAAGCTCAGGTGTTAGTGGGTATTGACACACACCATAGTACAGTGGGTAATGGTCTTAACCTAGACTATGCATTTATACAGACAGAGAAAGAAGACTCTTGGTTTGGGATACTCTTATGCGTTAGTTAATTTCCCTAAAATATAGCTTTTATTACAATATCCTTTAAAATAAAGTGGCCTCATGATATCACCCAACACACAAAAAAACATACAAACTTGAGTAAAATTCTTGTCTCAAATCCTATAAACCAGGATTAAATGTTGCTAGTATCAAGCAATGCAATCACAGGTAAGCATCTCCATACAATAAACCCATTAATCAATGGTTCGGGTATTGGGACAGATCATGCAAGCATAGGCGAATTAAAGCAACTTGAAATGATACCCACCATAGGTATTTCTACTTTTACAATGCAGAATCAGAAATGTTACATAATACTTGTCATACTAAAAACATTTGTTCTCCCATTATGACAGAGATATTGTTCCAAATTCCTGGTGGTCTTACAAGATTATTCTATCGTCAATATATCATAGGATTTGTTGTGCAATGATCCAACAATAAGATATTTGGTACATCCAAATATTTGTTCTCTTTCTGTGATCCACACTGATGACCATGGATCCTATTTATGACCGATCAAAGTGCCTCAAATGACATTATAAGGTCCACAATGTATCCCCTTATCATGGTATTATGATTTAAAACAAGATAAAGGATAGTACAGGTTGCACTTGTATTCATAAACAAGTATGTATCTTACCATCTCATAGGACAACCGTGGTGCATACTGAGAAGACGATCGTTTCGCCAATGCGGCTTGCTCACTTCATTGCCAGTCTTAACCTAGAGTAGAAAATAATGAAAATAGAAAGTGAATGTAATATTTTTTTTTTAACTATTTTATTATTTTTGACTGAAATATGTCAACAAAATAGTGTGATGGGCTCAGATATTTTGCCTAATATGCGCTAAGATCCTCATTTATACTTAATGTTATTTGCAGAGTTTATAATATTGATTTTAACTATCAGTGTTCTGAGTGCTAATAATTTTTCCTGCAGTTGCATAGCTCCCACCATTGGGGGTTGGTGGGGAGGTAACTAGATCAGGGCCAGGGGTATTTCCACATCATGCAGGGAGCATGTGCACAATGCAGGGGAGGTCTCCAGCCTAGTCCTTCCTATGGCACCAATTCACCATTGCTCTCCCATGCACAGCAGAGTGAATGGGTCATACCCAGGTCCAGCGCCACCATTAGGCAGCTACCTAGGGGCGGCAGCAGTTGGAGGGCAGCACTGCGTCTGCAAAAAAAAAAAAAAAATGATGGATGTTTTCTTACTGTACAACACTGACCACGGTTCTCAGCAGCCACCGCTATATCCATTGTATCCCCGCAGGCCGGCACTTCATGGCTGGCAGCAGCCACAGAGAAAACTATGGAGTGGTCCAGATTTTCATAGGACCACCTCTTAGCAGTGCATTTGAGGGTGGTGTGCTCCTCCCCTTCCCAGGTCTGCTAGTACGCAACTCCTCTCCTCTAAGTCCTACACATGTGACAGGCTAAGCAGCCATGGCAGTGTCACGGGACATGTAAGTGGGAGGAAGTGATAAGTGACTGGGAGCACCATCGAGCGCTGTGGAGTTGTGAGAGGGGATATAAGCTGGGTACGTGCCTCCTTCAGGTCAGGTTGTATGGGGCATAAGTTGCACGGTGGAGGCTACATACACTCTGGGTCTAACAGGCTGGCTGTGTAGTGACCTGAGTTACCCAGGTTTAGGGGTGAGCAGATACTCCCCAGTAACTGGTGACACCTGTTCCCTCAGCCTGCCCACTACCCCCATCACCAGCCCACTGTAACCATCTACTATTCTCTGCCCTAGCTTATCACAAGAACCCCTCACTGCCTGCCAGGAACCATTGGTCTCTCTCTCTCTAATTCTCTCTCCTCTATCTCTATATAATAAAAGTGTGAAAAGTGGTAAATTAGATTTTTATATATGAAATTATATACTGAGCAGGATACAGTTGATATAGATTTTTAATTCACTTATTATGTTCTTGCGGACCTTCTTTATCTATAATAATTTTTAATAATTCACTTATCACTTATCAGAATCCCAATGTAGGGGAAATTAACTAATTATGTTTTTTAAAGCATAGTGGTCTATAGTGCACTATGTATATAAAACTGTTTCTTTGGTTGGGGATATTTAAGCGAAAAGCTGTGGGGGGGGAAGGATAGTGGGAAGATTTGCATGTGAGGAAAATGAGCTCCTGGACACAGGGATGTGAGATAGAAGCTGGCAGGCTGCACGGAGCATGTGATGAAAGTAGTGAAGTTGGTCTGGGGGGAGAGACAATTGGTAAGCTTTGTCTAGGGTGCCGGGAAACCTTGCACCGGCCCTGTTCACACCAGCCAACTCTCAGCCAGATCAGGGGGTACATTTCCTACAGTTCGATTAGAGATTAATTTTTATAAATCACTGAAATCTCCTGAGTTCGAATTGAACTTGAACAGCAAAATCCCTTAGCAAATCTCAAATTTACCAAGAATGGATTTTGCTTTCGATTTTCAACTCGAATTCGATCTTGTTTCAGTTTAAGGGATTTACTGTTTGATTTTGAATGTTCATGTCCAAATCGAACAGCGAATCCCACTCCAAAATGAACTTCAAAGCCCCAAATGCTTTCATTTACAGCATGAGCAGTTCATTTTGACACAGATACATGCATATATCAGTGAGATGCATGCATGTATCTTACTGTAAAAATCTTGTAAAGAGTTAATGCTTTTAAAAAAATGATGTGCGGTCCCTCCCTAAATACACAACTAGTCCTAGTTGTGTAAGTATAGGGAAAAAATTGCGTAGGGTTCCCCTGTACTTAGCACAACCAGCACCATGCTCTGATCCGGTCCTTGTTCTGGAATTACAGGGGAAAAAATGCGTAGGGTTCCCTTGCAATTTCCACAACCAGCACCGGACCCTTTCTAGTGGGGTGGGCTAATGTCACAGCCAGGGAAACATTACTCCTGACCACTAGTCGGCCCAGGCTGGGGATCCCTGGGGAGTTGGGGTCCCCCTCTCCAGGGCACCCCAGGCTCAGGGCTATCCCCACCACCCATGGGCGGTGGGTGATGGGTTGATAGTGTAAGTGTAGTGTAAAAAAAGAATAGTAAACATTGTCTTTACGAGTAGAACTGCAGGTCACAGCAAGCCTCCCCTGCATGCTGGTACTTGGAGAACCACAAGTACCAGCATATGGGGCATTAAGGGCCCGCTGGTACCTGTAATTCACCAGTAAAGACATCTCTAAATAAACACAATACACACACACCGTGACAGTATAGTTTTAATACATACATACACACATACTCACCTACATTACCTGGACTGGACCTCTTCTCCCTGTAAAGATCCTAGGTCTTCATAAAATAAAAAGACTGAGAAAACTTGACCCACGCAATAGGTAACAACCACAATGGTTGTTACCTCCCAAATGAAGAGCTCAGACACAGCTTTTCCCTTTGTAGGGCCATGTCTGAGCGTTCATTGGCTGAGAGAGGTCAGCCCCCGCCAATGAACGGCTCCCACCATTTTAGTCAATGGAGGGAACTGCAGAATCACCTTTTAGTGCCCCCAGTTCATATTATGCCACATTGGAGAGCCCCAGCTAATACTGTGTAACATTACAGTGCACCCAGTTCATAATATGCCACATTACAACATCCCCAGTTCATATTTTTCTACTTCACAATACCCCCGGTTCATATTATGCCACATTACAGTGCCCTCAGTTCATAATATACCTCACTATAGTTTCCAGTGTATCCAGTTCATATTATACTATATTACAGTGCCCCTGGTTCAGATTATGCCACATTACAGTGCCTGCAGTACACACACACCCTTTACCATTATAATATCTACTATGCACACCTCGTACCATTATAACACCTACTACACTATACACTAACTGAAAATGGAATATCACCTATAAGGCAGCCTTATCCTACATTGAAGTCTGGTAAGAGATATATATTCCATTGACCTCTTATTTTACCTCACCTTATTTGCCGATGGTGACACTTCAAGTGCTCTATCCCTTTTGGCAGCTCTTACATGGCTGCCCCTTGTCTGCAGGGTCTTCAGGCATGAGAAGATTGCAGTTTACAGTATAAAGACATTGGAAGCGAGGGTGGGAACAACCAGCTAATTCCTGATAGGGATACTTCCTAAAACAGGAAATTCTACTTTCAGTGGAGATCTTCTTAATTTTAATCCTGGAGCTCAATCCATGTCCCTCAGCTTATTTCACAAAGGCTCTACTGTCTAATAGTGTCGGATGGAAAGCCTACTCTCTGATAGTGCCAGCTGGAACTTTACCGACAGTCGAGTGCTGCTTTTCAGCCATGCAGTGGACCAGACCCAATTGCTTATTAGTCAATTATGGGAACTTGGTAGATAACTATATGACCTGGGTTTGGAGCCCCCTAAGCCCTGGGCCTCATAGCTACATACTCCCTGTTCCCACTATGCTGCCAGCCTTGCATAATGGGACTACATATGGAATCTACAGGTTTCTTATACCTGAACTACAGCAAGGAAAACAGTTCCAGATAGTCTGCAGCAGAAAAAAAAATCCACAGATAAAAAATATAAATAAAGTATGAAATTTGCTAATTAAATCACACCACTATCAAATAAACATAATCTGAAATGAGAAATTATGTAAAAATGCCTTCAGTATGTGTGCAAAAATAAAGACACAACATTTATGGTAAAGTACAATCATAATTCAACGCAATAACAAATACAAATGTGAGATAAAAACACAAACCAAATACATGAGAATCTATGTATTTTATATAGAATAAGATTTTTAATAACAATTACTAGAGCCTATACAATAAGGCAATTTTAATCTTGTATATAGCATATAGAACTGCTCAGTGCTCCTCAGTGAAAAACAGATTATATTTCACCTTGACAATTAATATATACTGTGCTTTTTAGGTGACAAAGTCATCCCTCTCTACATCCCACAATGTGGTGAATGCAAGTTCTGCCTGAATCCCAAAACCAACCTTTGTGTAAAGATCAGGTAAGATTTATCAAACACTTTAGGGATTAGGGCTGAATATCCATATAAATATTTTACTGGCCATGATCCAAGCATATGTATGAAAACAGAAGATCTGCTTTTTATAAAAACCATTAATCTCCATTCAGGAGTTGGAGTATTGCATGAATGGCCCTGTCTGCAGTGTGTACAGTATCTATATGTTGAATTACAGTACAGGAAACATCTGGATAATTTCTTCATTAGGGTATGCTATGTACTCATGTTCAGTGCGCGCATACTGTGCGTCCTAGAAGACACCCTTTGTTAGCTTGGACCACCAGGGCTTAAATTGGACCTAGAGAGGTGGTGGAACTAATTTCCCCCACCCACCCCACACACTCACATTGGGTGGAGCTACTCTGAGATGGTGCCTTGCCACTGCCAGAGGTGCAAAACAGTTTGATGGCACCCAAAGCACGTAAAACTGTTCTTTAAAATGTTGTCACTATATTTATATTGCACTGATTGGAAACACAATAAGGGATGCATAAGAGCAAGCTAAAACCTCCATATGACTAGTGTAAATACCATGTGCACCTACATAGGAAATTTTAAACTGAATGGCAAGGGCCTGGTAGCTGCTTAGGGCACCAGAAGCTTTAGGGACCAAATGATAGTGTGAAATACATTTTAGATGCTTTTTTAACACTCCTGCCACCAGCTAAGACAACAATGATAAGTCGCTTAAAAAGAAAAATTTGTTCTATGCCATCAGTGTAATCTTTTCTGCCATAAAACTGAGGTTTTTATGGGTCCCCTCAAACAAGTTTTTATCACTTGAGTGCCCCATGATTTTTTATATTTTGTATCATCTGTGCTTAAGATTATTTTCTTCTTCTAAAGAAATTGATCCTCCCTGGGCACAGTGGCCCTGATTCAGAGCCGGACGCTCTGACAGAGTGCTCGCTCTGAATCAGGGCCGTCCCTCTGAATTTTAGAGCGGCCTCCTGGCCGCTTACATAGCTGTGGTGAGTGGCCAAAAAGATGGTCGCTATGGTCAAGACCATCGCGACCATCGGGCTTGCAACGAGACCCTTGTGGTAGGGTCTCGTGGCCGCAAGCCCTGGAGTGCTTTCGGCTCTATCAGAGCCGAAAGCACTCCCACTGACATCATTTGTGATGTAAATGGGGCAGCCACGCCCCAGCATGCCCACCAAAGGGGGCGTGCTGTCACTCACCTTCGACAGCACGCCCTCTTTGTAGCGAGACCCATAGCGACGGCTTGCCTGTCGCTATCCGGGTCTTGCGCATGTGCACGACGGAGCAGCCTGTCGTGCACATGCGCACTGGCCTAACATCGACCCGCTTAGTGCTCGCGAGCGGGTCTGAATTAGGCCCTGTGTCTTGAGTCAGTTTGCATATAGGAGATTATGAGGTACTGAAGCCACCTGTTTGCGTAGGAATAATAGATAGTAATAGAAGTTATGGGACAGGATAAAATGGGAATCATACATCCTGGAGAACCTCCATTCTCCTCTCTCGCCAGCGCCGTCCCTCTGCATCTCTACAGCACAATCCACTCTGCATCTCTACAGTGCCTTCCCCTTGCATCACTACAGTGCCATCTCCCCTGTTTCTCTATAGCACCATCTCCCCTGCATCTCTCCAGCCAGATCCTCTTGAATGTCTCTAGAACCATTCTCGTGTCTCTCTAGTGCAATACCCTGTGTCTTTTCAGGACTGTCCTGCATCTGTCCAGCTTGCCCTTCTGCGTCTCTTCAGCTCAGCACCATGTGTCCCTACAACTCAGCCCCCTGCTACTCTCCAGTGCCATAGACCATACTTCTTTCCAGCACCATCCTCCTGCATCTTTCCAGCACCATCCTCTTGCATCTCTTCAGGACCATCCTCCTGCATCTTTCCAGCTGACCTTTTGTATCTTTCCTAGCTCAGCCCCATATGTCTCTACAGCTCAGCCCCCTGCATCTCTCCATCTCACCACTCTGTGTCTCTTCAGCTCAGCCGCCTGTGTCACTCTTGTTCACCCCCTGCGTCTGTTCAGCCCCTTGTTTCTATCCAGTGCCCCCACCCATGTCTCTCCAGGCCCATCTTACCTTCTTGTCTTCTGCACAGTGCCTAGTGGCCGTGACATCATGATGTCATTCTCGCTGTGCCACAAGATAATAATTTTGGGCCTGTGAAGGGGGAGTTGGCTATGGTCTGACAGACACTAGTGCCACCCACATCAACTATTGATGCAGTTGGTGGGGCAGGCTGTCGGAATCCTAAAAGGAGTACCATGCCTAGCTTGCGCACTCACTGTGCAAGGCCATGGCAAAAGCGGAATGAGTTCCACCTACCATTACAGGTGACAGAATGCTGTTCCGCCCTGTTCTGGCCCACTTTAATTATTGACGACCACAGCTCTGTCTAGTTTAGAACAGGGACTGAGGAAGGGAATTAGTGCCTGATTCAGACCTGCTCGCTAGGATGAGATCGCTCATAGCTGGCTGATATTTGCATTCTGCGCATGCGTATGCATCACAATGCGCATGCGCAAACCACTGCGACAGATCGGGAAGCACTCGCTCGCCCAGCATAGACAACCCAGTTGAATGAGTGACAGAAGAGGCCGTTTGTGGGGGGTAACAGGGGCATGCCACAAGAAACTGGGGAGTGGAGCTACGAATGCAGACATGCCTGTGTGTTTCAATGCCGTTTCATAGGCGTGCATAATTAACAGGCAGCGTCATTGTATAAGTCACCTGGTTGTATTTCACACTGAAGTGATCGCAGTGCTTGCGGCCAGGTATAGTCAACCTCAAGCGCTGCGAGCACATCCGATGGTGCTCGATGTACCAATGTTTTCATGCTCTTCCAGGAGATGACGTGTGCAAGTGGGCATCTTATGAATGGCTGGTGGGTGTCTGCATACACAATGTGATCGCTCGCCAAGACATAGTGGACGTGGTAATGCCTTGCCGTGCGATCGGCTGCCTTGCTGGGCGTGTGCTGGATTTGCATACGCTCGGAGCGAGCAACCGCATCTAGCGAGCGACTATGAATCAGGCCCTTAATCTTTTTGTGAATGTGGGGTGTAATTGAATTGTGATAGTTATTGTTTTAGGTGCTACTTACATACTCTGGCACCTTAGGTAACCGTCAAGCTTTGTCTAGCAATAGATCTGGCCTTAATGGCAGTTCCACTAATCATTTTATTTTCATGTCAGTTTTGTCTTTACACCAAAAGCACTTTAACACAATTTTGCACCAAAATATTTCGCTAATATTTTAATAGATTAATTAAAAGTTAATTTTTAAGTTTTCCTTTTTTCTTGGGCTACCAATAATGATACTTCCATAGCAGGATGCTTCGATATTAAATAGTCCATGAGTGCCCCTTTTTGGAACACTTTTTCTTTCTAAAGTAACCTTAAACTCACTCAGATTGCCAATGCCACGACCGATGGCTATGATGGTGATCTGCACTCTGAAATGTGATGTAGGCAGTGGGCATCTTTTGTCCTCAGACACATCCTGTGACATATGCATATATTCACATTGCTACTGCATCCAAAATCGCAAGCAATCTCCCACTGCATCGTGCTGGCGGGTGCTGGGTTGCTGCGAGGGAAGAGGAGGCATGTGCTGGGTTGATGCGAGGGAAGAGGAGGGAGGGGGGGCGGCGCCCCCCTCTCGTCACCCCTGGGGGCATGACAAGCACTCCTGAACTGTGTGAACAGATGCTGTGTACAGAGCAGCGATGACAGTGCTTTCCCCAAATTTCCCTTACTGCAGGATAGTGCGGCCCGTGGTGAGATGGTGGGAAAGTCCCTGAAAAGCGGGCAATTCCTCCGAAAGCAGGACAGTTTGGAGGTATGGCAATAGCAAAACAAAAGGAAAGAGTGTAAATGCATGGAATCACTTTTATTCACATTACATAGTCTGTTTATTCTGACATAGAGGCCTATAATATTTATAAAATTAACAATTATAGAAACGATAAGTGGGCTTCTTTTATTGCTTCATAAAAAATTATTTAGCCACCTCAATGAAAACTGTCCGGAGTGATAAAGGTTACGTATCAATCTGGGGCCCTCGTTCAGCTTTGCACAGTGGGCCTGATTCAGACCGAGCGGCTGAGCGTTCGCAACCATGTCGATGGTGGCCCACAGCGCATGCGCGCGACGGAGCTGGCTCCGTCATGCGCATGCGCTAGACCCGGCTAGCGACGGGCACTCCGTCGCTCCGGGTCTCGCACCAAAGGGGGCAAGCTGTCGATGTTGAGTGACAGCTTGCCCCGTGGGCCGGGGGGGGTGACGGCACAAGTGATGTCAGTGGAGAGCTTCCGGCTCTGTTAAAGCTGAAAGCTCTCTGGGGCTTGCGATGGGCGAGACCCTACCACAACGTTCTCGTCGCAAGCCCGATGGTCGCGATGGTCTTGACCATCGCGATCATCATCCTGGCCACTCGCAATAGCTGTGGGTGGGCACCCACAGCTATGCGAGCGGCCAAGAGGCCGCTCCAAAAAAAAGAGCCCGGCCCTGATTCAGAGCGGGCGCTCTGTCAGAGCGAGCGGCTCTGAATCAGGCCCAGTATACATAGTAGCTCGGCCCACGCATGGAACTGAAAGTTTGGATTCAGCTCCAAGTTAAAAGAAGCTTATATCGATGCACCAGGTCCGGTCAGACTCTGCTAGTGCCGGGTATAGTTTTTGTATCTTTTTTTTGCCGAAAATGCATCTGATGTGATGTGACTAGGACACACCAGCAGGCTGTGCTGATTAATTTGATATGTGACACTTGTATATCTGTGTGCACCTGAGTCTCTGAATCTGTATACGAAGTACTACAATGTAGCGCTGCAGCTTTTTTCATTCCAAATTCCATTGTGCTGCATATACAGACTCATGTGCATACAGATATTCAAGTTAACAGTATTTAGAGTTTAAAATCTGCAAATGCTAGTGGAAGATATGGCAGGATGCTGTTTCACTTCCATGTACTTTTTGTTTGTTTACGTTAATATACAGATTTGTCCTCATACATCTGAGGTTCAATACGTCGCACAGCGTGACTTGCCTGGAGTGAGTGAGCCGCCAGATCCCATGCAACTCTTCTAGCGCTGGGTGTCTTTTTTTCTGAAAATGTGTCTTAGACTAAGACACACCAGAAGACTGTGCTGATTAATTTGATACGTGACAGTTGTATATCTGTGTGCAAAAAAAGACGTTCAGTGTTAGAAGAGTTGCATGGGACCTGGTGGCACACTCACGCCAGGCAAGTCACGCTGTGTGGCGTATTGAGGCTAGATACACATCTGTATATGAACATAAACAAACAAAAAAACATGGGAGTGAAACAGCATCCTGCCATATCTTCCACTGGCATTGGCAGATTTTACACTCTAAATACTGTTAACATTGGGCCTGATTCAGCATGGATCGCTATTGTTATAGCGTACGCAGACGGCCGATAGTTGCATACTGCCCATGTGTATGCATCGCAGTGAGCATGTGCGAGTCAGCATTGCGATCGCTCTGCGTTCACCTACGCAGATGCAAAGTCAACGCAGGCAGAGGGATGGGACGTCAGCGTTTGGGGTTGGTGACGGGAGAGAGGTTGGAGAAACGCAGGCGTATCTGTCCGTTTGAACGCCGTTGCATGGGCGTGCATAAATTAGCCACTGCGACGGCATACGCAGCTTGAGTAATCATAAAAGGTCAAATCCAGTGCTCACCAATGTGACAGACAAATAGGTATTGTTTTTTAAAAATAGTATTTCTTAAGAATAAAAGTTATACTTGAAACAAATATTTTTCCATAAAAACAGGTTATAGAATGTATATCTGTGTTCTGGCAAAGGAATAGATTACTCTCTTTGTAACTATTGGTGTCCTAATACCGGTATACTACATGTAACACATCAGACACAGAAAAGACAACAGGAAGAAATAAAATAAAAATTGTAAACAAAGATTGGATACAATTGGTAATTGTGAGTCGCTTGTTCTCAAGTAATGTTGGTAATGTTTGCAGAAAGAAAAGTTAATATAGTTTCAACCCGCAGAGTTAAACCTTGCAGGTTTTATCCAAAACTGTGGTATGTATGTTTAGGTAACGTAGAAAGTAGTATATTCTGTTACTTCCCTTTATGTAAAAAATGTTTTTCACAATTTATAAAGAGCGGGGTGGTGATACGCTCCCCAGCGTTTTACTCACTACAGTCCCACTGGTCTGGTAGGTAATGGCTCCATTCGTCCTGGTGCTTGTTTTAGTGTCCTTGCAGGCCAGGGATTCAGTATCTCCTCAACTGGCTCTCCGCTCTCAGCGCAGTCACCGGGGATCTAGGAGTCAGAGCCGTAACGAGACTTTTTGGTGACCTGTGCCAGAAAGAGCATTGGAACCCCCCTCATTTTTCAAAGGGACATAATGCACCCAAAAAATGGCCATGGCTTCATGGGGAAGGGCCAGGGAAGAGATAGGAGAGGCCAGGAGATGCTGGGGATGAAATAAGAGGAAGCTACAAGCAAGAATGATAATAAACAGAATTTTGACAGGCCCAAACAGCGCCCCCTGACCTGTTGTGCCCTGTGCGATGGCACCGACCGCACTACCCTAGCTATGGCCCTGCTAAGAGTTCATGATCTATGATCCGAGGGTGTAGTGCAGTGGTTTTCAACCGCCGTGCCATGGCACACTAGTGTGCCGTGGCCGGTTGTGAAGCGTGCCACGAGTGGTCAGAGCCGCCGGACACATTTTACAGTACTGCAGCAGCCCAGGCTGCTGACCTCCTCTGGGAGACAGGCACACACGGGCAGTGACCTGCAAAGACATGGCAGCGTGACATCACAGGTCACGCATGCCGCGTTGGCTGCCGCCCTCCCGCCAGCTCCCTGCGCCAATCAGCCAGCCAATGCTCTCTCTCTGTTTACCTCCTGCCCGGCCCGAAAGCCCGCCCGCACGCACGCTCACCTGCTGCAGTGTGTGAGTGACAAAGTGGGGAGCAATATGGGGTTTTTTGTGCTGGTGGGGTCCAGTCATTTTTTTTTTTCTTAGTGGGGACCAGCCATATTTTTTTTGTTCTTAGTGGAGACCAGCCATATTTTTTTTGTTCTTAGTGGTGACCAGCCATATTTTTTTGTTCTTTATGGGGACCAGCCATGTTTTATGTTTTAGTGTGGACCAGCCATGTTTTATTTTTTAGTGGGGAGCAATGTGTTTTTTTTTGTCTTTGGGGTCCAGCCATGTTATTTTTTTTTTAGTGAGGACCAGCCATGTTTTATTTTATTTTTTTATTTTTTTAGTGGGGAGCAATGTTTTAGTTTTTTTTTGTTTCTGTGGGAGATTTTTTGTTTCTGTGGGGGCCAGCCATGCATTTTTTTTCCGTGGGAGCAATGTGGCAGTTGTTTTCTTTGGGGAGCAATTCTGTTGGAAGCAATGTGGAATAATTGTTTTCTGTGGGGAGCAATGTGGCATGGTTGTTTTTTTTCTGTGGGGTGCACTGTGGCATATTTTTTTTCTGTTGGGAGCAATGTGGAATAGTTGTTTTTATATTTGGTAAAAACAAAAAAGGATGGTGTGCCTCGGCAATTTTAAAATCTTGTGTAGTGTGCCCCCTGTTGAAAAAGGTTGAAAATCTCTGGTGTAGTGGAGTTCCGGGCAGCTGTCCGCTCTCAGGGTTGAGTGCAGCTGGTGGTGAAAGTATAGTACGCACGTCCGCCGGCAGACTTGCACACACTAGTTTGCAGTGTGCTTCCGTGTGTTCCCAAGGTGCAATACATTTCACATGCCAAAGCAGGCTTCATCATGCTTGTTAGCGATGTTCACAGACCCATGAATACATCCTATTTATTCTGATAGTCATTATTATCCATTTTGTCCTTAAAGGTCTATTATATTATCAATAGAGACGCAGGACTCAGTAATTGAAATATAAATTAGTCCAACAATATCTAAATAAATAGTAGATAATGGACAAAGAAATGGGAAACAAGGGGATACCAAATAGATATGAATAGAGACAAATTAACGAAGACAACAAAAGGTTAATCTATATTAGTACTCTACACTTTGTAGGTGTTATGCATTGCATTGTACCATGTGAGCCGTGGGGAGGATAGTCATTGAATACCCCAGGGTGTTAAATATTATGACATGTAATTAGGCTTAGTGGGAGTAGTATTATCAATCATATAGGCACAGATATTGTTCTTTCTAGCAGGAAACAAAATTAATGCAGAAAGTAATACTCCCAGCGAGGCATGGAATCTGTCTTGGGGTATGAGATATACAGATAGTCTGTCTTAATTCTGTTATTTGTTTTTTTTCCCCCATCAGTGTCAAATCTGGATTTAGATGTTGTATTTCTATATTCACAGAAGAGAAGCTAATGGAGTAGCTAAAACATTAAAGTTGGTAAAAGATGTCCTAATAGGCAGTATTAATATGATACAAAATTGTTGTGATAATCATAGCCAATGGATACGAATGGAGTTGTAGATATAAACTTAAAAAATGGAGCGTACCAGTAGCTTATAGTGTGATGTAGATATGATAATAACACTTAAGTAGTGATAAGATAAAAGTTGATAAATTACAATAAAAATGAACTCAGATAAAATAAGGTGAAGAATAAATTGAAGTGTAGAATTTATTTATTTAAAGCTAGATAAGAAAGGGGGGAATGTCATAATCAACATTTAGCCCTTTAGGCGTCAGAGTATCTAATTTGTAGATAGTCCTGGATTCATCCTTTGTTAGCGTATTGTTGAAATCTCCTCCTCTCCACAATTTCTTGATCCTTCTCAGGCCTACAACTCCAAAGTAGCTGGATTGCTTGCATGTTTCTCTTTCAAATGTATTGGGATGCTGTGATTTTTTGTTCTTGATGTTACATAGATGCTCATTAATTCTAGTGGAAAATGTTCAAATAATTTTGCCGATAAATTGTAGGCCGCATTGGCATTAGATTAAGTAAATTACCCATTTTGAAAGGCAAGTTATGCTATCCTTAATCTCATAGTCTTTGCCATTGCTGGTGGATGGAATTTTCCTAACTTTTCTGGTACTTCTCTGGATTTTCCTGCATGCTACACACATTCTGCATTTTTGGAAACCTGGAGTATCTGCGGGTAACCAGGTGTTCTTCTTTTGATCTTCTCTAGGGTTGCTTTGTATGAGATATGTCCCAATTGTTGGGTCCCGTGTAAAAACTACTTTTGGTTTCGGAGGAAGAACTGTTTTTAATTCCTGATCAGCAATAAGGATGTGCCAATGGTCTCTGATAATTATTTCAAGTAGTGTGCTCTGTCCTTTAAATTTTTGATATAAACATGATGTCTTCTTGTTCCTTCTTTGCTTTCTCTTTATACGTAAGGAAAACCTTTCTGTCCAGAAGTTCCATCTATCCTTGGTCTAATCTTAAACTAGTTTTGTTATATTTATTTTCCTTAAATTGTTCCAGTAAGATGTTGGACTGATTCCTGTAGTATACATCCTTTGAACAATTTTGGCGTATCCTTCTGAATTGGCCTCGTGAGACATTCACTTCTTATGGTGGTTGCTGGTCGCAATTTGATAACAGAGTTGATGTAGGTCTTGGTTCTAAAACTGTTCTCTTCTATAAATATGGTAAGATCGAAGAAGTTTACTCTTCCATTAGTTATATCACTGGTAAATTCCACGTTATTTTTGTTGATGGATTCTATGAAGAATTCCAGTTCACTTTTTTTGTCTTCCTAGATGATGATGATGATGATGTCATCAATGTTTTGTGCCCAAAGTATGACGTTGTTGAGATACTTGTTGTTTGTCCAGATATGTTCATTTTCCCATTGTGCTAGGAAGACATTTGCATACGTTGGTGCAAATTTCATTCCCATCGCCATTCCCGTGTGTTGGAGCTAGAAGTTATCTTTAAACCAAAAGAAATTGTGTTCCAGTATAAATGTTATTCCTTCTAAATAAAATAAATCTGTGCTTCCTTCAATCCACATTGCAGCATCTGTTCACATATTTGATGCCCGTATACAGAGATTTTATATCACAGGTCGCCAGTACGTAGGTGTCCCTCCATTTAATTTTGTCTAATTCATGCAGAACCTGAGTGGTGTCTTTAAGGTAGCTGCATTGCTTAACCACAAGAGGTTATAAGAAGCTATCTATATATCTCGAGAGATTTGTGGTTAGGGAGTCGATTCATGCCACGATGAGACTCCCCGAAGGATGTTCTAAATTTGTTTGAATTTCTGGCAGGTGGTATAGAACTGGTATAATTGGGTGTTCTTGTCAGATGTATTCATATTCTGTTTTTGTAATGACTCCACTTTTCAGACCTTCTTTTAAGATGGATACTAATTGTTTTTTAAAAATGGAAGTTGGGTCTTTATTCAAACATTTGTAAGTAGTTTCATCTTTAAGAAGATTGTAGGTTTCTTTTTCATAATTGTCACTATCCATTATGAATAATTTCCTACCTTTATTGGCGGACTTGATTATAATATTTTTGTTGCCTTTTAAGGATATTAGTGCTTCTCTTTCTTCTCTGGTGATATTCCATTGTCTTTTTTGGTGTAGTTCCTTTGGTATATATCTTATGTCCTGTTCTATTAGTTCTTGGAAGGTTTTCAAAACATGGCCCTGATTCAGAGCCGGACGCCCTGACAGAGCGCTCGCTCTGAATCAGGGCCGTCCCTCATACCTTTTGGAGCGGCCTCCTGGCCGCACGCATAGCTGTGGGTGACCACCCACAGCTATAGCGAGCGGCCAAAATGATGGTCGCGATGGTCAAGACCATCGCGACCATCGGGCTTGCGACGAGACCCTGCGGTAGGGTCTCGCTGCCGCAAGCCCAGGAGTGCTTTTGGCTCTATCAGAGCCAAAAGCACTCCCACTGACATCACTAGTGATGTCAGTGGGGCCGGACCCAGTCGGTAGGCGTTCCCATGGGAACGCCTCCGTCTCGGCAGCAACGCCCCGGCACGCCCACCAAAGGGGGCGTGCTGTCAATCACCATCGACAGCAAACCCCCTTTGGTGCAAGACCCTTAACGACGGCTTGGCCGTCGTTATTCGGGTCTCGTGCATGCGCACGACGGAGCCGCCTCCGTCGTGCGTATGCGCACTTGGGCACCATCGACCCGCTTGCGAGCGCTCAGCGCTCGCGAGCGGGTCTGAATCAGGCCCCATGTCCTCTCAGAAATTGTGAGTAAAAAGTTGATCTTCCAATTAATTGGGTGTGTTTAAAAGGATCATTCTCTTGTGTTTGTTCAATATCATCCCGTATGCTAGGGGGGATTTTTTCTTTTTGCTTCCTCTTGAAGAATTTCTTCAGGGTGACTTTCCTTCTAAATTTTTGGAGGTCTATATATGTATTGAATTTCTGGAGTTTACTAGTAGTGGCAAATTATAAACCTTTATTAAGGACCTTTATTTCTGATTCCTTTAGTGTATATTTGCTTATGTTGAGTATCCCCTCTGCTTCTGTTTCTCGAGTACTCACTGCGTGTGACGAGGTTAGCAATTGCTGAGTAAGGTCAGACCTGCTGTAATTGTGCGAGAGAGGCCAATGTTACTCGAGGTTCCTGATGAATATGCAGGATTGCAAAGTATTACGGATGTGCGAAAGAGGTGGTGGGTGTCTATGCTGGCTTTGGCGTCTCTATTATAGCTTTGCGATTGCAGTCATTAGCATATTTTCGCAGCAGACCTGCATGCGTAATCGCAGCTGTGAACGCAATAGCGATGCATATTGAATCAGGCTCAATGTCTACTGGGACTAAACAGCGCATGAAAATGGCTGTTGATATAGAAGAGAGTGATTGTAAGCTTGCGAGCAGGGCCCTCTTACCTATTTGTCTGTCTCTTATTACTCAGTCTTTTATTATCACTATTCTATTACTGGTTTGTTTCCAATTACCAGTTGTAAAGCACAGTGGAATATGCTGGCGCTATATAAGTAAATATTAATAATGTTAATAAATAAGAGAGAATCAGAATTTAGCAGGTGCAACATAATGCAGAGAATATCTAAAGCTAGACTTCCCCACTAATTCAACTTCACTTAATATACATTTTATGTTTTATTAAGTAATTTTTATAATAAGCAATTACCACAAGGTATTGTAAAAACTGTATTCACTCCCTTGCAGTACTATTATGTTCCAATGTCTTAAAGGAAATGTGCAGATACAGTAATACAATTTGTACAATCTTATTCATGTGTTTGCTTTTAAAGCCTGTATAAATAAAATTGATGGTCAGGTTTTGAACATAAGATGTTGAAAGTTGCTTAAGCCTGGCTCTAATGCATGTGCAGCGAGAACAATTGTAAAATCTATTTGCAAAATGGACGTGCGTAAAACTGAGTGCTCTTTTATATCTAATGAAAGAAATGGAAACTACAGCTGTGATTGTCTTCTCCTTTCTTTAGTAAAATTAAAACTGCCATTTCCGACCAAGACCTAATGGCAGATAACACAAGCCGGTTCAGCAGCAAAGGGAGACAGCTATATCACTTCATGGGCACCAGCACCTTTTCTGAATACACAGTTTGTGCTGAAACATCAGTTGCTAAGATTGATGATGCGGCTCCTCTGGATAAAGTTTGTCTGATTGGCTGTGGGTTCTCAACCGGGTATGGTGCTGCTATCAACACTGCTAAGGTAACATAATAGTATATATCCAGTTTATAGTACATTAATGATGGACAATTGTAAAGCACAAGTGCATATAGCACAGTCTGCTGACAACAAGGGCTGAATAAAGGACAGTGGGGACCCCTAGACTGAAAAGCTGTGATGGCTCTCTGGATTGAGCCAATGACAGTTAACCAGTCACATAAATAGGAAAGTTATCCTTATATTGGTCAATACAGTTAACATTGGGAATATATATATTTTTATTGAGTTTTTTTATGGTTATGATAATTAAAATATAACCTTTATTCAAAACATACCTTATAAAATAGAGTAAATCACGGTAGAAACCTAAATAGACAATAATATACACAAAATTTATATAGATGAAAAATATAAGAAAAAGGAAGTGATAGTGCACTCCCTAGGATAAATATTGGTTCCGGTATCCAAGATATAACCATTAATTCAAATATAAACTGTCGTACATTTTACAGTATAGTTGTGTCTGAAGTAAAATGACTGAATTGCACAAGCCCTTCTGTAGTAAATAGACGGGAATAGGGTTATTCTAGCAGCAGAAAAAAGGCATTAAGTATAATTACGCATATCTTAATTATAGCAATGAATAATCATGACAGGCTCAATCATATGACAGTAATCTACATATTTGATTCTGCTACTTTAACAAGACTTAAGGTGCCCATACACCTACACGATTTCGGGCCGATTGCACAATTTTCAATGAGTCATAAGATGGATCTTGTGAAAATAGTGTATTATTTTAGTAAGATAAGATCCGATGCGCGCTCCCGAAACTCCTATAATCGGAATTTATGATCATATGTGCAGCACATCTTGTCCATCGTGTCGTGTGCAGATTGTGCCGTTTATTTTGTTCATGCGATCAATCGTGTGTAAATTTAAGTCATTTCAATGACTGTTTCCCTAATGAGCAGGGAGACACAGGATCGATCTTATGACAGATCCTGTGCTAAGAAAAACAACAAACATGCTGCCGGGACTGCCAGGGAGCTCCGGGGAATCGTAGGGAAATCGTATAATGAATCTGATCTTATGCTGGTCGTGTAGGTGTATGGCCAGCATTAGGTCATACTGTCATATGATTGAGCCTGTCATGATTATTCTTTGCAATAATTAAGATATGCGTAATTAGACTTAATGCCTTTTTTTGTGTCTACCTCTAAATCTGGCCCTGATGTCCACATCAATGTGTCCATTTACAAAAGTTTGATGTATGGTAAACTTTGCCACCATTTTATTAAGCTTTCATAATAGAAAATCCCTTCTAGTAAAGGTCCAGTAGCATAGTACTTTTTTGTACCATAATATTAAACACCATAATTCTACTAATTGCACATGCTTTTAAAAATGTAGAGCGTCATTTAATATTAGGAGCAAATCCAGCTAAAGGCTACACATTTAGACAAATCCTCTTGTGATACAAGAGGTGCACATGTAATTTGTGTAACCTGCAGGAAAAATACTGCCTGCTTTTGCACACATTTATAATTGACCTGCCTGTGTTTGTATAAGGGGGTTGCATGTGGCAGCATAGTGATGTGGTGTCCCTGACAAATTGATATGAGAACATTATATTCTCTAACGACCTAAGAAGAAAAAATTTGTACACCTATTTTTCACATTGAAGCACATTATGAATCTACATTCAATCAAATGTGATATGTTGTGCCATATGTGATAGTGTAATATTCTGTGTCATAATTATAGACTTTTCTACTGCAGGTTGAAGCTGGCTCCACATGTGCTGTCTTTGGTTTGGGAGGAGTTGGGCTCTCAGCGGTCATGGGATGTAAAGCAGCTGGTGCAACTCGAATCATTGGCATTGACATCAACAAAGACAAATTTCCCAAAGCTCTGGAGCTGGGAGCCACCGAATGCATAAATTCAAAGGACTTTGATAAACCCATTCAGCAGGTCATAGCTGAAATGACCAATGGTGGTGTGGACTTCTCCATTGAGTGTATTGGAATTATTGAGGTCATGGTAGGTAGTTTTATTGGTATACAATCAATTAATACACTTACAACAGACACATGCATGAATATACTGTTAAAATATTTAACAGTATATATAGCAAAGCATTACAACAAATATTTTTTTCTATCTAAACATTTCCTTATCTCTCATAGGGATAGATGTACTAATCCTTTGAGAGAAATAAAGTACCAACCAATCCACTCATGACTGTCATTTTTCAAGCACAATCTGTAAAGTGAGTTAGGAGTTGATAGGTAGGTACTTTATCTCTCTCTAAGGCTTAGGACATCTACCCCTTAATACACAAAAAATACACATTGTTGATAAACATCCCTCTATATTAATATTAAAAACGAGCGCTTGGACATGTACTGTGTGTAAATATAAATAAATAAATTAACCACGATTTACTTAAAATATTAAATAGTAAAAATCTCCTGTACCCACTCGGTGTTTATAGCTCTTTTTGTGACAGAGTGGTGTGGAGTAGAATGTCTCAAGGGTAGTCCGGTGAATGCGGGAACATGGGTATTTGTACAATGGTATACTGCCCCTACTCTTACCCTATAGTTGCCGTCCCTCCGGTACTCCTTCAGCTGTGCGGCACGCGGTGTCTCCTCCGTCCCTTTCGTCTTTGGCGTGCTGTGCCTCCTTACACGGCGGTCAGCAGCGTCTTGCTTCTGGTGGAGTGGGGAGATCAACGAGCAGCCTGCAAACTATATAGTCTCCAACGCGTTTCGTACCTCACGTACTTTGTCAAGGATGACGTTTGCTTCCCTGGGGGGCCCTTTTATTCCTCCTCCATGGTTTCCTTTTCTTCTTCATAAAACTTTATTGATTAAAACGACACTTTGTATCTTTGTGTCTTTTCTTTATTGGTTAAAACGACACTTTGTGTCTTTTCTAAGTTAAATAGTTTTAGTAATCGTGGTTACTCTTGGTGTCAGTTAAATGTAACTAAAATTGTTCCAGAGGAATGATATATTAAAAATGAATACTTTATTCTAAAAAATAGATACTTCACTATAAAAAAACATTTAATTCAATATCTATATTTAGGCCCCTTCGGTTTTAGGGTTTTTAATAAGAAAATCCACTTGCTTTCATGTTTTTTTAATTCTTTCACTATGTCACCTCCTCTCCAATTTATTTCAACTTTTTCTATTCCAATTAATTTTAGTCCTGATGGATCTTTACCATGCACATCTGTAAAATGTTGAGAGACGCTATGTGTGCTAAGTCCTTTTCTAATATTATTTATATGTTCTGCTATACGGGTTTTTATTTTCCTCTTAGTTTGGCCTATATAATTTAACCCACATGGGCATGTCAGAAGGTAGATTGCTCCTTCGGTGTTACAGCTTATATGGCTTGAAATACGGAATTCTTGTCCATTCACAGTAAATGTTTTCATGACTGAAATGGAGCGATCTTCTTTCTTTAAATTTTTACAGCCTTTACAGTCCAAACACCTGTGGAATCCCTTATTCAATATGGTGTTCCTTTCCTTTTCCAAAGGAATAAAGCTTGATGTCAATTTCTGTTTCAGATTCTCTGCTCTCCGATATATGATCCTCGGTTTTTTGGGGAGGATAGTTTTGAGGTCTTTATCTAATTCCAACAAGTGCCAATGCCTCCATAGCATCTCCTCAATGTGTTTGTTATTACCATTATATTGTGTCAGGAATACAAGTTCAAAATTATTTGTGGTTTCATTCTTGTCTTTATCTTGAATTAATTCTTTTCTTTCTAATGATTCAATCTTCTGTAAACTTTTTCTAAGTACTTCTGGTTCGTACCCTTTTTCCAGAAATTGCCCTGTTAACTCCTCACTTTTCTGAAACAGAAATTGACATCAAGCTTTATTCCTTTGGAAAAGGAAAGGAACACCATATTGAATAAGGGATTCCACAGGTGTTTGGACTGTAAAGGCTGTAAAAATTTAAAGAAAGAAGATCGCTCCATTTCAGTCATGAAAACATTTACTGTGAATGGACAAGAATTCCGTATTTCAAGCCATATAAGCTGTAACACCGAAGGAGCAATCTACCTTCTGACATGCCCATGTGGGTTAAATTATATAGGCCAAACTAAGAGGAAAATAAAAACCCGTATAGCAGAACATATAAATAATATTAGAAAAGGACTTAGCACACATAGCGTCTCTCAACATTTTACAGATGTGCATGGTAAAGATCCATCAGGACTAAAATTAATTGGAATAGAAAAAGTTGAAATAAATTGGAGGGGAGGTGACATAGTGAAAGAATTAAAAAAACATGAAAGCAAGTGGATTTTCTTATTAAAAACCCTAAAACCGCAGGGGCCTAAATATAGATATTGAATTAAATGTTTTTTTATAGTGAAGTATCTATTTTTTAGAATAAAGTATTCATTTTTAATATATCATTCCTCTGGAACAATTTTAGTTACATTTAACTGACACCAAGAGTAACCACGATTACTAAAACTATTTAACTTAGAAAAGACACAAAGTGTCGTTTTAACCAATAAAGAAAAGACACAAAGATACAAAGTGTCGTTTTAATCAATAAAGTTTTATGAAGAAAAAAAGAAAAGGAAACCATGGAGGAGGAATAAAAGGACCCCCCAGGGAAGCAAACGTCATCCTTGACAAAGTACGTGAGGTACGAAACGCGTTGGAGACTATATAGTTTGCAGGCTGCTCGTTGATCTCCCCACTCCACCAGAAGCAAGACGCTGCTGACCGCCGTGTAAAGAGGCACAGCACGCCAAAGCCGAAAGGGACGGAGGAGACACCGCGTGCCGCACAGCTGAAGGAGTACCGGAGGGACGGCAACTATAGGGTAAGAGTAGGGGCAGTATACCATTCTACAAATACCCATGTTCCCGCATTCACCGGACTACCTTTGAGACATTCTACTCCACACCACTCTGTCACAAAAAGAGCTATAAACACCGAGTAGGTACAGGAGATTTTTACTATTTATTTAATATTTTAAGTAAATCGTGGTTAATTTATTTATTTATATTTACACACAGTACATGTCCAAGCGCTCGTTTTTAACATTAATTTATGACACTAGAATTTAATTGAGCAGCTATTCTTCCGTGCAACACGACAATTACCCGAAATTTATATAATATCCCTCTATATTAATATGATGATTTTGTCAGCTAAAGCCACTTAAAAAAAAGACTAGTCTTTTAGCGACATTCTTACTAAACATCTTACTAAACCTCAGAAATATGGAGTGTTTAATTAAAGATAAATCAAACCTTGTATTGGGCCTGATTCTGAGTCACATGCAGCTCCATACGCAGCCACATTAGGAATGTGGATAATTTGGTAATGGAATAATAATGCGACTGTACGCACGTCTTCATCTGTATGGTTCATCCTGCCCAATGTTTTTCCATAAGTGCAGCCATCATCACTACGGTAGTATTGAGAACTTACACCTGCCCCATGCTGGGTGTCATTCTGAAATAGATATACCATTAGCATCTGTATGAAGGATTAAAAACAGGGCATTCGGGACAGTCATCCAGGGCCTCCCACACATAGTGACATCACCAGTGTAGTGATCACTGTGGCATTATGTGAACTGGGGGTTTCTATGTGGTATAATGTGAACTGGGGCCACTACAGTATGTTTAACACATTTGGGGTGCTGGGAGTATTTACACATTATATTTTTTTATTGGTAGGGGCCCCCACAACTTAGTAGCCCTGGGGCTCCCACATACCTTAATCCGGCCTTGGATGCAACTCTGGCTATACACTCCTATAAAACGGTCCTCTTCTGTGCATCCAAGCAGTTGCCACCCAGGAATTCCCATTTCATGTACTGAAGGAATTTCGTACACAAGAAAGATTATACCGACTATATTATTGATTTTTTCTTGTTTCTTATAAATCATTTTTATTGAAATATTTTTCAAAACAATGGGGTACAGAAATACAAGCTGGTTTTGCCTTTAACATGCTTGCTGCCTTAAAATACGGGAATACTCGCATGTATCCCCACAGCGGCACCGGCTCGCACTCATTTACATTTAGCCCTTTGAGTCTTCCAGTAGCACTGGGCCCAATGTAACCAAAAACATTCAAATGCATAAAGTGCAACATGCAAACAAAAAGGCAATGTCATCTCACAAGCTTGCTTTCCTGAAGACATAAATGATATACTTAACTGTTTTAATGGAAGGGGTGGCAAGACTAGTGGATAGATTCTACATTGTGTAGGTCATAGGTTCCCAAACTCTGCCATTACAATCCAGGTTTTAAAGATATCCATGCTTGTGTCCAGATCATTAAAACAAATTGACTGAAGTACTAGTTAGGTCACTTGTGCTCAAGCATGGATATCCTTAAAACGTTGACTGTATAAGTGGAGTTTGGGAGCCTCTGGTGTTGGTGTTTCCCAAGAGTAAAGGGTAGGTGCGTATCTTGATGTGTACTTTGTAAAATGACCTTTGCTACAGCAATAAAATGTTTTACTATGCTGAGAAAGCTGTGGGTATAACATAATTAAACTTTATTTCATTTCCTTTGTAGAAAGCTGCTCTGGAATGTACCACCGTGGGCTGGGGAACATGTGCAATTGTTGGAGTCTCACTAGCAGAAGAGGGGGTGCCAGTTGCTCCTTTCCAGCTGATAATGGGACGCACCTTAAAAGCCACATTCTTTGGAGGTTAGTTTTCATCATGAAGAGCAGGAAATTAAATAATGTACAAAGATTAATATGGAAAAATAGTAGTAGTGGAATATTGTTACATCTGTATCATATTTAGATATTATTATTATTATTATCCTTTATTTATATGGCGCCACAAGTGTTCCGCAGCGCCTTACAAAGTACATAAACAAATAATTTGACAACTGACTTACAGTAAAAAATAGTACAAGGACATGGATAATATACATTGCTACATAAGTGACCATAACACCTAGATATGCAACAGAGCGTAAGCAACCAAGTGTTAGGTGCCCTGGTGGGGGGTAAGAAGTAAGTGAAAGTAAAGTAAGGAGAAGCACAAGAGGGTAGAGGCTCTGCTCGTAAGAGCTTACATTATAAAGGGATGGGGCAGACAAACAGGTGTGACACAGATGGGGTAAACGGAGGAGGGAGCATGTTGCAGCAAGTTAGGATGGGAGCTGGAAGGCTTTGATGAAGTAGTGGGTCTTGAGAGCCCGTTTGAAGGATTGCAAAGAGGAGGAGAGTCTGATAGGGAGAGAGTTCCAAAGGTCGGGAGCAGCACGGGCAAAATCTTGGAGGCGGGAGTGGGAGGAAGTAATCAGTTGGCATGAGAGGCGTTGTGCCTTGGTTGAGCGAAGGGGGCGGCCAGGAGAGTGGAGGGAGATGAGGTCAGAGATGTAAATGGGAGAGGAATGGGTGAGGGCTTTGTAAGCAAGTGTGAGAACCTTGAATTGGGTTCTAAAAGGGAAGGGGAGCCAGTGGAGGGCTTGTAGGAGAGGGGAGGCAGATGTAGAGCATTTGAAGAGGAAGATGAGTCGAGCAGCAGCATTGAGGACAGACTGGAGAGGAGAGAGATGGGAGTTGGGGAGGCCAGATAGGAGAAGTTTACAGTAGTCCAATCTGGATATGACCAGTGAGTGTATGAGGGTTTTGGTGGCATCATGGGTGAGAAAGGGTCTAATCTTGGAAATATTTTTGAGATGGAAGCACCAGGACAGTGAGAGGCTCTGGATATGTGGTTTGTAGGAGAGGGAAGAGTCCAGGATAACTCCAAGACAGCGCACTTTGGGGCTAGAAGAGATAGTTGTGCCATCAATTGTTAAAGAAATAGTGGGAAGTGAGGTTATGTTGGAGGGTGGAAAAATGATCAGCTCTGTCTTAGACATATTAAGTTTAAGAAATTGCTGGGACATCCAGGAAGAAATAGCAGAGAGACAGTTGGAGATACAAGTGAGGAGAGAGGGGGAGAGGTCAGGGGAGGAAAGGTAGATCTGAGTATCATCAGCATAGAGATGATAATAGAGGTCAAAAGAGCTGATGAGTTCACCAAGAGAGGACGTATAGAGGGAGAATAGTAGAGGTCCAAGAACGGAACCTTGGGGAACACCTACTGTAAGAGGCTGTGGTGGGGAAGAGGACTCATGAGAAGAGACCGAGAAGGACCGGTCTGAGAGGTATGATGATAGCCAGGAGAGAGCAGTGTCACGTAAACCAAGGGAGTGAAGGATTTGCAGCAGGAGATGGTGGTCAACAGTGTCGAAGGCAGCAGAGAGGTCAAGGAGAATAAGCAGAGAGTAATGGACCTTGGATTTGGCAGCAAGGAGGTCATTGCTGACTTTTGTGAGGGCAGTCTCAGTGGAGTGGAGAGAATGGAAGCCAGACTGAAAAGGATCAAGGCGGGAGTGGGAGGAAAGAAAGGTGGATAGGTGTTTGTAAACAACACGCTGAAGGAGCTTGGAGGCAAAAGGGAGGAGAGAGATGGGACGGTAGTTGGAGAGAGTGTTGGGATCAAGGGTAGGTTTTTTAAGAATGGGGGAGACAATTGCAAGTTTGAATGCAAAAGGGACAGTGCCAGATGAGAGGGAGAGATTGAGGAGATGGGCAAGATGGGAACAGGCACAAGGAGAGAGGTAGCGGAGGAGACGTGAAGGGATAGGGTCAAGGGGGAGGTAGAAAGGGGGGAGGACTGGATGAGAGCCATGACTTCCTCTCCAGATACGTTCTTGAAATAGGACTGTTTAGATAGGGAAAGGGCAACACTGTAGGATGAGAGCATACATTTGAAGTGGAGAAAATCTGCCTTAGAGCATGATTTTCTCCACTGTTGCTCAGCGGTTCTTGAACACTTTTGCAGATATCTGGTGCATTTGGAATGCCAGGTTTGTAGTGTGGATCTGCGAGGGTGAGTAGTGATTGCCGGTGCAACAGAGTCCAGAGCAGAAGTAAGGGAGGCATTGTATAGGGAAGCAGCTTGTTCAGGGCAGGAGAGAGGATAGGGGAGAGAAGCGAGTCAAGCAGGGAAGATAAAGAAACAGCATTGATAGCCTCAATTTTACGCTTAGTTATGGTGGCCTTCGGAGGTAGAGGAGAGGAGGGAGAGAGAGATAGGTTAAAAGAGAGAAGGTGATGATCAGAGAGGGGGAATGGGGAGTTGGAATAATTAGAAATATTACAGCGGTGAGTGAAGACTAAATCAAGTGAGTGCCCACTCACATGTGAGGGTGAGGAGGTCCATTGTGAGAGACCAAATGAAGATGTGAGGGTAAGGAGTTTGGAGGCAGAGGATTCTGTGGGGATATCAATTGGAATATTGAAGTCACCAAGGATAATGGAGGGGAGGTCAGAGGAGAGAAAGTGATGGAGCCAGGAAGCAAAGTTGTCAAGGAACTTAGAGGGAGGGCCAGTGGGACGGTAAATGACAGCTACTCGCAGGTGTACTGGTTGGAAGAGGCGTATAGCATGAACCTCAAATGTAGAGAATGTAAGGGATGGTTCAGAGGGTAGGAGTTGGTAGGAGTAACCTGGGGATAGAAGGACCCCCACACCACCACCATGGCGAACCCCGGGGCGAGGGGTGTGAGAGAAGGTGAGGCCCCCAGAAGAGAGAGCTGCTGGGGAAGTGGTGTCAGAGGGTGAAATCCAGGTTTCAGTAATGGCTAGGAGATGCAAGTTTTTGGAAATGAAAAGGTCATGGGTGGGAACCAGTTTATTACAGACTGATCTGGCATTCCAGAGGGCACAAGATAGAGGGACAGTGTTTATGGGAGAGATGTGAATGAGATTATCAGGGTTGCTGTGACAAGAAGGTGAGATTAATTTGGGTGATCGAGATGAATGTAGTGGAGAGATTGTGCGGGCACCAGTGTTGGGAAGGGAACCTGGAGGTGGTGGGCAGGTTAGTTATATATTTGCTCCCCATACAGTTATTGAATTAGATTTTATCTGCGAAATGGCACAGAGTTCTAAATAATTTCTGCAGCGCTAACTAGGGTATTTTAAAACCACAATATACATTTTAGAATGTCTTTGTGGGCCAATCCTCCTTACTCAATAATGAGCTATTTGTAAAGAAGGGAATGTCCTTCCATGTAGGTATCATCATACCAAGTGGTTTTATTAAAAGTACATATAATACAGCAGTGTTTAATTAAAAATATCCCCCAGTTTTAAAATATATAGGGAACGAAAGGATTAATAAAAACAACAGAGGTGGAGATCAACAGAAAAACTTACCCAAAGAGAAATCTTTTGGATTTTTCAGCTCAAAACTATGAGCCTCATTCAGCAGAGTACGTAATTGCAATTGCAGCTGCGATTTCGTATGGTACACAGCTGCGAAAATATGCTAATGCCTGCCAAAGCACAGCGGGCACAGGGACGCCCACTGCTGCTTTCTCATATCTGTCCAACCTCCCTTTTCTACATAAACATTGGTACCATTGACGCACATCGGCTGGTCACGCTGCATTTACAGCAGGTCTCACCAGCCACAGAAACTGCAAGACTCGTCGCACGCAATGAGTACTCAAGCTGCGTATGCAATCGCAGTGGCTAAATTATGCATGCCCATGAAATGGCGTTCAAACGGACAGGCATGCCTGCGTTATTCTGACCACTCCCCTGTCACCACTCCCCAAATGCAGACAGGCTGTCACTAACTTTGTGTATTCCTTTGTACATCCGTAATCGCAAAGTGATCGCTGCGCAAGTGCAGTGCAGCTGGTGCGCATGCACAATAGCAAACAACCGATCAACAGCGTCCGTAATCGATATTGCGCATGCTGCTGAATTAGGCCATATGTTCACTAATGGTTAAGCATATACATTGATTTGGGAGCTTTTCTCGAAGTCTTTCCAATATCTGCTGTCTGTATTTATCTCGTGCTTTTTATTTTATTTTTTTACATTTTCTTTTAGAATATTATATTGTTTTATAATAAAAATATATATTTTTTTCACATATATGCATATGTATCTATATTTTTATTTATATATTATACATTTATTGTTGTATATACTGCATCTTATTCCATTTATATCCAATATTTATTATTTTATATATAAATACTATCTTATATACTAATATAGTTTCTTCCTTTACTATCTTCATAACTGATGAAACTATATTGTTCATATCAATGATACATAATCCTTTACGGCCCTCATGCCATCAACTCACTATAGTATATAATTATGTCTTTCACTTCAGCTTCCCATGTTCTTATTTATTCAAATTAACCTTAATACACTGGCTTATTGCTATTTTATATCATTCCACATTTACTCAATCAATATATCACTCACAAATATTCAAATCACTCAGTAATTATCACACTAATTTATATGTGACACTCCCATTAAACACACGTAATCTTTATCACGGTTATATAGTTTATTAGGCATATTCACGATCCCCTCATTAACACCTCTCTGTACATGTCACAAAATATATACAGTCCCAACAGTCTAAATATAATTCTTCAGTTTAAAATATCTCCCCAGATCCGTCCTAATGTTCACACAGATAGTAGAACCACACATTCTCTGCTCTAATACTATTCACAAGTAATGCGGATGGAAGAAATCATGCGCAACAGAAAGCAGCAGGTATAGAAATCACTATAGAAAGTGTTCCCACTCACCAGTGCAGTGTCCGGAAACTACACGGTTGTATAACAACACACGCTCATAAGGACTATCCGTTATCAGTTCTTATTCTCACTCGGTAATTGCTACCTCTACGACCACTGGAGCATAGCACTTCTCATGTGCAACCTATATCTGTTGATGTTTTTGCATATTAAAACTGTGCTTCACTATCTATATCTCCCCTCTCTCTTATTCATTTGTGGGTACTGAATTGGTGTCCTATGAGGGAGGTATTCCAGGAGATTGGAACACATGCTTTAAACGAGACCAACTGAGCAAACCTTTGATGTAATGTATATTTTAGCACAAGTTGAAGAAATTGCTAATGTTTTTGTTTTACTCTGCTCTAATACACTCCGGGACCTGCCACAATGTTTACACCCTCACCTTTTTATTTTAATATAATTAGCAATCGCTGTCATCTATTTTCCCTATCTCATATTCAATTCTGCAATTATCATTTAAGTTCTATACATCTGCCTATATAAAGACTGAATGGTCAGTCTTACACTCACTGGCTTAGGGAGCAGACCTGCCTGCAAATTGCGTTGCAATTACAAAATTAGTAAAACTTTTTTATTTTATTTTATGAACTATTGTAAAGCCTGTTCCAAATGTTTTATATATACACCTATATTACTTTATATGATTGTATGTTATTGCAATTTTATAATTTTCTTCTGTGATTTGTTAAGTAAAATTGGATTCATTATCTAAGAGTTAATATATCTCCAGGACACTGCGGTATAATGAAAAAAAAAAATTTGGTATGATGATACCTACATGGAATGGACATTTCCTTATTTACAAATACAGTAGTTTATTATTGAGTAAGGAGGATTGCCCAACATAGACATTTTAAAATTTATTGTGGTTTTAAAATACCCTAGTTAGCAGCAGAGAAATAACTTATTGCTATAGACATTTCATGGGGTAGTTGGGAAAGCCCCTATTTTTGCAAAACTAAGGTCATTTCTACAATTACATTGGCACCAGACACTAACCTTTCTACACCACAGAATTCTAAATTACATTACAACTAATGTCTCCATCAGGCTGGAAGAGTGTGGACAATGTTCCAAAGCTAGTGTCTGACTATTTGTCCAAAAAGTTTGACCTGGATGCATTGGTGACTTTCACTTTGCCATTTGATGAAATTAACAAGGCTTTTGACCTCATGCATGAGGGGAAGAGGTGGGTAAAGTTTTATTCTTTCTTGATCCACAAACAGGGGTATCAGAATGTTTTTAGATGGGGTTGTAAAATATAATTTAATTTCAGCACCACTAAATCACTGAATGCCACCCATTGATTTTATGTACCTCAGAATTTCTTAAATACAATTTCTCCATAGGCCCATTACATGTTTCTGTTACAAAAAAGCATGCTATTTTTTTCTGTATTTTATTTATTACTTTGTCACCTTTTAGGCTCTATGGCCACTCAGCCCACCCTACATGACATAAAACTGTTATGCCAAAACCTTAAGAGAGGTGATTAGATCCCTAGAACTGCTTCATGATGTATTCACCAATATCTATCTCCTTAAGATGCCCAAAGCTTTTCAATGGCAGGTAGTAAAAGCTGAAATAAAACAGGGTTTTGTCATTGGTTTATGTTGGACACTGCACAGCTGATGAGACATGCCACATGACTTATACAGGCATGATGACTATCTGTCCCTGTTTCTAACAGGCCATCTGAGAGTGTGGGGCCTGGTACATGCCCCCACCTTAATATAGTTTTGGTCCTGTGGTGACTGGCACAACTCTCAAATGTGTAGGAAGGGTGAGCCTCATCCATGCTCCCCTATCAACCTATTTCTACACCTCTATCCACACATAATAATATTGTAATAAGACCAAGCTCAACAAGTGGCGATTTTTGTTACTCAACTTAGGGCCAAATGTAATAGCCCATGATTTGCAGGAGAAATTCCAGTGAGATGGTCACTAGATTTAAAGCAGAAATGTAGTGAAGACTTGCGCCAGTGGATTTCTTGGGGATGACAATCCCAGTGTGTGCAAGAACAGCAGGAACCGTTCGAACCCTTCAACACAGTTCCTCAATGCAGATATAACAAAGATTTTTCTGGCGCTTCTTGAATGTTCGTAATATTTCAGTGTAGCATTGCGCGACATATTTAAAAGAGAGTAAAAGTATTTAGTGCACTATGTGGTATAAGTTAGCATTTTGTAAAAAAATAACACCAAAAACGCACCCATTTGGGGTGATTTACAGGCAACAATTCTCACACTAATGTCCTTTGGTGGTTGCATAAGCAACAAATGGTATTAATCTGAGCTGGATACACCTGTCCTGATGCGTCTCATTCGTTTATTAGAGGATATCTGGGACCTTCCTGAAGAGATTCTCTTTCAATGTAATATGACTCATATGGGATGACATAAATTGGCAGACAGCATGCATGTCAATTACAAAAATGGCATTAGAAAACATAGGTGAATGATTATACTGCCCTTTGAGTTTTAATAAAACACTTTGGACATTTATTTAAAATTCCCAATGTCCATTGGTTATTAGTAATAAAAATAAATCCAAGAAGTTGTTTCTTAAAAAAGGATGTAAAATCATTGCATAAATAATGCTTAAAATTTTTTATATTTTATTTAAAAAATATTACATTTTATTTTTCAAATATCAAAGTATTGCACTATAATAAAAAGCAGTAAACAGAGCTCAAATGAGAGAAACAACTAAACATCATAAAAATCTAAACATTCCATGGAACATCCATTCACTTCTTCAGCAGCAATTAGTTTACGCAAAGCCAGCTTGTTTTTGTCTTTAAACTTAGTGATTATTTCTCCGGAATTGCATAAGGTCCCGCAAATCTGGGGTTATTATATTTGGTCATTTGTTTTATTGTTTTAGACCCAAGTTTCTTAACCTATTTGTATGCTGTACCTCAGATGTTAAATGTTAACTAATTATACCAAGGTCCAATTTCCTAGTAATGTGTATAAAATGAGTCAATTTATTTATTAATACATTCATCATGTTGTTTCAGTTTAACCCATTGATTATGCCTATTGTAGTCAAGTTTTAGAAATTCATCTAGTGCTCTGCGGAAGCACTAACACTTAAGCATATATGTTATAATTATATAGGTCACTCTTTCAGGAGAATGAACAAATACTTAAGCTGCATACACACGTAACGATGTTAGTAACCAACGATTTTCGTTCAGATTTTCCCTTGAAAGAGTGAACGAAAATCGTTTAGAAAAATCGTTGGTTACTAAATTAATGAACGATTTTTTCAACGATTTTCATGAACGATGAACGATTTTTTAAACATGCATACAGTGAATGGACATCGTTTATCGTTCATTCTGTACAACATGAACGATTTTCTGAACAAAAATCGTTCTGTTGGACAGTCAGAATGAACGATGAACTACAAACTACAAATGGGAGCGTGCATGAACGATTATCGTTCACCCCAAAAAATGAAGATTTTTCAAACGATTTAACGATAACGACGTTGTTATAGTTAAATCATTAAAAAAATCGTTACCTGTGTACGCACCGTTACACTTGACAACGGATGCATTAATTCTTTTTTGAGACAGAATAAATGCATCTAGGAAGACAATAAAAAGCTATTTTGCATCCTGAATTAACTCAGCGTTTCCTTATATTAATGTTAATTAGAGAATTAATTACTATAAAAAGGCTAAATTACCTTTGTACTATACTTATTTGGTTTTTTTTCTTTGCAGTATCCGAACAGTGCTGGTGTTTTAAATAAAAGCATTTTGGGAGTCACTGAGAACCAAGGAAAATCACTTTTACTTATAAAGCAAGTTCCAACATGCCTAGAGCTTCAATGTGCAAATGTATCCTCATATAGCATGTATGCAAAACATATATACTGTAGTATGATCACTATAGAATGGGCAATGTAAGATGTGACTGCAATAATTCAGATAAGTCAGCTATATCATGACTAAGTTTTCTGCATGATTTTCCATAATGTATAATAAACTATATCAAAACAATGTCACTGTTATCAATGAAATAAAAAAATTTATAATAAGGAAAATGTATAAATTGTGACAAAATTAGGCACAGATGATGTATACCTAATCTTGGATCATTCTTTAAGTTGCCATGAATTTCTTCTGTTGGTGTATGGTGCAATTTTCAGAATTGTCCAATGCTCTTGGACGTGTGGAACAGGACACTGCTCTGACAACCTATTATACAGATTTGCAGAGTAATTAACAAAAAAGTATAAAAATTATTCACAGGTAAATTAAGATTTAAGACCAGTATTACCACTCATAGTTTTTTTTTACACAGATATATGTTAAAATTTGTAAACAGCATATTATATAGACAAGTTTAAAAATGCATTATGTATATACAGTAATAATACTGTGCTATAATGTACATAAATATAATAATAATTAATCCCATCAAAGGGCAAGCACACAAATTTCGAATCAATAAAAGGGACAAGGAACTAGTAGCACTGGTAGCAAGGAGAAGACTGGGGAGCAGCATGAGGTAGGGAGGCATGCCCATGAGAGCTTAGTTGCTAAGGAAAGAAGATGGAGGGCCTGATTCAGAGCCGGACGCTATTTGCGGACGGTCATTCCAAAAAAGGGGCCGGATATTTAAATTGAGCGCTCGCTCTTTGTGGTTTGCTGACGCCTCTATGTCTGAGCAAGTGAGCGAAAAATGCGCTCGCTATTTTGTAAATACGCCCCTTTGCCATTCGCATCACACGTCATCTCCGGCATTTATTTGATTAATTGGGTACTTCGAAAGGCATCTGAACTGCTCGCAGTGCTTGTGGTAGGTTTTTCCTACCGCTATCACTGCGAGCAGTTCAGGCTAAAAGACAACCAAGTGACTTGGTCGATGACGCTCCTTTACTAATTATGCACTCCCATTAAATGCCCTTTTTACCGTTAGGCACGCCTGCTTTCGGATCTCCACCCCCCCGTTTTCAAGCACCTTCCCCTGTTATCATCAATTAGCAGCCCCTCGCTGTTTTGCGAGCGCATGATTTCCAACCGCAATGACTAGTTTGTGCATGCGCATTACGACCCATACGCATGCGCAGTTGTGCGAACATCGCTCAGCGCGAACGAGCGGCTGCTTACGAGTGGCTCTGAATCAGGCCCGGAGTGTGAACTGGGGAGAAGCGGAGGACAGGGAGGAGAGTAGAGTAAAGAATTAGAAGGAGAAATGGTAGGCTTTGAAAATGTGATTTTGAGTGAACCTTTGAAGCTGGAGACATTGGGGGGAAGTCTGACTTGACAAGGGAGTGAGGGCCTGATTCAGAGCCGCTCGAAAGCGGCTGCTCGTTCGCTCTGAGCAATGTTCACACAACTGCGCATGCGTATGGGTCGTAATGCGTATGCGCAAAACAGTCATTGCGGTCGGAAATCGTGCGCTCATAAAACAGCGAGGGGCTGCTAATTTGATTGACAGAATGTACCGTTTGTGGGTGGTAACAGGGGAAGGTGCTTGAAAACGGGGGAGTGGAGATCCGAACGCAGGCGTGCCTAACGGTCAAAAGAGCGTTTAATGGGAGTGCGTAATTAGTAAAGGAGCGTCATCGACCACGTCACTTGGTTGTCTTTTAGCCTGAACTGCTCGCAGTGATAGCGGGAAGAAAATCCTACCACAAGCACTGCGAGCAGTTCAGATGCCTTTCGATGTTCCCGATTAATCTAATAAATACCGGAGATGACGTGTAATGCGAACGGCAAAGGGGCGTCTTTACAAAATAGCGAGCGCATTTTTCGGACGCTCGCTCAGACATAGAGGCGTCAACACACCGCAAACAGCGAGCGCTCAATTTAAATATCCGGCCCCTTTTTTAGAATGAGCGTCCGCAAATAGCGTCCGGCTCTGAATCAGGTCCACAGCTCCAACGGAAGGAGGCAAAACAGGAAAAATCTTGATTACAAGCTTGAGAGCAGGTAACCAGGAAGTGGTTGAGGTGGAAACTGGAGAAATAGTGGAGGGATTGTGAAAAGAAATAATGTTGGAGATGGCAGGAAGGCCAGAGCAATTGAAAGCTTTGTCAGTGAGGGTCAGGAGTTTGAACTGGATTCTGAAAGGATGTGGAGCCAATGAAGCATGTTGCAGAGGGGAAGATAACACAGAATGGTATGACCTAAAAATGGCATGGGCTGTAGAGTTTATAGTGGATTGAAGTGGGGAAAGGTAAGTAAGGGGGAGATTAGAGAGCAGGAGGTTACAATAGTTGAGGTGGGAGATGGTGAGTGAGTGAACAAGGGTTTAGTGGCATCAGTGGTGAGAAAGGGCCTGATCTTAAAGATGTTTCAGATATGGAGATGACAAGAATGAGATATAGATTTAGGGCCTGATTCAGAGCCGGACGCTATTTGCCCTCGCTCGTTCTGAAAAAGGGGACGGCTATTTAAATTGAGCGCTCGCTCTTTGCGGTCTGTTGACGCCTCTATGTCTGAACGAGCGAACGAAACATGCGCTCGCTATTTTTTTAAAAACACCCCCTGGCCGCTCGCATCCTACGTCATCTCCGCTATTTATTAGATTAATCGAGTACATCGAAAGGCGTATGAACTGCTCGCAGTGCTTGTGGTAGCATTTTCCTACCGCAATCATGCGAGTAGTTCAGGCTAAGAAACAACCAAGTGACGTGGTCGATGACGCTGCTTTATTAATTATGCACACCCTTAAAACGCCCATTTTGACCGTTTGGCACGCCTGCGTTCGGATCTTCACTCCCCGTTTTCAAGCACCTTCCCCTGTTACCACCCACAAACGCCTCATTCTGTCACTCAAATTAGCAGGCATTCGCTATTTTGCGAGCACACAATTTCCGACCGCAATGACTGGTTCGCTCATGCGTATTACAACCCATACGCATGCACAGTTGTGCGAACATCGCTCGGAGAGAACGAGCGGCCACTTACGAGCGGCTCTGAATCAGGCCCTTAATGTGCAAGGTAAAGGAAAGGGAACAACGTGTATAGCACCCAAGCAGAGAATGGGGAACAGCTAGGAGGGGGTTCGTTGACAAAGAGAGAGAGAGGAGGGCATGGAAAGGGGAATATGATGAGTTCTGATTTGGACAGTTTTAATTTGAGAAAACACTGTGGCATCCAAGAAAAGATGGCCTAGAAGTGCTTTGCACTTTTTCATTAATTTTGCTACTTTTTCCTCAAATTTGCATCTGGTTTTTACAGAGATTGAGCGATTGTTAGCCACTGCGCATGTACGAAAGCCTCACTGCACACGTGCAGCGATTGCATTGCGATTTACGTTTGCCCAGAGGATTCACTCACAAGTTGAGTAACAGGTAGTCAGTGTTTGAGGGAGGTAATGGGGTGGTTACAAAAACGCAGGAGTGTCAGACCGTTTAAATGCCATTTCATGGGTGTGCACATATTAGCCATTGCAATCTCCTTTGGAGCATGAGAGCTCTCAACGTGTCAGGGGAGATGCAGTGTTTGAGACAGGTTAAACCTAGAGGCTGTGTGGCTGCCCGATGTGCATCAATGTTACCGATGTTTGCACTGTTGCATGTCGTCAGAAGAATATGAGAAGGCAGCAGTGAGCACCGATGGTCGGGATGGTGATCCCAGCCTGCGAACTGCGTCACAGTGCTGGGATTGCAAATGCAGCAGGGGGTGTCGTACACCTCCTGCTGCATTTGCATTATTGCAAGGATCGCAATTGCAAAGCTGCCTGCTTTGCAATTGTGATCCTTGCTGAATCAGGCCCTATGTATTTCGGAGTAGTATTTTTGTATCAAAGGAATTGGTATAAAGTGGAGATGAGTTTGCTCGGATTTACCCAATCCGAGGGGATCTGGACCCGCAGCTCGGATCTCTCCATAGTCTGGTGTCCATCCGCTCTAGTGCCGCCGACACACCTGTGCAGTGTCCATCCGCTCCAGTGCTGCCGACACACCAGTCCAGTGTCTATCCATTCCAGTGCTGACAACGCAGCTGTCCAGTGTCCATCTGCTCCAGTGCTGATGACACACCTGTCCGGTGTCTATTCGCTCCAGTGCTGACGATGCACCTGTCTGGTGTCCATCCGCACTTGTGCTGCTGACGCACCTGTCCAGTGTCCATCCGCTCCAGTGCTGTCGACGGATCTGTCCAGTGTCCATCCGCTCCAGTGCTGACTATGTCCAGTGACCTCTGCTGACCTGTCCAGTGTGCATCCACTCCAATATTAAAAAAATTAATAAAAAACAAAGATTAAAAAAGTTTAAAAATATGTTAAAAAAGTTTTTAAAAAACTGAAAAATGTCAAGAAAAGTTACAAAAATTATAAAAGTTTTAAAAAAGTTACATAACATACAAGTACTGTGACTCCGCAGGCCGTACCTCTCTGTGTATGCATAATAAACAAGCACTGTGACTCCGCAGGCCGTAACTCTCTGTGTATCCATAACATACAAGTACTGTGACTCCGCAGGCTGTACCTCTCTGTGTATCCATAATATACAAGTACTGTGACTCCGCAAGCCGTACCTCTCTATGTATCCATAATACACAAGTACTGTGACTCCGCAGGCCGTACCTCTCTGTGTATGCATAATAAACAAGCACTGTGACTCCGCAGGCCGTAACTCTCTGTGTATCCATAACATACAAGTACTGTGACTCCGCAGGCCGTACCTCTCTGTGTATCCATAATACACAAGTATTGTGACTCTGCAGGCCGTTCCTCTCGGTGTAATCATAACATACAAGTCATACTTGCCAACTCTCATAAGGGAGACTCCCTGAAAGAGTAGCAATCTCCCTGACTGCCTGAAGAGTCTAGCAATCTCCCTGATTTCACCTTACCCCCAATATAAAGCTGCTATATAAAAAAAAACAGAGTGTATACATTCAAATGGGATAATTTGTATCATTTCCCTGCATTGGTTATAAGACACAATGATCCCTATGGCTACAGGCATTTTCTGAAAAGTTTTAGTGTGTTTTTATCAACAAATAGATCTCACTAACTGCTTTGGGGCTCGTTTACTTGTTGATGTTAGTCCATTTTATGACACGTCTCTCAGATTTAGTAGTACACGCCCACTTTTGCCGCCGTGCTCATAGGTGTTGCTTTCACAATTTCCCTGAAATGCTCTTTCAAAAGTAGGCAAGCATGATACAGGTACTGTGATTCTGCAGGCCATACCCCACTGTGTTCACATAAGCAGTGTGACTCTGCAGTGTCAATTGCGAATAAAGTTTAAAACATTTTTTATAAAAATGATCTTTTATGTACAAATTATTGTGTGTGCTGCATCCCACTCGATGTTGTTCTCAGACATATAAGCATATAAGCACTGTGATAACCCACAGTGTAAGCGATCATTTGCGAATGTGGGGATGAGCAGCACAAATCAACATAGAAATTGAGGATGCTATGAGGATGTTGTTTGTGTATGCACCAGTGAAAGCAGTTCTTGTCCATGATAAGAAGAAGGTCATTGTCATGGCTGGGCATAAGGCCAAAAATACACCTCTTATGTTTGGAATTATTTTTACCCAAATCCTGACAACACTTGTCTAGCCATCTGTAGCATTTATAAAGCCACAGTAAGTAGAGGTAGGGACCTTACTCATCTAGGAACCTCCTCCCTGCTACGTTATTTGCAGCAAGTTCATGGAAAGTTTTCAGGAAAATCAGAGACTGGTGCTAAAATAATAATAACAGACAGTCCAGCACCAGTTAGCTCAATTCCCTCAGCTAGATCCCAGCACCTGCAATCTCCACTGCCAACACCTTCATTATCAATATCCTCAATCATGATCGGAGGTAGTTCTGTATCAGGATAAGACTAAGTGACTCCTCCTCTATCCAGGATTCCTCAGAAGAATCCTTCAGCATTAGGCATTCTGCTGCTGCTGTTGTAAGACTACTAGTAGTTTCAAACAACAATTGACTGTAAAACAATCCTTTGCTAGAGGATGCAAGTATGACAGCTGTCACCAAGTTGCACGGTAGATCACTGACGCTCTGACGGCTATGCTGGTATTAGCACTGTATCCAATATCCACCATTAATGCAGCAGGTTTTAGACAGTTAATTGAGGTCCTGTGTCCCCGCTACCAAATTCCATCTCGGTTCCATTTTGCTAAACAAGCAATTCCTCGGCTGTATAAGGACGTTAAAAATACCTATTATTGGCCTACCAAATGCCATTGTACCCACTGTCCACTTAATTAGAGATATGTGGACAAGTGAATCTGGGCAAACTAAAGATTATATGACCCAGTAAATCACCAGCAGCAGGAACAGCAGCAGTATCTATCAAACAATGCCAGCTCATTCAGAGGCAGGCTACTCTCTGTATTACCGGCTTCACTAAGAGGCATATCACTGACAACCTGGTCGGTGGGTTTGATAACAATCTGTTTATCATTCTTTAAAGATATTATGGCTTTCCTTTCAGCCTTGGTCAGGTTATTATTTTTAGGGAATCTAAAGTTTGCCTTTTCTAAATAGTCTTTCACAAGACATTCGAATTCGACGAAACACCCTTTTTTGTGTTTCGGATAAAAGGATAACATCACTACAGAATAAAGAAAAAAAGAGGTGTGATGTAAATTTAGTGATAAAATATAATTTTTTATTTTTATCAGACTATAAACATTTATGGCAGATTATTAAAAAACATTGGGGCGTTCTAACCAAGGCCCCTCTCCTGAAAGAACATTTTACAGAGAGACCCCAATTTATTTACAGGAGGGCTGATAATTTAAAGAAACTACTGGTTAAAAGAGCAATTCCGGTAGACAGAACGCTAACCAGGATTTTGTCCAAAGTTTTTTTTTCTTGTGGAGAATGTGCCATGTGTAAAAACTACAGAATGGGTAATAAACTAACACACTATGTATAGAATTCATCCGGTATAACGCTCCTTATAAAGAACATCATGGCACTTCTTGAAAAAGGGGAGATTGCTCCCTGAAACATTTAGAAGCTTTTATCTGTGACTAGATTATCACCTGATTGATATGGTGAGACTGTCAGAGCCTACACAAATACTCCCTCCCCTTGCTTCATTCTCACTAACATGCTTGATATATTTTGCATTGTAATTCTAACTGTAATCTGCCCTTATTGCTGCATATTTATTTCTCCATATTTTTTACACAAAAGTCAGCATCTCTGTCATCAACATTCCAAATTTAGCATTAAAATGTCAATGTTCTATCAACATACACCTTCTGTGATGTTGTATTTTTTTTCTAGTTTTTAAATTATTTAAATAATGAAATGTTCTCTTTCAATGCATTCTGTATCAATCAGACAAGTCCCCACAGATATCTGCTCTCTCACTTGGTAAGTTCTGTTTTAAACATTGTTTTCCTGGGGAGGTAGTTGAAATCCCAGCTGTCTAGTTACCGGCGCTCATAATGCCAGGACCAGAATTCCAACAACAGTCAGAATCCCGGCGCCATCTTCCCAACCGCTGGCATTCCGATTGTAAGTAGTGGGGCTAGGGGAAGGGTTTGGAGTAAGGGTTAGGATCTAGGGGGAGGGTTAGTGTTAGGCACTAGGGGGAGGGTAAAAGTTAGGTACTAGGGCGGAGGGGTAGGGTTAGGCACTAGGGGGGAGGTTAGGTTTAGGGTGCGGGCGGTGATGGTTTGGGGTAGGGTTAGGATACTTGCTAACAAGTGTCAGTATCCTAACCCTGTTGGGATGCTGGCGTGGTGATTCTGACCACCGTGATCCCGAGCGACAGCATCCCATGCCAAACCCCTTTCTCGAAAGTTTCCTGCTGCACAGCTTGCATACACATAAATAACACTTGTGCTTCAAATCTGCATTGTTGTCCATCGCTACTCATATATTGGAACAAATCTAAATGTACAACATCAGTCCAGGGCAGAGAGCTGGTACAAATCAACATATTTACTGCATTCCTGTGCAACTAATTAGCATGCACTGGAAATACACAAAGGATTTGAACTCAAATCCTTATGACAATCTTTTCTTCTTTCATAACATATTTACTCAATATTTACTCTCGTCTAGCAACTTTATATGATAACCAGCCAATAAAGATAACTGCAAAAATACCTAAAATTACAAGCATTGCAACCATTCATCTCAGCATCACGATTTTAACTGCTAACATACAGGATTAAGAAATAATACATTTATTTATTGAAAATATACATACATATATATATATATATATATATATATATATATATATATATTGTCAAAGTCAAATATTAAAACTGAATGAAGTACAATAAAATACAACACTTTCTGTGCTCTATTATAAATATTATTTTAATTATAAGTGTAATTTCCTGTTTTTTATTAAATTTGTATAACTGTATATTGATATTTAGTCTTATTTTAATCAGCATTTGGTATGTATTGTTTTATAGATAAATACTGCATCTCGGCTGTAAATATAATTGTAAGCAACTACCGACCAGTGAGCCTTACACCAGTAGTTGGGAAATTGATGGAAACACTCTTAAAAGAAAGAGTCGTAGATTATCTCGTATCCAGCAATTTGCAGGATCCCAAACAGCATGGATTTACTGGGGGGAGATCATGGCAAACAAATCTTATTGACTTTTTTGACTGGGTGACTAAGGAAATAGATAAAGGGGGGGCCATAGATATAGCCTATCTAGACTTTAGTGAGGCTTTTGACACTGTACCACATCACAGACTGTTAAATAAACTGGAAAGCATGGGATTAGATACAAAGATAGTTGAATGGATAAGATCATGGCTGCAGGATAGAAAACAGAGAGTTGTAGTAAACGGAGTGCAGTCTCAAGAGGGAAATGTTACCAGTGGAGTACCTCAGGGATCTGTACTTGGACCAGTGCTTTTTAATATCTTTATTTGTGACATTGCAAATGATATTGAAGGGAAACTATGCCTTTTTGCAGATGACACAAAGGTATGCAACAGGGTAGATACACCAGGAGGGGTAATACAAATGGATTGATGATCTAGGTAGACTAGAGAAATGGTCAAGAATGTGGCAACTACAGTCTAATGCCAAAAAATGCAAGATCATGCACTTGGGTCTCAAAAATCTAAAGGCTAAATATAGTATTAATGGCACTATACTGGAAACTACTGTAGAGGAAAGGGATCTAGCAGTCACTATTTCAGGTGACTTAAAGGCAAGCAAACATTGTAACAAAGCAATGAGGAAGGCAAGTCAGATGCTTGGTTGCATAGGGAGAGGAATCAGTAGCAGAAAGAAAGAAGTGATAATACCACTGTATAGGTCATTGGTACGTCCTCATCTGGAATACTGTGTTCAGTTCTGCAGGCCATATCTCCAGAAGGATATTAACACATTAGAGACTGTACAAAGAAGGGCAACTAAAATGGTACAAGGTCTACACCACAAAACGTACCAGGAAAGACTAAAAGATCTTAATATGTATAGTTTGGAGCAGAGAAAGGAAAGGGAGGACATGATAGAAATGTTCAAATATATAAAGGGTTTTAATAAGGTAAAGGAAGGAGACATTCTTCAAAGAAAGAGAAGTATTAGAACAAGAGGACATGTTCTGAAACTGGAGGGTGGTAGATTCAGGGGAAATTTGATTAAAAATAACTTCACAGAAAGGGTAGTGGACAAGTGGAATAGCCTCCCATCAGAGGTGGTAAAGGCTAAGACAGTAGAGCAATTTAAACATGCATGGGGTAGACATAAGGATTTCCTTCAGAAGAAGTAAGGCTCAATAAGGGTTGAGGTAACAATATGTTTAAAAATGGGGCAGACTAGATGGGCCAAGTGGTTCTTATCTGCCGTCAAATTCTATGTTTCTAATTTTTAATATTATTGATGTAATGTTCTAGATCCCTTTATTTGCAGTTAAGCAATGTAATGTGCTGCCCCTGAAACTCACTATTTCCCCTCACCCATGATACTGTAAAACAAAGGAAATCCAGCATGGGATAGTCATCGGCGGGGCCCTCATTCTATCCAATGTCGAGTATATACAGATCCCAGCCTGTATCCAATGATTTTATTCCCTAAGGACCATTTGAATGTTAACCTTTAAATTGTACTGCAGTGACCTAACCTGGAAGTTAGTGCATTGAAGCCTTGTGTTGCTGCCAACCATGCGGTATCCGGTTGTCTGATCGACCTCAGTTAGATCGACAATACATACATCGACCATCGTACATCGACTCCATTCAGGTCGACAGGTACTATAGGACGACAAACTATAGATTGACCGTACCTCTATATCGACAAGCACAAGATCGACACGGACATTAGATTGACACTACATATGATCGAAACATAGCATACCGACAATATGAAGATCGACAACACACATGATAGACATAATAAAACATCAAAACTACATAGGTCGTCAGTTAATAGATTGACATATAAATAGGTTGACAGTTAATAGATCAACATATCAAAGATCGACAAGTCCTAGATTGAAACTAAATAGGTCAACAATTAATAAATCAACAAATAAATAATCGACACGTTACAGTTAGACGATACAAAAAGGTTTACATCCTAGCTGCTACCTTGCTAATAGCACATCCCCCGCCGCTACTTTCAACCATGGCACTATAGGTCCCAGCTAGCCCTTACATCCTTGCAAGCGCTCCTGGCAATGAAAGCCCCAACATCCACCCTGCAGCCCTTGTCCCTAATTGCTGGGCACCGTCATGCTCTGCAGTGCACCCCTTCATCAACCCCCCTCCCTGTGCTCCCCACTATTCCTGGGTGCCTGGACCGGGGGGCATCTTCACCCCGGCAATAACAAGCCATCTAGCTTAAGACGATGCCCCGGCAGCGTCTTAAGCTAGACGGCAGCCTGGATGCCTGGACCTGGACCTGGACGCATCTGCAAGCATAGTTTAAAATCACTAAAATCAAGCTTTAAAGTGCACCAAAATTAGCACCTTCAGCAAGCACCTGCAATCAAAAAAAAAAAACCTCCCCCATACTTGCAGACCCCCAAAAGGCTATTTCGCTATTTTTTTAATTTGTACTCCAACTTTGAATTTTTTTCACACTTTTTCAAAGTGCTTTTTTAGGGTGTCCTATGTTTTTTTTAGCGTTTTTTTGACGCAGTTAGCATGAAGGGGGTGTAAAAAGGGTTTATGGTGGTTGCCGCAATTTTGCACCCCAAAACCCCAACTCTGCACTTTTTTCTTCCGGGTATTCACAGGCGAAACTCTTTCGCCTATTACATTGCATTGGAGCACTGGCAGTGTCTTAAGCTAGACGACAGCCTGGACGCCTGGACCTGGGCGCATCTTCTCCCTGGCAATAACAAGAAGTCTAGATTAAGATGCTGCCGTCTATTTTAAGACGCTGCCCGTACTCCTGGGGTTTTTAAATGGGTGCTATTTAGCGTCTGTGAGCAAGTGGTGAAGAAATAGCATTTTCTTACTTTTTGGGGGAGAAATAAGTAGTCCCATCAAATTTGGAGTACATGAAAATGGGTGCAAGCATAGTTTCAAATCACTAAAATCAAGCTTTTAAGTGCACTAAAATTAGCACTTTCAGCAACCACCTGCAATCCAAAAAAAACCCTCCCCCATACTTGCAGACCCCCCCAAAGGGTATTTCGCTAGTTTTTGAATTTGTACCCCACTTTGAATTTTTTTCGCACACTTTTTCAAAGTGCTTTTTTAGGGTATCCTTTGTGGGGTTTTTAGCATTTTTTGATGCAGTTAGTGTCAAGGGGGGTGTAAAAAGGGTGCAAAATTGCGTCAACCATCCTAAACCCTTTTTACACCCCCATGACGTTAACTGCGTCAAAAAACTCTAAAAAAAACCTCAAAAGGACACCCTAAAAAGCACTTTCAAAAAGTGTGCAAAAAAATTTCGATCTGTTATTATGTCTATTTGTGTGGTGTCGATCTATTATTTGTCTACCTATTTGGTTTCGAACTTGGAACATTGTCTAACTATTAGTTGTCGATCTACGTTGTGTCGCCCTTATATACCTTTCCAGAGGCGTAACTAGACTTTTTGGTGCCCTGTGCCAGAAAGAGCATTGGCATCCCCCTCATTTTTCAAAGGGACTTAAGGCACCCAAAAAAGGGCCATGGCCTCAGGGGGAAGGGCCAGGGAAGAGATAGGAGAGGCCAGGAGATGCTGGGGATAAATAAGGACGTAATATAGTGCACCTGAGAGAGGGCCATGGCCTCATGGGGAAGGGCCAGGGAAGAGATGGGGAGGCTAGGAGATGCTGGGGATAAATAGGGACATAATATAGTACACCTGAGAGAGGGCCATGGCCTCATGGGGAAGGGCCAATGAAGAGATAGGGGAGGCCAGGAGATGCTGGGGATAAATAGGGACATAATATAGTGCACCTAAGAGAGGGCCATGGCCTCATGGGGAATGTGCCAGGGAAGAGATAGGGGAGGCCAGGAGATGCTGGGGATAAATAGGGACATAATATAGTGCACCTGAGAGAGGGCCATGGCCTCATGGGGAAGGGCCAGGGAGGAGATATGGGAGGCCAGGAGATGCTGGGGATAAATAGGGACATAATATAGTGCACCTGAGAGAGGGTCATGACCTCATGGGGAAGGGCCAGGGAAGAGATAGGAGAGGCCAGGAGATGCTGGGGATGAAATAAGAGGAAGCTACAAGTGAGAATGATAATAAACAGAAATTTGTCAGGCCCAAACAGCGCCCCCTGACCTGTGGTGCCCTGTGCGATGGCGCTGGCCGCACTACCCTAGCTACGGCCCTGTACCTTTCGATCTTACATATTCGATATATTACATATCGATCTAATGTTCCGTTCAACTATATTACTGTCTGACTATTGTTACTGTCAATCTATACTTTGTCTATCTAAACTACATGTCGAACTAATGTGGTCGACCATTTCATGGTCGAACAAATTGTGTCCGATCTAATAATGCACACCCCAACCGTGCATGCACATTGCAACGGGTGGTACACTTTTTATTTCTTTGTGCAAATAAAGCTTTTGGACTTTGGAACTCCAAATAAGCTGATCGGACTTCACAATTATTTTACTTTAATTATATATACTGCATATATATATATATATATATATATATATATCCGGCACTCCTACACTCCACGTAATTGGGCATACAGCCCTAACTTGCTCTGGTGCCCTCCAAGGAGGACAGCACCCCCAGCATACTATATCAACAATATATAGGCAGCACTCGGAGTCTAGTGAAAAAAATACCCTCACCGGAGGGAATTTATTTGGTTGACGTTTCGACGTGTAGTTCACCCCTTCCTCAGGACAACAAAAGTGGCAAAACATAATGAACAGTATATAAATACATAATCAATAAACACTTACCCCTCTGTAAGACCATGCACACCTGGGCTCCGTCCAGCATCCACACTTCCGGTCGCGGCAGCTCCGCAAAAACCGGAAGTGACGTCACCTGGCCGAGTCCCGGTGCCATGAAAACCCTGTACACAATGTGAAAGTATAAAAATATAGTGCAAAAACTTAAGGCAACATCGTGCATCCATATATAAAGTGCAATGTGCAGCAGCTTATTTTAACAAATGTAAACAGTTAATACTATACAAACAATATCAGTGTAAACAAATATTTAAAAATCGTGCTTCACACCAAGAGCCACATATAAATATATAATATGTTAAAAAACTCTAACAATAAAAAACATACATGAAATATGCAATGTCTAATATAGTGAAACCCAGTTGTAACTCATAAAGTCACTTTTAAAGAAACGGGAGCTTATTAGCAGTGAGATAATCTAATACACTCATAACACTCTAGCAGAGTAATGGTGCCCTCTAGTGGGTGAAACTCAGTATTACACCTGCACATCAACTTACGTGTAATAAAATCCAGCCTCCATATACCACATATTCTAAAAACCTCTACAAAATAAAGGGATGTACACAGAATATTCCATCTCTTAAGAAATCTAAGCATGAACCACTTAACGCTCGTCATCACTATAGATGAAAATGACAAATCTAAGTATCATATTGTATTATATTATATTTTAAATCATGACAGAACCCAAATAGACATCTACTAAAAGATATTTACAAAAAATGAATGAGGCCAAGGGACTCATTTAGTCCCCTTGGGGAGAGGGTGTCCAGTCTAAGAATCCACCATGTTTCTAATTGTAGAAGCTTTCTCCCTCTATCCCCACCTCTCAATGATTTGGGAACATGGTCTATAATTTTATATCTGAGCGTGGCCATGTTGTGTTTAAGATCTAAGAAATGTTGAGCCACAGGTTGTTCGCTATTGCCGGAGGCAAAAGCTGTCCTGATCTCTGATCTGTGTTGACCCATTCTAAGTTTAAATTGACAGTCAGTCTTGCCTGTGTAATAAAGGCCACATGGACAAATGATCACGTAAATAACAAAACTACTGCTACATGTCAAAAGCCAATTGATTTTATACCTTCTACCAGAATGCGGATGCAAAATGGAGTCATCTATCTCCATATACGAGCAAGTTGTACAGCCCAAACATTTGTGGCAACCATTTTTGCGGCTTAAAAAAAAATTTTTTGTCAAAATCTGTGACATCTGTTTTGACTACTAGATCTTTTATATTTTTGGCTGTAGTATAACTGGGTAATATCCTTGTTTTATGGAGGCATTTCAACTCAGGATCCGATGTTAAAATAGGCCACAAACTTTTTGCTTTTTTGTTCGTACATTTGCTTCTTATATCATACTTGTGAACCCACTGTATCCTCTTATTCATCACTTCTTTGGATTTAGACTCCAATAAACTCTTTCTATCTATTTTTAGAGCCTTTTCTGTAGCTTTTAAGCGTTCATCCAGAGGATAACCTCTCATCAGGAATTTATTAGTCATAATGTCCAGTTGTTTTATGGTTTCCTCCTTATTATTTGTGCATCTGCATACTCGTATAAACTGTGAGAATGGTAAACCTTTAACAGTAGCCACAGGGTGACAGCTTTTATAGTGCAACAGAGTGTTGCGATCCGTTGGTTTTGCAAACAAAGATGTTTTTAGATTCCCACTTTCTATGGTAATTGCAATATCAAGAAAGCATATTGTCACACTATCATATTTAAGAGTAATTTTAATAGGGCTGTCAGACTCATTCTGTAGTGTTACTAATGAGGTGAGCATGTCAATCTCACCTAACCACATTATAAACACGTCATCTATATAACAAAAATACATTAATAGATGATCAATAATGGTTGGCCTTTCAAAAATATATTCCCTTTCTACTCCCCACATATAGCTGTTAGCAAAAGATGGAGCTACTGACGATCCATTGCGCAACCTGTGCGCTGCCTGTAAAATTTTCCATTGAATAAAAAATAATTATGTGACAATGTGAAATGTAACAAATTCAAATATAACTCTATATCAGGCCCTTTATACAATGCATTTCCTACTATGAGGTGTTTCACTGCCATGATACCAGCCTCATGTGGAATGCATGTGTATAAGCTTGTAACGTTAAGGGTAGCCACATTGCTTGGTAGAACTTCAGTGTCCATATTAATAGATTGTTTCCCAAAATGTTCTTTAAGTTTCAGGGAGCGCTGTAATCTAAATACATCAGTTTTCCATTGTAAGCCATGGGTGATATTAGTAGGGACAAATGAAAGTACTTTTTTCAGGACATTATGTTCCGCTGAGGTAAGGCTTGAGGAAGAAAGGTTAAAGATCAGGTTCTCCTGGCTCGTGGTGGCCTCCTTATATACCTGCCTCCTCTTCTGGCCACCTCTTCTAGTGAATCTTCTCCTCAGGCTGCTGCCCCAGCCTGAGTACTTGCTCCTAAAGGGGTCATCTTGTTTGATGGATCTAGAACTAGATGGTATAGGCTCCTCAGATTCACTAGCAGATGTGCTAGAGAACCTCTTTCTGGAAACGTTTTCTGAAACGTGGTCATTTATGGGGTATTATTTTGTAGAGGTTTTTAGGATATGTGGTATATTGAGGCTGGATTTTATTACACGTAAGTTGATGTGCAGGTGTAATACTGAGTTTCACCCACTAGAGGGCACCATTACTCTGCTACAGAGTGTTATGAGTGCATTAGATTACCTCACTGCTAATGAGCTCCCGTTTCTTTAAAAGTGACTTTATGAGTTACAACTGGGTTTCGCTATATTGCATATTTCATGTATGTTTTTTATTGTTACAGTTTTTTAATATATTATATATTTATATATGTGGCTCTTGGTGTGAAGCACAATTTTTAAATATTTGTTTACACTGATATTGCTTGTATAGTATTAGTTGTTTACATTTGTTAAAATAACCAGCTGCACATTGCACTTTATATATGGATGCACGATGTTGCCTTAAGTTTTTGCACTATATTTTTATACTTTCACATTGTGTACAGGGTTTCCATGGCACCGGGACTCGGGCAGGTGATGTCACTTCCGGTTTTTGCAGAGCTGCCGCGACTGGAAGTGTGGATGCTGAACGGAGCCCAGGTGTGCATGGTCTTACAGAGGGGTAAGTGTTTATTGATTATGTATTTATACACTGTTCATTATGTTTTGCCACTTTGTTGTCCTGAGGAAGGGGTGAACTACACGTCGAAACGTCAACCAAATAAATTCCCTCCGGTGAGGGTATTTTTTTCACTAGACTCCGAGTGCCGCCTATATATTGTTGATATATATATATATATATATATATTGATGTTGCAATGTGTGACAGATAATGCTATCCATGATTGTCCAGAATTGTGCATCCGCTAAACATCCTTGAAAATGTTGCATGTAAAAGTCCAAATTTCGTGTTATTTCAGAGATGGAGTGAGCCATCTCTCCGGCACCTATTACCAGGCCTCGTTCTAAGTTGCTTAAATGATGATATGCTGCTATGTTCATGCAAATTATACAAAAGATTGCCGAGATATCTGCTTCTATATAGCACAGGTTGAGTCTCCCATATCCAAATATTCCGAAATACGGAATTATTTTGGCATGACTGAGATAATGAAACCTTTGATTTTTGATGGTTCAATGTACACAAACTTATTAAAAATATTGTATAAAATTACCTTCAGACTGTGTATCAAGAGTATATGTAACATAAATTAATTTCATTTCTGTACACAAACTTTGCTTGAGCCACAAAATTATTGAAAATATTGTATAAAATTACCTACAGGCTGTCAGTGGCGTCACATGGGGGGTGCGGGGGGTGCGGCCCGCACCCGGGTGTCACCCGCTGAGGGGTGACACCAAGGTGCAGGCTCCCCCTCAGTGACAGGAGCCGAGTGCTGCACTGTAGTATTAAGTGCAGCACTCGGTTCCTGTCAGTGAGGGAGCTGGCCCTGTACATGCCCGCTCCTCCTGCATCCCCCACCGGCACCACCCCATTGATAGATATTGTTTATTGTGGCCACGGGCCGGGTTCGGGCCACGGGACCACGTCCCTCGCCCAGTGTCACACCCCCTCCTTGAAGACCAGGGCCGCGATGCCACGCCCCTTGCCTATTATCACGCCCCCTCCCAAAGGCCACACCCCCACGCACGTATGGCGTCCCTACCCGCACCGGGTGTCACCGCGGGGAGAGACGCCACTGCAGGCTGTGTGTATAAGGTGTACATAACACATACTGTAAATGCATTCTGTGTGTATATTTGGGTCCCATTACCAAGATAATTCATTATGATATGCAAATATTCCAAAATACGGAATATTCCGTTATCCAAAATTTTCCCCGTCCCAACCATTTTGGATATGGGAGACTCAACCTGTACTTCATCACTGGAAGGTACCCTTTAATGCAGGGGAGTGGTGGCATGTACTGTGAATGGAAGGGGATGTCCCAGTTTTTCTGGCACGAGTGTATATATGTGTACAGTATATTGAATAAGCAAAATATATTGGATATTAATACAAATATATACTAAATAAACTAATACTTAGTAACTAGTATGATCAATAATATGTCTGGTACATTCTCATGGGAAGCACAGCTTGCACAGCCTCTTGCACAGCTTTAAGTAAATAAAAATATTGCCTGGACATGACATACCTTGACCAAGTCTGAAGTCACAGATAGAATGTGCAATCTGGTTTTACACCCCCTTTTCTCAAGTAATAATCCAGTTTTGACCATTTACTTGTTCGGCAAGTACATTAATTTATTGCTCTAATTAGCATTGGGCCTGATTCTCGTTATCCAGGAATGCAGAAGCCAGGGTGTTATAATAACCTGAACTACTGTTGTGTAAGACCTCTAGAGTCACACTGGCGAGGTCTTTATGCCAATAACAGCCCGCCATCGTTCCCTTAGTGCTAAGAATGATCACAGGTACTTAGGTTGCTGCCTGGACTTACGCCCGGAAGAGTAGAGGATTAGACAGTAGTTCAAATATTGCTGGAGATGTATGTGGCTAGGAATTTAGCTGGGTAGTGGATTCTGATAAACACAAGAGTGACTGATCCACTAGTTGAGTGCTGAGCAAAGTAACTGGGTAGCTGGCTTGATTGCTATGTTTAGGAGATCTGAACGGCATAGCCGTGAGTAGATGTTGCAGCACTGAGGTGGTACAGTATGAGCAGCTGGGCTGCAGGCCGACATTGCTGCTCCGAGGGGAGATATAATTGGCAGAGCAGTACCTCAGACTGTAGTTGCTGTACTGAGATGATATGAGCGGCTGGGCACAGGTGGATGTGCTGCACCTCAGGTGATATGAGCGGCAGAGCAGCAGGCTGATGCCGCTGCTTCGAGGGTACTGTGCAGCTGGTAGGGACTGCAGTGATGACTAATACTGGAACACACGGAAAAAGTTTTGCAGGATCAAGGCATAGATTCTGGCTGGCAGAGATTCTGAACAGGACCAGGATCTTACACAAAAGGCATAAGCTATAACCGGCAAAGGAGGAGTAGCCCATACTTCCTTTTAACAGATAGACTCACCAATGAGATGCACGAAAGGCCCCTAACTACTAAGTAGAAGTAGCTGTAGTGCTGCACGTAGCTATAGAACTCATTCCCTGCAAGCAGCCCCAGCAGTCACAGCGGCCGCACAGCATCCTGGTAACCTGATAATGGCAGCTGGCATCTTACTCCAGCATTTAGATTGCCTAACAACTGGTGAACCCGTCGATGCCTTTGGTGCCGGAAGGCGAGGTGTACTGGTTGCTTGGCAACAACCAGGACCCCAGCCGAGAGTGAGCCGAAATGGTGGCTCGTGACAGTACCCCCCATGAGGAGGGGGTTAAGGAACTCCTAGAGCCAGGTTTATCTGGAAACTCCTTGAAGAAGGACCTCTTGAGTTTCAGAGCATGCAGAAATCTTTCTGAAACCCACGTTCTCTCTTCCGGGGCGTAGCCCTTCCAATGGACCAGAAAATGTACTTGATTTCTTACAAATTTAGAATCCATGATCTTTTCCACAGTATATTCATGATGGCCTTGTACCACAACTGGTGAAGATCTCCTAAGAAGCCAGACTCTGAATTTCCTGGATAGAAATGCTGGTTTCAAGAGAGAACAATAAAAGAAATTATTGATTTTGAGAGTCTTGGGTATCTTCAGATGGAAGGCGACAGGATTGATGCATCTGATAATCAGGAATAGTCCAATATACCTAGGACAAAACTTCTGTGAGGGCTGACGCAACTTGATGTTTCTGGTCGAAAGCCGCTTTGACCTTACAGGGTTTTTTCTATGTTTGTCTTAGAATGGAAGGAAGCCGACTGAAGAGAATCATGCACCTTTCTCCAAAAGGTCTTGAGTCAGGAAACAGTTTTGCATGTATCAGTGACTCCTTGGCTTTCTGCTTCATGGGCCTGGGCAGCCACTGGATTTCTTCACGGCAACACTCCAGCCGCAGGATTGGGTCTTGCCCACTTCGTTGAAGGCTATTCAAAGATTTCTAGGCTTCTCAAACTATTACAGGAAATTTATCAGGTCCTTCTCCACCATTGTGGCTCCTATCATAGCTATGACCCAAAAGGGAGCCAATCCGGCTGATTGGTCTCCAGAACAAGCTTTCTCCTCTGCACCAATTTTTCTACAACCTGACATTGAAAAACCCTTTGTACTAGAGGTGGATGCATCTGTGTACGGAGTCGGAGCAGTCTTGTCTCAGACATCTCCAGATGGGAAGCTCATATTCTGTGGGTTCTTTTCACGCAGATTCTCGCCTGCCAAGAGGAACTACTCCATCGGGGACCAAGAACTGTTGGCCATTAAGTTGGCTCTAGAAGAATGGAGATACCTGTTAGAAGGAGCAAAACACACAATAACCATTTACACAGATCACAAAATCTCCTATATTTGAAGTCAGCTCACTGCTTGAATCCTCGCCAGGCCCACTGGGTGCTATTTTTCTCCTGTTTCGACTTTGTCTTGAAATATCACCCAGGATCTTTGAATATCAAAGCTGATGCCCTGTCCAGGTCCATGTTGGAGGAAAAGGAGCAAACTTCTATGCAAGAGTATCCCATTGTCAATCATCTGGCATTTGCAACCACTGAAGTATCGCCTACTCCTCCTCGGGGAAAAACCTTTGTCGCTCCCGAACTATAGAACAAGTTGTTATCTTGGGCTCACGATTCCCTTTTCTCCGGCCACTCTGGGGTGTGGAAAACGTACTCCTTTCTTCAACGGAAGTATTGGTGGCCCTCCATGAAAACTGAGGTGCAAGAATTTATTAGGTCCTGTCCCAAGTGTGTTCAACATAAAAACTCACGATGATCTCCTGCAGGGTTACTCCATCCCCTCTCAATTCCAGTTAAACCTTGCACACATATATCGATGGACTTTATCACTGATTTGCCAGAATCCAGAGGGTTTACCGTCATATGGGTTATAGTGGATCGTTTCACTAAGATGGCTCTCTTTGTCCCTCTGCCACATCTACCTACTGTTGCCACGTTGGCATGACTATTTGTTCAGGAGATCTTTCATTTACACGGACTACCACAGGAGATAGTCTCAGATCGTGTAGTCCAATACGTGGCCCGTTTTTGGAGAGCCTTGTGTACAGATATGCAAATCAAATTACAGTTTTCTTCAGCATATCACCCTCAATTGAATGGACAAACAGAGAGGGTGAAGCAAGATTTGGAAACTTTCTCAGGATTTACTAGTCCATTAATAACGCGATGTGTTCTGGATTACTTACAAACCTTACTTGTTTATAAAGAGTGAAAAAATAATTCACACAAATACAGATTCTAAAATAAATGACAATGCTTTTACTTAAAGACAGCTTAATCATACATGCATTTTGCCAGTGCACACATACAACAAAAACATAGGTTATACCAATAGCAGTAGGGAATACTTGTAAAATAAATTTGTGACACCCAGTGCAGAATAGCAGCCAGCCAATGCTTCATACATACATAATGGCACCGGCACCACCGAACCTCGTCCTGTGCTCTCTCCTCTGTTCTCCGACTGCTCCCCCTCCCTCTTTCTCTTGTGAGTTTTATACTATAATTTTGTCTGTACCTCCAATTCATCTCAATAGTACGATTAACTTAATTAATATTTGTACATACTAGGCCCTCATTGGTCATCTGTGCTGTAGCCATAATATTGACACTATTCTGTTATCTTTTTGTTCCCATGTAGCAATCTTACATGGTCGCCAATTTAGCCTTCATTTCTGACTATTGCAGACAAATGCTATCTTCAATTAGGTCATTTGTTTATATAACTGAAACTTGCTGTCAGCTATTCTGCACATAATAAAACCCATTCATTTTAAACCCATAATTCCTATTGCTAGAACAATGTATATAGCAATTTAACCTATACATATCTCTGCAGTTAATCACACCTGCAAAGAAATAAAACACTAATCTCTACATACTTTTTAATACATCATTTAACATGCTTTTAGCTAAAATATCAAACAAGATGGCTGCCACATCAGACACACACTAGCTTACTTTAGAGAGAAAAGGGAAGGCCCTATCCTCTCTAGGCCTGAGGCCATTTGACAAATGCGGCCTTCTGCAACTTGCACAACTAATATATATTCTTAATTATTTCTATATACTCTAAATTGTAGTGCAAGAAAAGAAAGTAACATAAGCATGCACATATTTGTGAATTGCTGAAGGAATATGTACGTCCACATATTCCTGCATTATCACCTCTTCTCAGGATGGCTGGCCAGATATGATACCCTGGGCGGAGTTCGCCCACAATTTCCATTACCATTCCTCTATGAGTGCGAGTTCTTTCTTTACCAACTACGGATTTCACCCGTGCATCCCTGAGTTCCAATCGTCATCCATCATGGAAGTCCCTGCTGCCAGTTCTGCTTTACAGCACTTTGCATAGATTTGGAGACAAGTCCAGTCATCCCTTAAAAAGGCATCACATAGCAGTTTTTGCAGACAGAAAACGTTCTGCTGTTCCCAAATTCTCTCCTGGTGATCGTGTATGGCTTTCGACTAAAAATTTGAGACTCAGGGTGCCCACCATGAAATTCGCCCCTCGGTTCATTGGGCCATTTCCGATCAAACGAGTTCTTAACCCTGTGGCATGTAAATTACAGCTTCCTCCTAATCTTCGGATTCCAAACACTTTCCATGTTTCCTTGCTAAAACCGTTGATACTTAATCGCTTCCATGCCAAGATTCATACGACTCCTCTGGTGCAGACTGCTTGGGGAGTAGAGTTTGAGGTGGTGAAGATCTTGCATTCCCGTTGGTACCAAGGATGATTACAGTGCCTTGTGGATTGGAAAGGATATGACCCTGAAGAAAGGTTCTGTATCAAGGCTGCAGATGTACATGCTCCTAGGTTGGTGCACAACTTCCATTCCAGATTTCCACGGAAACCTAAGGGGCATCCGGAGTCCGCCCTTAAAAGGGGGGGTACCATCAGAAACACTGACATCAGGTCCCGATGTAGAGCCCAGCAAGCAGCATTACTTACCTCTGCTCTCCGCTTCGTGGGCCTGGGCAGCTGTGGATTTCTTTGTGGCAACGCTCCAGCCGCAGACCTCTCCTCCATGCTGACTGACATCCCTAGAGCTTTATGATGTCTTCCTCCAAAATTGCCCACAGAGTCTCCAGTTCATGGGCATGGCCATCTTGTTGTAGCCAGAGTCTACCTGTTTCCTGTCAGCTGGAACTCAATCACCAATCAGCAACAGGCACTGCATATATAAACACTTCCTGGATGATCATTCAGTGCCTGTACAATGTCTTCTCAAGTCCTAGTATTTGGCTCCTGATATCATTTGATCTTGGACTTCCAAAGCCTGCAGCACCTAACAACGCCACTTTGGGTACAAAACCTGCAGCACCCATTGGTGCATATCTGTGTCCTTTGTCCATATCACCGTGACGTTCGATGCAACATTGTGTACACAAGACTCACTCTCATTGCAAGCCTATGACGTCACAGTCTAGCTGGATTTACCTCTACACCTTTGACCCAGGATTCCCGTCTCGTCTTACTGGGTGAACCCTGGTGACTCGGACTCAGGATTCCTGCATCAGTCTATTGTGGATAACTCAGCATCATTTGACTAGTGTCCTGCTTGTCGAGTTCATGCACTAATACCAGTCATCCCACTCCTACTACGCTGCTTCATTCGTGTCACAGGTTCATGTTCTTATCGTTATGGACTCGATCAATTTGATTTTTAAACTTTTTGTAACCCTTTATTAATTTAATTATTTAAATTTTATTTTTATGGGCACATCATATTATAGAATTATATATATATATATATATATATATATATATATCTTTTCACATCCAGATATACCAACCAACTAATTATTACATTAATTTAATATTTTAGCACTTATCTTACCTACCCTTCTAAAAACTAAAATAAGCTGCTTTAATCACAAGCGCGGTTGTACTGATTTTATAAATAGAACTTGAACCTTAAATCAGACCACTGCTACAATGACAGATTGCACTTCAATATATGTACTTCATCAACAAAAGAGAGGCAATTTAGATATTACCTTCTCAAGAAACTCAACACGAAATGATCTCCCAGAACCAGATGAAAGATTCTGCACACAGTTCTTGAAATTAGAAAAATTATACAACCAAGAGGTAAAACAATGGTGTGAGATCACTACTCTCAATAAATATATTGAAAATGGAATGATTCCGAGGGGCTTAAGAATCAGTAAAAATGCTACATTTCAGCCAACTCAGATGCATTTTTATGAAAAATGGAACAATATTTTAGACATATGCTCAACCAATCTTATAAAATAATTGAGAATAGAAAAATTGCACTTGAGCAAACGAACAAAAATATACAAATATATGAAAGCAAGTTTGAAAGACTTACCTCTATGGTAGAATTCCAAAACTTAATTAAAATGACAAATGAAAAAATAAGTAAACTTGAAGAAACTATCATACAAGTAAAACAGAAAAAATTTAGAAGAGATATAGAAGAACTTAACATATATCAAAACAATGAAAACAGAACAAACACAGCAAATCACGAACAGAAAAGGTAATCAAACTAATCAAAATACATTCACAAAAAGAACAAATAAATATGATTCACCATTTACAAACAAATAAATACGACCTTATTCATGAGAACCTCTCATAAAATGGCCACCAAAGAACGGAGGAACTAAAAGACAATATCCACCATACAATGAAAAAACTTTGCCTATGAACAAAACCCATATAAACTCATTAAAAACTCCTTTCAATCAGGAAAAAGAACAGCTATAAGAGAAGAACAATTCACCAACCTTCTACACAAAATCTTACAAGAAAATAGAAAAGAAGTACAGTATAAACAACCAATGAAAATAAGCCATTTTGAAGAATCAGATACAGAGAGTGAAGATGAGGAATATTTTTTAGACAATGCACACAGATTAGAGAAACCTACAGATCAGAATCAAACACCTTACTACAAGAAAATGAGAACAAACAAAGAAACAGAAGGAGAGGAACAAGAGCTGGTCGTAAGACGACCAAGAAGATCTCAACATCAGAATCAAAGACAACAATCTTTTATTTAAGTGACAAAGTTCTTACAAATGCACAAACTTCAGTATTACAAAAAGGATTGAAGTTTGCTCCACAATCTAATATTAAAAAATTTAATTTATGCACATAATAAATCAACAAGTATAACTGTTCCAATAATAAAAAATAACTATCTACATATACATTTCAAACCAACATCGACCTTCAATTCCACCCAGTGCAAAGGCCCCCATGTGGAAACTTTTCAGAAACCTATTGAACATGAAATTATGACACTTCCAGATAGAATGAAAACCAAGCAAAACATATCTAAAGAAGAGAGAGAAGGTTTAAAAGATTTAAAAGAAGTAAAATCCGTGATTATTAAGTCAGCAGACAAAGGAGGTGGTGTAGTCAACATGAAGATTGAAGACTACAAAAAAGCAGAAAGATTACTATCTGACATAAAAACTTATGAATTATTAAAAAGTGATCCCACAAAATAATTTTTTGTTAAAGTAAAAGAAACAATGTATGAAGACCTAGAAATGGGAATCATCAATAAAAAGGAATATGAATTTATAGTAGAAAAAAATCCTAAAATTCCAAATTTTTATTTTTTACCAAAGATTCATAAATATTTAAATAACACTCCCGTTCACCCTATAATATCAGGTATAGATGCAATCACAAGCAATCTTTCTAAATATATAGACCACTTTCTCCAAGCAATAGTGTCCCAACAAAAGAGCTACTTAAAATACACCATCAGCATTCTACAAACCTTGAATGAAATCTCTTGGAAAGATGGATACATATTAGGCACTAGTGACGTGAAGTCACTGTATACCAGTATTGATCACGATATAGGATGTGAATCCACCAGACATTACCTATCCACTTTAACAGACAGATCTATAATCAACAAATAAATTTTATCATGTGCAATATAGAATTCATATTAAAAAAACAATTATTTCTGGTGTAACGGAAAATTTTATTTACAAAAATGCGGAACCGCAAAGGGTACATCATTCGTGCCATGTTATGCGAATCTGTTTGTGTCCAGATGGGAAGACCAATTTATCTGGAACGACAATGACTTTAAACAGAACATAATATGTTGGTAGAGATTTATAGATGACATTTTCTTCATTTGGGATGGACCCAATGAAACACTCAAAAGATTCACGAATTACATTAATGAGAATAACAGCAATCTGGAATTTACAACAATAACCAGTAAAGAATCAGTAATTTTCCTGGATTTAGAGATATATGTTAGGGAAAATCAAATTCAATCAAAAACCCACATTAAAGAAGTCAATGGCAACAATATACTTCCCATTACCAGCAATCATAAAAAATGGAAAGAAAACATTCCGATTGGCCAGTTTAAAAGAAGAAAACGTAAATGTACAGAAGATTAATTTTTTAGAACTCAAAGTAATGAACTTAAAGACAACTTTATTAAAAAAGGATACCGAAGAATGCACCTGACTAATCAGATGGAGAAAATTGAAAAAACAAAAAGAGAAGACCTAATCAAATAGAACACCAAAGAAAAGAAATAAAATTAACTTCTACTTATTACACAATTCAATAGTAACACCACCAGAATAGAAAGCATATTAAAGAGACATTGGCACATTCTAAAACTGGATGAAGATTTAAAATCAACGCATTGTATACAAACGGGCTAAGAACATTAAACAAGAACTTGTATATAGCTACATACCATTGGAAGAAGAAAAAAACAAAGGAACAGATGGATTCCATTTCTGTTTGAACTGTAAAGCGTGTAAGAACAAAGGATCACTCACCACTAAAGCAGTTCAAAGCTTCAAATCCAACAAAACCGGAAAAAGCTTCAAAATTAAAGACTATGTAACGTGCGAGTCTAAAGAAGTAATATATATGCTTGAATGCCCTCGTGTCTTACAGTACATAAGCCAAACAAAAAGAAAAGCCAAAATACGGCTTGGAAAGCATACTTACAATATAAAAACAGGTCTTTTAACACACAGTGTTCAAAACACTTTTTACACTCACATAATAGAAATCATGCCTGAAGTTTTTAGTGATACAGAAACTTCAAAGGCACTGGAGGAGGCAATATAGTTAATCATTTAAAAAAAGCAGAATCTAAATGGAGATTTGAAATGAGGACTTTATATCCAAATGGTTTGAATATCGACTTTGAGTTGAATCTATTTTTATAAACTGCTCCTCCCCCCAAAAAATAATAATAATATTAATTATATATATTTTATAAACATATGCCCTATATATAACTTTTTTACTTTATCCAAAAACTTTTTATATAAATTATTTTATATATTATTTATTTTTATATATGCCATTTTATTATTTATTTAGACCTAGTTTATGAGACCAAAAAAAATTAAATTTTTGGAATTTCCACTACACATGTGGATCCCGCTGTTTTTAACCATTTCTGGCTACTAGTTCCGTTTTTGTAATGAACAATAAAGTTTTTTAAACCATATTTAAGGGATCAATATCCCAAACAGAAAGTCATCCTTGAAAGAGTGCGGTGAGCCGCATGAAACGCGTTGGAGACGTAGATACAGAGCTCGGAGGTTACCCACACCATAGCCGCTTATCCTTGTAAACATCCAGCCCGCTCCAGTGACGTCATTTACGGTCGCTCGGACCAGACCCGCCGGAGACGCAAGCAGCACACAGGCAACCACGGAGGGAGCCTCTGACACACTCCCCAGCCTGCAACTAAAAAGATTCAAGTAGCAGTAAGGTAAGGAAAGTTAGTACAGGATTGTACATGTTTACCTCCATCGGGACTCTAACCTTTTCTCAAAGGAGCTTTAAACATTTTTACTAATGAACTTTTCTTTTCAGGTCTCATCAATTAGATTTTTAACCTTTTTGTAACCCTTTGTTAATTTATTTATTTCAATTTTATTTTTATGGGCAGATCACATTATAGAATTATATAATTATATATATATATAGCTTTTCACATCCAGATATACCAACTAATTATTACATTAATTTAATATTTTAGCGCTTATCTTACCTAACCATCCATTCAGAAGAGGGATCAAGACCACAAATGGAAACTGGACTGCTAAATCCTGAGTTGGAAGGTCTAAGGATTTACAAAAGGCGAGGTACATAAAATGTCCTGCTGCTCCGCTGTCCAAGTATACCGAAGTCATGGTCTCTCTACCATTGAAAGTAATCAAAACCAGAATCAGGACTGAATTTTTGTGAGTAACGGACAGACCTAAGTGGATTTCTCCCTCTTCACTTAGGCCTTGTCTTTTCCCGCTTTTTGAGGGCAAGAGTTTGCCAGATGTCCTTTACCACTACAATAAAGGTACAGACAGAGGATTCGTCTCCTTAGTTTTTCCTCGGCTGAGAGGCAGAACGTCAAAATCTGCATGGGCTCCACTGATGCTGTGATGGGTTTGGCAACGGGAAAGCGGGGACCCATGTTGGCAGCTCTTTCTCCAATCTGCGTTGTCTTATTCGCCGTCCTGATGGCCAAAACAAACTAACTAGCGCCTAATCTATTGGCAACACATCCAGTCTAAGCTGCTGCTTCAATAATAAGAGGTAATTGCTGAACCTCAATAAAAATCAATATATACATAATATTTATGAAGTGCTGCTTACTGGACACAATTATCATAGCATTAATTAAATGAAACAATTCATACATTTATTAATACAATTCAAAGATCATATTATAAAAACAATGTATATTAAAAACATATAACACAGAAAAGTAACTGATTATCACATATTGCACAATAGGTTAGACTCTGCACCTCCCACAGCTGTTAATTTGCTCTCTCCAAACAAGCGGTTATTAGTAGTGCAGTCTAAATATGGTTAGTAAAACAACTTCTTATAGTGTGCACCTGCTCCTCCCCTCTTTCTTTTTTGCTGAAGAACTACAGGTCTCAGCATGGTAGCACCTATTATCAAGCCCCTCCCTTTTCCTGTGTGTGTGTATTTAAGGTACATTCTGAAGGTGAGACCCCTTCATTGGGCTAGCACTATTCCTACCTGCCCCAGGTGATTTTAATTGGTATGGGTCCTTGCATTGCAGTACACACATCTAATGGGCCCTATGATAGGTAAGTCCTAGATAAATTAGTGTGTCAGTATTAGAGATGTTAGGGACCCACCTATATAAGGTTCGCCGTGACGTGGCAGGTTGGAAAACATCTTTGGCCAAACATGTACTAAGAATCCTTACATTTAAAACCATGTTAATTATTTCAGTCTATTATAGATATTTTGATCATTCGTATTCTTAGTGCTTATAGTGTGCACCTGCTCCTACCCCTTTCTTTTTTGCTGTAGAACTACAGGTCTCAGGATGGTAGCACCTATTATCATGATTAATATTAGGATGTGCAGCCCAGCCCCTCCATAGTAAAACAACTTCCCAAGTTTTCAATTTAGTTAGTAGAGTTAAAAATCATGCAGTTTCAACATGTATTTTAATTGTATAAATCCACATTCGATCTCACACAAGCTTCTTTAGTTATCAGGCCTATTTGTACCTTTACAGCTTTCTCCATGTTTTGGCTTTCCTTTATCAGATCTTCCACTCTACGGAGTTATTGTATTCTACTCCTAAGTCCCTGCTGCCCGGATTTTCACCATGTAGTCGATGTGGAGGTTTTGCAAAGAGGAGTTAACTCAGTCCGCGGCTTCAGCTCTCAGACGCCACTCACCGTGTGGTCCCAGCATAGTACTTGGAGATAGTATCCGGAGATAAAATCCTTGAGTGACGCGTTTCCCCGCCTCTCAATTGTGAGTGATCAGCCGCTTCCTCAGACGATATGACACCCTTAGTATCCATCACCTTTTAAACCCTCCTAATTGGCCTAGAGGGTGTTTGCATCATATTCACCTGTGTGTTAATTATTTAATGCAAGTCTCGTTCTAAGGTGCTGTGGCTTGCGTTCCATACCCTGAGTGCATATTATTTATTATTACCATCGAGGGTTGCCATCGATGGTGCAACATTGATGCCCACCAGCAATGGCAAACTACTTGTTTTCAGTCAGACCATCGATGGTTTGCAAACCATCGATGGTCGGTTGCCATCCCATATCAATATATATATCGAACATATATATATATATATACATACAGTATATATGTACACATATATATATATATCTGCTGTTGCTCACACACACGTGTATATATGTATATATACGTGTATATATATATATATATATATATATAGATATATATATAAATATATACACACACATGCGCCTAATTAGCCGTGTGTGATTCGTTTATTCAAATTCAGACGGAGAGGGTATTGTGACGCTATACTTCAACAAGCGAAGCAACAAGTGGATAAAATTCCTCGTGAAGTTCTATTACAGTCTAAACCTAGAGAATCCTCTAAGAATACTGATCGTTTATTTTGGACACTTGAATTTAATACAGCGGATAAAGAAATTAAAAAATCTGTTAAATCACTTTGGCCTGTGATCCAACAAGACAAAGATCTTAAAAAACTTAAACATTCTAGCACTATGTCATGCTATAAGCGTGGAAAAAATTTGAGAGACTTGCTGGTGAGAACGGATATTTCCAACAGACGTTCTCCTAATACTAGGATGAAACCAGGTGGCTGCTATAAGTGTCTTGGCTGCACTACTTGCAGCTACATGATACAAGCAAAAAATGTTTGTCACCCGCACACTGGGAACAAAATTACCATTAGGTTCCCACTGACATGTTCAAGTACCTTTGTGGTTTATTTGATTAAGTGCCCTTGTGGCCTTTGTTATGTCGGTAAGACGATTAGAACATTTAAAGAACGTATGGCACTACATCGATCTGCCATACGCGGTGCATTAAATAACAAAGATATTGATCAGCCAGTTGCACGTCATTTTGTGGAAGCCAAGCACAGCCTAGCGATGTTAAAATATATTATTATCGATCAGGCTCCTGAAGATCCTCGAGGAGGTGATAGAGGAAAGAGACTTTTACAACTGGAAACCCAGTGGATTTTTAAATTAGATACTATTTATCCGAGAGGCTTAAATGAACAGCTAACTTATTCCACATTTTTATGAAGTCCCTTGGTGATTTTGTATAGTTATGATTTATATTACCTTTTCTAATTTGGCTATTATTATATTTCTATGGTGTTTTGATATTTGGATATGTGTTTACAGGTACTGTTTGACTTTATCCTGTGTACATGTATCCTGTATATATACCTTTAGATGTTGTACTTGTTAGATCTATTTTGGTAATTTATCTGTATGCATTTGCATATTTGATTCATGCTCTGATGTCTGCTTGTTTAATATGCACTGGTGTTTTGTTTACTGTCTCCACGTAGCTGTTACCTGGGTTACGGACGCCGGGGAGAGGCGTGTTCCTTTGTGCGATTTCCGGTTGTGACGCGCTCGGGGGCGTGCCACTGTCTAGTGCCGGTGCCTGGCGTGGACGCTGCATGGACCCAGTTGGGGACATACTATATAGGTGAGTGATCTTTGTTGTATGTGCTGTTGTGATATTTTCTTCCTGAGGATGGATTAAAATCCGAAACGTTGAAGGAACTGCGTTTACCTGTGGTATCTTCCTATGTGAAGTCCGTTTGAGTGCCGCTTCTCTCTGGATATATATATATATATATATATATATATATATATATATATATATATACACACACATAATACATTTTTATATATATAAATTGCCTGGCCCCTTATAAAAATGTGCGTTATGGGGGATGAGGAGGGGCGGCTGATGCCGGAGGGAGTGGCCGGATATGTAGAATATGGCCAATGACTGTCGGAGCCGCAGCGGGAGGGTGTCCCGCTGGCGGCCCGGACACATAGCCGCTGCTGCTTCTCAGCGTGATCACTGTTTTGCTGGAGCCGCAGCGGGAGGGTGTCCTGCTGGCGGCCAGGCTATTTAGCAGCAGCGGCGGCTACCAGAGCCGCGCTACTGCTGCTTCTACACAGTGATCACTGTGTCTTCCAGGAGCCGCAGCGGGAGGGTGTCCCGCTGGCGGCTCCGATACATAGCAGCAGCGGCAGCTACCAGAGCCGCCGCTGCTGCTTCTGCTGCTCAGCCAGTGATCACTATGTGATCACTGCTGTGCCGGAGCCACAGCGGGAGGGTGTCCCGCTGGCGGCCCGGCTACTCAGCAGCAGCGGCGGCGGCTACCAGAGCCGCGCTGCTGCTGCTTCTACACAGTAATCACACTGATCACTGTGTGTTCCTGGAGCCGCAGCGGAAGGGTGTTCCGCTGGCGGCTTCGATACATAGCAGCAGCGGCGGCGGCTACCAGAGCCGCCGCTGCTGCTTCTCATTGTAGGGGGTGGGGCCGGCCTTGCTGCCCGATCACCGCTGGCCACAGTGATCGGGTCACAGCAGCAGCCGGGGCTACATGAGCCCTGGCTGCTTCCACTATTGAAGTGGCGCCGGGAGGGGGGTGCCGATTGTGCCCGATCACTGTGGCCAGCAGTGATTGGGAAACACAGTAGGGGGAGTCGCGAGTGTAGAGGGACCAGAAGGTCCCTCTGATATAGGCGGCAGCGGGAAGATTAGCTTCCCATAGCCGCCTAGTAGCCATTTCTGACTGGTCGTATCAGATACGACCATGTCAGGGAAAGCCCAGCCTGGTGTGGTCATATCTGATACGACCGTGCCAGGCAAGTGGTTAAAATACATGTTGGAACTGCATGATTAATCCTATTAACTCTGCTAACAAAATTGTTAAAACTTGAGAAATTGTTTTACTAACAATATTTATACTGCACTACTTGTCACGAAAAAACGTATTTTGCGTCCGCATGGGCATAACTGCGCCGACTACAAATGGTATAAACATGTAACTTGTTGTTTCTTTTTTTTTTTTTCTTTAACTTGGTATGAAATGTTATCTGTGTGTAGAAAATGACAAGCCCTTTGAACATAGGTTGAGAGGTTAAGAAACTTCTGTTGTTAATGTCTGTGGTTTCCTCACTTGAAGCAGGGATCGAAGAGTGGAGTCTGGTTATAACCCCACAGGGGGTTAAGGCTTACAGGCCAAGGAGAGACAGACTGACCAGCAAGGTGTCAAATCTTTCCCCTAGCCAGCTGTAAGGAGTGTCCAGTTCTGTGGACACAGGCCTAATCTCTGAGCTCCAAACAGGATGGAGTGAGCAATGATTAATTAAATTATATAACCCCTGCTCAAATTTCTGGAATTCTAGTTAGGGGGAGTTGACAAGGGTTAAAATCAGCCATGGGGGGGGAGATGAGGGGGGTGCCTGGAGAAACAGGCATAAAACTGTAACTGACCTCTGGGTCAGCGTTTATTTTTAAGGGGCTATCGTGAGGTACAGATTGAATTGGAGTTTGTTTTTAGGGACTGCCTCGTCCCCCAAATCACTTAAGACAATGGTGTGGTTTGTTTCTTCCCTTTTATTTTATATTTGAAATTGTGAGTAATTTGTGTGCAACCTTTTATTTAATATTATTATAATCTTGTAACTTTTTGTAACTAAGCTTTGAAGGTATTCTTGAATTAAAACATAAATTCTAGTTCTGTAACTGTGTTTTTATGACCCAAGGCCTAACTTGGCCCATGTTACCTATTTTTCTAAGTGTTGATAAGTGTGTATGCAGGTGAGGGCAAAAGCTCACCTTATGCTGAAGCATTAAAGTTCCTTCTGCTGGTATCAGCTATCAGGTTTATTTAACCACGTGTTCTGAGTTAACTTGTATAAATCACGGGCGGCGATTCTCAGATTGGCGTATCTGGAGAAATCGGCCGGAGGTCCGTGACATTACTAATAACCGCTTGTTTGGAGAGAGCAACAGCTGTGGGAGGTGTAGAGTCTAACCTATTGTGCAATAAGATATAATCAGTGACTTTTCTGTGTTACAGTCAGATAAATATATATATATATATAAATATTGGGACATTGACAGAATTTTCATATTTTTGCCTCTATTCACCACCACAATGGCTTTGAAATGAAACAAACAAGATGTGTTTTAACTGCAGACTTTCAGATTTAATTTGAGGGTAATTACATCCAAATAAGGTGAATGGTGTAGGAATTACAACGGTTTCTATATGTGCCTCCCACTTTTTAAGGGGCCAAAAGTAATGGGACAAACTAAACAATCCTAAATCTAACTTTCACTGTTTAATATTTTGTTGCAAATCACCTGCACTGTGAAGCGCCGTCCAATGATTCTGAAGCATTTGACTGAATATGAGCAAATAATATTGAGCATATAATAATACAGCAGTCACATCATCAATAATACAAGGGAACCAGTTCCATTGGCAGCCATACATGCCCACGCCATGACACTACCACCACCATGCTTCACTGATGAGGTGGTATGTTTTGGATCATGAGCAGTTCCTTTCCTTCTCCATACTCTTCTCTTCCTATCACTCTGGTACAAGTTGATCTTTGTCTCATCTGTCCATAGGATGTTGTTGTAGAACTGTAATGGCTTTTTTAGATGTTGTTTGGCAAACTGTAATCTGGTCTTCTTGTTTTTGGGGCTCACCAATGGTTTACATCTTGTGGTGAACCCTCTATATTCACTCTTGTGAAGTCTTCTCTTGATTGTTGACTTTGACACATATACACCTACCTCCTGGAGAGTGTTCTTCAGTTGGCCAACTGTTGTGAAGTGGTTTTTCTTCACCAGGGAAATAATTCTTCTATCATCCACCACAGTTGTTTTCCGTGGTCTTCTGGGTCTTTTGGTGTTGCTGAGCTCTCCGGTGCGTTCTTTCTTTTTAAGAATGTTCCAAACAGTTGATTTTACCACACCTAATGTTTTGCTATCTCTCTGATGGCTTTGTTTTGATTTTTCAGCCTAATGATGGCTTGCTTCACTGATAGTGACAGCTCTTTGGATCTCATATTGAGAGCCGACAGCAACTGATTCCAAATGCAAATGTCACACCTAGAATCAACTCCAGACCTTTTACCTGCTTAATTGATAATGAAATAATGAGGGAATAGCCCACACCTGTCCATGAAATAGCTTTTGAGTTGATAGTCCCCATTACTATTTATGCACCTGACTGTATGTTTGTAATATACGTTGTTTTTTTATATGGCCATTGAATTATATACATGTATACAATTGCATAAATGTATAAATTGTTTTATTTCGTTGATGGTGTGATAATTGTATCCAGTAAGCAGCGCTTCATAAATTTGTATTTATCCTGATGGCCAACTGCATAAGACTGCCTAAGGAGTCTGGTGTGGGATATTGGACCAGATTGTCCTTAATCTGTTCAGTGAGACCTAGGTGAAACTGACTTCATAGAGCTGGATCTTTTCCAGTCACAATCGTTAGCCCACATACTAAATTCTTCTTCTGCGGAGTGCACCCCTGTTTGAGTGAGCGCAGATGAGCCTCTGCTGAACTTGCTCTACCAGGGTCATCGTATAGAACTCCGAGAGCAGTAAAGAAGGCATCAACAGACTGTAAAGCCAGATTGACGGGTTGTAAACCAAAAGCCCAAGTCTGTGGGTCGCCCGGCAGGAGAGAGATAATTATTCCCACTCGCTGGGACTCCCGAAGACAAAGGACTGAGCTTGCAGCTTTCCTGAAAATTAAACTTCGTTCGGTCTCCCGCGAATCAATCTGGAAGTTTAGGCTCTCTTACGGCACCTTGGGCTATAAAGACTGACCGAACATCCTCCTCCCGAAGGGTTAATTTCTGTAGCTTCTGAGATGGAGTCTGAATTTGACCGGCTAAAACTTGTGCTGGATTAATGGAGACGGCTCCATAGCAAAAAAAAATTATCTGAGCCGTTTTCTTTTTTTTGCCCGATTGTAATGTTATGATAACCTGAATTATTGTTGTGTAAGACCACTAGAGTCACACTGGCGTGGTTTTCATTCCAATAACAGCCTCCCATTGTTCCGTTAGAGCTGAGGCCCTGATTCAAAGCCGGACGCTCTGACAGAGCGCTCGCTCTGAATCAGGGCCGTCCTTCTTAATTTTTAGAGCGGCTTCCTGGCCGCTCGTATAGCTGTGGGTGACCACCCACAGCTATAGCGAGCGGCCAGGAAGATGGTCGCGATGGTCAAGACCATCGCGACCATCGGGCTTGCGACAAGACCCTTGTGGTAGGGTCTCGTTGCCGCAAGCCCTGGAGTGCTTTCGGCTCTGCAAGAGACAGAAGCACTCCCACCGACATCACTTGTGATGTCAGTGGGGCCGGCCCTAGACGGTAGGCGTTCTCATGGGAACACCTCCGTCTGGGCAGCCACGGCCCCGACCCGCCCACCAAAGGGGGCGTGCTGTCACTCAACATCGACAGCACGCCCCCTTTGTAGCGAGACCCGGAGCGACGGCTTGCCCGTCGCTATCCGGGTCTCGCGCATGCGCACGACGGAGCCGCCTCTGTCGTGCGCATGCGCACTGGGCCAACATCGTCCTCCTTGCGAGCGGGTCTGAATCAGGCCCTGAGCACGCTCACTGGTACTTAGGCAGCACTGAGGTGGTATGAGTAGCTGGGCTGCAGGCTGACGTTGCTGCTCTGAGGTAAAATAAGTAGTGAGGCCACAGGTAGCTGTTGCAGCACTGAAGTGGTATGGGTGGCTGGCCACAGGCTGATAACGCTGCACTGAGATGATATGAGAGGCAGGGCTACAGGTGGATGTTGCTGCACCTCAGGTGATATGAGCGACAGAGCTGCAGGCTGATACCCCTGCTTCGAGAGTACTGTGCAGCTGGTAGCGACTACAGTGATGACTAAGACTAGAACACCAAGAAAAAGGTTCGCAGGATCAAAGCAGAGATTCTACACAACCATGAACAGGACCAGGGTCTTACACACACGGCATAAGCTATAACCAGCAAGGGAGAAGCCCTGACTTCCTTATAAAAGAGAAACTCACCATTGAGATGCAGGAAAGGCCCCTAATTACAGAGTAGAAGCAGCTGCAAGGCTGCACGTAGCTATAGATATCATTGCCTGCAAGCAGCCCCAGCAGTCCCTATGGCTACCCAGTATCCTGATCACCTGGCAACGGCAGCTGGTGCCTTACCATGACATCCTGGTTGCGTAACCCGCGGAATCATCGACCCTTGCTACCGGAATCCGCAGTGTCCCAGTTTCTTGGCAATAAGAGGGACCCTAGCCAGAAGTGAGCTGCAGCTGCGGTTCGTGACACTGGGTCTGTGTCGGTGGATGCAATTTTCCTGGCCTCACAGGCTGCCAGCCTGAGTAAGCTGGAGTTGACTTAGACTGGCCGGTGTTGCCGTCATCATGACCAATTGCTGTCAGGAGGAGTCTGCTTCCTATAGACACCTCCTGCAATATTTAAATATCAGTGAAATAATACTGTTTAGACATCTATATTGAAGATAAATATCATGTTTTCAGTAGTTTAAATACTCAATACTGGCCAACCCTACATTATCATCCTATCTATAGGATCAATGGTATTACTGAATCCAATTTGATATTTTCACCTCTGTCCATTTGTGGACTACTATTATCTCTACCCTTTAGAAATTAATACTTAATTCAAAAACGGGATTCCCAGAGTTTTGTTTTATTTTAATATACACATACCCTAAACCAATGTGAGATGGGACTTAGGGCCTGATTCAGCACGGATCGCACATTTGCATTCGCACGCACCCGCTAGCTGCGAAAATGTGCCAATGAATGCAATTGCACGGCAACCGCAGCACTATACCAAGACGCCCATCACTGTATAAAGCCGCCCATTTCCCATGACATGCATCCGCAAGTCAGTGAAAACATCGCTAACATCGAGTAACATCGGAACCATCCGCACAGTTGTGGTTGACTTGACCCTACATCACAAACAGTTAAAGTTTCTGTCGCAATCTAGACCTCTGCTAGCATATGCAATTGCAGGGGCTTAATTATGCACGCCCCTGTAATAGTGTTCAAATGCATAGGCACGCCTGCGTTCCTTCGAACCCCCCCCTCTCCACCCCCAAACTGTCACTTCCTGTCAATCACAATGAGATGTAACTGTGTGCTCACTGTGATCGCTTCCCGATCGCAGCGGCCGGTTCGTGCACGCACACTGCGATGCATACACATTGGCAGAGCATAAAACATCGACTGGCTGTGAGTGAACGCAGCCGTGCGATCCAACCCGAATGAGGTCCTTCATTTTAACGTATAAGTAAAATTTTATTGTCTTCATCAATCAACTTTCGATGCTTTGCACACTACATGACTGTTTATCGGCAATGGTTTAAACTGAAAAACACAATTGTCTGCGTACTTCTCCGATGTTAGAAGATCAGCACATGCGCAGGATCTGTACTGCTCATACGCCGGTGTTCTAATGCGAGATCTCTTGCAGTTCCCAAAAGCCGCAGCCAGATAGACAAGCTGCAGTTGGTTGGGGGCGGGGAGTGGGTGGCCCCGGCCTGTATTCCTGGAAATGGGGGTGTATTGTCCTACTTTTCTGGGAGTGTCGAGGCCAGGGTCTGCTTCGGAAGAGGCAGATTTCCTGGACTCGGTTGAGCAGGTACAGTAAAACAGCCATTCTGAGTAGCCTTTCTTTGATGGTCGAGAAGGTGATATGATGCTGTATGCAGAACTCAGATCTGCGATGCTGTCAGGAGGCATCTTTTGATGCATTCTTCTGCATTAGCATATTAAAGCATAGCTGCAGCACCCAACTATGAATTATGCTCTAGATTTCCTGAACAGGAGCAAACAGCTGCATGTGTTAGGTGTCTGACTGACAGGTGAATTTAACTGAAAATGTACATATACTTTAATCCTTTATGTAGATTACAAACTGAGGCGCTGGAATCAAACACAGCTGTCCGGCAACCCCCTCCCCCCCCACCCCCCTGACCATCCCCAATATCTGGTGATGGTAAGGAAACACTGGATCATCTCCATTGTAGTGTTAGCCATTAGAACAAAACCATCAATGGTATCAATGACACACATTTGATTCCCATCCCTACAAGAGAGATCCTTCTTGGGCTAGCTTTAGATGTCTCATGTTTTGTGTTGGTCATTTCCCTTCACCACTCACTATTAGACTGCCTGGGGTGGGAAAATTCTCTGCAGACTCACATCTGTTGGAGCGAGTCAGGCCCCCGGATTTAGGTTGGTAGCACAAATATGATATGCTTGGGCTGTCATCTTTTCTCACAGTTTACAAAATTTTCTCCAGCCAGAGCTGTGGTGATCTTTGAGAACTGCCTCGGACTGGGTGACTTGAGGTTGGCTATAAGCACTAGAGTGTTGTTACTTACTTGTGGATGGGGTACTTTATGAGCAGTACAGGGTTGTCCCCCTGCTCATACAGTCCTTCAGTCAGTGTGGCTGGACAGCTACATAATGTTGTACTTTTATGACAGATTCTTCCAACGTGTAATCCTCTCGGTCCGTTGGCCTTGGTATTGTTTCTGGCAAAATAGGTCAAATACCTCTTCCTGGGTCTGGACATGTCACCACGCATGCCCATTTGCCCATGTCACTAGGTATTGCTGCTGCTCGTGCTGAATGGAAAACTCCTCATGTGCAATATTATATTAATATATAATTGGGTAATTCCCAAAACTATTGCTTTTAAGTCTCTGTCTAGTATACTCTGCACAGCCCTCAAGGGTCACTCCAAGATAAACCTCCACCACATGTTTCTGCAGTGTGGAGAACCAAATGTTTCACCCAATAAATCTTCGGAAGGCAATGGAACCTGCAGATCATCTACACAACTGCAGATAAACAACATTATTCCCAAAAGCGTCCACAAATTTGAAAATATAAAGTACCTCAGCTTGTACTTTTTCATGAAGTGCTACAGACAGGGTAGCCAGCAGGGTGGGACTGCCAGGACTGAAGTCCCAGTCCTGGACAGAGAGGGAGCACACCCTTTGCTTCTGCCACCAATACTTGGAGAGCTGCACAGTGGCAGAACTCCAGGAGGACAAGGAAGCATTGACCTCTGGGCGACACCTGTCAAGGGGGCACAAAGAGATCCATCTATAACCACTGCCAGCAACCTGCTGATCACTGCAGCGGTATAGGCAGGAGTTATACAGTAGATGGTTCTATCCTTGCCATCACTGTGCGGTCCATCTGGGCATCCACTTGCCGTCGGTTGCCTGGCGCAATAAAGTTTGATTTATTTATTTTTATTGAGACAATACATGCGCCACACCACTGACAGGAGATGGCCGCAAAGCGAAGAGGAGACAGAAGACACAGTAGAAGATAAATGTCTTTGGGCTGCAGAGTGCTAGATGTGGATGCTGGCTAGAGACAGACGGGGTGCTGGTTGGGGGGGACAGAAGGGGTCCTAGCTAGGGGACAGAAGGGGTGCTGGCTGGGGAGACAGGAGGGGTGTTGGCTAGGGAGAGAGGAGGGGTACTGGCTGGAGAGACATAATGGGGTTGGCTGGAGTGACACTGTGGGGGTGGAGTTGCAGAAACATGATGTGGGGGGCTGCCTAATTTGTCAGTCCCAGGCCCCACAATTTCTGATGTCAGTCCTGAGTGCAGGTCATGGCACTAACTTATTGCTCCATGCCCAAACAACAAGGAACAGCTCTGCTTTGAATGCACAATACCTAAAGTAGTCAGCAAAACTACATGGTCCTAACTAGGGACTAAAAGAGTTTTGGCTTTGTTGTAGAGGCTTGGCACCATCTATAAGTTAAGTTTTACTCCAGGAGGGTTGAAACCAGATTTTGAGGGCATTGGACCTCATTCAGACCCGGTCGCAAGCGCTGAGCGCTCGCAAGCGGGTCGATGTTTAGGCCCTGCGCATGCGCATTGGCCGCAATACGCGTGCGCAAGCCCCGGAGCGAGAGAGAAATTCTCTCGCTCCGGGGCTCACTACAAAAATGGGCGGCTCTCGATGTTGATCGACAGCTCGACCCGTTTTGTAGGCGTGGCGGGGGGGTGGTTTCACAAACGGAGGCGTTTTGTGGGCGGCCGCACTGACATCAGCAGTGATGTCAGTGGGGAGCTTCCTGCTTGATCAGAGCAGGAAGCTCCCTGGGGCTTGCGGTTGCCGAGACCCAACCTTAGGGTCTCGTCGCAAGCCCCGATGGTCGCGATGGTCTTGACCATCGCAGCCATCAACCTGGTCGGTCGGTAAAGCTGTGGGTGGTAACCCACAGCTTAACTAGAGACCACTTGAAAAGTCAAGCGGCCGCCCTCATTCAGAGCGGGCGCTCGCTTCTTGCGAACGCCTCTGAATGAGGGCGCAAGGAAGCAAAATTCCTTCCATAATCACTTAAAGCCTTACAGAATAACCAGGAACTGGAGGAGCCCCTTTCTATCTCTCAGACTTGCAACCGGAGGAGTGACTGTTTCGACCACCTAGGACTCCTGGTAAGCATTTTTAATCTACACACAAATATTTAAATATCTCTCCCCAAAAGAAGGCATGAGGAATTCAGTAAATGTTTTATATAATTGACTTAAAAGCTATAATTCTAATTAGCTCCAACACCCTTAAAAATATACTTACACCACATACTGCAGAATGTAGATAAGTTTAAACACTACCAGTGGATACCAGTTGTTCATTACAGAGGGACATGCAGGACTACAGCAACTTTTGTGAGTGCCAATGTTCAAAAAATATATGAAACTTTACTAGAAAATGTGTGAAAATGAGTGAAATAAATGAGAAATTTAGCTCCCTTGGTAACACAACGCTGTATGACAAAGGGACCTATTTATTAAATAATATTTGCAGCATATGCCCCCAAAACATTGGTTTTATGTATCTCCTGTATGTATGAAGAAGGGATTGCAGCATATATCGCAGATATCTGCTGTGGTCTCTACATTTCCGACAGCAGCTGCAGCCCCAGAGTTTGGCCCAGACAGCTAATGTCATCTGAAGATAGTGTTATTCGCTGTAGCTTATGGGCTACATTTTGCATATTTACCAGGAGAGAATTACTCCAGAACGCTTCCAGGCAATTACTACATCACACAGGTAATCAGCAGACTGCGCATGCACAGTAGCGAGCCAGGGGTCACCCTATGGTTAGGTCTACATTTGGGTGCTACAAAGGACCTCTGACGTCACATCCACGTGACCTGTGACAAAATGGGGAGGGGAAAGGATCCAAACAGGGGGCCAAAAGTGTCTCCTCGCAGCCTCGCTTCGCTCGCCACTCTTCTGGCACGATGGCTCGCCACAATATATTCCCCCTCTATGCCCAGGTGGATGGTAACACCGGAGCAGTCTGGCGCTGCTAAAGCAATCATATGGTTGCAACGTCAGAGAGGTCCTTTCTCCAACTAGAACCATCCCACTATAGTAGTGAAGTGATTGCTAATGTGATCATTTCACTACTAATGCCGCGTATCCACTTGTCGACTGAGGAACGTTTGAACGATTATGACATCGTAATCGTTCAGTCGTTCCTCATCCTGTAGGTGCCCACACATAGGTTGTTCAGTGCAGGCACCCTCCCTCATCCCCGAACATGCCCAATCTGTCGTTATAGGCCGACTGACCGGCATGTTCAGATGATTGATGTCGGAAACGACCAACGTGCTTCGCATTAAAGTGCCCGATTTATGTATGATTAATGACCGATTGAATGATTACGATGTTGTAACCATTCAATCACTCTGTTTAATCTGCAAGTGGATACGTGGCTTTACACATCGTTCTGCAAGTGTTTTCTATACATTCGGGGGCGGTAAATAATTTCTTATTGCTGCTAAGAGTGGCCATAAGAACTTACAATTATTGGGTCTAAAACCCGATAATTGATAAATATCATATGCTTCTGTTATCTAGCATGTGCAAAATATAGTTGTTTTGGTTTATTTTTCTATTAGAAAACTGTAAGCTTAATTCATTGTTTTTTTCTGATGTTGAAAGTAGGCAAAAAAAATGAAAAGTTAAAATTAAAAAATAAAAAACATTGCTGCATAGACACGATAGACACACAACACAAAGTATAATGATATTATAACTACTGTACTTGGCACTGGCAGAGAGAGCTGAGGTCCGTCCGTGCTGCAGGCGGCGCCTTATAACAGACGCACAGTGGCAGCGCTGGCTGGATGTGCTGTGTGTAAGGCGCCTTTAATCAGCAAGCAGTGGGCGGGGTCACTGGTGTACTCTGTGCTGCTGAGTGTACGTGCTGCGGACACCTGGCCTGAGCGTAGACATACAGCACCAGCGAGAAGCATGGACACGGCGGGGAAGGTGAGCTGATAGTAGTTAGGAAAGGACCTGTACACCTTGCCAGTCCCCGGAGTTACATTGTAAGGAGAAGGTTGTGTCTAGCTGCTAGCAGCTGTGTGCATGAGCCAGTGACTTTCTACTGCTGTGGTGATACTCTGCTCTGCAGGGCTGACACTCCAAGAACAGACAGTTTTATTAAACTGCGATAGACACTAACTCCTTAGTCTGTAACATGGTTACTGATGCTAAACTGCAATTTCTATTTATTCTGCATTGAATTTGTTTCATTTTTCATGTACTACCTATAGTATATATTATAAACAGTAATAAAAAACAATAAAGGACATATGCTTACAAGAGGTATTAAGTTATCTGCAGTGCTGGTAGCTAACAATTGATCTAATACTGTATATGGTTTTATGGGAATGGGATTGAAATACCCACGGCTCAACAGCTGCTGGTTAAAATCCCGACAGCGGAAGGATGACAGTAGGAGATCCCGGCGGCCGGTGGTAAGTATCCTAACCCTCGGTATTTCGATGCCTATCTTAAATCCCGTGTCGGGCAGGTAGTGTTGGGATTTAAACCGGCAGCATTGCGTCTGCTGGTGTTTTAACTACATCCTGGTTTTATGACTTATTGATATTAAGATTTGCTTCAAATAGATCCTGTATCTGATTGTCATTAACTGACCCTTACCACTTAACTATCTTTGTGCTATCTATATATCTGTGCTCTTTTTCTGTTTATATTTAGCTTCTCACAATGTTGGGGAGATGTTTCAAAGCTTGGAGAGATAAAGTACCATCCAATCAGCTCCTGTCATTTTTCAAACGTAGCCTGTAAAATGGCAGTCAGACACTGATTGCTGGTACTGTATGTTATCTCTCTCCAAGCTTTGATACATCTACCCCCTCTGTGTTCCTATCTCAGTATCGGATTTCTATTTTTTATACTTTTTTCTTTTTATAGGTCATCAAATGCAAAGCTGCAGTTGCCTGGGAAGCAGGGAAGCCTCTGTCAATTGAAGAAGTTGAAGTGTCACCACCTAAAGCTCACGAAGTCCGAATTAAGGTAACTCATCTTAAGGCCCCCATACATCAGCAATCGTGCAATTGCAATCGATTGTGTATAAAAATCTTTCCCTTTTTCAATCGATTGCAAATTGCACCAATGCTGCAATCAATTGCTGATGTATGGGGGCCTTTATACATTGCTCTCTGAATGTATAGAAATGGGACTGCAGGGTGAAACCAGAATATAACGCGCTTCCTATGTGAGTAGTTTGACTCTTTATAATGATGCCAATAAATGTAAGTCTTTTATTTTGCACTTATGGGGCTTATGTACTAAAAATCAAAGTGCCACAATATTTTAATTCCATATATTCACGTGTAAAATTATTATTTATTTATTTTTTCTTCCCCTAGCTATGTAATACTAAAATCTAGAAGGAACCCTCCTGGTGTGGGTTAGGTTTAGGGTGCGGGAAGGGGGCATTAGGGTTAGGCACCACTGGGGGGAGGTTAGGCTTAGCAACTCGGTGTTCTCCCCAGAAATTTTTTCCAGCCGGGTGGCATCCGAAAGTAGCCGGGTGGGGGCCTTTGCAATTATGCGCGTGCCGGGAAAAGGGCAATCTCCCTTACCAATCCAGCCCGACAGGTCTCAGGCTGCTCCCCCACTGGCTCTCAGTCAAAAGTGCCCATTATACAGTGCCCCCTGTAGTTTTTCCCTTTATGCATTGCCCCCTGTAGTTTAACTTTGCCCTTATGCATTGCCCCCTGGCTGAAGTAGTGCCCCCAGACTGGTCTCTTATGTAATGCCCCCAGACTGGCCCCTTATGCAGTGCCCCCAGGCTTAAATAGTGTCCCTTATGCAGTGCCCCCAGGCTGGTCCCTTATGCAGTGCCCCCAGGTTTAATAGTGTCCCTTATGCAGTGCCCCCAGGCTGGCCTCTTATGCAGTGCCCCCAGGTTTAATAGTGTCCCTTATGCAGTGCTCCCAGACTGGTCCTGGCCCCAGCCCAGCACTTACCTGTACTTGCTGGCTGCCTCGCGCTGACTGGATCTAACTAGATCCAGCAGGCGCGCGGGGCAGGCTCCTCATTTCGCGGGTGACGTCATGACGTCACCCGTGCAGTGCCTCTGGGAACGCTGGCCTCTGAAGCGATCGGAGGCTTCTTTAGCCTCCAGTCAATTCAGAGGCCAGCGTTCCACAGCGGGAGTCGACGGGAGAAAAGTGGCAGGCTGCTTCTGCCGGGCAATGCGCCCGCAGAAAACAGCCTGGGGAGAACACTGCAACAAGGGCAGGGGGTTAGGGTTAGGCACCACTAAGGAAGAGTTAGAGGGGGAGTGGGGGGGGGGGTTTAATATACTTATGATCCACTGTCGGAATGTTCAGCTTTTGGCATGCCATGCTACTCAGCCGCCAGTATTTAATACCCGACCCACACTGATGTCCTAGTTTATTTCTGTATGTATATAAATGTGAATGAGTTTTTGTTTGTTTTTTATTGCCATTCCCCTTATGCAAATCTTTGCAGATCAGCTCCACTGCTGTGTGCCATACTGATGCCTACACTTTAAGTGGGGCTGACCCTGAAGGATGTTTCCCAGTGATACTTGGCCATGAAGGAGCTGGCATTGTAGAGAGTGTAGGAGAAGGTGTTACAAAAGTTAAAGCTGGTGAGTATATTTATACTATAATTACATGAAGCAAAGTAATATAGATCTATTTACTATATTCAACCCCTTAAGTATTCTTTTGATTTGTCTGTAGTACAAATGATTGTTTCAGGTTAACCGCGAAGCAGGTTGTCTTGCAGTATCTCCCTGTGCGAAAAAAAATATATATATATATATAACATTTTTTTATTATTATTTTTTTTACCAGTCAAAAGTCTGGACACACCTTCTCATTCAAAGGTTTTTGTTTAATGAAATTATTTTCCACATAGTAGATTAATACTGAAGACCTCAAAACTATGACAGAACACACATGGAATTATGTTGTAAACAAAAAAGAATTAAACAAATCACAATATGTTTTTTTTGTATTTTAGATTCCTCAAAGTAGCCCCCTTTTGCTTGGATGACAGCTTTGCACACTCTTGGCATTCTCTCAGTCGGCTTCATGAGGTAGTCTCCTGGAATAATTTTCCAACAGTCCTGATGGAATTCCCAGAGGTGCTGAGCACTTGTTGGCTGCTTTTCCTTCACTCTGTGGTCCAGCTCGATTGGGTTTAGGTCGGGTGAGTGTGGAGGCCAGATCATCTGACACAGCACTCCATCACTTTCCTTCTAGGTCAAGTAGCCCTTACATAGCCTGGAGGTGTGTTTGGGGTCATTATCTTGTTGAAAAACAAATGATGGTGCCAGTAAGCGCAAACCAGATGGGATGGCATGGCGCTGCAGAATGCTGTGGTAGCCATGCTGGCTAAGTGTACCTTGAATTTTGAATAAATCACCGACAGTGTCACCAGCAAAACAACCCCACACTATCACACCTCCTCCTCCATGCTTCACAGTGGGAACCACACATGCAGAAACCATCCGCTCACCTTCTCTGCGGCTCACAAAGACACGGCGGTTGGAACCAAAAATCTCTTTGGACTCATGAGACCAAAGTACAGATTTCCACTGGTCCAATGTCCATTCCATGTGTTTCTTGGCCCAAACAATTCTCTTCTTGTTTCTCATCCTCATTCTCATTGGCTTCTTCACGGCAATACGACCATGAAGGTCTGATTCACGCAGTCTCCTGTGAACAGTTGATGTTGAGATTTGTCTGCTACTTGAACTCTGTGAAGACTTTATGTGGTCTCTAATCTGAGGTGCTGTTAAGTAGCGGTTTCTGAGGCTGGTAACTCTAATGAACTTTTCCTCTGCAGCAGAGGTAACTCTTGGTCTTCCTTTCCTGGGGCGGTCCTCATGAGAGCCAGTTTCATCATAGCGTTTGATGGTTTTTGCAACTGCACTTGAGGATACATTCAAAGCTCTTGAAATTTTCCGTATCGACTGACCTTCATGTCTTGAGGTGCATACACAGGGTCAGATTTGTCAGATGAACGATTTGACCAACGATTTGAACTACAAACGATTTTTGACTGCATTAAAATGAATGGCATCGTCCAAACCAGACTGCTAACATGTCAGATATCTTGATCTGACAAGCGGGGAACGCTCACCGTTCATCTGACAAACATGTCAGATATGTCAGATTTTCCTTCAGACATGAACGATTTTTAAAATCGTTATCGTTTTATTATATATATTTTTTTTTTTTTCTGCTACATCCATCGGTCCTTTCAACAACATTTTAACATGAGGCCCAGTTCCTGCTGAGGAAAAGTATGCCCATAACATGATGCCTCCACCCACCATACCTCACAGTTGGCACAGCGTCTGCTGACAAATAGCCACTGTTAGGTTTGTGCCACACAAGTGTTTTGAATTGGGATCAGAGAGCTCTTATTTTTGTTTTATCTGACCACAAAACATTATGCCACATTTTAGCTGGGTCACTGTTGTTTTCTGGCCAACTCCAGGCCAGTTGTCTCACTTTAGCTTCACTTTCTCTCTGAGTTTTGAGAGATGGCCATGTCTGGGCAGTACCTGGGTGGTACATTGCAGCTTACGTTTCCTCACAGTTCATCCAACAGTGCTCACTAGGATTTCCAAGCACTTGGATATTATTTTGTAGTCTTTTCCTATCTTGGAATGCTCTTTGGTTTGCATATTCACATCTTTCCTTCAGATTTAAAGTATGACCAATGCTATTTGAGTTATGGGGGTCTGTTTATCAATAAAACCTGGAGTTTTTTAATGACTCTCAGAGGCTAATTGAAAGCCAATTGTTAAGGCAAAATCTTTCACCTGTGTAAACTTGGAGCTTCCACAGCACACGGGTTGTGCAGCTTTAATCATGCAGTCATTGCATCAAAAACGCATGTTCCATCAAGGCTTACTAAAGCTAACCATACACTGGGCGATTTTTAACACTATTTTGGCAGTTTCTACAGGTTGGACAGACCAATCGTTTGCAAATAGTTGTATTTTGAGTCTTCTGCGACCCCTGATGCGCGTTCCCGCTGTCGTCTAGTTGGATCGCAGATCAGATGGTGTTGCAGAGAGATCTCAACTGATCGTGTACACTTCTATGCATCTTATCTTATGATCTTAATGATCAATCGTACACCATTTGACCACATCTTATAAAGAATTTCAAGGGAAGTATTTCAAGGGAAATCATACAACTGATCTTACCAACTTTGAATCTCACAGTGTATGGGAGCCTTAATACCCCTTTCAGACTTTAGATCGGGCAGATTCCTGGGTCTCAGCCCTACCCTGGTAAAGAGCAGGGTCGTGGACCCAGGACTTCGCCCAGTTGCTTGCATTCACATATAGCAAAACCCAGGGTCACTGCTCGTTCAAGTGCAGAAGCACTGGTTTTTGCCCTATGGGCCGGATTCAATTAGATGCGAAAAAGCGATCGCATGGTGAAGTTATCGCCGCATTCGCCAGTTTTGATGCCCTATTTTTCCCATACTATCTCAGTGCGCAGTCCAGCTTTTTACCCTATTCAATTGCAAAAACGCATATGTGAAAACTGTGAATGGCAAAACAAGCGAAAAGTACAGCATTTTTTGAGGAAATCTGTCTGTACCCCATAAAAAAGCCTAACTGACACTGGTAATCAATATAGAAGTGTGTTAATAACCCTAATAAAAATATTTTGGGTTCTTAAATTGAGTCAAATGTCTGTTATATGCATATTAGCATAAGTGTTAAAATGATATAAAGCAATTTCTTTTGGAAAAAATAATTGCTGTAGTTAAATTGGGGGTACATCAAAATGGGTGCTAGTATATTTTTGTGGCTATAAAGTGCAGTTTTAAAAAAATGTTAACAATACACCTGCTGTAGCCACCTGCAATCCTAAAAACACATGTTCCAATCATACAGCTCCCGAAAATACCTGACCCAGTACTTTAAACCCATTTTCCAACCCTTTTTTTTTTTTTTTTGGTAAATTTTCACCCCAAAAATGACATAGTCATTATTAGGGTAATTAAGTCCATTAATTTTTTTTTTTATTTATTTTTGCCATATGTCAATAGTGTGGTGTCCAAAGGGATCTGAACAAAATCCCCACATTTTTAGCCAAAAATAAGGATTTGCACATTTTATCACCTGCTCTGAGATGGTGAAAACTTTTTGCCAGTTTCTGCCTATGGAGTTTACGCACGTGGGTAGCGCGATACGCTGGTATGCGCAAAAAGATCGCATCGGCAGACACTTGCCGCCAAATAATACTTTAAGCACCTACTTGAATCCGGCCCTGTGTGAAAGGGGTATAATTTTCATGAATAAATGCCAAGATGTACATATGACTCTTAAGTGAACACAATGTAGGACACAAGTTGTGGATTCATGGACGAACTGGCATTTGCTCTGATGACTTGTGTGTACTTAAGCCGCGTATCGACTTGCAGATAGTAGAACGACCGTACCTTTACAACATCGTAATCGTACAGTCGTTCCTCATCCTCTGCGGTGCCTACACTGAACGATATGTCGTTCAGTGCAGGCACCCTCCCTCATCCCTGAACATGGCCAATCTGTCGTTATCGGCAGATTGACCGTCATGTTCAGGCGATGATTGATTTCGGAAACGACAAGCGGGAGCGTGCATTGCTGGTAATTTCCGACATTGAACTGCCCGATTTATGCACGATTAATGAGCGATTGAACGATTACGATGTCGTAATCGTTCAATCGCTCATTTATATCTGCAAGTGGATACGCGGCTTTACAGGAGGTGTGTAATTGAAAGAGGTTGTAATGTTGCATTCAGAGTGTGGTGAATGCTGGGTAATGTTTTATGGGTGGTTATAATGTCTTATAAAAGTGTCATGATGTAAGTAAGCATGGTAGGTCTGCTGTAAATTTTTGGCACCCTTGACACACAGAAATAAAATTCTCGCAAGTCTTTCTCATTGTCATGGTTTTATAGTGCTTATACCAGGATGATTATGCCTGTTCAGTTTCAATCCCATTCCACATGCTCCTCATATAAACTGGCTTAATGAAGATAATAAAAACTATACATATTTCTGCCTGAAGTTTTCTAAGCTCTGTGGCATTTTATTTGTTTATAATCCTGCAGCAGACTTGGCCTCGTATAGCTCTCATCCACTGACTACGAATGTACCAATGTGCAATTCCTTCAGTTCATTTTGCAGTTTTCTCTTGAACAACTATTGTGTATTCATCCTCATTGCTACCTAAAGGGTTTGTTTTTAGTTGAACCCATTCCCAGAAATTTGTTCCTATCACACCTAGCAGGTGGGTGTTATTGGGCTGGAATTAGTGTTTGAGATTCAGGGGATTTCAATTGTTGATGATCGGTTGTGAGTGCTGCGTGCACCAATTACTTATACCTCTTTTCCAATTCACTGCTGGGTCGCACCCAGGATTATGTTCACGCGCTCATCTCCGGTGCGACCTGGCTGAGACCCCATTACTGACAGGCGGCCCGACCCAGCACTAATGCCGGGTCAATGACGTAATCGGCATCACATGGTGAGTACTTGGGGGTAGGGAGGGGGAAAGAGTAGATAACACCTGGGGCAGTACTAGGGGAAAGGAGGGGGGGTTAGAGGCAGGCAGTGCTAGGGAAGGGGGCAAAGATAGATGGCAGCTATAGCAGTACTGGGGAGCAAAGAGGGGTTGAGGCAGTGCTGGCGGTAGGGAGGTTTTCATGATGGAAGCTGGGGCAGTACTAGTGGTAGGGAGGGAGTCAAAGGAAGATGGCAGTTGGGGCAGTGATTAACACCATTCTCCTGCTGGGAGCCCCTTCTGGGTCACTGTTGTATGTTTCTAGCTTGAGCTGTAGCCCTAGTGTGTCCCTCAGCAGCCAGGTGTAGACCTCCTGTTCCGGGCAGTGTCCACCTCCCTGGCCTCCTGTGTTGAGCCACAGGTGGACTTCAAGTTACAGATGGTATCCCCTTACTTGTATATCCCCGTTAGCTTACTTACCTCTGAGTGATCTCCCTTGGACTGTGTGGAGAGGACTTCATGCTGGTAATTCTGTGTCCCGGGATTCAGCACATGATGGGAGGAGAGGCCAAATGCCGACAGCCAGAAGCTTGAAGCTGCGGGGCATACTGGAGGCTGAGTGAGGTGGCCAGTGGCGCACTGACCGTAACGTCAGCTGTGCCGGACCCAGGCGCAAGTCAAGTTCCCCGTGGCTGGATCCAAGCACTGCTGCCAGCGGCTTGAGGGCAGCGCAAGAAAGTGCCCCATGTCGGCCGCACTGGAGCCGACCCTGCCTGACCGGACACTTCAGGGCAGATTACATGCGACTGGTCACACAGGCTGATTGTCCCCTGGAGAAAGGTAGAGGACCCTGCAATCACAACCAGTAGCAGCCTTCGATAATAACCTAGTGGCCGTCACGTTTGGAGGCATTAGGGGAATTGGCCGGCAGGGCTCAAGTGGTGATTGGACAAGAAGACCCTGAGGACTCCTGTGATTTGTTGGGGAGATGCTGAGGACTGTTATTGGCTGCTGCGGCGCACACAGATCAGTGACTCACAGCGCGTCCTGCTGGACCTGCCCCTCACTGCTTGTAACGTGGAAAAACTCGCTATAGCGCGTATTTTGTGATCACTGAGGTTGAACACGCGTTCAACCTTTCCTGTGACCAGGGTTGAAATGCCAGGTCACTCAACGTAGGTTATTTCAAGCTGGTCCTTTAACGCTGCATAGTAACCCAGGTTGCTGCATGTTCACATGCAATAACTTGTGTTTTCTACTTCAGGGTCCATAGGGTATCCACAGGATACCTTGGGGGTATAGGTGTGACGTCAGTCGCAGGGCACCAAAGAGTTAAGCTTTCAGCCTCCCAGGATGCACTAGGTCCCCCTCCTATACCCCGCCCCCGGGCCAAGGCACCTCAGTTTAGTTTGGTGCCCGGCCGGAGTCGGGTGCACCTGTTGGAGTGGGGGCTAGAAGAGCCCCTGAAGCTTATTCTTCATGCAGCTGTGGCTGCACATCTGGATGAACAGCATGGACAGTCAGTCCTGACGTCCATGCTGTCTTCCCTACACCCCGCCGGTACCAGAACGCCGGTACTGATCCGGGGATGCTGGTGGGCGTCTGGGGTCACAGCTAGCGGTGACCCCAGATGCTCCGGACCATGGCCGGATTCAAGGGGGACAGAGGTAAGCAGCGGGGTCCCGCGGTGGGTCCCCGCTGATCACATGGTCCTAAGTCCCCAGGCAGGGGGCTCCCTGGGGACTGGCTGCAGCGTGGAGCCAGGCGACCAACCTGCGCTTCCACTACCCCCTGGGACAGCGGACCGCAGCAGAGCGGTAGCGCTGCGGCGTCCCAGGGGTTAAATGCATGCCAGGGGAGCGCGCCTTCCCTGTCTCACAGCCGGCGCCTCCCCCGCTGCACACAGCCCTCTCTGCATGCTGCCGACTGGTCCTGTGGCAGCGCTCCTCCCCCAGGCCAGCCTCCTCTCTGCTCCTCGGCGGCCATCTTCTCCAGAACGCATGGTGAACGCTGCTGGAAGCGCTGGACGGAAGCATCGTGGTCTGGGTCCCCCCGCATACCTCTCCTCCGCTGTGGTCAGGTCTGTGTATGCAGCGCTGTGTCCTACCAGGCCCTGTGTCTGTGTAGTTGAGTGATCAGCGCTGTTAGTGCAGGAATTGTTATTTTTCTGCATTGTATGTGACTGTGCTAGCGCTGCTGCCTGTAATCTTTCCTTCTCTAAACTGTCAGCTTTATTACTGTCCCTGTTCTTTCTGCTAAAGCCCTTGCGGTGCGGTGCTGCAGGGTGGTCTCTCGCCTATTTAATACTTAATTGGTGAGAGAGGTCACATACGTGGTGCCATCATGTCTGAAAGTGATTTTCCCCTCCGGCTACAGTGTACCACGTGCAAAGTACCGTTAGCGGAGGGGGAGGGTAGCGCGGAGGGCCTTTGCCGGCAGTGTTTGTCCATGGCGCGGCCTATTACGGTTACAGCACCGGTACAGGAGCCGCCCTGGGCTTGTTTCGCTCAGGCGTTAACAGCTTTAGTGGGCCAGTTAGCTCCGCAGCCCGCGTTTACTCCGATGGGTTTGTCCCAGCAGTCTGTGGTGTCGTCACCCATGCAGGGGTTCCCACGACAATTGGTGGTACCCCACAGTCTCCCTATTTCCCCGCTCCCGGGTTCTCAGGAGCCAGCGTGGGTTAACTCCCTGACGAGTTCTGTACAGCACTTGTCGGATGTGTTGCAAGGGGAGTCTGTGATGCGGTCTCATAAAAGGCCGGTGGCGTCTCTGTCCGCTCCTTATGAGGATGACGAAGGGACGTCTGATGATGGGGAGATTCTAGATCCTTACGATCAGGAACCTCTCCATACTAAGGACGCTGATGCTAAGTCCAAAGTATATATTCCTGGACTTATTCGGGCGGTCCGCACAGCCTTGGTGATTGAGGACGAAGTTCCCCCAGCGGCTAAATCTAAGTATGCCTTTTTCAAAGATGTGAAGGGCGATGCCACAGTCTTTCCTCTTTCGGGTCAGTTGGTGGACCATTTAGAGGAGGCGTGGAAACAACCGGGCAAAAGATACCAGCCGCAGAGACGCCTGGCGGTGGCTTATCCGTTCGCGGATAATTATTTTGCGAAGTGGGAATCCCCTCCACAGGTGGATTCTCACGTGACCCGTCTTGTCCGTAGTGCCACATTGCCGATGCCATCCATGTCCTCCCTTAAGGATGCTACGGACCGCAAGGTAGAAATCTGCCTGAAGTCCGCTTATTCCCTTGCTGGGGGGGCAGCACGGCCGGCTATGGCCATTTGCTGGGTTGCCAGAGCGATGGAGCGCTGGGCGGATTCATTAGAGGCTTCTTTTGAATCCGACTGTCCGGCCGATCAGGCGGAGTTGATTGGCAATCTCCGTGATTCGGCCACCTACATCAACGAGGCGGCTCTAGACATTAGTACTCTGGTGTCTAGAATTTCTTCAGCAGCGGTAGCTGCTCGTCGCACCTTGTGGCTGCGATCCTGGAAGGCGGACGCAGATTCCAAGAAAGGTCTGGAAGCGTTGCCGTTTACCGGAGAAGTTCTCTTCGGTCCGGATCTGGATAAGATTGTGGCCACGCTGGCGGCAGCCAAATCTGCCTGTCTCCCGTCGGCCGCTGCTCCTTCTGGTTCGGGACCATCGTCCTTTCGGTCATCTAGGGCCCAGGGCAGGCCCAAACCACAGTCGTTTCCTCGACAGGCTGGCCCTAAGAAATCGGTCAAGCCCCGGAAGCAGGCATGGAGTACCAGACGTCCGGCCCCCAAGCCAGATGACAAGCCTGCGGCCTGACGGTCCGGGCCTCCCTTTGGGGGATCCCAGGGTGGGAGGCCGCCTGCTACAGTTCGCCCAGTGTTGGTCGACCACTACGACAGACACTTGGGTTCTGGAGGTGGTTTCCCACGGATACGCCCTCTCCTTCCGGCACAGACCCCCGGCTCGCTTCTTCACCACGGGTCTCCCATCAGACCGGAACAAGGCTACGGAGCTGCGGAAGGTATTGCACACTATGCTCCAGGCTGGAGTTATAGTGGCGGTTCCATTCTCCCAGAGGGGCCAGGGTTTCTATTCAAATCTATTTTTGGTACAGAAACCCAATGGGTCATATCGTCCGATTCTCAACCTCAAAGCACTCAACAAGTCTTTGCGGGTCCCGAAGTTTCGGATGGAGACCCTACGGTCCATCATTCTGGCGCTGGAACCTGGGGACTACATGGTGTCATTGGACATACAGGACGCTTACCTGCATGTCCCTATTCTTTGGCGCCATCAACAGTTCCTCAGGTTTGCAATCAGCAGCGACCACTTCCAGTTTCGGGCGTTACCTTTTGGCCTGGCAACAGCACCACGTGTTTTCACCAAGGTGATGGCGGTCATGGCGGCTTCTCTGCGGCTGCAGGGAGTCCGCATGTTGCCGTATTTGGACGACCTGTTATTGGTGGCAGGATCTCCAGAGCTCCTGTTACGCCACTTGGACCTGACCATTGCACTGCTGCAACGGCACGGCTGGCTAATCAACTGGCAGAAGTCCACTCTAATCCCGTCTCGGAGGATTCTGCATCTTGGAGCCTTATTGGACTCGGGACAGCAAAGGATCTTCGTGACGGAGGACAAGATCTCTGCTTTACAGTCAAGGGTGCGCAGTTGTCTGCACAGCCGCCGGGTGTCCTTACACTCGGCGATGAGGTTACTGGGCTCCATGGTGTCGGTGTTCGACATGGTGGAATACGCCCAGTTTCACTCCAGACCTCTGCAGCACCTGATCCTGTCCAAGTGGAACGGGCTGACTCAGTCTCTGAAGTCCCAGACGATTGTGCTCACCCAGGAGGTTCGCCTGTCCCTTACGTGGTGGTTACAGACGACCCACCTCAACAAGGGACGTCCGTTCTGGGTTCCAAATTGGGTCCTGTTGACAACGGACGCCAGTCTTCGGGGCTGGGGAGCAGTTTCGGGTCCACACTTGTTCCAGGGCAGGTGGACGCCGACAGAAGCGGAGCTTCCAATAAATATCTTGGAACTCCGTGCGGTCTTCAATGCTCTCCAGCAGGCACAGCGGTTTCTCCAGGGTCGCCCGGTGCAGGTCCAGTCGGACAACGCTACCACCGTGGCCTACATAAACAGGCAAGGAGGAACTCGCAGTCGGGCGGCTCTCGTAGAGGTCTCTCGGATCCTGGTTTGGGCGGAGCGCAATCTTCCGGCCATATCAGCGGTCTTCATCCCGGGAGTGCTCAATTGGGAGGCGGACTTTCTAAGTCGCCAGGACGTTCATCCGGGGGAATGGTCCCTGCACCCGGACGTTTTTCAACTACTGGTGGACAGGTGGGGTCTTCCAGAAATCGACCTCATGGCGTCCCGGCACAACAACAAGTTGCCGGTGTACGGGTCTCGCACAAGAGACGAAGGGGCGTCTCTGGTGGATGCTCTGTCCGTCCGGTGGACGTTCCGGTTCGCATACCTGTTCCCTCCGGTCTCCCTTCTTCCACGGGTAATCCGGAAATTCAAACAGGAAGGAGGGACGCTCCTGTTGATAGCTCCCGCGTGGCCCAGACGGCACTGGTTCTCAGACCTTCAGGGTCTGTCCGTGGACATTCCTCTGCGGTTGCCGCTACGACCGGACCTTCTGTCTCAGGGTCCTTGCCTTCACCCGGACCTGACTCGGCTGTCTTTGACGGCGTGGCTGTTGAGACGGCCATGCTGAGGTCCCGGGGGGTTTCCAGCTCTGTGGTGCGTACCATGTTACGAGCTCGGAAACCGTCTTCCGCGAGGATATACCATCGCGTGTGGCATACGTTCTTCCAGTGGTGTCGACCGAGAGGTTATGCACCGCGGGAGTTTCGTCTGTCTCGGATTCTCGCCTTCCTGCAAGCGGGACTAGATCATGGGCTTCGCCTTGCTTCTTTGAAGGTACAGGTTTCGGCCCTATCTGTCTGGTTTCACCGTAGGATTGCTACAATCCCGGATGTGCGCACGTTTATGCAGGGTGTTCTCCGCATTCAGCCGCCCTTTGTTCCACCTGTGGCGCCTTGGGATTTGGCTGTGGTCCTGAGGGCTCTCCAAGGACCGCCGTTTGAACCACTGGGCTCAGTGGATCTTAAATGGCTAACAGCTAAGACTGTTTTCCTTCTGGCCATTGCTTCGGCCAGACGTGTTTCTGAGTTAGGGGCTCTTTCTTGTAGACCCCCTTTCTTGGTTTTTTATGGGAACAGGGCAGTGCTCCGCACTCGGCCCGAGTTTCTTCCCAAAGTTATTTCCCAGTTTCATATTAACGAGGAAATAGTTGTTCCGGCCTTTAACTCACCGGGTCTTTCCGTGGGTGAGGCCTCTTTGGATGTTGTGCGGGCCTTAAGGACTTATGTTGACCGCACTTCTTCGTTTAGGAAGTCGGACGCTTTGTTTGTCCTCTTTGGCTTCCGTAAAAAGGGTTGGCCTGCTTCAAAGCAAACTTTGGCAGCCTGGATCCGTATGGCTATTTCTGAAGCTTATCTTCATGAAGGCCTACCGGTCCCTCCTTCTCTGAAGGCTCATTCCACTAGGTCTGTGGGTCCTTCGTGGGCAGCTCGACGTGGTGCCTCGGCAGTTCAGATCTGCAAGGCTGCTACGTGGTCTTCTGTCCATACCTTCGTGAGGTATTACAGGTTTGACACCTTCGCCTCTCAGGATGCTTCCTTCGGGCGGCGGATTCTCCTTTCTGCACAGGAGCGTCCCCACCCTTAAAGGATACTGCTTTGGGACATCCCCAAGGTATCCTGTGGATACCCTATGGACCCTGAAGTAGAAAATATGAGATATGGTAAGAACTTACCCTTGTTATCTCTATTTCTACGAAGTCCATAGGGTTCCACAGGACTCCCGCCCTGTCGCACCTGTGCTGCAGATGGGCTTTGCTCTGGTCACCGGTTTTCCGTCTCCCTCTGGTGAGAATGTGATTCTTGTATGTGTCCAGATCTTTGTTCTCTCTCTTCCTTCTCCTCCTCCGGCCTATGGCTTGGTAACTAACTGAGGTGCCTTGGCCCGGGGGCGGGGTATAGGAGGGGGACCTAGTGCATCCTGGGAGGCTGAAAGCTTAACTCTTTGGTGCCCTGCGACTGACGTCACACCTATACCCCAAGGTATCCTGTGGAACCCTATGGACTTCGTAGAAATAGAGATAACAAGGGTAAGTTCTTACCATATCTCATATTATTGCTGCTAGTGTAAAAGGGGTGGTATTGTACGTGTTGCACCAAAATGTACCAGGTTTAGTAGGGTGCTTTATAGCTGGGGTAATTTGTTTTTTTTTTTTTTTTTTTTTCACGTCTATTTTATGCTCTTGCAGGAGTACATAGATTTATATTTGTTTTGAAATCTGCTACTGATGGTACTGTGCTGGGAAATTCACTTTACTATTTAGGCAGTAAGGAATGTATACAAAGCAGAGGTCATTATTTCTGTGGATCATGTCGGCATGACTTTCTTTATAATATGCTTACTAAATAAAATGCATAGAAGATAGTAATGAATGCAATATGTCATTCATCATGCAAAATTTACAAATCCATTTGAGACTGTCATGGAGTCCAAAAATAATTCCCTGATGTGAGTCTACAGTATATTGTTTGTATCACTGAAGCTGTTGAAAATTAAAACCTAATTGGGAGAGAGACAAATTGTTGCTAACTTTGTATTTTTCAGGAGACACCATTATTCCGCTGTATATTCCGCAATGTGGGGAATGTAAATTTTGTTTGAATCCCAAAACCAACCTATGTCAAAAGATCAGGTAGTGTATATATACATTTATACCTAAAACTTTCTGTGGACTCATTTTCCTTTTAAATATATTTGTGTGATAATTGTGTGATAATTTATTCATAGATCTTTAATACATTTTAAAGTTTTCATTGATCTTGGTTGCTGTTGCTACAAGCTGTGGAGTTCGTGTTAGTGACTGCTGTATATACCTGGTGAAAGTTTTCTGTCTTATATATGGAATGATTATAGAACCTGGTTTCATTTATGTAACAGGATTACTCAAGGTCAGGGATTCATGCCTGATGGAACAAGCAGATTTACCTGCAAAGGGAAGCAAATTTTCCACTTCATGGGCACCAGCACCTTTTCTGAATACACAGTTGTTGCTGACATCTCTGTTGCTAAAATAGATGACTCTGCTCCTCTGAATAAAGTCTGCTTGCTGGGCTGCGGTGTTTCAACTGGCTATGGAGCTGCTCTGAACACTGCCAAGGTGAGCAGATTTATGCTGTCATTCTTTCCTTTTAATATTCCTAACCTGTCTGTCTTCCACAAATTAAAGGAATGATAAACTGATGCATCTGTTTAGGACTGGGCTTTGCTTTCCATTCACATTTATACTTTCTAATCTAGCTTTCTTTCTTGCCAAAATATCTGCTCTTCATTGAAACATTTGGGATTCGGAAATTATTAAAATAAACTAATACAGACTTTCCCAAACTCTAGCATTAAGGTGCCTATCCACTAGATGATTAAAATGAGCGATAACGATATCGTTCGACATTCGTTTGAAAATCGTTTGCAAATTTGGTCTTTTAGACATCTATCACCGTGCAAAAAAGCTAGTCAACCTGACGATATCGTCAGGTTCAACATTATTTGCAGATGATTGATTGTGCCTGCACTGAACGACATATCGTTCAGTGTGGGCACCCTGCAGTGTAGTGAACGATACCGATATCGTTCAGTCTTTTCACTGTCGGGTAGTGGATACCTGCCTTTACAGTCCATGTTTTTAAGGATATTCATTCTTGAGTCCAGATGGTTAAATCAAATTTACTGAGGTACTAATTTAGTCACCTGTGTTCAAGCATGGATATCCTTAAAATCTGGGCTGCAATGGCATAGTTTTGGAACCTCTGCACTAATACACAGAAGTGGTAGCCACTTTGTAAATTAAACCATACCCAGCATATTATTTAGCAAGAAAGTTAGTCCCTTAAACATGACCTACTCCAGTGACGTCACTACTTTGGCTGTATTCCCATGAGTATTGAGTCAGTCTATAAAATGGCTGCAGCTACAGTGCTTAGGCTTTTTTTTCTTTTTTGACAGTTTAACCACTTCACTTGCTAGTTTCCCCAGATCTACTTTGAATTTACTTTTTTCAGATTAAGTTTAGAATGTATTTTTTTTTTTAAACAGGGATAGTGTGTGTGTGTGTGTATATTATTTTTTTTTTTTTGTGTGTGTATATGTATGTATTTTGGCACTAAGTTTGCTCCAGTTTTAATAGTGCCAGTTTTTTTTTTTTTCTCTTCTTTTAGTGAGCACAACAAGGGCACCTTGTGGCAGAATAATTTTGGCAGTGTATATACACTTTGATGGCGCTTGCTGCTAGTGTTGCATGCAGATGTGTCCTCATACACTATTGCCACAGTCGTTAAACAGCCCTTCTCAGCGTTTCAGGTCCTGTGGCTCAGTTTGTGCTCTTTGGAACGAATGTGTCTTTGTTGCAATGCGATTAAAACCGCTGCTCAATTTGAAATGCGACACTTGTACATCAGTGTGCGAATAAGTCTGGGGGGGGTTCTTTGTACTAAGCCTTGGATGAAGATGAAGTACCAACCAATCGGCTCCTGCCAACTCCATCCAAGGCTTAGTACATAGACCCCCTGTATCTGTATACGAAGTTTCTCGATGCATCTTTTTTCACGACAGTTTCTATTGTGCTTCATCTGCGACTTTGTACATATTTAAACCGAATTCCTGTGTGGATAAAGTTGCAGGCCAGTTTCTCTGGTACAGATTGAGTGGTGGTTTGTTGCATCTGCAGAGAGAATAAGATGAAAATTTAAAGAGAAAGTCGCTAAGTGACTCACTCCCAACAAGCATAGCATATTGAGGCTAGGTGCATGTTTTACACACATGTAATCTGGATTTTTTTTAAATGCACACTATGTATAGGCAAACAATGCAGGATTCCAGGGCCTAAAACTAGCCTATGAAGGATCTGGCTCTCTGCTTCCTGTTGATGACATAAATGACTATCATGATTTTCCTTCCGATAGATATTAATTAAAAAACATTGACCTATTGGTAACCAGCTGCTCCTATGTAGTTTTTTTAAATCCTTTTTTTTTTTTTTTAAATTTAATCTATCTTCCAATTTAACTTATTTAGTCTAAAAAAAATATCTTGTGTGAATGCCAGGTGGAGCCAGGCTCAACATGTGCAGTGTTTGGCTTAGGAGGTGTTGGTCTGGCGGTTATTATGGGATGTAAAGTAGCTGGAGCTACCCGCATTATTGGAATTGACCTCAACAAGGAAAAATTTGCAAAGGCCACAGAGTTTGGAGCTACGGAGTGCATCAGTCCTGCAGATTACAAGAAGTCTATTCAGGAAGTTCTGGTCGAATTGACTGATGGAGGAGTGGACTATTCCTTTGAGTGTATTGGAAATGTCAGCGTTATGGTAATAATCACCTCAATGGCTATATTATTTGTTACACTTTTGTAATTTACTATATGTAGCTCAAACATTCTACAATGCAAATTTATTATAGATCTTCAAATACACATAGTATAGTGTGTGTGTGTGTGTATATATATATATATATATATATATATATATATATATATATATATATATATATATATATATATATATATTTTATTAGGGATGTGCAGGCTCGGATAGGTTCGAGTTTGCACGTTGAGTTCGGATTTTTCCCTCCAAAAAAACGGAACTCAGAAAGAGGCAAAACGTCATCTTACATGGACGAACATCATCATTCCCGGTCCAGCAATTTGTTAAAAGGACCAGTAAACCCTGAGAATTTTTATATATATATTTCCCCCCCCCCCCCCCCCCCCTATATTCTCACACGCAACAGGTGGCACATTGCTGACTGTTTGTACGAGCAAGCTAGTCGCACCATTTTGGACAACAATCTTCTTTAGACTAGACTCTGGGCGAATCCTGTAGTAGATAACGACAGCTGCATGCAAAAATAATATTGATGTTTGGCTATTATAGATTAGTGTGCCACCCATGGTATCTGGTGCCCCACTTTTGGTCTAAGGAGGAGAACTTTTAAAAAAAATTGTCAGCCTAGCTTAAATAACCAGCCAAATATGGTAAAGGAAGGGGGATGATAATTTTATTTGTCTGTGACTGAGAGGTAGGTGAAATCTGCCTGAGCATCTTTGCGTGGAAAATCTTCAGACCTCTTACGTAAACTCAACCACTGATTTATGTAATCATACACTCCAATGTAATTTTCCAAGGGTTGTCCACCTAAAACAAAATAAATATAAACTAAAATGTAACTGTATACTGAGGTCAGTACAGAATGATAAAGTATAACTCTGTACCCTGTTTGATCAAATGCCTCTCTGCATTCCTGATGCCTGTATTACTGCACAGAAACTAGCACTAAAGGTAGAGCTTTCTTACTTTCTGAGGTGACAGTGCTTCTCAATACCAGACCATTATCAAATTGGTGGATGCATAAAACAAGGACAAACCATGTAGGCAAAACTTAAATGCAGATGCGAGAACAAATGGTGGCGGTTGTGAGGGTGCACCAGTTGGAGTAGGGTTCACTCTAAATAAAGAGATGGGTTTCTGAGATGATGTGGTCATAGTATTGACGTTTCGGGAATTCCAGAAACTGCAAGATATTAGGATGTTGCAGTAAATAGGGTAGAATTTTGAGATGAGAGAATGGATTTAAGGTTTGGCTGTCTTGGGAAAGAAGAACACATACTAGCAATATTTTAATGGAACAGGTGCCCGAACTGTGAGAAATTGTATATTAGGAGAAAAGCAGAGGGTGATAAGGGATGCAATTCAATTACCAGCTGACGGAATCCCGATGCTGGAAGCCCAACCTGGTACTAAAGATAAGCGTCTAATGGCGCATATCCACTACCCGATATTAATGAGCGATTGCACAATTACGACATTGTAGTCATGCAATCGCTCATTAATCATGGATGCTAATGTCGGAAACTACCAGCGAAGAGCTTCCGCTGGTCGTTTCTGACGTCAATCATCGAGTGAACGTGCCGGTCAATCTGTTGATAACGATAGATTGGGCATGTTCACAGATGATGGAGGGTGCCTACACTGAATGACAAATCGTTCAGTGTAGGCACTGCAGGGGATCAGCAACGACTGTATGATTACAATGTTGTAATCGCACTGTCGTGCCGCCGTCGCTTAGTGGATGTGCAACTTAAATCCCGATGCCTATCTTTAGCCAAACACCGAAATCCCGCATCCCGAACGAGGGTAAGTGGGGAATCGTAGCATGTAGCCGCGGGGGGAGGGTTAGGATTAGGCACCCCTGTGGATTTTTAGGGTTAGGCACCACTACGGGAGGGGTAGGGGGTAGGGGGGGGAGAGAGATTATGGGAGTTGACCAGGATTTGGCAGTATCATTAGAATTTTGGGCTGACATCTGATTGCAGAAAGTAGCTTAAATAGTTTAGAGGCAAAGGGGAGGAGAGAAATCTAGCAGTAATTGGAAAGAGAAGCTGGTAAACCATTGATTCCTCTAGGATGAGCTAGGTACATACTATACAATTTTATCTGTCAGACCATCTGTCCAGTCTGGTTGCTTGTAGGCAATTTATAGTTTTTACATGGACAGACCTGTTTACAATTTTTAATTGCAAAGTCTTAATTTGTACTGTTTGGCTAAATGTAATTGTTTTTAGAGAGCGGCATTGGAGGCCTGCCATAAAGGCTGGGGTGTAAGCGTAATTGTGGGTGTTGCCGCATCTGGGCAGGAAATCTCAACTCGACCATTTCAGCTGGTCACTGGGCGGACTTGGAAAGGAACTGCTTTTGGAGGTAAGATTGGCATCATTTAAGTACTTACTTGGGAAAGTTGAGCAACTTTATAATCAAAACTTCTATATAGAAACGTATCTTTTTATGCAACTTAAGAAAAAAAAAAAGTATGTATATATAATATTGTCAATGTAATGCTGCATACACACGCTACGATCTGTACCACCAACGACTTGAAAGATATTTTTCAAAGATATATCTGTGAAGTCATCCTGCCACATCTCTGAACATGCAAAGTTGACAATATTGTGCAAGTTGGCCTGCGTGTACGGACGATCAAAGATAACGTTATCGTTTATGTGGGAGCGTGCATCGTTGATCGTTCACTGCATAAAATTGAACAATATCATTCATAGATATCATACCATGTGTATGCACCTTTAGATAGTTTTTTTTTTTTTTTTTTTTTTTTAGCAGTGGAGATGCATTTGTTTACAACCGTGGTTCCTTTGAGAACAGCCTCCTGGGTCTCTTGAGTTTGTAAACTTTTTTTTTTTTTTTTCTGGCTCACTGTTAACCAGTTCAGAGCTAGCCTAGTGTATATGTTTGGATGGGTCTTTTGTCAGGACTAAGTACTTCACAAATGCAAATGTTACATTGTTTTTCAAAGGAGAGAGAGGACTTTTTTTTTATGGAATGTTTTAATTCCATTACAAAGAGGAAAAAGGCATAATTTGATTATTTTTTTCTAATTCTTTTTTTTTTTTTTCCAAGATGCTTTTTTACATCTGGGATAGCGCTGTAAATTATATATAAATGGACTATTTACCTGGATCTGATAGCACCAGCAGACAGGTCGTTTGCAGTGATATGAGTGTTGGGAACGGTTCAAATCCATTTTAATTTGTAACTACACTATACCTAGTAAACTCCTAGAAGTAATGTGGCAGAAAAGGCTTCAACATCATTTTGAAAAATAAATGTTTCCTGTCCATTATAATCTAAAGAGATTTCAGGTTCCTAAGGGTGATGGTAATGTTAGCTTTTTCCACTTACAGAGTTGCTCATGCCTAATGTTTATAGCAGTTATTAGTAAAACAGGTATGACACAAACTGTTGTTGCCAGTGTCATACGCATACCCATATAATGGCACACCTATATGATGGTACACCCATATGATTATACTGCAGCATTTATTTTTTCAGAACAAAAATTGTATTCAATCTACTTGCACTTACTGTGATTAAATGCAGTACAGGAGCCTATAAGGAGCTCCAAGTGAGTTTCAGAAACTAGTTGTGCTAGTGACAAATGTGAAACTTAAGCTGCACACACGTGACGATTTTGTTAGTGAACGATTTTCTTTCAGTTTTCCTTTGAAAAAGTGAACGATTTTTTTCAACGATGAACGAAAAATGTTCCTTCCCTTAATGAAAATCGTTAAGTTGGTCAGACAGAAATGGACGATTAACTACAAACGGGAACGCGCATGAATGATTTTCGTTCATCGTTATAACTCAAAGTGAACGATAACCACGTCGTTATAGTTAAATCGTTCAGAAAATAGTTACGTGTGTACGCTCATTTACTTTACACAAGTGTCTTCACTACTGTTTAAAAAATGTCACAACATCATATCTGATGTGATTCTAAATATTTTCTTTCTTGCTAAGCACTTGGTTAACAATGCCAAAGAATTTGGAATGATCACTATGTAAAACTTTGATTAAAAACCCTGAAAGATGGAACAAAAAAACAGAACTTGACTAACTTCCTTATATTTGCCCCCCAGCACACTGTAGCAAAATCAAAAATACTTAAATCCTACATAATAGAGATTCAGAGGTATTAGTTAAATACATTTGCAAATATATGAATAAGTACCAGCCCAATCGTCAAGGCTCCTCTATACTGGCGTCCCTAACATTAAGGGGATCACGTCCGAGAAGCAAGGTAACCCAAAAAATTCCAGCCAAGGACCTTCCCCAGGGCATCACATAAAAAGGGGAAAAAAGGTGATAGTGAAGTGTAAAGGATAGATGTGTAAGGATAAATAAATCAGCATTAGGAGGAGGTGCTGATCCTTATAGTGCCATGTGGAGGTTTTTTGGGGTACCTCCAAGGTATGGTCCTTGGCTGGAATTTTTTGGGGTGCCTTGCTTCTCGGACGTGAACACCTTAATGTTAGGGACGCCAGTATAGAGGAGCCTTGACGATTGGCCTGGCGCTTATTCATATATTTGCAAATGTATGTAACTAATAACTCTGAATCTCTATTATGTAGGATTTAAGTATTTTTGATTTTGCTACCGTGTGCTGGGGAGCAAATCTTTATTATTTTTTTTATTTTTCTGTGTTCAGTGTAAACCCCGCCCTTTACAAGTACCTGTGGTATTTCATTTTAAGCTGATTTGAGCAACTACCATATTTTTTGTTAACTTCCTTATATTACAGGTTGGAAGAGTGTAGAGAGTGTTCCCAAGTTGGTCTCTGAATACATGGCTAAAAAAATTAAAGTTGATGAATTTGTGACTCACAATTTGCCCTTCTGTTCTATTAATGAAGCATTTGAACTGATGCATGCTGGGAAGAGGTAAACTTAATCTGAATATGTACATTTCTAATACTACTGTAACTAACTATGGAAAAGGTGCCTGACCTATACTGCCTTTTACAGCCAATACAGTACATGCCAACAGATTTGCAGCATTAAGAAAATAATTGCTAAACAAGCTAGCCTTCTGCTTTCCTTTTAGCTTATTTTTTGTATAAAGTACTGAGTTTATATTCTTACATATTTGAAGAATGTCTTTATTTGTTTTAGTCTTGCATCTAGGAATGCTTGTTAAATTGTACTTAATTTTTCTTTGTTTTTCTCCACAGCATTCGTAGTGTCTTGAACTACTAGGCTTATTTGGAAGAAAGTTGTATAACCACATACAATTGGTGGTTGAAACATAGTTGTTTACTGTATGCAAAAAAAAAAAAAAATGTTTTCCGGCAAAGAAATCTGTTTTCAATCTTTAACTGATGTCTGTTACCTTTATTTCTGACATTGGCTAATTTTGTAAGCTAGCTCATTTCCAATAAACAAATATTTTTCTCGATTTGATTTCTTAATTTTGGCAAGCAGGCAAAATTTAGACACTAATTTTCATAATGTAATTTAAGTACTTCTGTATATATTTTCAAGGATGTAGTTGTCTAATGAATGACATTGGTATATTTCACTGTTTCGTGTAAGAACAATCGCAGGAAAGTGCAGAACACACTTTCACCTTGAAAAGGGGACTTTTCTCCAAGTTATGCATCTCAGGATTTAGATAGAAATAGGAGCAGGAGAGTTGTGCATCACCAAGAAGTGGGAGATATATATAATGTAGGGAACACACCTGCAGAAGTAGTCATACCAAGTGGCATTTAAGTTTCTTTGTAAATCGAGCCAAACTGAGAGATGAGCTTAATGAAGTGATTGGCTTATAGCAACCAATCCGATTCTTCTAGCTATAATTTCTCCATTGCATTCTAGGCAAAGATAGACCGAATCGGATTGGTTGCTATGGGTAACTCCTTCTCTTACCTGTTTTAGAAGATTTAGTAAGTCTACCCTTTTCAATACCCACCGCAGACGGCAGTAAACTAAACCAGCATCTAAGAATCTATATGAACAATCCTACTTTCCACACAATGGATTGCTATATCATTTAGCAGGTGGCTCTTGTACGATTAGGAGAACAAGAATATCCTTTTAATCAATATGGTACCGTTTAACAATATACACCTATCTTGTTCATATTCTGGTCTATTGAATAATATGACCTTTCTGGTTATTACATATGATCATCATGGGTCCCATATAAAGGAATCTGTATGATTTACCTCCGGACGCATGTCCGGCGGTTGGAATCCCCGACAGCGGCTGTCCGACATGGGTGAAAATCCTGATCGCCCATAAGGTAAGTATCGCTAACCTAATTCCCTCCCCTAACCCTCCCTTAGGGGTGCCTAACCCTAAGGCTCCCCTGGGGGTGCATAACCCCCCCGCCCTCTGCACGCCTGGGATCACTTCTGTCGGGATGCCGGTCTCCCGGCATCGGTAAAATTACAGGCATCTAGCTTTAGACGCCTGTCATTTAACCCTCGCCAGGAATAAGCAATCTGGAAGCCGGCTGTCGGGATTAGATCCGCCGGCTTTCCGACTGCATACCCATATAATGGGCTTATTTTGGAACATGTCTATATCCTTTTTAGATCAAATAGAACTGAATTTAAACAAGATTGTGCACATATTGTTACTTTTATGAAGTGCTTCTAGTCACAATGTTTATATGTTGATATTAGAGGTCAAGGGGCCCATTTATAGAGTTTTATCATGCGTAACGAGTCGTATGATGGACACTATCTTAAATTCTAACAGGTATTTTCAGTACGTTATTTTGTTTAACATTTTTCATGGAATAAATGTAATATATTGACATACTGGTTTGAAACCTATTTTAGTATTTATCAGTGCAGCTATTTCTATATATTAATATGAGGTTGACTATACCTCCATTTTAGAGGTTGCAGATTATAATCACTCAGTGCTTGATTGATTCATTTGATCTATAGGGGTATAAAGTTTTTGATGTGCCATTGTGTTTCACACATTCAAATGCACTCACTTCAGTTTTTTACCTTTTTAATATTGACAGAAGGAAAGCAAAATCTGTAATATTTAATGTATCATGCTAGTACAATTAAGTTTATTCTGAAATTAACATTTAATACAAAATGTATATTATGAAATGAACTTATCAATGCAAATACAAATTTAAGAATCTAAAAAATGTTTAATACATATCTGCTTAGTACTATAACCCATTTTTCAATTGTTTCCAAATAGCAACACACTACTTCTTATCCTTTTTTCCTATTTGGGAACACCAGGATATGACCCCGTTTTGATCCTTGGTGTTCCAATTTGGGAACAATGGTTTGTTTTTGTTTTTTTTTTCTAAATGGCTCTTGAAATTTTTTTTGTTTTGTATCCTATACGTAGTAACATCATTTTAAGTAAAAAAAAACTCTTAACAAAATGGGTTAATGAATTCACGTTATTGAAAATTTTGCACTGAAATTAAAAATGTTCTTCTGACTTAGCAATGTGATTGGGTCTATGTATCACATCCATTGTTTTTCATGGTGTCTGTAAACTCTTCCAGGGCTTGATCACCATCTTGCCAATTGAGGATGTAGGTTTTACTGCTAAACACATACCTGAAAGAAAATAAAATAATTTTTATTTTTTTTACTCATAACATCTAGACCACAGGTTTTCAAATTCGTTCCTCAGGTCTCTTCACAGAATCACAAGTGATATAATTAGCTCTTCTAAAATGTGTCAGTGCATAATGAATACACTTGTGCACCTGCTGGGTGACCTGGAAAACATGACCTGTGTGGGGTCCTGAGGACCAAGTTTGAGAACCACTGATCTAGATGTACTGGGCTGTGGCAAAAACATTTTTGGAAAAATAAAACCATAAATTGGCTAAACACCAAGATAAGTGATACTGAAAAGGTTAATTGCAAAACTTTTTAGAACAATTCACTATATTTTGTATATTTTAGAGATTAAAGCAGATATTGGGAAAATCAATATGTACTTAACACAATTTTCTAGGACCAGCACTGTACACAATGTTGGATGAATTATGGTAATAGTGGCAGCATGCTTATTGCAGGACAGCATTTCTCTCTCTCCCGCCACAAGTCTTCTGCGACGCCTTACAAAGTACATAACCAAAAAAGTGACTAACATTACAATACATATACAATGGAGGACAAGGACAGGTATACCGTATATACTCGAGTATAAGTCGACCCGAATATAAGCAGAGGTACCTACTTTTACCACAAAAAACTGGGAAAACTTATTGACTCAAGTATAAGCCTAGGGTGGGAAATGCAGCAGCTGGTAGTGCCCCCAGTAGTAATCCCCCCCTGGTAGTGCCCTCAGTGGTAATCCCCACTTTCAGTGCCCCCAGTAGTATTCCCCCCCTGGTAATGCCTCCAGTGGTAATCCCCTTTTCTCCTTCATCCACTAGGGGACACTGGAGTTCAAGACAGTGGGGTATAGACGGTGGTAGAGCAGAGCCTGGCACTTTAAATAATTTAGAAGTGTGACTGGCTCCTCCCCCTCTATGCCCCATCAGCCCCAGTTTTTAGAATGTGCCCGAGAGAGCCGGTAGCACATCAGGCTGTCTCCAGCCTTTCTTATATAATTTTTATTTTTAGATATTAAACAAGCACTGAGGACAGACAGGCTGCTTACTGTGGCAGTCTGCCTGCTACGTGGGAGCCGCCGGGAAGGGCACCACACGGCTACTGCAGCCGGTGACCCTGAGGAGGGGGCACACAACTTGGAGTCATCGGACCCAGCGAGGACCCGCCACTGCTGACACCGGCATGTGTCCGGGTTCCTCGCCGCCCCCTCAGCCCAGCATCCCGGCTGCAGCAGTTGTAAGTATAACCACTGCTCCTGATTAGCAGGAGCAGTGGACATTAGAGCTGGGCTCAGTGACATGCCGCTAGCTGTCACTGTTAGCTGCTAAAACACCAGAGCTAGCGGGGGTGGAAATGGCGCGTTCTGACAGCGGCGCCATTGGTACGGGCTCTCCCTCTCGGTGCTCTGCACTGCAGCAGCATCCCTGAGCCCTAAGTAAGTGGCTAACTGTTGCGCGCCCAGTACATACAGCCGCTAAGCGCATTCAAGGCAGCCCGCCATTTATAAAAACTGGAACATCCTGCCGGAGCATAGTCGGCAGTCAGTTCCAATATAGGTGGTCTCTGCTCCCTCTTTTATTAAGAGGGGTCGCACTGCAAGCGCTGACTCACCCCCGCTCGGGAGAGAACTGAAGGACTGGGCCCGCCGCAGCTGAGACGGCTGAGTCCGGGTCTCCCGCCCTTCCCCCCCACAGTGGGGAGATGTGTGTTCTGCAGCCGACGAATAGGACAAAGTGACAGACGGCTTGCTGCGCTGTCACTTATAGGAAGCACTGGCGCTGTCTCCGTATGTACAGCGCCAGTAGGACTAAGACGGCCTGCTTATATATTAGCCGTTAAACAGCGTGGCTGAAAGGTGCTTTGATAACTGGCGCCGGTACCTCGTGAAACTTGTTTAAATGCGTCGGCGCCCTCCACAGCAGGACATCAGCCAATGCTCTCCTCCTGCCTAGAAGGAGGTGTACTCGGGTGGTGTGAGGATCCGAGTTTTCACTCGTGATCGCTCTCCCTACCCCCCCCCCTCCCCCGTGAGAATGTATGCAGCGCGTACCAGCCACCTGCAAGAGAGCCCCGCTTCCCTATTAAGGGCAGTGTCTACTACCTGCTTCAGTGCCCTAACACCGGCTGCACTGATGGTGAGTCTTAGCCTATTGCTACTCCTCCCCCACCCTCGCGCTGAGCGGGTGCACTATTACTCCGCTTTATGCAGTTCTGTTGAGGGGGCAGCTGCTTTAGCCGGGACTCTTCCTGGCTAGCGTGGACATTAAGCGCAGTATTTTCCTCTACCCCAGCGTAGTGTAAGCTATGTTTATAGTCATATATATATATATATATATATATATATATATTATACCTTTTTTCGAAGGTAGTCTACGGACAATATAGAACAAAGCCTTAATCCAAATGCCGCGAGAATAATAGTGTATCGTGGGTGAGGAGAACTCCCTATTGGGTTGGTTTTAAAACCAGTGTTGGCTGAAGGGACGGGGCCTTGGGTCGATGCTCCCATATCATCCCTACTCAGGAACGGGAGTCCCATATCGTGCTGACCATCCCTTTGGTCCAGCATTAGAGGCTGGGACGCCCACTTCTCTAGCACTATGTTAATAGCGGCTGCTGGCCTTATCTCCTGCTTAGATTGAGGGTGAGGGTCTTGCGCTGTGGATTCCCCAAGGGACAGGTCTCCCTTTTAATATGTTGGGAGGGCTCTGTCAGTTTAGAGAAGCACAATTTTGTGAAATGTTACATGTAATCAGCGTGTGGTGCAGTGCGCTCCACATGCACATCATTTTCACTGAAGCATAGCACAGCTCACTTTCTGGGGCAGTACTCCCATAAGTATGTGGATTGTTACTCTTCTGCAATAGCTCACCTGATAAGGCGAGTACACCAGTAACATGAGGGTCCCAGAATCGATACCAGTCTGGGACAGCACGCTGCTAAAATATCCTGCCCCTTATGCCGTAGCAGACTGACGGCCACACATGGCACATGAGCAGTCTCCCTGCGTGGAGGTAAGCCACATGTATGTGTATATTTGTATTTATACTAAGCCCTGCTTTAGAACATATGTCTGGTGTGAAGTTTGTCCTGGGTCTCAGTTCCTTCCAGGGCTCTAACTATTGCTCATGTTCTCATTTTACAATATCATCACCTGCTAATCGTGTATGTAGGTAGGCATATGCATAGGTGGATATATATATATATATCGCTTCTTATATCGCTTCTTATCCTTACCATAAAAGCAGGGGTAGGATCTGCTCTTATCCGTTTTATGTCTGATACCTAGCACATTTTAAAAGAAAGATGATGCAATTGGAGGCTGGGCTCTCCTAATGTAGTTGGTGCAATAACTCCGCTTTACACTACACTCCCTAAGGATTTATATGTGTTTGTATATCTGTATCAGTATGTGTGATTGCATATATATATATCTATATGTGTGTATATATATATATATGTATATATATGGTATGCCTATATTTCCGCGGATGGGAAGCCGCCTGGGATTACCAGATGCTGGGGGCCGCTGGTGCTCGGGCTCGGTCCTCGGGACCCCGGGCAGTGCATGGTTCCGGGGCTCCTCGCGGAATCGCAGGTGAAATTTAATTAGCTCCACTTTAAAAATGTGTCAGTGAGTAATGGATACACCTGTGGTCCTGCTGGGTGACCTGGGTGATGTGACGTGTGTGGGGTCCTGGGGACCGAGTTTGGGAGCCACTGCTGTAAGCTATATCCATATATATATTATATGGTGGCTATGGACTGAAGTCATGTTCTGTGGCTTGCATAGTGACAATTCCCTATGGCATTGCTTCCAGTATGGACCCTATACATCTTGTATGTCCATACATGTATATACAGATATGTACTTGCATCCTCCTGAGGCTATAGTTCTGTTCCAGTCAGTCTATATCTATGGCGCTCCTTTTCGGGGGACCTATGATCTACAACTACACTCCAGTGGCGCACTTGGTAGCAAACTGATATGACTCCTAAGAGTGCAGGATATATATATTTATATTTATTTATTTATTTTATATTTATAGCATGCTGATCTCCTGGTGCAGGAGTCTGACAAGTAAGCTTACTATGTTGGCATTAACTCTTCCTTTCAAAGAGATTGCCTTCTCATGCAACTGTTATGTCTGTGGGTACATGTGTATAAATACTGATATATTCCCATTCCTTGAATATATCCTAATAATTGGGAAATACTGTTTTTTTTTTAGCCCTAACTGGGGTTATCACTACAGATATATTCCTTCTTTACTTGGGATAACTAATGCATTCTATGTACAGGTACCCTTCTCTGTATCGATTCTGGTACTCCATGTTATTGTCTTGTCGCATATCTCAATAAAATGGGTCCCTAGAGGGACCCTAGGTACATTTCCTATCAGTACATAAGGAATCCAGGTTCTCTACCATCCTCAGGGCTTAATTAGTTAAATTGCTTGAAGGCCTACGGCCACCCGCTGATATAGGCAGGGTCAGGCCTGGATTGTATTAGATTGGTGGCCGTAATACGCACTTCACCATTATAAGGGTTAATGTAAGGCTACTTACACTAGCAGACCGTATTTGGGGTAGATGTATAATCTTTATATGGATAAACATCCCTAATGGAACAAGCTCAGGTATAGAGTCCTGTTGTATAACCTTCTTGTCTCCTCTAACGTTTTGCTAGTTTTCTACAGTATTTTCTACTGCAACATCTCCAGATTGAAGTCCGTGCTGTAGAGCATTTGTCTTAGACCGCTGAAGCTACTCTCTATCTCTGACGGGGCAGGTTGCTGTGAGTTGGAAAAGGTCAGTGACATTCTACATAGCGTCCAGAGGGTTTCTGGTCGCCCACAGGTAAGCGGGCTTACCCCACTAATGCCTCGGAAGAGACTCCTATTTCAGGCAACCTGACATTACATAGTGTTATTCTCTATTCCGCACCCCAGCTGCTGTCCTAGCAGCCATCCGCTCTTTTAATCAGTTGGCTCTAGTTTTTAGAGCGTTCCTGGTGTGTGGGTGCATAGTTCCAATATTGAGATTAGTGACACTATTCTACTAGAATCTGTTGGGTTCTGGACTGAAGAGCATCTATAGGCTAGTGCACATCTTTACATTAAAGGGTGACAGGGGGCCTGGTGGGTTTTTCCGGTTCAGTATCTGTTGCTATTTCATTACATTGACGGGTGCCTCCATGGCTGTCCTAGTGCTCTAGCCTTACTGTATGGGATGCTTCCCTATATTGGTAGCTCTCCCTGGGTGGCTGTTGCATCTGTGCTGTTTAACTGCCAGGGTATCCTGGTTGTTTTCATACTATGTTCGGACCAGCAGTTGATACTGACTACGCACTACCATCATGTTGGAAGTTGTCTGTCTGGGGTTTTGTTGCTGTGGTTTCTTTTCAGCTGCAGGGTTTCAGTCGCTGTTTTATCACTCTGTTTGAAGAATGGGTTGTTCTGCTGTCTGACCCTCTGAAAGGGATTGTAGTCTCAATCCTCTCGAAGCCGCCTCTGCCTCTTCCCCAGTGGGATCTCCAATTGTCGGAGATCTCTATGGTCTAACCCTTCCGCTGGTTAACAACCTTGTAGTAGTTGGACCTCCAGACTGGTTTAGGGCTGCTTCGGTCTTGACTTTTGCCTCCCAGTATACTCTTTATTAGGAGTCTGTGGACAGGATCAGTTCTGTATTTGTAGAATGGTATCGTTATACTTATATCTATATGAGTTATGTTCAGCGTGCTGGGATTCTGCTGTCTGCGACTGTGGCAGCTTCCTGTTTCTGGATCTGGTACGGTTTTCTCGAGTTTTGTTCTTTGGTTACTGCCCTTCTCCTATGGCTTCGGGCTGGGGTTCTCTGCTCCCAACAGTCCGGCTTGGTCTGTTTTCAGCTGAGCTTACAGTGTTCTGATGCTTCTCACCTGAGGGTGTTTTCTCGCTAGCCGCTTTATTCCATTCGATTTATGCTGTACGTTGTGCAATTTCTGTGACTGTTCAGCAAGGAGTTCTGATTGTCTCCTGGCTCTACGACACTTGATCTTCAGCTCTTGCCTTTCCGTTGGGCCTCCGGTTCTGTGCGGTCCCTGTTTCGGTTTGGCTGAAGGGTCGGCAAGTTCTCCGCGCTTCCCACCCGGGAGGTTGGCTTTGGGACGTCCCCACTGTCTTGAACTCCAGTGTCCCCTAGTGGATGAAGGAGAAAACAGGATTTTGGTACTTACCGATAAATCCCTTTCTCCGATTCCACAGGGGACACTGGACGCCCGCCCTGCGCTGCGTACCTGCCGTTTTGTTTGGTACCTTTTATAGTTGTGTGACTGCATGTTTTCCCTGCAGTGGGTTCCTTTGTTCTCCTTCAGTCGGTCTTGTTCCGTTCTGTGGTCTTCTCCTTCTCCTCGTTTTCCTGTTGTCCTCCGTCTCCTCTCGGGCTCAGTTCTTAAACTGGGGCTGATGGGGCATAGAGGGGGAGGAGCCAGTCACACTTCTAAATTATTTAAAGTGCCAGGCTCTGCTCTACCACCGTCTATACCCCACTGTCTTGAACTCCAGTGTCCCCTGTGGAATCGGAGAAAGGGATTTATCGGTAAGTACCAAAATCCTGTTTTCTCTTTCATCCACTAGGGGACACTGGAGGTTGCTTACGCTGGGGTATAAAGGCGTGGATAGCTGGAGCTGGCACTTTAAATAATTTAGAAGTGTGAAGCTCCTCCCCCTCTGCCCCACCAGCCCTCAGTTTAGAAAATGTGCCCTTTGGAGCTGGTCACAATCTGCTGTGCTTATTTTTTTCTTTACATCTTTTACACTTGATGGGTACCCTTCGCCACCTCTCTAAAGGTGGGGTCCGGGTACCCGGCGCCCTGACTTGTTAGAAGCAGGAAGGAGTGCACAGTGCTTATACTAAAAGCACTGACAGCTCCTTATCGCCACAGCACATCTCTAACAAGGAGAAGAGAGTGCTGAAGCTGAGAGAGCCCTTCGGGGAATGCAGTGAGTATGAGGCTGCGTGTTCCCCGCTGCTCCCCTCACCCCCCCCCCCTTCCTCTGCTACCTATCGTGCCTCTCCTACTGCCCAGGTATTTAGCGCTACAGCACTGATAACTAATCAGCCCACGCTGGTAGCTGCACGTTAGCGGCTGCAGCATAGCGGGGCTTACACCTGTTCCCCGCCCGCCGGGACCTTCACTGCGGCAGCGGGGCTCTGCCGGCACTGTTACATGTGGGAGCCAGCAAGCACTGTCGCTGCTCCCACACGCACCTTCCGCAGCCGCTCTCCTCCCCCCTGCCGACAGCTTTGCTGCGGGAACAGGGGGCACTGTAAAAGTACTGGCTCCTCCGTTTAACGGAGCTAGCAGCCATTTCCGAGCCCTGGGGACTTGAAGCAGGGGGCGGAGCCTATATAGCGTGGGCTCTCTAAGGCACGGCAGAGAGCTGTTATTAACAGCGTGTATGCCGTTTTTACACTCAACCTGCACCTCTCCCTCATAGAGGTAATGTGCAGCTGTCATGGCTCCTGCTTCCACTACAGGATCCTGTGCAAAGGACTGTAGGTGATTTACACTGAAGAAGTTTGCAGTGTACAGACAGAAGGCTGGATTCCTGTGCTGCCATCCCTGTGCTGCAGGACATTTACATCACTACAACCCTGGTAAAGAGGCTGTAAGTAACTGGGGTGTAAGTGCAGGGGAATCTGATCTGTGGGGAGGGGGTACCTCCTCCTCTGTGTCCCAAACCAGCCTTTGTCATTTCTTTGTCTTTTCTGTTAAGCTGGGTAACTGTGTGTACCATGTCCAGCAGAACCAAGGCTGCTCAAAAGCTGTTTGTCTGTTCCAAGTGTAACAACAAACAGACCAAGCCGCATGCTACTGGGTCCACATTATGTGATGCTTGTATAACAATGGATCCACAGATGGCGATTACTAGCTCACCTGCTCCGCCGTGGGCGCTGACATGGTAGGAGTTATGTCAAACTTAACATCAGTGTTAGCTGAGGCTCAGCCTCCCTGGGTGGCTGGGTTAACCAAACACCCTGGTGCAGGTTATGGGTACAGCGGTGTCTGCACCCTCCACTTCTTATCAGCGTACTATAACGACTGCTCTCCAGGCAGAAGAGTCGGAGGAAGAATTCATCGCCACGGAGGATACCAAAGAGGGGGGCGGTACCCCTCAAAAGTTAGAGTCCGCCTCTGCCGGGGTGGATTTTCTAATTTTGGCGGTCAGAAATGTCCTTAATTTACCTGAGGATATGTTTCCTGCATCCCAGGAGTGTGAATTATTTCACAGCGGTTCCAAAATTCCACGTCTGTTTCCGTCAAGCCATCCTTTTGCATCATCCATGATGGAGTAGTTGGAAACACCTCCTCCTGTAGATGCGTCTGTCTTCCATCTCTCTAAGAAAACAGAACAGCACTTCCAGTGCCGGGTATTACAGTGTTAAAGGACCCTTCGAATAGTAAGTGGGAGACAACACTAAGAAGCATCTGGGGGCTCAATTAAACCTGCCCTTGTTACGGCCTGGGTTAACAAGGCTGTGGTTTGCTGGGCTGACCAGTTGATTACAGGACTCAGGTATTTCCAGATATCTGTGTATGCTATTTTGGGCAGCAGACCTCTCTGGTTGTGCGCTGGGCAAGCAAACGCAGAGTCCAAGCGTGCAGTGTAGGGTTTACCATTCACTGGTGACATGCTTTTTGGCCCGGAATTGGGTATCCCAGGCCTCGTGGGGTAAGTCTTCTTTCCTCCCACCTACTGCTCCGGCTCCCAGAAGAGCTTACACCTTCGTTTCATGGTAGAGCCAGAGGTGCTCCCACGCAAGCTAGAGGCGGCAGAGGGAGAGGTCGCCCACGCACTGTTGCAGGAGCCTTAACCAGCTAAAAACAGGTGGCATGACGGTCTTCCGCCCCACCTGGGGTCTCCTGCTGTGGGAGTCCGCTTGCAGAAATTTCAAACAGTGAATTCGCAGACTAATTTCCCTGGGGTACTGAATAGACTTCAGAGTCCCCCATCCACTTCAGTTCTTCACAACCTACAGACAAGGCCAGGGTTCTACAAGAGGCTATCCAGTCTCTAATAGTGTCATCTGGGCTAGTTCCGGTTCCGGAGCATCAACGAGGTATGGGGTTTTTACTCTAACCTGTTTGTCGTGCACAAACCGGTTGGTTCGGTCAGATCCATTTTAAACCTCAAGTCCTTACACCTGTACCTGAGGATGTATTGTTCCAGAAATGGAATCTCTGCAGTCCATCAGGGGTGAGACCAGGGGAATTCCTTTTATCCATGGATTTCGAGGATGCCTATCTCCATGTTGCCATTTGGGAACCGCATCAAGCCTTCCTGCAGTTTGCTATACTGCAGAATCACTACCTATCTCGAGCATAACCGTTCAGGTTATCCTCGGCTCCCCGCATTTTTACAAACTCATGTCAGTCATGATTGCTTTCCTTCGGTCAGTGGGAGTGAACATAGGGCCTGATTCAGAGCCGGACGCTATTTGCGCTCGCTTGTTCAGAAAAAGGGGCCGGATATTTAATTGAGCGCTCGCTCTTTGTGGTCTGTTGGCGCCTCTATGTCTGAGCGAGCGAATGAAATATGCGCTCGCTATTTTGTAAAGACGCCCCCTGGCCGCTCGCATCATAAGTCATCTCCGCTATTTATTTGATTAATCGAGTACATCGAAAGGCATCTGAACTGCTCGCAGTGCTTGTGGTTGGATTTTCCTACAGCAATCATGCGAACAGTTCAGGCTAAGAAACAATCAAGTGACGTGATCGATGACGCTGCTTTGTTAATTATGCACACCCTTAAAACGCCCGTTTTGGCACGCCTGCGTTCGGATCACCACTCCCCATTTTCAAGCACCTTCCCCTGTTACCACCCACAAACGCCTCATTCTGTCACTCAAATTAGCAGGCATTCGCTATTTTGCGAGCACACAATTTCCGACCGCAATGAATGGCTCGCGCATGCGTATTACAACCCATACGCATGCGCAGTTGTGCGAACATCGCTCGGAGAGAACGAGCGGCCGCTTACGAGCGGCTCTGAATCAGGCCCATATTCCCTTATTTGGACGACCTATTACTCAAGGCTTCATCGGTAACCCTTCTCTCAGACCATGCCTTACTGACATATCACACTTTAATCCAACACTGTTGGATAATCAACTTCAAGAAATCACATCCCTATCCATCCCAGAAGCTCCTGTTTCTGGGCATGATCTTGGAAACTGCATCAGAGGGTTTTTTTCTTCTAATAGACAAAACCCGGGATATTGGTTGTTAGTTCAGTTGGTCCTCAGACCGAAGAAGGTGTCCCTACTTCTTTGTCTGCGTCTCTTGGAAAAAAAATAAAAAATGGTAGCTGCTTTCCAGGCACTACAGTTCGGATGGTTTCACCCCAGAGTGTTTCAACCGGACCTCCTGTCACAAGTCTCAGGATCTCATCTGCTTCTGCAATGACAGATCCGTCTGAACCCGGTTACCAGAGGGGCTCTCCTCTGGTGGACACAATCCAACAATCTTTGGGCGGGCTGAAGATTCGGAGGGTGAAATTGGACTATCGTAATAACGGTTGCCAGCCTTCGAGGATGGAGAGCAGTAGTCCTCAAGTATCACTTTCAGGGTAGATGGTCCCCTCTGGAACAGAAGTGGCCCATAAATGTGTTGGAAATAAGGCCCTCATTCAGAGCCGTTCGCTATTTGCGTTCGTTCGTTCAAAAACAAGGGGTGGCTATTCAAATGATCCGTTCGCACATTGCAGTCTGTTCACACCTCTAAGTCTGAACGAGCGAGCAAAACATACGCTCGTTTATTTGTTAAAAACGCCCCCTGGCCGCTCACACCATACGTCATGTCCGCTATTTATTAGATTAATCGAGTACATCGAACAGGATATGAACTGCTCGCTATTCTTGTGGTTGGTTTTTTCAACCGCTATTTTGCGAGCAGTTCTGAGTTAAAAAAAAACAAGTGACGTGGTCAATGACGCTGCTGGATTAATTATGCACACCCATAAAACGCCCGTTTTGACATTTAAGCACGCCTGCGTTCTGATCTCCACTCCCCGTTTTCAAGCACCTTCCCGTTACCACCCACATACGCCTCATTCTGTCACTCAAAATAGCAGGCACTCGCTATATTGCGTACAAACGATTTTCAGCCGCACTGACTGGTTCGCGCATGCGTACTAAAAACCGTACGCATGCGCAGATGTGCGAACAACGCTCGGAACGAGCGTACTGCCGCTAGCGAGTGGCTCTGAATGAGGGCCTAAGAGCGATTTTTCAATTCTCTTATAGAAACAACAGAGTTTCTAAAGTCTCGTCCGGTAAGAATTCAGTCTGACAACGCAACGACCGTCGCTTAAATCAACCGACAGGGCAGGACTCTAAGTCGCATGGCCATGCGAGAAGTAACTCAGATTCTCTCGTGGGCCAAAATTCAGTCAGTAATCCTGTCAACTGTATTCATCCCGGGTGTGGACAACTCGGAAGTAGATTACCTAACTCGCCAGGACATCCATCCCAGGGAATGGAAGCTTCATCCAGACGTGTTCTATGCACTGATTCATCGCGGGGGTGTCCTCAGGTGGACCTCATGGAGTCATGATTAAATTATCAGCTCCCAGTATAAGTGTCAAGAACTCTGGATCCGCAGGCAGAGGATGTCGACGCTCTGACAGTTCCATGGATCTACGACTTCGTTGACCTTTTTCCTCCGATTCCTTTTCTTGCTAGTCTTCTCAAGAGATTACAACACGAGTCTGCCTCTTTCATTCTAGTGGCTCCAAGCTGGCCTCTAAGAAGCTAGTTGTCGAATCTTTGGTCCCTATTGGTAGACGACACGTGGCCCCTTCCTCTGCGGCCGGATCGTCTTCAGCAGGGTCTTTTCGTCCACCCCAACTTAGCGCAGCTGAGTTTAACGGGGTGGCTCTTGAAACGATATCTTAAGACGTAGAGGTATCCCAGACTCTGTTATTCCTACCATGCTGCGCGTCAAGAAGCCATTTTCGGCTGCGCATTATCATCGAATCTGACGTTCTTATATGTCTGGGTTTTACGTCTAGGATTTTTCGTCCTGACGGGATTGGATTATGGCTTTCGCCTTGGAACTTTAAAGGTGCAGGTCTTTGCCCTTTCCATTTTCTTTCAACGCAAATTGGCCCTCATTCCTGAGGTGCAAACAGTTCTTCAGGGGGTCTTGCGTGTGCAGCCTCCTTTTGTACCTCCGGTAGCTCCTTGGGATTTCAACTTAGTGATTCTGTTTCTTCAGTTGCCCTTGTTCGAACCTTTTGGAAGCGGCTGATCTTAAGTACTTGTCCTGGGAGATGGTCATCCTTCTGGCTCTAGCTTCGGCTCGTAGAATTCCGGACTTGGGCGCTCTGTTCTGTAAGCCACCTTACCTTGTGTTTCATGCTGATAGGGCGGAATTCTGGACGGTTGCCGCCTTCCTTCCCAGGGTTGTGTCAGTTTCCATATCAACCAGCCTATTGTGGTTCTGTCGTTGGTGGAGGACTCGGGTGATTCTTCTACCTTGGGGGTGGTTAGTGCTCTCCACATTTATGTTGCCAGGACAGCGTCCCTCCGTAAGTCAGTCAGTTTTTGTCCTATGATGCTGTTCGGAGGTGTTGGGCAACTCTAAGCAGACGTTGGCACGTTGGATAGGCTACATAGATTGTAAGCTCCACTGGGGCAAGGACTAATGTGAATGGACTCTCTGTAAAGTGCTGCGGAATATGTGTGCGCTATATAAATAACTGGTAATAAATAAATAAATAGGCTGACTATTCATCAGGCTTATATGTTAGTGCTGGACGTCGGCCTCCTTCGTCCTTTTCAGCTCATTCCACACGTTCTGTGGGGGCCGGTAGGGGAGCCTCCACGTCACAATTGTGCAGTGCGGCCACTTGGTCTTCTGTTCACACTTTTGAAAATCTTTTTTTTTTTTTCAGATTTGACACGTTTGCTGCTTCAGCATTACGTTTTGGCCTTCTTGTTATACAGGTTCTACAGAGCGCTCCCACCCGTGGGGAAAACTTTGGGACGTCCCCAGCGTAAGCAACCTCCAGTGTCCCCTAGTGGATGAAAGAGAAAATGGGATTTTGGTACCTACCGGTAAATCCTTTTCTCTGATTCCACAGGGGACACTGGATGCCCACCTCTGCGCTCTTAGCCTGCCTGTTCAGTTTGTTCTGTATGTGGTATGTTTTCATTATTGTATGTTCCTCTCTCCCTTTTACTCCACTTGTTCTCCATCTCCTCTCGGTCTTTATTTTCTAAACTGAGGGCTGGTGGGGCATAGAGGGGGAGGAGCTTCACACTTCTAAATTATTTAAAGTGCCAGCTCCAGCTATCCACGCCTCTATACCCCAGCGTAAGCAACCTCCAGTGTCCCCTGTGGAATCAGAGAAAAGGATTTACCGGTAGGTACCAAAATCCCATTTTAGCGCCCCCAGTAGTAATTGCCCCCCCCTTTTAGTGCCCCCTGTAGTAATCACCCCCTGGTAGTGCCCCCAGTGGTAATCCCCCCTTTTAGTGCCCCCAGTAGTAATCTCCCCCCCCTGGTAGTGCCCCCAGTAGTCCCCCCCCCCCCCCCCCCAGTAGAGCGACACATAATAAAGATAAAAAAATAAACACTTACCTGAAACCCCCGCTCCTGGTCCCGCCGCTAACAGCTCCTCCGGCCGCTTTGCATGGGAGAGATGTCATTACTCATCTCTCCCATCACCCACTGCGGGAGCCGTAAGATGGCTCCCGCAGTGGGAGCAGCGGCTGAGAGTCTGACAGACTCAGCGGCTGCTGATTACAACAAACACACAGCTGCCGGCTCCGGCGGCTGTGTGTTTGTGCTGTGTAGCGCTGACCGAACTCCGTCCGGTCAGCGCTATACACTTCGCTCGAGTATAAGCCGAGGGGGTACTTTTTCAGCACAAAAAATGTGCTGAAAAACTCGGCTTATACTCGAGTATATACGGTAATATACATTGGTGGCCATAACACCCAAATAAGCAACAGAGCAAAGCAACCAAGTGTTAGGTGCCCTAGTGGGGAGTAATAAAGGTGCCTTACACACATAGCGATGTGCTCACAATCTGTCATTGTGTCTGATTTCCCCTTGAACTCTCCCCGGCAGTCGTGGGCACGATTTAAAAACTGTCCAATGTGACAAACGATCTATCGTGCCTCCTAACTATTCCAGTGCATCGTGACTGAGATTGGCAGATCTGCCCTACAGAACGGCAGATCTGAAGATGCGATTTACGACCTGAGCGGGGACGCGGGCATATTTTACACAATTTGTCATCACGATGCGTCGGAATTGGGCAAATCGTGTAAAATAGTGCTAAGTGTGTAGGCACTTTAAGAAGTAAATAAAAAATAAAATAAGGAGAAGCACAAGAGGGTAGAGATGCAACTTTTCTGCTTGCGTTAAGTCTAACTCTTACTGTATGAGACAGTGCACTTTTAAATAGAAATATTCAGGCCACTCTTTATCCTCCCTCCTGACAAAGGCAGCCTGAATTATTTTAAGTACATGTAGATCAGTGCTTAAGCTATGTTTGGTTTGTATATCTTTCACGTTATTATTGGTTGTCTCCTCCAAGCAGACCTTGCAACCTAATACTCAAGTATGATGGGAGGAATTGTAGTTTCTCTCTGCACTGTTCACTTCTTCCCTTGTAGATTCTTCCCGAATTGCCTCTCATACTACCCATGGGGAGTAACATGAAGCACAGGTGCCGGCATGCTGGGGCAGGCGTGCTTGAACATGTAGTCCCACTGTACATGACATTACAAACTATTTTTTAGACCGTTAATCCTGCACCCACCTCTACCCGGGGGTATGGGGAATAGCCACTGGGCTGACCAATTTGGGGCTAGTTTATGTTATGATAGGGGGATCCCACACTGTGTGCCTCTGCTATAGCGTAAGCCCCCCAGTTGGTGCCGGGGTTTTTCTCCCAACTTTCCAGTACCACACCAGGCTGTGAAGTCTGGGGCTGGTTATGGTTTTGTGGGATGACCCCACTTTTTTTTTTTTTTTTTTTTTGTGACCATTCAGCTGTGATATTTCTGCAGTTTCTATTTGAGTTTACTAACACAATGCTTAGCAAATACTGGATTTGTATTCATGTCTATGAAAATGACATGTTTGCTACGATGGCCTAATGCCATCTAAAGTTGGAGATTTTACTAAATGGTTTGCCTACAGTAAATCTTTGAAAAACACCATCAATGCTAATGCTGCATACACACGTAAAGATTTTCTGTCCAACCATCCAACTAGTTGATTGATTGGAACGAAAATCTGGTAAGGTATGGGAGTAACTGATGATGAGCAATTTAAATGTTTGATCCAAACAATTTGTTTCAAACAACAGTTTTTATCCATTTTCCGACGTTTGGGAGCAAATTGCTGACTGTCATTTCCTTTCATACCTTACCAGATTTACATTCCAATCAACTAGTTGGATGGTTGGACAGAAAATCTTTACGTATGTATGCACCTTAAGTAAATTTTGCTCTAAGATTGTGGATTATTGTGTCAAGCTGTCTATATCAACTGGAATGAGCATTTAGCATTCTAAACCATTTTGATCCACATTCTTTCACGCCTCTATTTTTGAGGTTGTCCTTTCAGGCCAGTTTTCTATGTAGTTGCCACATAATTGTCGTATCAGATTGGGAAGTTCCTGACATATTTTCAAGCCAAACTTCACTTTTCAGCCATATGTCCATTTATTAGGATTATTTATTCACTTATGAGATGTGTTCCTGTTTTAGTTGAATGACTTTGGAAATGTCCCACACATTATGATGTGTATCGCTCCTGGTGGTTGGTGAAGTTGGGCAGTCTTGTTTTGTTTAGGAGAGTATTGTGGTTACTACTTTGATCCCCATGATTTAAAGCAAACCTCCTCCTAAATGGCCTCAAATCATCTCTCTATATAACATTTAAAAAATAAAATGTGCCAAAGCTATTTAAATTTTTCATAAAACTTACATTACTGTATGTGTATAATATACAGTCAGGTGCATAAATATTGGGACATTGACAGAATTGTCATATTTTGTTCTCTATTCACCACACAATGGCTTTGAAATGAAACAAACAAGATGTGCTTTAACTGCAGACTTTGTAATTACATCCAAATCAGGTGAACGGTGTAGGAATTACAACGGTTTCTATATGTGCCTCCCACTTTTTAAGGGGCCAAAAGTAATGGGACAAACTAAACAATCCTAAATCTAACTTTGACTTTTTAATACTTTGTTGCAAATCCTTTGCAGGCAATTACAGCCTGAAGTCTGGAACGCATAGACATCACCAGATGCTGGGTTTCATCCCTGGTGATGCTCTGCCAGGCCTCTACTGCAAATGTCTTCAGCTCCTGCTTGTTTTTGTGGCATTTTCCCTTCAGTTTTGTCTTCATCAAGTGAAATGCATGCTCAATCGGATTCAGGTCAGGGTATTGACTTGGCCACTGCATAACATTCCACTTTTTAGCCTTAAAAAAAACTCTTTGGTTGCTTTTGCAGTATGCTTCGGGTCATTGTCCATCTGCACTGTGAAGCGCTGTCCAATGAGTTCTGAAGCATTTGACTGAATATGAGCATATAATATTGCCCGAAACACTTCAGAATTCATTCTGCTGCTTTTGTCAGCAGTCACATCATCAATAAATAGAAGGGAACCAGTTCCATTGGCAGCCATACATACCCACGCCATGACACTACCGCCACCATGCTTCACTGATGGTGGTATGTTTTGGATCATGAGCAGTTCCTTTCCTTCTCCATACTCTTCTCTTCCCATCACTCTGGTACAAGTTGATCTTTGTCTCATCTGTCCATAGGATGTTTTTCCAGAACTGTAATGGCTTTTTTAGATGTTGTTTGACAAAGTCTAATCTGGTCTTCCTGTTTTTGAGGCTCACCAATGGTTTACATCTTGTGGTAAACCCTCTATATTCACTCTTGTGAAGTCTTTTCTTGATTGTTGACTTGACACATATACACCTACCTCCTGGAGAGTGTTCTTGATTTGGCCAACTGTTGTGAAGGGGTTTTTCTTCAACCAGAGAAATAATTCTTCTGTCATCCACCACCGTTGTTTTCCGTGGTCTTCTGGGTCTTTTGGTGTTGCTGAGCGCTCCAGTGCATTCTTTCTTTTTAAGAATGTTCCAAACAGTTGATTTGGCCACACCTAATGTTTTTGCTATCTCTCTGATGGGTTTGTTTTGATGTTTCAGCTTAATGATGGCTTGCTTCACTGATAGCTCTTTGGATCTCATATTGAGAGTCAACAGCAACTGATTCCAAATGCAAATGTCACACCTAGAATCAACTCCAGACCTTTTACTTGCTTAATTGATAATGAAATAATGAGGGAATAGCCCACACCTGTCCATGAAATAGCTTTTGAATTGATAGTCCCATTACTTTTGGCCCCTTAAAAAGTGGGAGGCACATATAGAAACCGTTGTAATTCCTACACCGTTCACCTGATTTGGATGTAATTACCCTCAAATTAAATCTGAAAGTCTGCAGTTAAAGCACATCTTGTTTGTTTCATTTCAAAGCCATTGTGATGGTGAATAGAGGCCAAAACATGAAAATTCTGTCAATGTCTCAATATTTATGCACCTGACTGTATATTGCTATGTGTTGTATAGCTCATAAGCATTTCAATACATGGCATATACCTGTCACCTGCATTAAGGGAAAACAATACGTAGAAATCCATAAAATATAAGGATAGGCTGCAGTGGGAGATGTTGATAAAGATCTCTCTCTCTTTTGGTACTTACAATGATGTGACTTCCCATGTGTCTGAATAATGATTCATTATCAGATAGTCCATGTTTGTTTGTAGTCGAAGTGAATCACTGCAGGCCATGTGACCAATGAATTGCCTCTTCTCACCAGCACTAGAGGCTTGGATGTCTGCTCTTGCAAGATGGAGAACAGTAGAACACCTTTTTATATTCTAAACTTTTGTGCTTTTGTTTAACTCTGGATACTGTAAAGGGAAGTGAAAAAACACGTTAAGTCATTAACTCACTGGTGTTCTATTTGTGTCAAAATTCAAATAGAGAGTATATTCTCAGCTTATATGTGCTTTATTTATACAATTGATATAAAGCAGAGGTTCCCAAACGCACTTCTCAATGCACCCCAACAGTTCAGGCTTTAGAGATATCCATTGTTGCGCACAGGTGGTTAAATCAAATTGACTGAGTACCCTGTGGTCAATCATGGATATCCTTTAAACCTGAGCTGTTAGGGTGCCTTGAGGACCGAGTTTGGGATCTTCTGGTATAAAGGGATCTAACAGTGCCAGGAAAACATTCTCTACACCACAGTTTCTCAAACTCTGTCCTCAGGACCCCAAACAGTGCATGTTTTCCAGGTTTCCTCACAGAATCACAAATGAAATAATTAGCTCCATTTGTAGATCTTTTAAAATGTGTCAGTGAGTAATGAAAACACCTGTGCACCTGCTGGGTGACCTGCAAAACGTAAACTGTTTGGGGTCCTGAGCACTGAGTTTGAGAACCACTGGTCTACACCACTCCACCATCACCAGCCTGAACCATTATCTCAAGACAGGATGGCTTCATGTTGCTTAAACCAAATTCTAACTCTACCATATCAGCCGCAATCGAGATTCTTCAGGCGTGACAGTTTTTTTTTTTGCTTTTTTTTAAATCCGTTTTTGTGAGCCTTTGGCCACTGTAGCCTCAATATTACTGATAAGAGTGGTATTTGGTGTGGTATTTTCTTTGTTGAACACTCTGCGCTCAGAGATGCTCTTTTGCATACCACTAGTATTGTATGGTTATTTTAATTACCAGTGGACCATTCTCTTCCGACCTCTAATTAACCAGCACCCACAGATCTAGGTGTATTTTATTTTTCACACTATTCTCTGTAAAGTTTAGAAACTGATGAGAATGAATATCCTAGGAGATCAGCAGTTTCACAAATAGTCAAACCATACTATGTGGCACAACAATCATTCCATGATATAAAGGGGCCTATACACCAGTGAAGGATCACTGCAGTTTTGCGATGCAGGGTTGCAGAAATCCAACATGTTGGATTTCATTGATTTGCTGATCACGATCAAAATATGATTGTGATTATCAAATCGGTGAACTTTAACATGGAGCTTTTCACAGAACCTCCGCCAGATCGCGGTACTCTATGGCCTCCAGTTGACATTTCTGACCTGTAGATCTGTTTCCATTCCCATCGCAGGATTGCACAACCTGTCTGTAGATGTATTGGTGCTTTTAGTCAGTGGTTCTCAAACTCTGTTAACCCCAAACAGTTCGTTTTCCAAGTTACCTTGCAGGTGCATTCATTACTTAAGCTGCATACACACACAATGATTTTGTTACCAACGATTTTATGAACGATTTTTTTGTAACTTCCCTTAATGAAAATAGTTCAGTTGGTCAGTCAGATTGAACTACAAACGGGAACGCGCATGAACGATAATCGTTCATCGTTATAACTCAAACTGAATGATTTTTTTGAACGATAACGACGTCCTAGTTAAATCGTTCAAAATATATCGTTACGTGTGTATGCACCTTTTCTGACACATTTTAAAAGACCGTCATGTGGAGCTAATTATTTCACTCGTGATTCTGTGTGGAGACCTGAAAAAATGCACTGTTTGGGGACCTGAGGAAAGTGTTTGAGAACCTGTGATCTTAAATCACTTAGAGTAGGTAAAATGTCCCCATTTTGTTGAACAATAACAAACTCTTGATTATGTGCATTAAGCCGACACCAAATGACTTATCCTGGGCATACACTATACAATTATCTGTCAGATATCTGGCTGGTTGAAATGAAAATCTGGTAATGTATGGGAGTAAATGACAATCGAAAAATTGTTCACAAACACTGGAAAACAGACAAAAATGGACGTTCATCCAAATTGGTTAATAAAAAAATGTAACCAATTTGAACAATCTTTTTTTGTCTGTTTTCCAGTGTTTAAAACCATATAAACGATTGGTATTTGTTCCCATACCACATTGAATTTCTAAATGTGGGGATTGGGTTCCAACAAGGCCTGGTACAATTTTCACATTCTTATCCCAGTTAGTGCTGCAAGTGCTGGGTTAGTGATGTCCCACGGAATGTTTATTTAATTCAAAATCTATATTCTTTGCTAATTTAAATGTCTCTTTATAGTCCAATATTATATATACTGAAAAAGAGAATTTTAATGGATGAAATCTAAAGAGAATTGTTATCTTTGCAAATTGTAATGATGCTCAAGAAAAAAAATTTACACATCATGTCAACTGGCCAATATATTATTGACTTAATGGACCAACACTTAATGGACCCTGACGATAAACAGGTAAGGTGTCCCAGATGCTCTGAAGAAATAGTAGCTATAAAGTGGAGAAATTTTAGGATTTCATAGAGGAAAGGTATGCATGTTCAAGTGGTAGAACAAAAAACAACAGTCCATAACACAGAGGTTCCCTAAAGCCCATGACTATACTTTTACAGTGATTTAGGTAGATCATGCAGATCAACAACTGGCAAACTACCCCATAAGTCATAAAAAGGGTAAGCAATTGTATGGAAAATGTTTACCCACTTATTGAACCAAACAATATGGAATGATTTTTATTTTATACATGTTTTTATACATAAAAACACAATAATCAGTATCGCCCTGACTGATACCAAATAGGGTCAGGACTACAGTCATGCAGAGCCCGAAGTCTTGATGTAGGGAAGGCAGAGTTACAGTTAATATTTTATTACTCTGCCTGTTAAATCATGCACTCCTCTATGAAAGTATTTATAACCCAGTAGTCTGCCGCCACTAGTGGAAAAAAGGGTCCATATCACTTTAGGATAAGTGCGCAGTCTCTGCGACACAAACAAGCTCTCAGTTTGTCTCCCAATACTTTAAGCAATATCAATAATAGTTCTCAGATTGCCTAAATGATCATTCAAAGACTAGGTTCCAGAGCAGGCCTTGCCAACCTGTGGCTCTCCAGCTGTTGTCACAACATGCTTTTACCAGCTGATCAGTGGGAGGATATGCTGGTACTTATAGTATCACAACAACTGGAGAGCCACAGGTTGGCCAATCCTGTTCTAGAGCATATATTATCCTTGCCAACTCTCCAAGAGTGGCCGGGAGGATCACCAAAAATCAGGTGGTGCTCCCGGCTGCCTGGAGAGTGGGCAAGTTGGCTGGCTGCCAACCTCCCACACCCTCTTGCATCCACTTTCCTCTGCAGTCGCCCACTCATACAAGTTGGGGGTCTGGGGGGAGCCTATGACATGATTCACACAGTATCACGTCATCGTGGCCCCGCCCCCTGATGCACAATGTCGGGAATATCAGCAGTGTATAGCGGGGAGCAATGATGCGATTGCGCAATCGCACCCCTCATTATGCCGACCTGGCTGCCTCCTACCCCTGCTGTTTTCAGAGTCTCAAAACTGTTTTGAAGGGCAAGCTAGATGTCTCTTTACTATGTGCAGATATGAACAAAGTTCTTCAAGAAATGTTTACCTATTTTAAATGCATTGTGTGCACAGGTAATTATTCTTCTACACAGAGGATCCTACCAGTGGTTTACATATCAATGAAAAACCTTCCATGTGCTCCTCACAGCTACCTGAGGGTAAGACATTTCTAAATAATTCATATGGGCAGAGTTATACACACAAAAAATTTCCTTTGATACTGTAATATGTCCTCAGATACCTATAACCTCTATAGTGGGAAATAATATGTACAATTTGGAAATGGCTTTGGTCGAGTTGCTTATTCGAAAATATGCAGCAGTGGCCTCAACATCAAAACAGGATTTCTCCAACAGAGAAGGGAGACAGTCTCAGCAAGCAGAATTGTGTTTGCTACTCAGAGGCACAAAAGGGTTAATAAAGGGGTAATAAAATCTGTAAAGAAAGATGATGTTGGATTTTGCACTATATCATGTATCAAAATATATCCTACAGATTTTTTGGGGGGAAAATGTTATTCTAAAAACCTAATTCAGTCATTTATAAAGAAATACATTTTTTCAAAATATCATAAAGAAAAAAAAAATATATATATATTTATATATATATTACCAAGTTACATGGTGGAAGATATATAAGTATGCATAAGTGATATTATTGTCCATATGTATGCAGATAACAGTTATGACTTCCATGTTTTGAAAATACTATACTAGTGATGATTATGTGTATCAACCAAGCATACAAAGTTCAACATAAACAAATGTACATATTTTTTTCCATGTGGATGCATTCCACAAGTCGCTACATTAGCAAAAGCTAGGAACAGTGGTCGTGAACATGGTGACTACTGTTGTCACTAGTTTCACTGTCATCTTGCATTTTTTCCAGCATTAAAAGTGAGAGTAAAACATATGTAATTGACTAATTAGTATGAGGTCTTAGGTGTCACATTTTGTTTTTGGAATTTATTTATTCAGATATGTTTATCTAATTAAACGTGTCCTATAGGGAAGTAAGTGGTTAGGCTATATTGGCATTTTTTTTCTACCTTTGCAATTAAATCTCAAGAAATTTTCTTTTTGGGGACACAATGTAATTTTTTTCGTTTCATTTAGTCTCATGACATTAAACACAAATGCAAAACACAAACCTGTTATCTATTGCTAGGAACTTTTTATGTTGTTTTTGTAATGATCAATTAACGATCCATCCCATTAAACTCTATGGAAGAGATTAATCACCTGAAGTTCATATGAGGTGGTTAAATTGTATGAAGAGATCATCACATTATAAAGGAATAATAAAATAAAATTACAAATAGAGTCTTCTCTGCTAGGAGATAAATCTCTTGAGATTATGCCACCAAAATCACCTATGAAGACTGTCCTGCAGGCTTTTAGACATTTTAGGGGTAAATTTACTAAAGTGAGAGTTTTTAGAAGTGAGTTTTAAAAGTGATGTTAAGTAGAATCTGATTGGTTGCTATGGACAACATCACTTTTAAAACTCACTTCTAAAAACTCTCACTTTAGTAAATTTACCCCTTACTGTATATACATACTTGAGAGCTGAACAACTCTAAAATTAACAAGTGACCTATTGTATAGGTCATTTATGTGAATTGCAAATTAAGGTAATTTAAAAAGACATTTATCAACATTGCATTAGCATCAATTGAAAATGTGTGACCGTTAACGCATGCCAATCTAGCAGTGAACTTTATGACTAGTGTACATGATATATGGCTTGTAAATTCATACATGTAGCCAGAGCAATATATTGATATCATCCCATATATAATCTTTTATTGTATCCACTTGTATTGTTATTTTTTATGTCATCAGTAAATGTTATATTTTACATTCATTCCTGCTATCAACTTGTCAACCTATTTTAGCCCTTATTGTTTTACATTTTTTTAAATTAAATTATTTTTAAATAAACTCTACCTTATTCTGATACTAATTGCAATTTATATACAAATATTTAAATTTATTGGACATTCTATTGATACATTATTTGAGAATCTATCGGCATAACCAAGTCTGTGGAAGTGGGCAGCGAACCCTCAAAATGCATAACAGGTTTATGCCACTTCTCTTCATTCCAGTATCAAGTTTATGCTCTCTGTTGTACTATACCATTATCAAAACCATTAATAGATTTCTGTAAATTACAATAATTTCCAATAAATTTGAAATTATCCAAAACTACTTCATATTTTGGGACTGAATGTTATTTGGTAGAACCTGCACCAAAAGAATGTTTTCTTCCAGTGAAATTTATGTGATGCTGTCATTGTTGTGTACATATGAGAGGTCATAGGGCAATAGAAGTGGGCATAAAATGAATTGTAGAATATCACAAGCCAAATGAAAATCCGTCTAAGATCTTAAATATTTAATTTACACTAAATTACAAAAGATGATTATGATGATAATAAAACATTGCTTATTGATTGCTACTGTAAACCGGTTAATACATCAGTCGCAAGCGAGTGACACTCTACTGTCCATTCCTAATTGTATCTCTATTACTCCACAGTTTTCTTCACGATTATTAAAGTACCAAAACTACAGGGTTAAAAATGTAAAATGTTAAATTATTATATATGCTATAATTTTATAATGACTCAACACTAATTTATAAAGTAATATATTTATTAGCATTTACCTTCCTTGATAACATCCAGGATGGTCACATTGTAGTAGTCGTAGCTTGCTTTCCTCTCAAAATGTGTCAGATGAACCTTAAAAACTGAATAAAAATAAAAATTAATCTACTCATCATTGACTTTCTTTCTCGATTCTTACTGTTTCTGTCAGTTTATTTTTGCTGAAAAGATGTATCAAAAAAGATAAAAACTATGGGAAACCTTTCTTCCCAAAAAGGCTATGGATAAAGTTATAGACAAAGCCAGATAAAAAATAATTATTACTGACAATAAAACTATGTTAAAAAACTAGAAGAAAATATCACATTTCCAATCGGCTTTCACTTCAAAATAGAGTATCCAATATAAAAAAAAAATGGAAAATAAGGTGGCAAAAGATTAGGGAGCATTAATAAAGGACCCTATTTTAAAAGCAAAATACTGGAAAAGTCAAATTTATTTTGTAGTGACTGTAAAATGTGCAAAACAGTGAATGGAACAGCTAATAATGAGGAAGATTTTCAAATTAAGGGTCAAACATACAAAATTAACAAATGTATAACATGCTACCCAAAAAATGTTATATATATTACTGAGTGTTCATGTGGGTTGTATTATGTAGGGTGGGCTACTAAGCATCTTAAAGTCCAGCTAGCTGAAAACATTTATAATATAAAAAAGGGTTTTATTTTTACATTTTATAGAAACACATGATGTTCACAACACTGTATAAAAAGCTTTAAGGCAATTGACCTTGTTCCTCCACAGTGGTGATATAGTAATACATAAGCTGCATTGGCTCAGTTGTAGATGAAGTGGATTTACCATTTGAAAACTTTATTGCCTAATGGATTAAATTCTGACTTTGAGATAAATTGGTTTTTGCAATTTCATCATTAATGTACTCTCTAATCAAATCAATGTATTTTATGATTTGTCTCTTTCATAATTTGAAATTGATTGGTTTGTTTATATATTTTATTTTTCCTTTTATATGTATTCTGACCTGATCTTTTATTCACCAATGCTGGAATGCAAACATCACAAATGGGATACAAAGTCTTCAAGTTTTACTTGCTATTGATGCATAGGCAAACAAGCCAAACTTTAAATTTAGCATCTGGCTACCAAACGAGGAAATTATGCTTGTATGGATGAGAATCCTAAATGGCCTCCGGATCATCCACTTGAAAAAAGTATAAGTAGACCAAAACACATTGTGGGGAGCACAGAGTAACTAGCCACCAGAAATCTTTTTTAGATAAGCCTGAAGTAAAGCAAAAATACCCTGAATTTATGAATTTTATGCTACATGTTTGTCCAACTAATATTTAGAACATATTTTTATGCTGCTAGAAATACATTTCTTGGATATGTTTATATGACGTCCTGTTTTAACTCTATTCTATTGTTTAGTGTAATTTGTAATAAAGTACAAGTGTGGGACCGAATACTTAAAGAAACCTTTTGTGAATGAAACAAGGTGGTCAATTGGTGAGTACCTTTCAATTAAACGGGTGGTTAAGGGAAGGAGCAAGGTGGAGTGACCCCAAAGAGGTAGGTCATTAAAGAAACCTTTTAGAGAACATCATATATTTATTTATGGTGAGTTCTGTCCATATTATTTTGAAGAGCCCAGGGGACAAATAAGCTGGTGGATAACACTGCAGTGAAACTACAGGAAAAAAGTGTATATCAACTGAATTATCCTGATTGGACAGCGCTTGTGGACTACTCTGAAATTTCTTTTAGGTATAGCAAAAGTGTTGCCCTCTAAAAAATCAACATCAAACATTTAATTTAGACTCTATTTACCTTATTATGACAATCACTTTTTATATGATGGTGTCCATTATTTACAAGTGATTGGGAAAGCCAGGGGGAACATTTTTGCCCATATTTATGCAAAACTGTATATATGGGTTATTTTGATGGCCAACTTTTGTGGGGCAGCAACTATGGGGCGAACCTGGTCCTGTATGGCTATTATATTATTTATTTATTTATTTTGGGTCAGAGGAGAAACTTCTACACCTGACTGTGTGTTTCTCAACCTAATTGTAATGAAAATTGACCTACACATATCACCAAACCTCCATTGACTTCCAGCAACAATGCCCTCTATAAACCTTGGATAAATAACAATTACCAAGGAACCATTGATGAGCTTAACTAGGAATTGTTCCTCTGAACCTACATTTATGTTTCATGCAGAGAATATGATATATATTTTTTGGATAGACAATATCTAATGGAATACAGAAAAATGTGAGATTGATTATAAATAGACTTTTAGAGATGACAATTAGTTTCTGAAAAGAAATACATACGAATCAAGATTCCTTTGAAAAAAGATTATGTATATAAATCTTATAGTTCTGCAGATCAGATCATCATTTTGGTAAGAAGAAACTATCCACCTAATACTTTAATATATTTTACTAATGAAATGAAAATATATTTCAAAAAAGGGGTAATTGTTAAGAACATAATATCCCCTAGCTTTCTTAAGATAACTTCTAGGGGGTACATTTACTAAAGTGAGAGTTTTTAGAAGTGGAGATGTTGCCCATAGCAACCAACCAGATTCTATTATCTTCTAGAAGGTGCTAGTTAAATGTTAAGTAGAATCTGGATGTTATGGGCAACTTCTCCACTTCTAAAAACTCTCACTTTAGAAAATATACCCGTAGAGAGGTCTTAATACCCCAAATCCCTGTAGTTTGTTGTAAATGTGAAGACTCAAAGGACTGTGTTAATATGTAATTTACAGGTCTAAGGAGATATGATTTAACTCCTTGGATAAGATCTATAAAATAAGTGAAGTAACTGAAATTAGTATAAATTATTTATCTACTCCAATTTAGATGTCATATCTTATACTGGTTGAACAACTGGGTGTTTAAAATGAAGGTGTGGGGAGCACAGAAGAAATATAATAAAAATATTGATGACACACAGATGAGCTGATTCAGAGTCATATCAAATTCAGCCACACGTGTTTCTGCATTACTTCATGGGTAAAACTATGGGCCTCCACCTGTATTCAAAATAGGCAGCATTTATTTGGTAGCTTCCCCCCTGTATATCTTGCGAAACTAGCCGTAATCATTATCCACCAGGCCTATTCATGGTGCAAGAAATCTGTCTGAAATTAACCAACTCTATGCTTAGGCTCACCTCTGAATAGCCTGCAATTAAGTCTCCACTCGTATGACACTTATTGTGTGAACGCTCCATTGTTCTTAGTTCTAAGTTGCAAATAGAAGCTCCAGAGAATGATCATTTGCTAAAAATCATTATATGCGCCCATATAATCTATATCAAATAACAGACCTGATATTGCTATTCGTTCATAGAAACATAAATGAAACATGGTCAGCAAAGAATCAATATTATACTGACAAATATAACCATAAATAACAAGTTAAGGGCCGAATTCAATTAGGTGTGAAAAGTCGCGTTTGGCTAAAAGTGTTCGCATATGCAATCTTTTCACGAATACCAACATATCGCGCTATTCAATTCCCGGAGTTTTGGCATGTGCGAAAACTCCATAGGCAGAAACCGGTGAAAAGTTTTCACCACCTCAGAGGCAGGTAAAAATATGTGCAAAATCCCTATTTTTGGCTAAAAATGTGGGGACTTGGTTTAGAACCATTTGGACAACCCCCCTAATGACTAATTAGGTAAAAATAAAGAAAATAGCTTAATTCCCACTAATAATGACAGTATAGGAAGATAAGATTAAAGTACTGGGTCAGGAATTTTGATGGGCTGTATGGATGGGACAGGTGTTTTTAGGATTGCTGGTGGCTGCAGCAGGTGTATTGTTAACCTCTTTTAAAAACTGCACTTTATAGCCACAAAAATATATAAATAACACCCATTTTAATGTTCCCCCAAATTAACTACAACTATTATTTTTTCCAAAAGAAACTGCTTTATATACTTTTCCACACGTATGCAAATATGCATATAACAGCCACTTGACTAAATTTAAGAAACCAAAATACTTTTATTAGGGTTATTAATACACTTCTATATTGATTTCCAGTGTCAGTTAGGCTTTTTATAGGGTACAGACTGATTTCCCCAAAATATGCTGACTTTTCGCTAGTTTCGCCATTTGCAGTTTCACACATATTATTTTTCGCGTGTTTTGCAATTGAATAGGGCAAAAAGCGGGAGCACGCAATGAGAAACTACGCGAAAAGATTGCATCAAAACTGGCGAATGCGGCAATAACTTTTCGCCAATTGCGACTTTTCGCACCTAATTGAATTTGGCCCTAAATCCAAGTTCTCGTTAAAACCTTCAGAGGGAAAAATGTCTAGCAACAGGAGGTATTTTACATCTACCATTACAAAGGCTTTCTTAATTGACGACCTGTTCAGAGCAATTGCGCTAGAAGCATATGGAGTGGTTTTTTTTACCCCATATAAAGTAGAACATAGACAGATTAATATAATCAACATGTCTGCTTTCAAAAGACATTGAATAATATTTAAGATCTCTCCTCTGATTAGATTTCAAACCGTTTCACCTATTATCAAAATGGTTATACTGATCAGCTGACCAATACTAAACGTTTTCTGGACAAGAATATCTTTAAGATTATTTTTGCTAATACAGAAAATTTGGCATTTAATATTGACAGTCCTCCAGAGGTTATCAGGATTTAGTCAAATTACATGAAAGGATTGTTGAATTTGCATGGTCTTACCTTAAATCAAAATAAAAAAATAAAAATTCTCAATCAAATTCAACCAACTATTGCATAGAATAATCAGGATAGTTGTAAACTGTGGTGTCAAATATTGAGTTAATGCTCTTTAGATTTTATTATTTTGGCTATATAACACATTAACTCTGATACTGAAGTGTTATAAAAAAATTTTGTAAAATCTGATATTTCAGTTGAATTATTACTTAAAAGTGAACAAACAGTTTGGGCATTTAAATGTGTATTTACTGTACCTAAAGGCTTCCTTTTGTACAGACCCCCTTCAGAGTTTGGTTGACTTTGAGGCAGATCTCTACAAAATATAATGACTATGTTGCCAAGCATAGAGAATCACATGATGAAAAGACAGTGTTCTGTGATAAATTACTTTGACTATCATGTAAATAATTAATCTATTCATACTTTAATTTGATTGGTCAAATTAGATTTTTCACGAGGTGGATTTCGTTTTCCAATGTTACGGCAGATGTAAGGATGGCTTTGAAGTCATTAAGGGAGAATCACAATCTTTTTATAGGTTCCACGAACAGGGAGGTGGTGTATAAATTAATCATAGTGATTACTGTAGTTAAGCGTTAACTTGCTCTAACTAATGTTTACAAAGTATTAACTTTTGGTCCCACTTCATTATATGTAAAAAATGGTATTGTTTTGTGGATCCCCAAATATTTTAAGTTTGTTGATTAAAAAGCTGTTTTGAGGTCTGTGGTTTGTATTGCTTTACATAATTCCTCCTGCGTCTATACAATCCTGCTTAATCAAAGTTTACTTACTGACTTCCTCTACTATGCTTCCCAGTTTATTACATCCTGCTAAGGTGCTCCTTTTATAGCACAAGCAAAGATGTAGCGTGTAGCCATGATAACCCAAGCACATGTGTGCTATCATCTCCACCCCAATTGTGTCAGGGTGGGGGCGTGTCCAGCATGTGGGAGCAAATTAAAGAGAAATAATAATAAACATTAGGACAGTATCGAACTGGGGCTTGGAGGGATTCATATATTCCAACCCACTAAAGTAATTCCACTAATAAAAAAAACAAATGCATTGGCCCCAATAGGAAAAAAAATAAATATATTGTCCCCCACAGCAAACAAATAAAACACACTGGCCCCCCACAGGAAACAAAAATACATTAGCACCCACATGAAACAGCAAAGCACATTGGTCCCCACATTTATTGCCCCATACCCCACAGAAGTCTGAACAGTCAGGTGCTGCAGGATGAATAGGGCAGGACGCAATAGCATTGCAGACCACAACTGGCTATGAGCCAATGTCATAGAGACAACTGCAGGGTGGTCCATCTCCTGGTTAATGGCACCCGAAAATGCTTACTAGTCGAAGCAGATGTTGGCTTCAGGTTTGCATTGCACAGTGGAACACAATTTCCAGAAGCACGGCAACTGGGGGCCAGCATGAGATCAGCCTGGCAGGGGGGAAGAGCCAGGAGCTGTAGCAAGCCACTGAGGAGAGCACAGGACTGGTACAGCGGGCTCTGTTCCATGGTCCCGGTTGCTCAATCCTCCCCTGGGTCCATCAGACGGCTGATCTACTGCCATCTAGCCAGAGCAGGTGTCTGGAGCACGAGCTCCGTCCTCTTTATATCCCTGACTACAAGCCCTCTAAAATGTTTAGAAATAAGACATCAAACTTTTGCCTATAAAGATATTCACCCTCAAAATGAAGCAACACTATCTTCTTCTTTGGTTAAGCAACTGCCATCACTGAGTAGCTGTGAGGCTCTTTTAATAGTCGCTAATCTAGCCCTGCTTATAGATTGTATGCTTGCGAGCAGGGCCCTCTTACTTCTTTGTCTGTTTGTTATTATCAAGTCTTGTTCCCAATTGTAAAGTGCAATGGAATGCACTGGTGCTATATAAGTAAATGGTATGACATGAATAATGAATCTGGTCTAAAGTCTTATCCATTGAAGTTTCAAATATGAACTCTGTAGAAAATTGTATCTCTAGAACTATTTTAAGCAACTGGAACATTTTCAAAATGTATTTTCCCTCTTTGTAAAAACTGAAAAGAAAACAGAACTAATGTCCCAGGGGATTAGCTCTCACAGTTCCAAACTCACTCACAGTTTACTCACGATGTTTGATGATATTGCTGATAACCAAGTTATGCAAATATTCAGCTCTCATTTTCCCAAGTGCAGTGTTCACTTTCAGGTCAGTTCAGTATCTTTTTCAAGTTTTTTCTAAGATAGTACTAGATGATTACCAAAAAAGTTTCAGCAATTCGCATTGCGTGCTTTCATGTGGCTTCTTTTTGTGATTTTACTATCAACAAATATAATTTGTTATTTGTCATCTTTTTGATATTTTCAACTCCTTCCTCTGCCCCTACTCCTTGCACCCCCCTCCTCACTCTCTGTCATTGACTTTTCCACCCACTTCACATCTACAATTGAATTCATACCCAACCCCAGGACATCACATCAGACCAGACCCTCACCATCCGATCCCCTTCTTCCACAACCTGCCTATCCCTATCCTCCCCATCCATTTTGCCAAACTGACTTCATTCTCCCCAATATCTGGAGATGAAGTCATGGTCCTAATCCGGTCCCACCCCCTTGACCATATTCCTTCCTACTTCCTCCACTCTTTCTCTCAATGTCTGTTCCCATCTTGCCCCTCTTTAACCTTTCCCTATCATCAGGAACTGTCCCCTCTGCATTCAAGCATGTCCTTGTCTCCCACATTCTTTAAAAACCCTGCCTTGACCCTGACCATTTCTCTAGTTACTGCCCCATCTATCTCCTCTCACTTGCCTCCAAACTCCTTGAATGGATTGTCTACAAGAGCCTTAGCCCTTTCATTCCTGCAGCTCCCTGCTTGACCCATTTTAGTCTGGCTTTCATCCTCTCAACTGCAAAACTGCCATCAATAAAGGCAGCAATGACCTCCTTACTGTCAAATCCAAGGGCCACTACTCCCACCTCATTCTGCAGTCCTGACATTTTAATCTCATAAATAGCTCCAGGATGAGACCCTTTTTCACCCTGGAGGCATCTAGGACCCTTATCCACTCACTGGTCATCTTCCTCTCTAAACATACTACATCTGCCCTTCTAGACTACAAGCCCTACACCAGCTTCCTTTCCCTTTCAGAACCCAATTCAAATGGCTCACTCTTACTTACAAAGCCCTGACTCAATCCTTATTCAATTTCGGACCGTATCTCTCTTTACACTTCCGCCCGCCCACTTCACTCCACAAATAAGTGCCGCCTTTCCACACAACTGATTACTTCATTATTCCCTATTAGACACCCCACTTTTCTACAAAACTTCAAACAGGTTCTCAAGACCCACTTCTTTATCTAGCTGTCATCCTAATCCACTGCTCCTTGCTCTCTGTCTTTCCCATCTGTGTCACCCATGTCTGTCTGCACCCCACTCTGTAGACTGTAAGCTCTAACAAGCAGGGCCCTCTTCCTTCATGTGCTTTGCATTCCCTCACTTATACCATCATCTCCTCCCCACTCCCTGCAATGGCACTTTTCCATTGGTATTATGACTGCTGGCAGCAATGTTTATAAGCCATGTCCATGTCCTGGTATGTTCTCTACTGTAAGTGACTTTGTTCTAGTTTTGTTCATACTGTTTCTGTTTATGTACCTTGTAAGGCGCTGCGGAACCCTTGTGGTGCCATACAAAGGATAATAATAATTTGTGAATAAATAAAACTTGGATTAAAGATAAACTATACTGTCATTGAATTTTATCATGTAAATACTCTCAATGTCCTGAGTTCTTGACAGAAAACCATGTATAGTAAAAATCAATAACCCCTTCTACACATACCTGTATATTGCACTGAAGTAATGACTAGAAATAAGGCCGGTCTTCCCTCCTGATTCTAAGGGTCATTGAGGATGGACTACTGAACCTGTTACTCGCTCTGTTGTAGATCATTATGTGCGAGACAGCCAGCACACAGGTCCCATCAATGTCAGTACTTGAAGAGGAGCAGCATACTTGATGTGGTGCATAAATCAAGGAGGAGTGAGTTGCAGGAAAGGGGAGGAATGGATCTGCCATGAGTTTATCCATACATAATAAGATGGCTGGTACCTGGAAAGAAGCCAGTCATCAGCATGCAAACTAAAGGGCAGGGATTGTACCAAATTGTGGTGGCCATCACCAAAACCAGAATTAGGTAGATACGATACCAATATATTTTAGTGCTTGGCGGCCTTAGCGAATACCCCAATGTCCCAGTGCCCTAGGCTGCAGCTAATTGGTTGATCAGGTCCTGGCAATAATCCTATTTTTATATGTTATTAACTAGTAAATACTTCAGAAGTACCTCTTTGAGCCATGCTTCCCAAGTGCAGTAGTGAGGAAAACTGTTCTATTCCTGAGTAGGAAATTACTGGCAAGTGACTAAGATGCATGTTTGACCATGAAGTCCGTAACCGATACCCTGATGTCATGTATACATACTAAGGAGAGTTTTTTTCTCTTTTCATAGAGTATTTGTAATAATGAACACATGTATAAGTAGACAGTCAACAATACATTTGCAGCTTGACAGCCTTTCAACAATGCAAAAAGTTTATGTACTAAACTATGTGAACCTTAAGCAATATTAAACTAAAGTGGTCAAACAGAAGCACTTTCCCAAATAAATGAAAGAAAAGCAACATACCAAAGCCTATCCCCTCTGAACATGCTTTTTCTTTTAAACTTTTGGCATCAGTCATTTTGGCCAGAGATCCACATGAACCTAAATGTAAAAGATAACATATCAGTTTTGTCATACATTATAGCAATTTCGAGTTATAGTATGCATTGTATATTTTGGTGCGTTTTCTATTTTTAATACTTGAAAAACTACCTGCCACCAGGAGGCATAAGTCCATCGCTAACAGGGGTTCATGAAATTTATAGAGTGATGTTAAGTACTTGGAACTGCTAAATGTTGAGGGAACTGGTGTGAATGCGTGGTTCACTGAAAAAAACTTTAAATCTATAAAGATGATGGGAGGAAATGTAATAGGCTGCTGCTGTGAGACATCGTCAAGTACCGTGTGAGAATGCCTGATGTTATAAAGTAGCAGTCTTTTAATAGGCAAAATCAAACTGGTTTTGCCTACTAAATTACTGCTACTTAAAACATCGGACAGTCTTGCATGAGACTTGCCATTGTTTTAAAGCCGCAGCCTATTACATTAACCCTGATATCTTACAATATTTTTTGGTGGAATTTGGCTTAATATATATATATATATATATATATATATATATTACACTGTGAAGCAGAGTTGGTTTGTTATAGCATTGCATGCAGCAGAATGTTGATGACCCTACAGTATAGCCTGAATCTGCTCTGTATGAAGTGACCAGACTTGGTCGTCTCTATTCATCGCCAGAGCAGTTAAGATACACAAGGAGGACCTTTAGCTATTCTTGAAAAAAACATTACATTAAGAAGAAGCATTTGTAGCTAAATTCTAACCCACCAATTGCTTGCTTTACCGTACCAACACATAATATATTTATTGTTCTATGCTTACTTTTATTTATTTATTGAATGCTGACATACAGTATATTATTTTTCAAACTCATCTCTCAAGGAGAGGTGGGTGTGGTATCAAACATTGTCAGAGGGCATGTAATACTTATGGGTGACCGTGTGCAAATCTGTGACTTACGCTGACTGCTCTATCAAATGAAAGTACCCATTTGCTTTTGTTTTATTTCTCTACCCAACATTTGTCCTGCTGACCGGGTACTGATCTAGTGTGTGACGCCATTGAGGATAGGTGTTTTTCTTTACTAGCTACTGTCATTTCACAGCAGTTTTTGGTGCTGCCAGTGACGGTTTACAACATTGTGACTATACTGTATGTGCCTCTTGATGGCAGCATGGACGCCGAGATGGGGGGGAGCGGGTACAGTTTACCCGGGCATGGGCTTGCTAGAGGGGCCGGAACCAGTGTCGCCCCCCCCCTCTCTCCCTCAGCTTATGCTGGGCTGCAGTGTGAGACTGCATGCGGCTGCTGCAGAAGCCATCTCCTATGGCTGTGGGGGGGGGGCGATCACACTGATCCCCCCCCGCTTAGCGCAGGGCTGAGGGGCTTACAGCGCCCCCCTCCCCAGCGCGTAGCACCGCTGCATAAGTGTTTTTATTTTTTTGGTCAAAGGGGTGTGGCCACACCTCCCGCGATTAGGCCATGTCCTCTCCTTTACCCGGACCCGCCCGGGCTCTCTACAGCCCATCATGGCAGATATACTTTAACAACTTCAATTTTGTCAATCATTTAAAAATGAAACTGATTGCCGCTGTCATTTCACCTGTAGCACACTTGCATGAAGATCCTCTGCAGAGTTTCCTTAAATGTCCACTGTCTTCAGGCAAGTTATAAAAAGCACTGCACTTTTTTTCTGCATACAAATATAAGGAGACTGTTAGTATAAAGATAAAGGTGATGTGTACATTTCATTTAGGTCTGAAAATGAAGTTGCTAGAGTTATTATCATCAAACTACACTTTAATATGATATTTGAAAGTTTTATGGAATTTCAACAGAATACGCATGATTTAGATGATAAATGTTTATTCTTAGAGATGATTAATCTAATGTAACAAATCGCATCATCGGCTCTCCCCAGACCACCCACTTGTATTGTATAAGGGGGCAGCTGCTAGGGAAAAGTGGATGCTGGCGCAGGGGTGCGGGAGAGTGGCAGACTTGCCCACTCTTCCAGGGCGGCTGGGAGTGCCCCCAGATTTTTGAGAGCTTCCCGGCCATCCCAGGAGAGTAGGCAAGTATGCTTAGATCTCTCTTTAAGAAACTTAGGGCTAAAATTTGGTTCTAAATCAAAACCGACTGACATTGATGGCGTTTAGCTGTCTAAAAGACAACTATTTACTGTATCATTTGTTGGGTTTCAGCTTCAATTGTGAGTATTGTGTTTATTTTAATATTTTATTTACAAGCAGATTACAGGTGCAAGCGAGCCCTTAATGTCCAGGCATGCTGGTACTTGTTGTATCGGCTTGCCGGGGCAGGCTGTCAGGGACTTGTAGTCCACCTGTAATGAACAATATTATTACCTATTTCATTACTTTTAACCCCGCATCCACCACCACCAGGAATGCGGGGAATAGCCCTGCGGTTTCAGCCAAGGGCTGGTAGTTCCTCGGGAAGGGGGGATTACTAACCAATGCAGGGCCGACACGATGCAGTAAGCCTTGTAAGCAATGCAGGGAGGTGCATGGCTGGAGAGGCGCAATCCCTGCTCCGCCGCTATCCACTGTTGCTGTGCCTGTCAAACTGAATGACAGGCAGCAACAGAGCAGCAGCGGGAAGGCACTTCAGCACCTATCCTCCAGTGCTGCTGCTGCTGTAGGTAGGAAAAAAACTATTCCTGCTACAGTAACCATCCAGTAACCGAGGCCTCCCCCCTTCAACTGGTCGTTCTTCCTCCTGTGGCCCACAACCTACTCCTTGCTAAGCTAGAGCATGTCAGCCACTCAGTGCTGGGGTCTGTGCAGCGGAACACTGCAGACACTGCTGAGGACTGTGCAGCAGGACACTGCGGTACTGGGGTTCTCAGGAAATGTTCTGTACAGCTGGGGCAGTGCTGGGAGGAGGTTTCCTTGGAGAACTTGCTGCATAGGTTCTTCTGGTTGGGTAGGATGGGGATAATGCTCTGGCTAGGGAGGATGGTGGGTAGTGCTCTCTGGCTGCTAAGGATGAGGGTAGTACTCTCTGGGCAGGATGGAGATAGTACTTTGGCTGGGAGGATGGGGGTAGTGCTCTCTGGGCAGGGCCATCTCTTCCATTGGTCTTGTTGGGCAGTTGCCCAATGGACCGAAGCTTGTAGGGGCCCGCCAACCCGCTCCCCTGCAGCCACGGCCAGTTGGTAAATTTGTGATATTTTTGTAAGCCGCCCTCTGGTGCACTGTATTCTGATCTAACCTCCCTTCCCCTGGTGACGAGTACTCACCTCAGTCCCAGTTTCACTTCATCCGCCGGCTTCAGACCAGTCAGACAGAGTCTCTCTACATGTGTTACATTTTTTTCCCATGGATGGGTGGGTAGGGGCCCCTGTGCATTGCTTTGCCCAGGGCCCACACTGCTGTTAAGACAACCCTGTCTCTGGGTGAGAGGTGGGGAGGATGGAGATCATACACTTTGGATGAAAACTGGGTTTGATGGTGGGTAGTACTCTCTCTTTGGAGGATGAGGGTAGCATAGTTAAAAATTTAATCATTTATCAAAGAGAAACTCATTTATGAGGTGTATTGGATGCTTACCAGAAAATTGTTTGGTTACTGTTTAAAAGTGTAAAACCTCTTACCATGTTAACTCATCTCTTTCACTAAAGTAATATTTTCTATTATTCTACTAAATACTGGCCTGTTTGGTCTCACTTATGGCTTAAATCATCATGACTGCCTTTACTACTGTACATGAGTCACTTGTATGTGTTTAAAGCTTTATGTACAGTAGGCACAGTACATTTAGAAATGTGCTTTTCCGCTAAAGTGCAACTGGAATGTAAATTGCATCCCACTAGAAGTATTGGATATCGACAACAGTTTACAGATGGTGAAAAATTCTAGTGTTTTTGCGTAGCGAGTAGGGTGTACTACTTGCACAAAAACGGAATGTCTGTTAAAAGATGCCAAACCCACTCTATATCATTTCAATATTCTTGCTTCACAAAATAGTTTTTGCACTGTCCTTCTAAACAAGGTGCACTAGTGGGTATCGTCTGTTCATCTCAAAGAATTCTACTACAATTCTACCCCTACTATTGGCTGGTGCATACTTTTAATCTACCACAAGCAACACCATCATTATATTTATATATATATATATATATATATATATATAATTATAAACTCATTACCATAAATTTAGGTATACCTGTTCAAATTGAGGCACACAGCACCACCAAAGGATTATGTGCTGCGCCTTAGCCATTTTGTGCTTTGAAAACGGACTCTTACATTTCCTCTACTGACATACAGAACAAGCTGTGGGTTTCTCAAGAAAATTAAAATATTAGTACCATTTTGTGTATATAAAAAAAAGTGCATGTATTACCAAGATCATAATACTCGTATATGGAAATGTCAGCTGGCTGCAGAAGTCCCACTTGAAAATTCTTATGAATCCTGAACCCGATAACAAGATCTTCATTATTAGGAACCTGTAGTGCAATGGCCAAAATGTTACACCAATAGTTGACAGTGTTATTTTGCAATATAAAATCTTTACTTTTACCTTTGTTAGGTAGAGTATGACCGTTCCATTGAATAAGGTTTGTTGCATTTCATACTTCATGATGTAATTTTCCACACTACTTGACAACTGAAAAAACAATTAGCCAATAGGTAGTACAATGTATGGTGTGGGATAAATTAAGCTTTATAAACAGTGGCATCACAAGGGTGGTGCGGGCTGCACCCGAGTGTCATCCAGCGAGGGTTGACACCAAAGTGCAGACTCCCCCTCAGTGACAGGAGCCAGGTGCTGCATTGTAGAATTACGTGCAGCACTCAGCTCCTGTCACAGTGAGGGAGCCGACACTACAAGTACTTTTGTCCCCTGGGACAGCCAGCACCTCCGGGACCCACCAGAGAGACTAAAAAAGGGGTTCGGGTGCGTGGCCCTGCCCCGATCCATGAGACCACACCCCTTGACATTAGGCCACGTGCTAAGTTACCACCGCACCAGGTGCATCAACAGGTAGGGACGTCACTGTTTATAAATAAGATATGTTGTTTATTATGGCTATTATATAGTTATATTTAGTGGTCAAAGTGGAAAATCAGAACTGTTAGTATGGAAATTTGAAGAGTACGGTCTGGGGCACTCATGATGATAAACCACTTTTTTATACTAAAAAGAACTTTTTACCAGTTTTAACAAATTATTTGTGGGTCAGAGAAAACCAAGTGCTTTTCCATCACTAGTTAGTTAGGGACCATATTTCTTGTAACCAGACAAACCATGACTTTATGATGAATTTAGACATCTTCAACTACAGAGATTTTACAGAGAAGATAATAGATGATATGATATTCGGGAGACTGCTGCATCTCCTCGCCACTCCTATAGTAAGGGAACCAGAGACACCATGCTTATACAGAGGAGCATGCCAGACTCCAGAGTCCGTAAGTGAGACCCGGCATCCAGGACCGGCTTGTGACAGTATTGCCACTTAAGGTTGATCTCCGAACATCTAATAAAAGATTTTAGAGAAGATTTTTTATGTGGGCATTGGAGAAGTTGAGGATTCTGAATATTGGTAGCTTACATTCAAGTTTGTTCTTCTGGACCATATCCCTTCAAAATTATATGGAAATGTACTCCGCCTCTGGAAATGCTGGAATCCAAAATCTGATTGACTAAATTACTCTTAATGTTGAATCTTGATAGCAGAATGGGAAGAAAAATCTTTAACAAGAGGTTTCAGAAGGGACACATGTGAAACCTTGGAAACCCACAAAGAAACTGGTAATTTAACATAAAGGTAATATAGTGAAATGCAAAGTTCATGGTAGAGACTCAAAGTCAAAAGTTTTGAGTGGACAACCACAGTCAATCTCTTACTTGTAAAGTAGGAATACAGTATACAGATAAGACATTATACAGAAAATAAGCCTTATTCAACTGACCTTGAATTTGATCCAGATGTCTAAAAATTTGCAAAACACTACCAAAAGCAAGAACATGGAAGAGGAGAAAGTTTGGGAAGAAGGTGTGACAACCATATAGAAGATGAATAACATGGAATTGCTAGTATCATGATAACGGTTATTGTGGGCAAATTCTGCCCAGGGCACAAAGTCCACCCAATCACCTTAGCTATCTAAATCAAAATCCTCTTGATGGTCTTCAAATCCTGGTTGACTATCTCCATCTGCACATTTAAATGTGAGTTATTGAGAAGTTGAGCTGAAATTAAAGCTTTTTACACATTGTCCTCATGAATGTGAAAACAAATTGAACTCCTCAATCCAAGACACTTTGACATGGGTTGAAAACAGAATGAGCAGTAGTAGTATTGATAGAGGAATGATTTGAAGCTCTTGCTGGGTGTCGAATTGATGAAGGAATCCACTGATATTTGATACCAAGGTCTTTCTGGTATGGTAGTAAATGTCTGAGTGGAAGATGTCATAGAATCTTATTTTGGGTGTGTGGACAGGCTACAACAAAATTTCCTGACATTGGATGAAAGTGAGGGGCACCAGTATTACCTGAACATAAGACTTTGGGTTTATTGACTCCATCATGACTTACAAAAATAGAAAAGTGAGTTCAATATATTAATGTTGGCCTCAAATTGGTAGAAATAAAAGTGTTCCTATGAGTTTTAGCTGTCATGGCAAGAACACAATTAGGGTCCAGAATTGGCTAACTTTCAGATGGGCTATTATCATCCGAAAGGCATCAGATTCAAGGTTTTTTTTTTCTTTTGAGTTAGAAGAATCTCTGTCCAAAATATAACAATGTTTTAATGTGATAAATGCTTCAAAACCCTGTAGATGCCTCTTCAAGAAATAAATGTTCTTCCAGGTTAGAGTAGTGAAAAGATTGGCTAGAGTGGAATATCCCCAAATAAATTGATGATCATAATTTGCAAAAATCACTAGCACCATAAGGCTGATGGTTTGAGGCCATCCACAATTGCTTGCACCTTTTCCATCTATAAACAACTGCCAGAGAGGTTATAAATAAGGAAGGACATACAGTGCTGTTCAAAGACACATTCCACTGGCTTACAGAATAGATTAAATCTATGACCGGTGAGAACTTCAGCTACCTGTCTGCTTGGGACTGGATGTAATTTGAAAAAATTAAGATTTCATCAAGGTACTGTATACAACAACACAGAGTATTGATACATGTTGTCACGGTGAGAAGGAGATGAGAGCTGACTTCAGGACCTTGTTCATTTGCAGGAAAAGACTTTACACACGTTTTTATATAGTAGCTCCATGTTACTTTCAGTATCTCTTTGATGTCTTTAATCCCTTGTCTTCTGGTAGGAAGTTTTGTGATTAAACATCTACATTGTGGATGCTATATGTTTTTATTCATGTGTACATTGTAAGTGCGCACTTTTAGATATATGTTACCTAATGGTTTTATGCGAGATCTGTTTGTATCTCTCATTTGCATGTTGCCCTTATGTAGAAGCCTACTGGTATAATCCATTGAAGATGAGAATAACAACATAAGATTTTTATGAGCCCACATTTCTACTACAGTATACAGAGTTTATACATATGGATATTATCTTTCTTTCTGATGAGTAAAACATTATAATTTAATGAGTTGTTGTGTAAACACTGAAACTTTTTCTTGTTTTTGGATTTTCTCTATTCTCCTTGAAAAATTATCACATTGAACTTTATATTATTTTTCGCTAACTTTTCACCTAATAATGCATACTTTCACACAGTACTGTACACTCTGTTCTTACATATATAAGTGATATGCTGCAAAGTGACACCCAGTTGCCAGTTTAGCTACAGACTACATGATCTACTGTACTACTCTTGACCTATATTCTTATACTATTAAGTTTTATATGTTATATAAACCTATTCAACATACATTAGTGCTACATATACATGACTACACTTACACATCTAAGATTGCTCAGCTCCTGTTGCCATATATCCTACACTTCATTCCTGCCCATTGCCAAAAGCCTCCTTCCCAAACTCGTTTGATAGCAATTCTATCTTTGTATTGTGACATTCTCCTACTGTATGTTAAGATTTAAGTGCCATATAACTTAACAGAACTATCAGTATGGCAGTTTCAGATCAATATAACAATCTCAAAAAACATTTATGAATGCAAATATGTATTCAGAGATAATTAATTTTCACAAATAATTAATTTTATCATATTTTATTAAACATTTGTAATAAAAAGAAAAGGGTAACTGTGTATACCGTGATATATTTTGCCAGAATAACTTACCTGTTTAAGATCATCAACGTTTGCTGAAAAACCCGTAAGCATGGTTACTTCAATTAGTGACATGGTAGCAGGCAAATCACCACTATACCTGTGTAAAAAAGATAATACAATTTATTGTATTTTAGATTAGGAGAATTCCAGGTTTTAAGGAGTAGCAAAAACTTTTATTAAACAAAATCATAGGCTACACGCAAAATGTGTAACATTACAGACTACTAAGCTTGTCCAGAGTAACAAATTAATAATGTGTGGAGTTTACAATAAATATTGTTAACTGCACGGCAGTGTTGAAACTAGAAGGGTGGGTGGATTGGCGGGGCACTTGCTCTGTGTAAAAGTATATTTAGGTGGTCTGTGTGACCTCCTCTCTTCTCTGAGGGTCTAATAGTCACACAATATATTATTATCACCAGTAGTAGTAATTATAATTAATTATTGGAATATAACATATTATTTTTCTCTTTAATCAATTTTCTCTGTCTGATAGTGCTACATCTGTGCCCCCCTGGATTATGTTACTTGCCTTCCATACAGTCTTGTTACTTTTTCCGTCCCCAGACAGAGGGTCGCTGCTGTTACGCAATATGCATAACAACCAAAGCTTCATTTGAGCTAAACATGCAAGCTTTACTGGGCCAAACCACCCAAATATCTCTTGACGAAATCCATCAAGTCAACTGATTATCTTACCCATAATGTATTATGCATATTAATTAAACCTTCAAATCATACTCTGTTATCTAAAGACCCTATACATGATATAAAAAGTCTTTTACTCCATAAATGGGAACTGCAATATTTTAGATGGTTTACATGCGAATAATACACAAAGATAATACTGTATGATACGCCATATATTTTAACGACACTGCACTGCCAAAATCCTGAATTTTAGAATATTTGTTCATAAATAAAGTGACATGGTTTCTTCGATAGGTGTGGACAATAAAGTGTGTGTGTGTGTGTGTGTGTGTGTGTGTGTGTGTGTGTGTGTGTGTGTGTGTGTGTATGTGTGTGTGTGTGAGTTTTCTGAAGATATATGTGTGGGGTCTGATAACCTGTGTGGGGATGTAACTGCGTGTCTGGGGGGTCTGATTACATGTGTGGGTGGAATGATTGCATGTAGGGGGATCTGAGGGCAGGTGGGTTCTGAAGGCATATGTGGCGTGTCTGTATGTCTGGGTGGTCAGATTGCATTTGGTGAGTCAAAGGTCATCTGGGGAAGTCATGGCATACGGGGGCATCTAAGGAGGTTTGATGTCATGTGGGGATTTCTGATGGGTATATGGGGAGGTCTGCTGGGCATGTTAGGAAGACTGATGGACATGCGGAGCATGTAAGTGTGTCTGATGTATATGTAAGGGGTATTTGTGAGTTTGATATCGTGTAATGGGCATGTGGGGAGATCTGATGGAATGTACAAGGCATGTGAGGGGGCTGATGGCATGTGAGAAGATGTGAGAGGCATGTGGGAAGGTTTGAGGTGCATGAAGGCTATTTACATTAAATTTTCCCCAGTTCCCTCCACAACAATTGTGGATGTGGTAGCAACATAAAAAACAGACTTTTAAAAATTGTTTGGACAGTTGGTATAGCAATAAATTAAGGCTGTGCTGATGATTTTTGTGATCATCCTGATATATGGGGTAATCTGATGGGCATGTAGGGAGATTTGACGGCATGTGAGGAAGTGTGGAGAGTTCTGTGGGGCATGTTAATTGCATGTGAGAATGTTTACTTTATCTTATACCATTTAAGAACAGACATGTGAGGTGTGGTGCAAAGAGTCTGAAAAGGGTAGACTTGTAAAGAATATGGCCCTCATTCAGAGGCGGTCGCAAGAAGCGATCGCTCTCTCTGAATGAGGGCGGCCGCTTCTTTTTTTTAGTGCGGCCTCCTGGTCGCTAGCTAAGCTGTGGGTTACCACCCACAGCTTAGCAACCGACCAGGGTGATGGTCGCGATGGTCAAGACCATCGTGACCATCTGGGCTTGCAACGAGACCCTAAGGTTGGGTCTCGGCAAGCGCAAGCCCCAGGGAGCTTCCTGCTCTGATCGAGCAGGAAGCTCCCCACTGTCAGTGGGGCCGCCCCCGAACGGCAAGCGTTCCGTCAGGAACATCTCAGTTTGGCCGGCCACCCCCCCTGCCCGCCTCCCAAACGGGGCGAGCTGTCAATCACCATCGACAGCTCACCCCCTTTGGTGCAAGACCCGTAGCGACGGAGCGCCCGCATACGTCGGAGCCGGCTCCGACATGCGCATGTCCAGTGGGCAAACATCGACCCGGTTGCAAGTGCTCATCGCTTGCGACCGGGTCTGAATAAGGCCCTATGTCTGTTATTAGTAAGAAAGGGTTCTTCTGCATTATCGAAACATATACTTCATTTATTTACAAATAAAACAAAATATGTATAATACTTGAATCTTCAATAAATTTAATATCTAATATACTCTGGAAACCATATTTCATTATGAAATGAGGCAACTGCATGACCAGCATAATGATTTCCTAAGAACGGCAACAATATCAAAGAAATATCTTAAATATGAAGATTTATACTTGTTCCGTGGAATTTAGTCTAAGGGCCATATTCAATTTGGCTGCGAAAAGTCGGAATCGGCGATAAATTTTTGCCGATGATGTCATTTTTGCATGTTTGAATTATCCCCGTAATCAATTTCAAAGACTTTTTGCCGGTGCAAAAAGTCTTTGAAAAAAACAGGGATAAGTTTTCACCATGTTTTACATGGCGAAAAAAAGTGCAGAATTGGGGTTTAGGGGTGCAGGCTTAAAAAAAATAGCCTACACCTCTGGGAATAGCCCCTAAAAATGAACTGTGGGCCTAATTCAGACCCGCTCGCGAGCGGACGCACGCAAGCGGGTCGATGGTGCCCGAATGCGCATGCGCACGACGGAGGGAGCTCCGTCATGCGCATGCGTGAGACCCAGCGAGCGACAGCCAAGCTGTCGCTCCGGGTCTCGCACCAAAGGGGGCGTGCTGTCGATGGTGACTGGTGGGCGTGCGGGGGGCGTGGCTGCCAGACAGAGGCGTTCTCATGGGAACGCCTACCGTCTGGGTCCGGCCCCACTGACATCACTCCAGGGCTTGCGGCAGCAAGACCCTACCGCAGGGACTCGTCAAAAGCCCAATGGTCGCGATGGTCTTGACCATCATCATGGATGCTCGCTATAGCTGTGGGTGGTAACCCACAGCTATGCGAGCGTCCAAGAGGCCGCTCCATTTTTAGGTAGGAGGGTACTGATTCAGAGCGAGCGCTCTGGTCAGAGCGTCCGGCTCTGAAACAGGCCCTGTGTCAAAAAAAAGTAAAAAAAAAAAAAATTGGGACACCCCAAAAAAAATATTTTCATTTTGGGGTTAAAAAAAAAAAAAATATGGGGAACAAGTTTTTAAATAAAATTAATTCAGGGGGGCAGGTGTTTAAAAGAAATTGGGTGGTAGCAGTAGGTGCATTTTTGAAGATTTTCCAAAATGCACTTTAGGGACTTAAAAATATGCTTGCACCCATCTTCATGTACCCCGAATGTGATGGGCATAGTTATTTTTTGCCAAAAAAAAAACCTAAGTGCTATTCTTCATCACTTCTTCAAAGTCTGGAAAAAACACCTGCTGCAGCTATTTAAAAACCCTAATTACCTTCTGCAGGGAAAAACGTGGGTACCCACAGTGATCCCCCATGTCAGGACAAGATTAGGGGGGTCCTAGGATGAATTCCCGAAAAATTCCCTATTTTTCCCTATACTTACCTTTCCACCAGGTCCCGTTTTCGCTGCTTTCTAATTGAATGCGGGGATAAAGCGTACGCGCGCCAAATACTTTATCCCTGCAAAACCTCCGATGTGGAGCGAAAAGTCCAGCATGGACTTTTTGCTACCAAATTGAATATGGCCCTAAGTCATTACAGGTTTTACACTGGAAGGGCAATATATATGGTAATACAGATTTGCCAGGAAGAGACCATATAAAAGTTGATAGTTACCTAGTTCGCAAGATGAGATTATAAGTTCCGGGTTTTCTATCTGTATACAAACAAAACATTAAAAAAAATAGTATATTCTGTAGAATATTGGAGTGCTTTATTTTGGCAGCCTATAACACACACACATTCATTGATTATATTGTATTTTAACTTGTGTTTATCTGCTTTACTTACAGTAAGATGGCACAGCCCGTCCACTCCAACGTATGATAAAGGGAAGCACCTATGGGGCCGATTCAGACCTGGACGCTAAGCCACGATCGCTCGTATCCAAAAGGGGCCAGGTATGCAAATTCCGTGATTGTACTGTCTGGTGTAAGGATGCCCTCTATGTCTTAGAGAGCGATGGCAGACTGCTCACAAGCCAGTATAAAGACGCCCACTTTTCGTTTTTAGCACACGTCATCTCCAGGAAGCGTATGATTAATCAGTAACATCGAGAGCCATCGGAGCTGCACGCAGCGCTTGAGGTAGAACCTACCCCGCCGCAATCATTGCGATCACGGCAGGCTGAAATACAACCAGGTGAAGTGTACAATGACGCCTCCATGCTAATTAGGGGTGCCCATTAAACGCTGTTTTGATGCCCAGACACGACTGCGTTCACAGTACCACTCCCCCCGTTCACAAGCACCTTTCCCTGTACCACCCACAAATGACACTATCTGTCACTCAAAGTAGCGTCCAGTCTGTGTACTACAAGTGCACGATTCCCGGATGCAGTAACTGGTTTGTGCATGCATATTTTAACGCATGCGCAGATGGGTGACAATCGCCCATAGCGAGCGATCGCCGCTTGCTTCCTGGTCTCAATCGGTCCCAATGTCTTCATAATGGATTACTTTTTATATTTTGTTCATATTTTAATCCCAGTTTAGAGTTTATTATTTTTATTAACTTTAGAAGAACTTGCTGTTCTTTGATTAACAATTCCTTAATCCACACAGAATTACACTATGGGCTATTCCCTTTTATAAATCTGCTTTTTGAGAAACTCGTGGCTTGAATATAATCCATTGAGAGGATAATATTGGTGGGGAGACCAAAGGGAACAGGACGATTGCTACTTCAGTGAACTATTCATATAAGGATTGCTAAGAAAGAAGAACTTATGGACTGACCCCATAATTTAAAGGATCATACATATAAGGGTCAGACTTTATCTCTCATTTTCTCCTCTACCTTAGTGAAAGCAGCGCTGGATATATATAATTTTTCATTGTCTTATCATTTTAAAAATAATTTTACATTTACAGAATACCAGCAAGTTAGTTATCACTTACTGTTTGTGAATATGCAGATAAATTAGTTTTGCAGATATAATAATAATTTTGTTCACTCTTTTATTATAGCATATTCTATTTCCTATTTATTAATATAAGAGATTGCTTTTGGCACTGCTTATATATTTCCTGTCTCTATTCTTATATGTAGCATTATTATACATTGCTGTCTTCTTTGACAAGAGTGCCAGAGCCTGCAGTGCCCCATATAACAATGCTTTTTCATTTGCTAGCTGGTTAATCAACTTTATTCTAAGGTGCACCTCCCCTATGTGTTCTATAAATAAGAAATAGTTATCAAGGGGAACAGATTGAAATTAATTTATAATTCTGTGTGGACAATCCTTTTCTATTGGTGCAACTGGTTGAAAGAATAACAATTTTATACAGTACAATCTTAAAAAAAAAAAACTTTGTGCATTTTGTTTAGTGTTTATTGAACCTCAGTCTGAAACTATACACCAGTGATGTACCAGGACAGCAGAGTGCTCTGTGCCGGTCCTGCCCCCTAAACCCATGATGTCACGCCTAGTGGGCTGGACCGCCAGCTCTGAACACTCAGAGCGACTCCACAAGCTCCATGGTGCACCATGATAAGGACTGTTCTATAAAAATTTAAATGTTTTTGATAATTAATATAGTTGGAATACATATTTTCAAATCTCACCTTCTGGTTTTACTTCTGCTGTGAGTGTAAAGCCATTGCATTTATTTTCATCAGTCAATAGGGCATGATAAACTGTCATTACCTAAGAGGCAATTACAAAATGCATTATACACTGTAATCGTTAAAATCAAGTGACTCTTCTTCCATTTTAAATTATGTAAAGTATGATGTTCTAGTATTGTTGCAATTAGGGGTGAGCGGGTTCGGATTTCTGAAATCCGAACCCCCCCCGATCCGAGGCCGATCCGAGTCAGGCTCGACTTTTCCCGCCTGACTCGGATCTGAAATAGAGGCAAAACGTCATCATCCCGCCTTCCGGGTATAGGGGATTTTGGATTCTATATAAGATACCCGCGTCGGTGCCATTTTCTCACTCGGCTGTTGACAGTGAAGAGGGAGGGTGGGAGTTAGGGCTGGCTGGGCTGTGTAGTGTAGTGTAGTGCAGTGCAGTTTAGTGTTGTGCTTTGCTGTGCTGCGCTGTGCTGCTGTTGTCCATAGGGGCAGTGTCCACTCCTCCAAAGTCCATAGGGGCTGGCTGTCTTGTGCTGTGCTGCTGTTGTCCATAGGGGCTGTGTCCACTCCTCCAAAGTCCATAGGGGCTGGCTGTGTTGTGCTGTGCTGCTGTTGTCCAGAGGGGCTGTGTCCACTCCTCCAAAGTCCATAGGGGCTGGCTGGATTGTGTTGTGCAGTCAGTTGTCAATAGGGGCTGTGTCCACTCCAAAGTCCTGTGCAGTGTCCCAGTCCTAAAGGGGTGCTGTAGTGTTGTCCAGGGGGTGCTCTGTCCATCAGGGGTGTTCCCCCCCAAGTGCAAAAAAAATAATATTTTTTCTGTGTTTGTGAATTGTGTGCGCAGTATCCGCACGTGCATCAACAAAGTAGCGCCAAGCGTGCGCCTGTGTCCCATAAGTAAAGGGCCGGCTGGCTTGTCCGTTAAAGGGTGCTGTAACCCCCAAAGTGCACTCCAAACAAAATAAAAAATTATTTTCTGTGTTTGTGAATTGTGTATACTGTGGCCGCATGTGCATCAACAAAGTAGCGCCAAGCGTGCGTCTGTCTGTCATAAGTAAAGGGCCGGCTGGCTCGTCTGTTAAAGGGTGGTGTAACCCCCAAAGTGCACTCCAAACAAAATAAAAAAATATTTTCTGTGTTTGTGAATTGTGTGCACTGTGGCTGCACGTGCATCAACAAAGGAGCAGCGCCAAGCGTGCGCCTGTGTCCCATAAGTCTGTTAAAGGGTGGTGTAACCTCCAAAGTGCACTCCACAAAAAATAAACAATTCTTTTTTCTCTGTGTTTGTGTGCGAAATGTATGCGCAGTAGCCGCACGTGCATCAACACAGCAGCAGCGCCAAGCGTGCGCCTGTGTCATAAGTCAAGGGGCGGTTTGGACATCTGGTCCGGACTGAAGGACGTGCCAACAATTTCTGACATGTCTACTGTCACTGCATATGATAGTGTCACCACTGACAGAATGGTGGAGGAATTATTTTCTGTGTTTGTGAATTGTGTGCACTGTGGCTGCACGTGCATCAACAAAGGAGCAGCACCAAGCGTGCGCCTGTGTCATAAGTAAAGGGCTGGCTGGCTTGTCCATTAAAGGGTGCTGTAACCCCCAAAGTGCACTCCAAAAAAAATAAAAAATTCTTTTTTTTCTGTCTTTGTGAAATGTATGCGCAGTAGCCGCACCTGTATCCTCAAAGCAGCAGCGACAAGCGTTCGTCTGTCTGTTAAAGGGTGGTGTAACCCTCAAAGTGCGCTCCACAAAAAATAAAAAATTCTTCTTTTTTTTTCTGTCTTTGTGAATTGTGTGGGCTGTAGCTGCACCTGCATCCTCAAAGCAGCAGCGACAAGCGTGCGTCTGTCTGTTAAAGGATTTCATCGGTGACAGCATTCAAGTAGGCATGTCAGACAGTCCGTACCTGTACTGGCAGGAAAAAGAGGCAATTTGGAGGCCCCTGTACAAACTGGCTCTATTTTACCTGAGTTGCCCCCCCTCCAGTGTGTACTCCGAAAGAGTGTTTAGTGCAGCAGGGAACCTTGTCAGTGAAAGGCGTAGGAGGTTGCTTCCACAAAATGTGGAGAAGATGATGTTCATAAAAATGAATTATCAACTCTTCCAGGGAGACCAGCCTCCAGAACGTACAGAGGGACCTGTGGTGGTGGATTCCAGCGGGGACGAATTAATAGTACACAACACTGAAGAGGGTGAGGAATCGGTGAATTAGGAGGATGAGGATGAAATCTTGCCTCCGTAGAGCCAGTTTGTGCAGGGACAGATTAATTGCCAGCTTGTTTTGTGGGGCCCAAACGAACCAATCATTTCAGCCACAGTCATGTGGCAGACCCTGGCGCTGAAATGATTGGTTTGTTAAAGTGTGCATGTCCTGTTTATACAACATAAGGGTGGGTGGGAGGGCCCAAGGACAATTCCATCTTGCACCTCTTTTTTTTTTCTTTGCATTATGTACTGTTTGGGGCCTAGTTTTTCAAACTGCCATCCTGTCTGCCACTACAGTGTCACTCCTAGATGGGCCACGTGTTTGCGCCGCCCACTCGTGTCGCTTAGCATAGTCATCCAGCTACCTTGGTGCAACCTTTTGGACATAAAAACACTATTGTGAGGTGTGAGGTGTTCAGAATAGACTGGAAATGAGTGGAAATTAAGGTTATTGAGGTTAATAATAGCATAGGAGCAGAAAAACCCACAAATTCTGTGATTTTAGCTGTTTTTATGCTTTTTTTCAAAAAGATACAGATCCAAAACACAAAACCCAGAACCCAAAACACGGAAGGGTGGTTTTGGCAAAACCAATCCAGATCCAAAACACGAAGATAGATCCAGATCCAAAACCAAAACATGAAAAGTGGCCGGTGCACACCCCTAGTTGCAATGCAGTACTTGGATGATTTTTCTAAAAAGTTAGTATGACAGATAGTAACACTCAGAGATATGCCTCAGAGTGACTTTCACTGAATATATCTATATACTAAGGAAAAAACAAATCTTACTTTAAAGAATGCTAATTCAAACATACAATGAAACTTCTATAAAAGAGTTGCTTATGATATTCACAGGTATGCATGTAAAAGTTCACAATCCATGACAGAATATGATATTTAATGCACAATTTTCTGTGCCGTTAGCTACTTTTCTGTTACTGAACATTTATTGCCAAAAATAATCTAGTTTCAACATCTTGGATTATTGATATGATTCTGGGTATAGGATGTCCTATTGCTCTGTTAAATTATATGAAATTACTTTAAATAGAGCTGTACATGTGTAAATGTAGATCTATATAGAATTCCTCAATTTCCCTTCAATTAAGATGCATTCATTGTTACCTTAAGGAAAAGGGGTCAAAACTTTTTATTTTAGATATTTTTTCTACTTCAGGGTCCATAGGGTATCCACAGGATACCTTGGGGGTATAGGTGTGACGTCAGTCGCAGGGCACCAAAGAGTTAAGCTTTCAGCCTCCCAGGATGCACTAGGTCCCCCTCCTATACCCCGCCCCCGGGCCAAGGCACCTCAGTTTAGTTTGGTGCCCGGCCGGAGTCGGGTGCACCTGTTGGAGTGGGGGCTAGAAGAGCCCCTGAAGCTTTTTCTTCATGCAGCTGTGGCTGCACATCTGGATGAACAGCATGGACAGTCAGTCCTGACATCCATGCTGTCTTCCCTACACCCCGCCGGTACCAGAACGCCGGTACTGATCCGGGGATGCTGGTGGGCGTCTGGGGTCACAGCTAGCGGTGACCCCAGATGCTCCGGACCATGGCCGGATTCAAGGGGGACAGAGGTAAGCAGCGGGGTCCCGCGGTGGGTCCCCGCTGATCACATGGTCCTAAGTCCCCAGGCAGGGGGCTCCCTGGGGACTGGCTGCAGCGTGGAGCCAGGCGACCAACCTGCGCTTCCACTACCCCCTGGGACAGCGGACCGCAGCAGAGCGGTAGCGCTGCGGCGTCCCAGGGGTTAAATGCATGCCAGGGGAGCGCGCCTTCCCTGTCTCACAGCCGGCGCCTCCCCCGCTGCACACAGCCCTCTCTGCATGCTGCCGACTGGTCCTGTGGCAGCGCTCCTCCCCCAGGCCAGCCTCCTCTCTGCTCCTCGGCGGCCATCTTCTCCAGAACGCATGGTGAATGCTGCTGGAAGCGCTGGACGGAAGCATCGTGGTCTGGGTCCCCCCCGCATACCTCTCCTCCGCTGTGGCTCAGGTCTGTGTATGCAGCGCTGTGTCCTACCAGGCCCTGTGTCTGTGTAGTTGAGTAATCAGCGCTGTTAGTGCAGGAATTGTTATTTCTCTGCATTGTATGTGACTGTGCTAGCGCTGCCTGTAACTTTTCTTCTCTAAACTGTCAGCTTTATTACTGTCCCTGTTCTTCTGCTAAAGCCCTTGCGGTGCGGTGCTGCAGGGTGGTCTCTCGCCTATTTAATACTTAATTGGTGAGAGAGGTCACATACGTGGTGCCATCATGTCTGAAAGTGATTTTCCCCTCCGGCTACAGTGTACCACGTGCAAAGTACCGTTAGCGGAGGGGGAGGGTAGCGCGGAGGGCCTTTGCCGGCAGTGTTTGTCCATGGCGCGGCCTATTACGGTTACAGCACCGGTACAGGAGCCGCCCTGGGCTTGTTTCGCTCAGGCGTTAACAGCTTTAGTGGGCCAGTTAGCTCCGCAGCCCGCGTTTACTCCGATGGGTTTGTCCCAGCAGTCTGTGGTGTCGTCACCCGTGCAGGGGTTCCCACGACAATTGGTGGTACCCCACAGTCTCCCTATTTCCCCGCTCCCGGGTTCTCAGGAGCCAGCGTGGGTTAACTCCCTGACGAGTTCTGTACAGCACTTGTCGGATGTGTTGCAAGGGGAGTCTGTGATGCGGCCTCATAAAAGGCCGGTGGCATCTCTGTCCGCTCCTTATGAGGATGACGAAGGGACGTCTGATGATGGGGAGATTCTGGATCCTTACGATCAGGAACCTCTCCATACTAAGGACGCTGATGCTAAGTCCAAAGTATATATTCCTGGACTTATTCGGGCGGTCCGCACAGCCTTGGTGATTGAGGACGAAGTTCCCCCAGCGGCTAAATCTAAGTATGCCTTTTTCAAAGATGTGAAGGGCGATATCACAGTCTTTCCTCTTTCGGGTCAGTTGGTGGACCATTTAGAGGAGGCGTGGAAACAACCTGGCAAAAGATACCAGCCGCAGAGACGCCTGGCGGTGGCTTATCCGTTCGCAGATAATTATTTTGCTAAGTGGGAATCCCCTCCACAGGTGGATTCTCATGTGACCCGTCTTGTCCGTAGTGCCACATTGCCGATGCCATCCATGTCCTCCCTTAAGGATGCTACGGACCGCAAGGTAGAAATCTGCCTGAAGTCCGCTTATTCCCTTGCAGGGGGGGCAGCACGGCCGGCTATGGCCATTTGCTGGGTTGCCAGAGCGATGGAGCGCTGGGCGGATTCATTAGAGGCTTCTTTTGAATCCGACTGTCCGGCCGAACAGGCGGAGTTGATTGGCAATCTCCGTGATTCGGCCACCTACATCAACGAGGCGGCTCTAGACATTAGTACTCTGGTGTCTAGAATTTCTTCAGCAGCGGTAGCTGCTCATCGCACCTTGTGGCTGCGATCCTGGAAGGCGGACGCAGATTCCAAGAAAGGTCTGGAAGCGTTGCCGTTTACCGGAGAAGTTCTCTTCGGTCCGGATCTGGATAAGATTGCGGCCACGCTGGCGGCAGCCAAATCTGCTTGTCTCCCGTCGGCCGCTGCTCCTTCTGGTTCGGGACCATCGTCCTTTCGGTCATCTAGGGCCCAGGGCAGGCCCAAACCACAGTCGTTTCCTCGACAGGCTGGCCCTAAGAAATCGGTCAAGCCCCGGAAGCAGGCATGGAGTACCAGACGTCCGGCCCCCAAGCCAGATGACAAGCCTGCGGCCTGACGGCCCGGGCCTCCCTTTGGGGGATCCCAGGGTGGGAGGCCGCCTGCTACAGTTCGCCCAGTGTTGGTCGACCACTACGACAGACACTTGGGTTCTGGAGGTGGTTTCCCACGGATACGCCCTCTCCTTCCGGCACAGACCCCCGGCTCGCTTCTTCACCACGGGTCTCCCATCAGACCGGAACAAGGCTACGGAGCTGCGGAAGGTATTGCACACTATGCTCCAGGCTGGAGTTATAGTGCCTGTTCCATTCTCCCAGAGGGGCCAGGGTTTCTATTCAAATCTATTTTTGGTACAGAAACCCAATGGGTCATATCGTCCGATTCTCAACCTCAAAGCACTCAACAAGTCTTTGCGGGTCCCGAAGTTTCGGATGGAGACCCTACGGTCCATCATTCTGGCGCTGGAACCTGGGGACTACTTGGTGTCATTGGACATACAGGACGCTTACCTGCATGTCCCTATTCTTTTGCTCCATCAACAGTTCCTCAGGTTTGCAATCCGCAGCGACCACTTCCAGTTTCGGGCGTTACCTTTTGGCCTGGCAACAGCACCACGTGTTTTCACCAAGGTGATGGCGGTCATGGCGGCTTCTCTGTGGCTGCAGGGAGTCCGCATGTTACCGTATTTGGACGACCTGTTATTGGTGGCAGGATCTCCAGAGCTCCTGTTACGCCACTTGGACCTGACCATTGCACGGCTGGCTAATCAACTGGCAGAAGTCCACTCTAATCCCGTCTCGGAGGATTCTGCATCTTGGAGCCTTATTGGACTCGGGACAGCAAAGGATCTTCGTGACGGAGGACAAGATCTCTGCTTTACAGTCAAGGGTGCGCAGTTGCCTGCACAGCCGCCGGGTGTCCTTACACTCGGCGATGAGGTTACTGGGCTCCATGGTGTCGGTGTTCGACATGGTGGAATACGCCCAGTTTCACTCCAGACCTCTGCAGCACCTGATCCTGTCCAAGTGGAACGGGCTGACTCAGTCTCTGAAGTCCCAGACGATTGTGCTCACCCAGGAGGTTCGCCTGTCCCTTGCGTGGTGGTTACAGACGACCCACCTCAACAAGGGACGTCCGTTCTGGGTTCCAAATTGGGTCCTGTTGACAACGGACGCCAGTCTTCGGGGCTGGGGAGCAGTTTCGGGTCCACACTTGTTCCAGGGCAGGTGGACGCCGACAGAAGCGGAGCTTCCAATAAATATCTTGGAACTCCGTGCGGTCTTCAATGCTCTCCAGCAGGCACAGCGGTTTCTCCAGGGTCGCCCGGTGCAGGTCCAGTCGGACAACGCTACCACCGTGGCCTACATAAACAGGCAAGGAGGAACTCGCAGTCGGGCGGCTCTCGTAGAGGTCTCTCGGATCCTGGTTTGGGCGGAGCACAATCTTCCGGCCATATCAGCGGTCTTCATCCCGGGAGTGCTAAATTGGGAGGCGGACTTTCTAAGTCGCCAGGACGTTCATCCGGGGGAATGGTCCCTGCACCCGGACGTTTTTCAACTACTGGTGGACAGGTGGGGTCTTCCAGAAATCGACCTCATAGCGTCCCGGCACAACAACAAGTTGCCGGTGTACGGGTCTCGCACAAGAGGCGAAGGGGCGTCTCTGGTGGATGCTCTGTCCGTCCGGTGGACGTTCCGGTTCGCATACCTGTTCCCTCCGGTCTCCCTTCTTCCACGGGTAATCCGGAAATTCAAACAGGAAGGAGGGACGCTCCTGTTGATAGCTCCCGCGTGGCCCAGACGGCACTGGTTCTCAGACCTTCAGGGTCTGTCCGTGGACAGTCCTCTGCGGTTGCCGCTACGACCGGACCTTCTGTCTCAGGGTCCTTGCCTTCACCCGGACCTGACTCGGCTGTCTTTGACGGCGTGGCTGTTGAGACGGCCATGCTGAGGTCCCGGGGGTTTTCCAGCTCTGTGGTGCGTACCATGTTACGAACTCGGAAACAGTCTTCCGCGAGGATATACCATCGCGTGTGGCATACGTTCTTCCAGTGGTGTCGACCGAGAGGATATGCACCGCGGGAGTTTCGTCTGTCTCGGATTCTCGCCTTCCTGCAAGCGGGACTAGATCATGGGCTTCGCCTTGCTTCTTTGAAGGTACAGGTTTCGGCCCTATCTGTCTGGTTTCACCGTAGGATTGCTACAATCCCGGATGTGCGCACCTTTATGCAGGGTGTTCTCCGCATTCAGCCGCCCTTTGTTCCACCTGTGGCGCCTTGGGATTTGGCTGTGGTCCTGAGGGCTCTCCAAGGACCGCCGTTTGAACCACTGGGCTCAGTGGATCTTAAATGGCTAACAGCTAAGACTGTTTTCCTTCTGGCCATTGCTTCGGCCAGACGTGTTTCTGAGTTAGGGGCTCTTTCTTGTAGACCCCCTTTCTTGGTTTTTTATGGGAACAGGGCAGTACTCCGCACTCGGCCCGAGTTTCTTCCCAAAGTTGTTTCCCAGTTTCATGTTAACGAGGAAATAGTTGTTCCGGCCTTTAACTCACCGGGTCTTTCCGTGGGTGAGGCCTCTTTGGATGTTGTGCGGGCCTTAAGGACTTATGTTGACCGCACTTCTTCGTTTAGGAAGTCGGACGCTTTGTTTGTCCTCTATGGCTTCCGTAAAAAGGGTTGGCCTGCTTCAAAGCAAACTTTGGCAGCCTGGATCCGTATGGCTATTTCTGAAGCTTATCTTCATGAAGGCCTACCGGTCCCTCCTTCTCTGAAGGCTCATTCCACTAGGTCTGTGGGTCCTTCGTGGGCAGCTCGACGTGGTGCCTCGGCAGTTCAGATCTGCAAGGCTGCTACGTGGTCTTCTGTCCATACCTTCGTGAGGTACTACAGGTTTGACACCTTCGCCTCTCAGGATGCTTCCTTCGGGGGGCGGATTCTCCTTTCTGCACAGGAGCGTCCCCACCCTTAAAGGATACTGCTTTGGGACATCCCCAAGGTATCCTGTGGATACCCTATGGACCCTGAAGTAGAAAATATGAGATATGGTAAGAACTTACCCTTGTTATCTCTATTTCTACGAAGTCCATAGGGTTCCACATGACTCCCGCCCTGTCGCACCTGTGCTGCAGATGGGCTTTGCTCTGGTCACCGGTTTTCCGTCTCCCTCTGGTGAGAATGTGATTCTTGTATGTGTCCAGATCTTTGTTCTCTCTCTTCCTTCTCCTCCTCCGGCCTATGGCTTGGTAACTAACTGAGGTGCTTTGGCCCGGGGGCGGGGTATAGGAGGGGGACCTAGTGCATCCTGGGAGGCTGAAAGCTTAACTCTTTGGTGCCCTGCGACTGACGTCACACCTATACCCCCAAGGTATCCTGTGGAACCCTATGGACTTCGTAGAAATAGAGATAACAAGGGTAAGTTCTTACCATATCTCATATTATATCTAAATTATATTATATATATTTTATACGTTTAGTGGTCCTTTACAACTGATGTGTATTTTCATCTTAGTCTTTTCATGATACACATTCCAAGGGGCTTGGAATGCACACCATAATTTTAAACATAATAAAATGTGCTACCATGCGATGACACTTATGGTACAATGCAGGCTATATAAAATTCAGGTGTACACTCCAAGCACTAAGTATACTGACAGTCAAAATAATTATGATAAACTCGATAATAAACACGGAGTATAAATAAAGTTCTTAGCCAAAAATGAACCCCATCAGATGGGTCCCCAACATCTCTAAAAGTAACAGATTTTATCGATTTACCTAATAATCCTATATGAGTCCCCATTCTAACATGTAGACAGCAAAGCAAGGACCTGTACTAATTAAAAGGGCAGGTGGGAGGGGTGTTGTCTACATATTTTTAGTGCTTGGAGTGTGCACCTGCATTTTCTTTTTCCTGCGTAAGATTGAAAATGGGTAAATTTATATAAGTTTTTCAGGAATGTGCCCTACTCATATACCCACTATAGTAGCTTACCGTTATGGTACCTTTTCCAGTTCCTGTTACTTTTACAGTGATATTTTTACTTGCTGAAACCTGAAAGAATTCAATGCATACAATTAGATACACAATATACGTTTTTTTGTATTGCTTCTTTGAAAAATCACAAAATACTCAATAGCAAAAAAAGTCACAAATTCCAAAAATTTGAATTATGGCCCTTTATCATGTACAAAATATATTAAAACCAACACTTCTGACCTTATCTGTCCTTTCCACATATGCATTCTGATGTCTTATAGTGTAAATCACAGGTTTTTCCCTCCCTTCCACAAGAAGCTGGACATCCAAGTTGACTTGGTTATCAGTACTTATATCCATTTTGTATTGTGCCAGAGCCTGCAGTGCAACTACGGTTGCCTAAAAGGTAAAAGAATAACATAGTATTATACTGAAACACAATAATCTAAAAATGAATACTTTGTTCCATTTTTTTCCAGTTTTATTGACTCTCTCTGAAACTATACACTATTCAGTATTGTGTATATATCATATCTGTGTCTACATCATATATGTGTCCAGTGTCAGCTCCTTACCTGTTTGGTTGGGGAGTCTGCAGTGCACATTATCCCTCTCCTCCCTTGCCATCCCGGTGATTGACCGGTGATGTCACTGGGAGGCGGGACTTAAGTCAGACGGCTGCTTGAGCATGGCCCAAATAAGTGGACAAGGCTTAAGCCTGGAGCTGCTGCTGCTAGCAGACAGGCTGGCTTTTAGGAGATGCATTAGCTGCAGCCCCCATTAGCCAGATAGGGCTGCCATTATAGCAGCGGAGTGGCCCTCTCTCTGCTATTGCAGTCCAGACTGGCAGTCCCAGGGGGAGCAAATGCCTCCCCCTGGGACTGCCTGTCTGGCTGTTATCAGGAGGGAGTGCTTCCAATGAGAAGTCACTACCACTGCTTCTAGCCTAGTAAGTCCCTGCGTGTGGGGGATTGTACTGGGGTGGCTGCAGTCCCGCAGCCCCTAGGTAAAATCCGCCACTGCATGTGTCTGTATAATAATGTATATTACATTTAATTCATATTTATTTAAATTTACCATATGCCTGTATATTGTAACCTTATATTCCAAAGTAAATGGCAATAACGTTACTTGTGTATAAAAGGAATAGGCCCTGATTCACACAATGCCAATGTTCACAGATTTCAGCAATTTATTTTACTGCACATGCGTTTAAGTCACTAAAATCTTGTACTGCACATGCATCCCTTGGTGTGTGTGCACAGTTGCGGGACTGATTCACATGCATGGTGTCAGAAGTGTATTGGAAATGTATTGGGCATTCCTGAGTGACGACTGGGAGGGGGCCAGGACAACGATGTACCATCACATGGACGTGTTGTGGGATTGATGCGGGTGTGTAGCTAAACTGGTTGCAAACTCAGACGCTTATATGCTCACATTAGATGCTATACTGGGATGGAGATTCTGCACCTAGCATGGGGCTGGTGCAAGTTTCAATGTTGCGACTAATGGTTACATCTAAAGATGTACTGTACCAAGTGGTATTAGAGCATTTAAAGATGCTCAAAGTGGGCGTCATAGCTCTTGCACATGCAGACACATGGCTATACTCCAGGGAATGGCTAGCACTGGTAACAGTGAAGACCTTCGCATATTCCTCAATTTGCTTTCTCAGCCAGTAGTCACTGTGGCATGAACTAAGTGTAGCTTTGTATATTCTCACAGGTATGCCTAATGACCTTGGTGCTATATGCAGCACACATATTGGGCTGAAACTACCTAGGCACAGGGCTCAAGTGTTTATTAATTGGCAACGGGCATATTCTATTAATGTTCCGGTTGTTTGTGATGCAAAAATGAAAATTATGAGTGCTATTACTGGCTATCATAGAAACATAGAATTTGACGGATTCAGTATCATTTACCGCCGGCCGCATGGCCTGACAGCGGCATCCCAGCAGCAGTGAAAATCCCGATCGTCGAAAGGTAAGTATTGACTAACCTATTCTACCCCCTAACTCTAGCCCTCCCTTAGGGGTGCCTAACCCTAACCTCCCCCTCAAGTGCCTAAACCTAACCCCCCCTTCACCGCCGCCTAAACCTAAGTCCCCTGGGGGAGTGCCTAACCCTAACCTCCCCCCGGGGGTGCCTAACCCTAACCCTCCCTTCCCCTAGCCTAAAGCTAACCTCCCAGGGGGGTGCCTAACCCTAAGTCCCCCCTGGGAACCCTAAACCTAACCCTCCCCCCCCCGTGGCTGTCTGCGCCCGGCGTCCAGCTTACCTTCAATTGGTAAGCCGGGTGTCGGGCTCCTGGCGAAGGGAAAATGACAGGCTTCAGGATTTCGACGCCTGTCATTTAACCCTTGCCGGGATAAGACAGTCGGGAAGCCGACGGTCGGGATTCCATCCATCGGTTTCCCGACTGCTTCCCAATTTGACGGCAGATAAGAACTACTTGGCCCATCTAGTCTACCTGTTTTAATCTGCTGTTGCTGCCTATCCTGGCTCATGTCACAATGCCTTTATCATAAAACAGCCATCCCTACATAATAACCCACAGCCACTATACAGCTACCTCAATACACCCTTTCAAAGGAATTAGGTGGTTTGGAGTGTTTTATAAAGCATTTGTGATGTTAAAATAGCATGTGATATGATAAAACCGATAGAAAAGCACCAGGAATAGTTTGTCGATTTGCAGTCGGTTTTCTGTTGGTTCCTAGCAGGAGTCAGTTTAACAGTTGTATTTTATGGAAAAAAGGAAACCGATGGGGCTTTTAGACTTCAAAATCCAATAGACATTGATGGTGGATTTTAATTGACAATCAAAACCAATGCTTGATAAAAACTCATTTAATCCACCGGCAATGTTCTTCATTTTGCAATTGAGGAAAAACCACTGCTTAGTAAATTTACCTCTAGACCCCTGTCCTGCCGCAAATCTGCTCTTTATCAGCATCAGTATTTAAGCATTGCAAAATCCCTGGGATCTGTGCAGGCTTCTACATTTTGTATATGCATCTCTGTACACTCAATGCCTTTCCAGCAGGACCCACATAGTGGTTGCAGTACTGGCTATGTTGTTGACAGAACTGAAGGTTTAACGACTGACTGTTGGACTCTGCTGCAGCATACAAAGTAAACAATTCTCTGGCCAATGACCCAATATCTGTCAGGTCTGCCCAAGAATTATATAGAGTGTACTTAAGACTTTCCAGTGACTTGCTGCTACTTGTTAAGATTATTTCTTTGCACACAATAATTTACTATATAAGGAGTGGAGTTCCTTTAAACATCTCAAACAGCTTGAGAGTATTAGCAATGTAATATATCTATCTATCTATCTATATATATATATATATATATATATATATATATATATATATATATATATATAATATTAGGGATGTGCACCGGCCACTTTTTGTGTTTTGGATCTGGATCATTCTTCATGCTTTGGATCTGGATTGGTTTTGCTAAAACCACCCTTCTGGGTTTTGTGTTATGAATCTGTATTTTTTTTTTTTTTTTTTTTTAAAAGCATAAAAAAAAGCTAAAATCACAGAATTTGTTTTTTTTTTCTGGTCCATATGCTAGTATTAAACTCAACAACATTAATTTCCACTCATTTCCAGTCTATTCTGAACACCTCACACCTTACAATATTGTTTTTAGGCCAAAAGGTTGCACCGTGGTAACTGGATGACTATGCTAAGTGACACAAGTGGGCGGCACAAACACGTGACCCATCTAGGAGTGGCACTGCAGTGGCAGACAGGATGGCAGTTTGAAAAACTAGGCCCCAAAAGGTGCTGCACAGTCACTTATCGCATCACCAATCCACTTGCTGCTGCTGGGCACACAGGACGGGACTCAGGAGAGAGATGGGCGCCGCCGAGGCTGATAGGACGATGTTCGTGGTGAACTTAGATCCCAGGGCCACCGAGGAGATCCTGTTCAAGCTGTTTCTGCAGGCTGGTCCTGCAATTAATGTTAAAATTCCAAAGGACAAGGATGGAAAGTTGAAACATTTGCTTTTGTCAATTTCAAACATGAGGAGTCTGTTCTCTATGGAATGAGTTTGTTAAATGGAATCAAACTCTTTGGGAGGCGACTGAAAATTAAATTCCGATCAGGAAGCAGCCATGGCTCTGCAGAAGCAAATAACGCAGCCTACTCACCACAAGGAAATGGCAGTTTTACTGGAAACAGTCCATCAACACATGACCGCAGGCATGATGGCAATGGGGAGTTCACAAAATACTCTGAACTTTCACCTCCTGTTCCAAACTATCAGATATCTTACTCTTCTCCAGACAATCTTCAAAGACAAGCAATGATGAATAACTTCTATAGGTCATAAACCCCTCATGGATCCAACACAGCAATGATGGCCCAACCCAGTTACTCTTCATCACATTATCCACCTCACCAAAGTCGGTACAGGTACGGATCCGATAATTCTCCCCCACACAGATATGATTCCTCTCCCAGCCACCGATCCAGTAGAAGCCATAGCTCTCATCCTTATCAAAAGGAGAGTTACCACAGTAGCAGAGACTAGGGATGTGCAGGGCAGCATACAACACACAGGACAGCCCCTGTAAAAATTATTTGTTTTAGTGTACCACTACAGCAGACAGGGCAACCCCTGTAAAAATTATTTGTATGAGCATTCCACTACAGCAGACAGATCAGCCCCTGTAAAAATTATTTTGATGAAGGGCAGCTTTTCACACTGGGGGTGGGTGAAGAGAGCACCCCTGAAGGATAGAGCACCCCCTGGACAACACAGCACTACAGCCAGCCCCTATGGACAGGACAAAAGCCAACCAATATATGGACAAGGACAACAGTAGCCAGCCAGCCCCTATGTATATGGCCAACAGTAGCCAGCCAGCCCAGCTTTTCACACTGGGGGTGGGTGAAGAGAGCACCCCTGAAGGACAAAGCATCCCCTGGACAACACAGCACTACAGCCAGCATCTATGGACAGGTTAACAGCCAGCCCCTATATGGACAAGGACAACAATAGCCAGCCCCTATGTAATGTATTTGGACAACCGTAGCAAGCCAGCCAGCCCCTATGGTCAGTGTCAGCAACAGCTCCCTCCCTCTTCACAGTAGCCAGCCAGCAGTACTTTATTATTTTTTATAACTAAGTGTAACAAGTAAGTAACACACAACACAAGCTCCCAGCTTCCTAACTCTGCACACTCCACAGCCGGAATGAAAAATGGCGGCGATCACAGGAACTTTATAGAATCCAAAACCCACGAGAATCCGACAGCGGGATGATGACGTATTGCCTCATTTCGGGAACAGAGTCTGGCGAGAAAACCCGGGCTGGACTCTGTTCAGGCTTGGATCAGGGGGCTCGGGGGAGTTTGGATTTCGGAAATCCGAACCCGCTCATCCCTAATATATATATATACAGTATATATCTCACAGGCAACTCTCCAAATAATCATATGAATTAGAAATGTGTGTGGACTCCCATGTTTTGGTTTTGGCAAAACCACCCTCAAATGTTATATTTTTGGTAAAAGCACCTTCCAGTGTTTTGGTTTGGATTCAGTTCTGTTTCTGGATTGCTGTATGTAATTTAGATCTATTTACATGCAATCCAAAACCAGGATTTGTTTTTTAAATCAGAGTTCCGAACTTACAGCAAACCCAAGCCAGGACTTGGTACTACTCGGAACCACAAAAGTGATCCAAGCCGGGACTCCATTCGACTTGTAACCGTAAGTTCGGGTGTGTTAGTTTTTCAGGGAAACTGAACCGCACGTCTCTAATATGAATGCCGATTTTCTAATAAATACTACTCCCAAAACAATTCAATTATTACTAATAGTGCACAATGTACTTATGTACAAATGGTATGAGTGTTCTTTGCTGTATGGAATTAATGTTTTAATTAAGCTTTTTTTTTTTTTCAAAGGTCTTTGTTTACTAATAATTTATTAATGTATCTTGTATAATTGTATCAATAAACGTATTTTAAAACACACTGGTCCCTCTTGCACGGCTTCTGTTTTTTTATTTCTATATTTGTCAGGTTGACAAACTCACCTTCCCAAAGCTACATTGAAGGGGTATCTGTTTGAAAACACCACTTGTTTAGATCACTAGAGTTATTTAGGCACTCAAATTCTATCAGTCTGTGAAGTGACAGTCTGGTACATGTCCAAGTTAATAGACCAGAATAGTAAGGTCACAAGCTGTGGTCTGATTCCCCTGATGAAGTCAATAAATGATGACTTGCATTGGGTATGAGGCTTGAGACGCAACAGGAACAAGAACAAGGCTTGGCTTGGAGTGAAGAATACCAGAAAGAGTTTGTGACAAGATTTCATTTGAATGGTGCAATGTTATAATAATCGTAAGGCACTAGTGACTAGGTGTTAATTTAATGTGTGCTACATGTGAAATTTGTAAGATATAATGTTATTTTACATTTATAGATTCATTTTCTTTGCTGATAAAGCTTGAGTCCTACATAGCCTCTTCATTATTTTTTTTTGTGTTGGATAAGCACCTAACTAACTAGTTGCTAAGTCACCTGGTAGGTAATAGTTTTAGAAATTGGATGGATGAAGTTACATTCCTTTATCCTACTGTACCTAGACATGCCAAAACTGTTTGTAAAGAAACCAGTTATCTCTACAAAATATGGACTGGATGCTTATTAAGAAATAGGAACCAAAAGTAATCAATCAAAATGAAATCACAGATTACTGTTACGCAAAATTTACCTGTGTAGACCTAAAGCCTCCTCCATATCCCCGTAATTTCACTAGCAGTTCTGCAATTTTATGGGTATCATCAAACTTCTTGAGCTTCAGTTTCTGAAGAAGGGCATAGCTAGTTGCCTCCACAGTAAACAAAGTATTTGATCTCTCAACTGGCCAGTAAGGTTTAGCTAAAAATTAGGAAATACATCATATTATTCAATTATTATCCTTTGTATATTAAACTATGCTTAGCATATTAATTTAACTTAGATATACAGTAGAGTACAGTAACAGCAAAATAAATTCACTTAGTTCTGCCACGTATTAGGGACTGTATGTGATAGACAGTGGTACATGTTATTTTTCTGTACAGCTTTTAGAACTGTGTATATTTATTCAATACTCCCATTTTACTTCCACATATATGTAAGCAGAATGCACTGCAAACACAAAATAAACCTTCTGTGTAGTGCTAAACTCTGAACACATAAGGCAACTCAATACACCATGCAACTTGATAAACACAATACAAGTTAATTTCCAAGTCACATAGAGTCATGGATTTACATAATAATAAAGTAACATTAGAGGTGGAAACGATCATTCCACAAGATGAGTGGAATTGTTAGGTGGAGAGTGAGGGTGTTCCTCCGAAGTAAGGAACAGGCACATAATGTACCTGTATTCGCAGAGCACTGCACAAACAAGATTTCTTTTTCAGGGCAAACTAAATTAACGAAGATTAAGGGGTAGAGAGGGAACATTATTTTGTCATGTTCCTTGTTATGCAGAGATAATCTCTGTAACAGCACTGTGAGCCTTAAATGAGGGGAAATTGAAAAGTATGTTAGTAGAAAAATTTATGTGCATTTGTATTTTATTGAATAGTCCATCTCTTTTCACCTCTCTGCACACAGGGTCTGATTCAGAGAGGGACACAATGCTGATTATCGGTGGTCTGCGCGTGTGTTTGAGTCACATTGCATATGCAAAGCCAGGCGGGCCGCGATCAGTGTGATCGCTCCCCCCCCCACAGGCATGGGAGACTGCTGTGGCTGCTGTGAGGGGGGGGGCCGTCGGATCCCTCAGGAAGCCCGGGCCCTGGCAATTTGTACCCGCCCCCCCCCCCCTCTCGCGTCCCTGCTCTTAGAAACACAGATATCCCTCCTGCTTTCCCTCCATGGTAAGTCCCAGGGACCCTTAGTATTTTGGGTGTTTTCAAGGAATATACTGCAAATATTAATTGATAATTAAGCTCTTTGGTATTTTTGAATGATGTTAAAAAAAATACACTATAAAATAAGAGCACCCATTGGGGCTGATTCTGCTTTGTAACAAAACAACAACAACAACAAAAACCATGCAAGGGGTGCAAATACATTTATGTGCTTTGCATGTGGGGTAAACACTGTCTGCTTTTGCATGTAGCCCACAAATACTGGGCAGCTTTATTTTTACACTGCAATATAGTTTATAGTTTGAGAATGCCGTTCCCAAATCTAAATTTCTCTGCACATTTTACATCTGCCCCACCTGCAGTGCAGCATGGTTTTACCTAGGTGCAAAGTTACTTGCTCTTTTTGCTTTGATTCCAACTCAGCATCAGCTCCATGATATGTATACTATCATTATATCAGCTGTGATCTAGGCATGGCCTGGGATATTAAAGTGCTGCAAAAATATTATAAATTAAAAATATAAATTAATGTACTGTAATAACCCAAATAAAAAAGTTAGGTGAACAATTGATTAAAAAAAATACAATCTAATATAACACCTAATTAAATGCTGTTCCAATATACAGCCCCAGGATAAAAGAAAAACAATACTCATAAAAACTATTATAAAAATAATAGAAGGGAACAAAAATTTTAAAAATGTCAAAGAGATAAAACTACCATCACAACAACTATGCACAGTTTTAAGTGGTGTAGATATAATGGATCTTAAATTAAACCATTATCTGTTCAGACCAAATAAAAGTAATGCGTATTGACCATAAACTACCTTATATGTAAAATCCAGAACTAATGTTTGTCCCTCATTCAAGTGATTTAATTAAAATCTCAATCCACTCCAATCGGCTATGCCAGTAACTTGCACATGGAGAAACCTATACGTATTCTATACTGAGCTATCACAGCATATTGGGTCGGATTCAGAGGTGGATACACTATCAATGCCGCAAGCTGTTGGCACTGCGCATGGGTCCCGATGATTGTTGCTGGGAGATGCAGAGCGATTTTGGATACAAGAGCTATGGAATTCAGTGGGCATTCCTGGGAAGTAAAATGGCAGTGGCTAGCCAGACAGGGGCATGTCACGGGATGCAGTAGAGATGATACAGGACCCTATGTTCAGATGGAGAAATTGCACCTGACTAAAGGCTTGTGCAAGTTTATGGTGTATCTGATGGTGCGCTGATGGTGAGTCTCAAGATGCACCTTGATTGATTAGTGCCACTGCAAGCGTCTCAGTATGCTCAGAATCAGCATGAAGTATACATTAGCATAAAACATATATTAACATAAAGCATACATTAACATAAAGCATACATTAGCATATAAGAAGGCATGGTGGTGACTGTCAACTTGCCTACTATACCTGCTCACAATTAGAGGCTGCCAAAAGTGGGTACAAGTGTAGCCATATTGACATATGGCTAATATAGTCTTTGTGTCTAAGGATCTAATCGATGTTGTAATTCAAATATTTACATATATAGGGAGTTAATTATTTTCCGTAAATAAAAACTATATAACATCTGTAATAATTCATGTATAAATGTATTTAAAAAAGTTAACTATACAGTGATATATATATATATATATATATATATATATATAAATAGATCTAATGGGTTGTAAATATGCCAATGCGTTGTTGAAATGTTATCTGTATATTTCGGCAAGTGTGTTTGGTGCCACTTGTATTATTGTACTAGGTGTGAGGGATTGGGGATTAATTTCTGCAGCTCATGATATGCTGCTATGGTCAGTTTGACTGAAGAGGAACTTTCTAGAAGTTCCTCGTGCTGCATAGCTGTTAGGGAACAGCAGCACGAGGCATCAGTGGCTCGCGCTGTAGGCGGGAAGACAGAGAATCACAGTGAGGCCAGAGAAACTAGTAGTATTAATAGAGTGGTCAGCAGCTGCTGCCGGCCAATCTGGCGCACTCCTCCTCGAGCGCTCATCTCCCTGTGTCCTGTAGAGATGGCTAGTGAGTGAATGATTCGAGTCACTCAATATTTGGTGTGTCGGGATACCCACCTCTCTAGCCTCTCTGTCAGAGTGAGTGGCAGCTCCGCCCCCTACAATGCTGATCCGACCTGGTTATACTTCTGCACTGAGTCAGATCAGCAGTGTAGGGGGCGGAGCGGTCAGTGACTCACTCTGAGTCGCGCAGCTACTGCCAGGGCTCGGGGAGTGCACTGACTCAGGAGAGTCAGTGAGAACCCTGAGCTGTAGTGCTGGGCTGCAGGGGGCGGAGCTGTCAGTGACTCACTCTGAGTCGCTGGCTCCCCTGCTGGCTACAGCAATGCACTGCCTAAAGAGTCGTGTCTCGAGACACTGACTCGAGACACTTCACCGAGTTGAGCCATGAGGCTCAACTCAGTGTAGTGAATCATTCTGCCCATCCCTAGTGTCCTGGGTGGCAGAACCGTGGTGGGCTGCCGGGCATAGGGGGATGGAGCCAGAGAGGATGCGTCAAGAGTGGCTGTTAGCAGAGGAAGCTTACTGCTGACAGGAGGCGGAGCATCACTGCTGGTGGGGAGGCAGCTATGGTCCTGGCAGCAGGGCAGCGCTCATTGCACAGCTGTCAATCTATGTTCAAAAGTTGGGGCGGGTGTCTAGCAGCCCAAAGAGGCGGAGCAGCGGCAGTGGATTCCACAAGGTGGACAGCTCCTGGGGTGGCCCGCAGCACACAGCGAGGGGCCAGCAATGCAGTTTCCATTGTCAGTGACCACAGGCAGTGAGAAGGAGGCGGGCGTCTGTCTAAGGGACTGGTCCTTACAGCATATATGCAGAAGCAGCTGCATCAGCTTGCTAATGGAGGGGGTCCTGATGGGTAGCTTGTGCGGTCAGTGAATGGAACAAGTGCAGCAGAAGTCCACTGCGGTATGCAAGAGGTGGTGAGCATTGGTTAGTAGGAATGGCAAACACAGCAGCTATCATTAGGGTTAAGCTGCTGGTTCTAACATCTATAACTGAGCCACTAGTGAAATTTAACTTAGTACACTGTACCCCACATTTGATAACTAAAATACGGATCTGGGGAAGGGTACAGAGGCACAGCTGAGACTGGGAGTTGGATATACTTCTCACAGAGACTAAGAGGGGTATTCAATATGAAACGTAAACTTTGCTGTCGAAGTTTACGTTTCATATCGGAGCTTTTACCTGCGTTAAAGTATCAGGCGCGCGCCCGCTTATCCCCGTATTCATTATGAAACTAACAAAAACTGGAGCCTGCGAAGTGGGATTTGCGTAAAGTTAAAAAAAAATTCCTTAAAAAAATTGTAGGACCCCCTAAAGTTGTAAAAACATGGGGGATCACTATGGGTACCCCCGTTTTACCCTGTAATTGAAAGTCGAGGATTTAAATAGCCGCAGCAGGTGTTTTTTCCAGACATTGAAGAAGTGATGCAGAAGAGCACTTAGGTTATTTTTTCATTTTTTTAAGTTGTCCCATCAAATTTGGGGTACATGAAAATGGGTACTAGCATATTTTGATGTCCCTAAAGTAAGTTTTTAAAAATTCTGCAATTGTGCACCTGCCGCTATAATTCTATTCTAGAAAACACCTGCCGCATACTTGCAGAATAGCCCTGAACCTATTTCCCTATTGTTAAACAATTTTTTCCCATTTATTTTTTTTCACCCCAATTTTTAAATTAATTTTTTGGGGTGTCCCTATTTTTTTAAAACTTTTTTTGACACACTTCTTTTTTAAATGTCATTCCCAGGGGTGCAGGCTATTTTTTTTAAGCCTGCACCCCTAAACCCCAATTCTGCACTTTTTTTCCAAACCTATTCAATGGTGAAAAGTTATCCCCGTTTTTAATCAAAGACTTCTTGAACCTGCGAAAAGTCTTTGAAATTGAATACGGTGTAAAACTAAAACCTGCGATAATGACGTCATAGGTGCGATATTACCGCAAAAACTGAGTTTTTGCTCCCATATTGAATACCGCTGTAATAGTTTGAGGTAATAACTGTAAGCAATTACAAAGCATAGGTGAGCTCTGTTACTACTCTAGAGAGAAAGACTACAAAGTTGCTATATTTGGAATCACTTGTATCTACATCATTCTAGTTTCAAGTGGATAAGACATTAAGTAACACATGTGTATCAGCAGACTGACCCTAGCAGACTATTAACCAGCCATAGGATACTCACAGAGACTAGTTATATCTTGTGAGATTGTGGATATATAAAATGAACCATCTGTCATGTAAAATTGCCTGAGTTATACATACATGGTTAGTTGGAAAGGGTTTTGATAACAAGTGTCTCTGTACAACATACAGTACATACTGTATGTTGATAATGTATATTTAAGAGTTAAGACATCCATAATCTGTTAGAATCCAATATGGATGACGGGGTCTCATAAAATTGTAAGCTCCTCCATATAGTTGTTATTGCACATCTAATTGCATATTTTTCTCTATACAGTTTATCCCACTTACTCAGAGGAGGAGAATATATTATTGTTATTCATGTGACATGTCGGTGTAATATCCTGTATGAATATTTTCTGTATGTGAATTTTAAGTTATGGGATGTAACTGTATGTTGAGTTCCATCTCTTCAACCATTAATATAAATAAGTTTTAATACTACAACAAATGGAGTGGTTACTTGTTTGAACATAATAGGGAAAATAAGTATATCCAATGTTCAAAGCTACTGGTAATTGATTTACTATACACCATTAGAATTTATGGATACATAGGCTATTTTTATACATACTATAACATTTAAGTGGGGTTTCCCAAGTAAGCCCATACTGACTACTAATACTTGGGTGGAGGCACTGTATAAAGGTACACCACTTAATTGGATTTGAGGCTAGGTACATAGTAGACACCGAGGTGACTGGTAACCTAAAGTCCCTTTTACTATAGAGTAAAGGGGGTTACACAAGCATGAAAGCAATGTTCTGGTTACCAACTCCATTGCTTTATTTGCATAACTGAATAGTTGAATTGGAGTTCTGTATTATAAATCATAAGCGGTAATTGGTCCATAGACATTCCTTTTACTTGATCCATTCAGATGACTATTTAATTTAATATTGATAATATCTACTCCTTTGAAAAGCCACCACTTAGTAAATAAACTCTTTAATCTTTGTTGTGCTCTTCATGTTTGAAACCCGTTGAAATGTAAAAAATAAATAAATAATTTAGGATTTACGGCAAGGTTATGGGCCCTTTCATTAAATGTTTTGAAAATGCATGAAATAAATTGATCTCATGCACACTATTTTTCACTACCTTTTTAATCCTTTAGTCACGTCATATATGAAAATGATGACTAATTTTCCAAGAATATACTAACATTTATGTGCAAACTTGTCAATATCATGATGCTTAGCGTCTCCCACTAATGAAAGGGCATATGAGGTTATAACAGCACTGTATGTTTGCTTCAATTTTGGAAATTTAGCTTCAAGATATTCCTTGGCCTTGTTGACTGCTGTATCAATTTCCTACAAATAAAGGAAATAAATTTCAGTAAAGTCAGTCATCAAAATACTGGGTCTACTTTTTGAAACTCTCACAGCACTGAGGTCATGGGTTTCAATTCCCACCACGGCCCTACCTGTGTGGAGTTAGTATATTCTCCCTGTTCTTGCTTGGGTTTCCTCCAGGTACTCCGGTTTCCTCCCACAGTCCAAAAATATACTGGTAGGTTAATTGGCTCCCAACACAAATTAACCCTAGTGTGTGTGCGCATGTGATACGGAATATAGATTGTAAGCTCCACTGGGGCAGGGACTCATGTGAATGGCCAAAATAATCTCTGTAAAGTGCTGCAGAATATGTGTGCGCTATATAAATAACTGGTAGTAATAATAATAATAATACAAAAGATAATTTTTGATAATTGAGGGCTGAATTATCAGGATGCTTTGGATTGAGGGGGAGGTATGTCATTGACTTGCTATCAGCTGATTGTGTTCAATGGAAGTGAGATCTGGTCATGTGTTTTGCTGCTGTATCCTTTTCTGTTTTCTTTTATGTATATTATTTTGCTTTATTTTGGTATTAACCTTGAATTTCTTGTACAGAAGAAAACAAGCGTTCCACAGGCGCTGTCACATCATACGATTTTCTTTCTTTTTTCTCTTTCTTCCCCTATTTATGTAGAGTTTCTCAAATGGGGAAAGAGACAGGAAGTTAAACTCCAACCAGAACACACTTTTCTATATGATGAGATAATTGATTAACCAGGGACTCACCTATATAAGGTGCCCTATATTCCTGTAACAAGTCCTTTAAACTCCGTCTACCAGAAATACTTGTTTTCACTGGGTGCAACAATCAGGATCTCCCCAATGGGGATGGACTCACCTGGGACCAGGTATCGACGTTCCCCAAAGGGTTTCTTTAGGTGTCCCCTCTGACTCTTGCTACACCATAACCAACGTTTGTGGATGACCCATGTATTTCATTCAAAGTCCATATAAAAAGAATATTTATTCAGAGATCCCAAAAGATATATATATAAAAAAATCCAAAGTAAAAACATGAACATTACAGAAGTGCAGCCAATATCAGAGTACACCTATAGAATCTGAGGTCATTTCTTCCAGATTGAAGTGTAACACACAGATACAAATCCTTATATACAAGGTGAATCCCTGTACAGCTGCCAACAAGTAAAAAAAACACCAACGCGTTTCCGACCATATAGGTCCTTCCTCAGGGTGGATAATGAGGTGAAAAACCTCCTGCATATTTATACCCCTTTCCCAAATTATCACAAAAAGGGTAAAACTCAGTATGTTCTAAAACCCGGAATGGTGTTAAACATACTAATACATTTCTTAATCACATAACATATATCACACACTATGAAATCAGCATATATATCCTAAAATAAAAATGCAATAAAAATACATATATAGAAGACAATATGCAATTACAGCAAAAATAAACATGTTGTCCATTCCTTATGATCCAAGTCACCTTTTATGCGGTTTCTGAGTGTTCTGGGAGCCCAAATCCTTTGTGCACCTGTGAGTTGGATCCCATGCGGAAAAGTGTAGTCCGTTGTTAATAGCCGGCCGTCAGGTTCCGACTGTGTGCACCACCAAAACGGGAACCCATACGATGTCATTGTTAGACCAAGGCGCTATGGATCATGGGAGTGATTTCAGCACTTTTTCTCTCTAGCGCCCAGCCGGGTGCCATTTTGTTGTAGTCCGAACAACGTAGTGAATGAACCACATCATCGGTAATCAACACCCGGATAGGATTTACATGTATGGGAGAAAAATAAAGAATTACCATATGCTCTGAAGTGTCTAACCCTCATTGTGCACCAGAACAAAAAAAGTGTAGACTTATATATATATATATATATATAACCCTTCATAGTAACATATATCCCCCATGTCTCCCATAATAAATATATAAATAAGTATAAATGATATAAATATATCAATAAAAATAAATAAATAAAAAATATCACTAATATACATTAAAGGAACCATTTCATCTCGAAATCTACATTAAGACCTCTAGGTATCTGAGTTTTTAAAAGATAAATCATTTTCATTTCTTCTTGTGCTAATCTATTATCTCTATCATTGGTACGCCAGTTAGATTTTGATACCACAGAAAGAAACCAAATGTGTAATGTCACATTGATGTATTGTTTTAAAATGTAGGGAGACATTATGAGTATCCAGTCCTTTCTTAATATTTCTTACATGTTTGCCCAATGTTGTTTTCAGCATTCTCTTAGTTCTTCCTACATATTGACTCCCACATGAGCACTCCAGTAAATAAACACAATATTTGGAGTTATGTGTAATAAACTCATTGACTCGAAAGCTCTTACTTGTTTGTATAGATTTGAACTCAGTAATTCTAGATTGGCCAGATTTGCATGCTTTACACATGCTACATACACCACATCGAAAGAAACCTTTCATTTTAATTCTACTATTCAATAATGTAGGATGGAAAATAGCACTCCGTACCAATTTGTCCTTAATATTTTTTGATTTCCTGTATACAAATACTGGACGTGATCCTATATGATCTTTCAAGGTGGGATCGTTGTTCAGCACATTCCAATGTTTATTTATCACCATTTCTAGTTGTTTATAATTACTGTTATATTGTGTTACAAACGGAACTAAACTCCTTTTCCGATCACAGGAAATAGGAGTTAATATGGATAATTGGAGGAATAACAATAGATATGGCCCTCTTTATGAAGATAACAATGTTTTTTTAGAACCACGTCTGATGAGACACCACAGGAGATAATAATAACTAAAAAGAAACATAGGGGAAAAAGAGGGGGTAAGAAACAAAAATTTAAGAGACGTAAGAATATAAAACGAAGTATTGAAGAAGTTTTAGCTATTGAGGTGCCCATCTCTGAAAAGGAGGATGTATGTGAGGATAGAAATAAAACCAAAATATATAATCTCAGCAACGAGTTTGCCATTTTTGTAGATTTACAAAAATTTGTTAGACGACTAACTCTTAAAAATTTTTTGGATGAAAGTGATAAATCACAAGAAAATATAACTGATGATACTAGTTTCTCTATTTTTAAAAAAAGATCGACTTTTTACCCCATACACAAGAAGGGATGTTTTATAGAAAGTTTTGAACATCTTGTTAGAGGTGATCTTGAAAAAATTAATTTTAAACCCATTAAAAATATGAATCTATCTAGAGAGGAAAGAAAAGCTATCAAAACCCTCAGAGAGAATAAAGAAATCATAGTTAAGCCAGCGGACAAGGGAGGGAGTGTGGTAATTATGGATATTAATGATTACAATGAAGAAATCATTAGACAAGTATCGGACGTATCTACATATAAAATAATAAGGGGAAATCCTAGTGAAAGGATAATTAAAAAGCTGGAAGTATTCTTGGCTCTGTATACCTCTAAAAATATTATTACAGAAATGGTTAAGGAGTATATAAAAATTGAACAACCATCTATCCCAGTTATATATGTATTGCCCAAAATACATCAAAATCAGGAAAAAACACCAGGTCGCCCGATCGTTGCAGGAACCAATTCTATTCTATCTAATCTTTCTCATTATTTAGACCATCAGTTGCAACCTTTGGTTCAGGAGACCCCTTCATACCTGAAGGATACTATATCTACAATTAAATTGCTTTCAGAGATAGAATGGCAAAACGGATATTGGTTGGTAACGGCCGATGTGTCATCGCTATATACTATTATTAGACATCAATTAGGTTTGGAAACAATTCAATATTTTTTGCTCAATAAGAATGTAACAGAGGAATGTAAAAATTTCATAACAGAGGGAGTAACACTAATATTACAGAATAACTTCTTCTGGTATGACCAAACCTTTTACTTACAATTAACAGGAACTGCCATGGGCACCAGGCTGGCGCAAAGCTATGCCAATTTATTTATGGCGTGGTGGGAGACCCACCATGTTTGGATGGGCCACCCTTTTGGTGCCAGCCTGGTGACATGGCGTAGGTATATAAACGATATCATTTTTGTCTGGAAGGGTGATCACGAAACATTGGACAACTTCTGTCAACATCTGAATGATAACACATACGATATTGTGCTCACATTTAATATTAGCCAACAAGAAGTTAACTTTCTGGACCTAATGATATATAGAAGATGAACTAATAAAAAACAAAAATTACGTTAAACAAACAGATTGCAATTCTTTTATACAATATAATAGCAATTGGTTAATACAATTGGTTATAGAGTATCCTGCATAGCCAATTTCAACGTATAAGACGAAATTGTACAGAATTATCGGTCTATGAGTCCCAAGCCAATATCTTAGAGAAGGATTTCACATGAAAAGGATATGATAGTGCAATAATCAAAAAAGCCAGGGAAAATGGCACTAATTTTGAAAGAAGGACAGCTATTTTGGTGGAAACAAATAAGAAGGTTGATCGGAAAAGGAGTTTAGTTCCATTTGTAACCCAATATAACAGTAATTAGAAACAACTAGAAAAGGTGATAAATAAACATTGGAATGTGCTGAACAATGATCCCACCTTGAAAGATTATATAAGATCACGTCCAGTATTTGTATACAGGAAATCAAAAAATATTAAGGACAAATTGGTACGGAGTGCTATTGCCCATCCTACATTATTGAATAGTAGAATTAAAATGAAAGGTTTCTTTCGATGTGGTGTATGTAGCATGTGTAAGCATGCAAATCTGGCCAATCTAGAATTACTGAGTTCAAATCTATACAAACAAGTAAGAGCTTTCCAGTCAATGAGTTTATTACATGTAACTCCAAATATTGTGTTTATTTACTGGAGTGCTCATGTGGGAGTCAATATGTAGGAGGAACTAAGAGAATGCTGAAAACAAGATTGGGCGAACATGTAAGAAATATTAAGAAAGGACTGGATACTCATAATGTCTCCCTACATTTTAAAACCATACATCAATGTGACATTACACATTTGGTTTCTTTCTGTGGTATCAAAATGATAGAATCTAACTGGCATACCAATGATAGAGATAATAGATTAGCACAAGAAGAAATGAAAATGATTTATCTTTTATAAACTCAGATACCTAGAGGTCTTAATGTAGATTTCGAGATGAAATGGTTCCTTTAATGTATATTAGTGATATTTTTTTTTTTTATTGATATATTTATATCATTTATACTTATTTATATATTTATTATGGGAGACATGGGGGATAAATGTTACTATGAAGGGTTATATATATAAGTCTTCACTTTTTTTGTTCTGGTGCACAATGAGAGTTTTGACACTTCAGAGCATATGGTAATTCTTTATTTTTCTCCCATACATGTAAATCCTATCCGGGTGTTGAGTACCGATGATGTGGTTAATTCACTACGTTGTTCGGACTACAACAAAATGGCGCCCGGCTGGGCGCTAGAGAGAAAAAGTGCTGAAATCACTCCCATGATCCATAGCGCCTTGGTCTAACGATGATGTCATATGGGTTCCCGTTTTGGTGGTCCACACAGCCGGAACCTGACGGCCGGCTATTAACAACGGACTACACTTTTCCGCATGGGATCCAACACACAGGTGCACAAAAGATTTGGGCTCCCAGAACACTCAGAAACCACATAAAAGGCGACTTGGATTGTAGAGAATGGACAACATGTTTAATAATGCTGTAATTGCATATTGTCTTCTATATATGTATTTTTATTGCATTTTTATTTTAGGATGCATATGCTGATTTCATAATGTGTGATATATGGTATGTGATTAAGAAATGTTTTAGTATGTTTTTAACACCATTCCGGGTTTTAGAACATACTGAGTTTTACCCTTTTTGTGATAATTTGGGAAAGGGGTATAAATATGCTGGAGGTTTTTCACCTCATTATCCACCCTGAGGAAGGACCTATATGGTCGGAAACGCGTTGGTGTTTTTTTTACTTGTTGGCAGCTGTACAGGGATTCACCTTGTATATAAGGATTTGTATCTGTGTGTTACACTTCAATCTGGAAGAAATGACCTCAGATTCTATAGGTGTACTCTGATATTGGCTGCACTTCTGTAATGTTCATGTTTTTACTTTGGAATTTTTTATATGTATCTTTTGGGATCTCTGAATAAATATTCTTTTTATATGGACATTGAATGAAATACATGGGTCATCCACAAATGTTGGTTATGGTGTAGCAAGAGTCAGAGGGGACACCTAAAGAAACCTTTTGGGGAATATCGATACCTGGTCCCAGGTGAGTCCATCCCCATTGGGGAGATCCTGATTGTTGCACCCAGTGAAAACAAGTATTTCTGGTAGACGGAGTTTAAAGGACTTGTTACAGGAATATAGGGCACCTTATATAGGTGAGTCCCTGGTTAATCAATTATCTCATCATATAGAAAAGTGTGTTCTGGTTGGAGTTTAACTTCCTGTCTCTTTCCCCATTTGAAAAACTCTACATAAATAGGGGAAGAAAGAGAAAAAAAGAAAGAAAATCGTATGATGTGACAGCGCCTGTGGAACGCTTGTTTTTATCTGTACATGTTTCTAGAGGAGTGGTGCTCCTTAAGCGTGAACTGAGCTGCAGTCACAGGGCGCAGGTGGTTTGGAACATTTTTATATTTGTACTTCTTGCACAGAAGGCTCAGTTTGCTGAGAAAGCATTGCTTTTCAATGGCCATAAGTGCTGAAAAGGTGGTTGCGGAGCACTGCCCCTTTGAAAGAGCAGAGTTGTCACTGCCCATGAGCGGGATTACAGGCTTTCTTTGATGCTGTACTGAGTATTACTGTGCCAGTTAAGGAGAGGTGGGTTCTCCACATGTAAGATTGGATCTGGGGCATATGTCCAGTGCCATTGGTCATGTAGTGTTTGGCCTGCAGCTGATTGTCTGCAATGCTTTCTTGGCCACCATCTTATTTATGTTAAATTAATAAATCTGTGACCTTTGACTGCCAATTCTGGTGTCAGTGTTTATTTTAACATGAATTTAATTTAGGGGTGTTTTATGATGCCTAGTCAGAGCCATTAACAGCTAGGTGGCTTATAATGTTAGAAACTAAAACACATAATGGGGTACATTTACTAAAGGTTGATTTCATTCGATTTTAAATTATCTAAATTGATGTGTTTCTGGGGCTAATCACACATTTACTAATACTTAATAAAAATAAAAAAATTAAATTGTCTGTTAGTAAATGTGTGATTTAGTCCCAGAAACACAACATCAATTAAGATCCAGTCAAAATCAATTAAAATTGATTGAAATTGACCTTTAGTAAATTTTCCCCAAAGTTTTAAGAAGCTATGGAACCTTATATTAAAGAGAAGGGCTGGGAACTTTGGCTTTATCATGGACATTTTGTCCTATTATTCATTTGAACCATAATGGCTTTGAATTCTATAATAATGAGTACACTACCCAGATTCTGGTGCTGGGTGGGGTAAAAGTGAGGATTAACAGCCCCCAGACTATTCTGAGCTATATTTAATGCCACCACAAGGAGTCATTAAAATATAAATATGTTACCCAAGAGTAAGATGTAGTAGAGGAACTCTATTGCGTCACAAATACCTGGCACTAGTGGCTGAAATTCTGGGTTTCCAGCCAATATTAACCAATAATCTTCCCCACATTACAACCAGCTTGAGCTTGGGTAGATATTGCCTATAAGCCACACCACACCATCCCCAAGCTAGACAGACTATTGGGTCATGATGCAATAAGTTAGGGTACAAAATAATGACATAAATGCACTGCTAGGTATTGGATGACTGGGCATAGTCCTCCTGATTTTCATCTTCACCAGGGTCCTTAGGTTGGTGCCGTAAGCACCAAGCAGTCCAGTGTACATTATATATATTTATAATAAAGTTGCAATGGTTGTGTCTGTACATAGAATTTTTTTTGAAGAAATGTACACCTTGGGACTGTGTATGAACTATGGAGACAAAAAAATTTTTACAGAAATTTTGTTTATCTGTCTGTCTGTTCATTCCTGCATCACACAAAAACTATGGGATGCATTTGGATTGCATTTTCAATATGGTATACTGTAGCTTAGTCACCTAGAAAGAAACTGAGGTATGTAGTATCTCAAGGTGACATCAGGGAGAGAAGCTATAAAGGAAAAAAAAAGATGATTGACACTCAATGCATGCAGTGTGCAGGCTCCTCAAGCCAAAAATGACTAGATGTATATAAATATAATTTTTGGGCACAAATATACTTTTAGGGACTGTTTATGAACCATGAGGACAAAAAAAAAATTATATTCAAAATTTGCATAGGCTCCTCAAATCCAAAATGACTATATGTATTTTAACACAGGGTATAGAATAAGGACTCACATCAGACAGGTATTAGTAAGGCAGTGTCTTAGGCCTGGACACACAAGTACATAAAATAAACAGAAGAAAGTAAACATCCCAGCACTCCCAGTGCTTAATGGTCAGTCTGCTGCAATAGCCTGCAGCCACAATCTACACAGCCAATCTCAACAGTCCCTGGCACAAAAGGAACTTTGGCCTACTAAACTGCCCACTAGATGGCGTTAGTGCCCAGAGCAGTTTTAAACCCTTTCTGTCTCAGTGATGAGCTGCAGCTGGGCCTGTGCAACTGTGAAAACCTGGAGTTCCAAATATATACATATATTGCACACCTCAAATGCAAACAGTAGTATATGTGTATATATATATATATATATATATATATCTCAAGATCTATTTTGCAGGAAAACTATATATTAAGCACTAATCTTGACTCATGAAGTTGCAGTATACATGTCAATCCAGTAGATGGCGCACCAAGACATACTAAATATCAGAATCACTGCTCATGTTACTTGCTGCCTTTCATTGTTACTGTAGGTTAAGTAGCAAAAGACTTGGGATCTACTAGATAAGATTTGTTTGACTAAAGTGAACTTAGACTGGACTGTGAGATTGATTGCCCCTTGAATTAAAGGTTTTGGTTTACATAAAAAAATAGAAAACTGTTTATTCTTATTGTTTACAAAGACATTTTGTGATCAATGTCTACAATATAAAACATACATCACAATATTAAATGGCACTACTGTCTTTGTAAAATTAGTTCCACTGAGCAATAACAGACATACATGTGAGTGAAGCTGTGGGCAAATGCTAATAGGTTAATACGTGGATCTCTTACCAGAATTTCTATAACAAAAGCCATTCCTTGCTGCTCATTGCTGAATGCCACCAATGATAAAACATTTTTTAGTTTCACACCTTAATTTCACAGAAAAAGGGCAAATATGTTGCTGTTCATGATCTGTTTTTATGTAAGCATACCTAGTTGCTGTTAAAGTAAGTAAGAAGGTAATTATCAAGTTCATAACCCAATCCAAAATCTGCCTGACTTACCCAGTGCAGCATAGCAGACACAAATATGTAGAAAGCTATGGCCAGCAGCATTAAAAATATTATTCAAAGGATGTTGTTGCCTTGTTGAAAGGGAGCCTCCTGATGAAAGCACCCCCCCCCCTGCTGGGTCCTCGCTGGGACTTGCTGTGGAGTCTACTGATTGCTTCCGGTTACACAACTGGGACCCAGTGTCAGCCAGCTTTGGCCAGCTCCTTGGCTGGGACTTGCAGTAAATTGGCCCCTAATGTGGCCTCAAGGACCCCTGTGCTGGAACCTGCTATACACGCGCAACGGTTTTCCACTTATACTCATGTGGCTGACCCCATTACTGTGGGAAGCTCTGGCATGCTTGCAGCCACAGTGTTAGAACCCACCTCAGATCCAGTGGTGGTGACTTGGTCTCTCATCTTCCTGATGGGTACTATCACTCCCTACATGCCAGCCCAGACATTGATGGCCCCAACTGGTGATTGGAGTACCTCACCCCTGTTTGCTCTGGTCCTGACTCTGTTCTGCTTGCAATCCCAGCTGATGCTCCTTACTGGCTACTTGCTGCAAGCATTGGGTTTTTACCAGCCCTCAATCCACTACTTCCTCTCCAGTTTCCATCACTTTGTCTTGTCTTCTCTCGCCTCCCCTTTGGCTGCTGTTTCTTTGCATCTTTTCTCCTCATATTCGTTAAAGTTGATGGTTGGCTGGATTCTGATCCTACAACTTTTTATCTTGTAAATGATGACTGTATTAGATCCTCCAGTGAGTTGGTTGCTGGGCTCCCTTATAGTTGGGTGGATGAGCCTATCTCCTTGTCCCCTATTTCCTCTGATACCTTTTGGTCATGGTCCCCTTCCTGGGCCATTCCGTCACATGGTGTCTGGTGCTACACTACCCAGATGTAGGGCTTGGTTACTTCATTTTTCTCATCTATTGACTCTTCGTCCCTGTCAAAAGACTGTGCCTTTAAACTCAGTCACCAGATGTCAGGGTACGCCAATCATACCTTCAGATTTGGTAGGTTGAGAGAAGGTACTTGTCCAGGAGCAAGGTTGTCCACTGCGACAGCATCACAGTTCTGCATGACCTGGTAGGTGTGGGACAATATGAAATATGGATGTGTTTACAATAAAGTACAAACGCAAACATGTTCCTAAGTGTTATGAACCAGGTCTAAATCAGATCACAGAATGCTTGAAACATAACCCCATTATATTCAACAGTCTTAGTGTTCATATCTGAACTGCAATCCTGATAGAAACAGTTCCATTTATTTTTGTGTGACCAGGACACAACCAGCGTAGAAATGATTTAGGGAAACAGTAACTCACCAGTTTGCAGTGCAGGGAGAGATTCAACAAAGCTTTAACATGTTCAATTAAATAACAGTAGTCAGTGACAGGGAGATGAGGTAGTCCAAAGGAATCCAGTTAATATGCAGAGGTCTGTATTAGGGAACCAGGCAAACTGAAGCACTTGCTGTGGTGAGTGGTAATGATATCTATTAAAATTTTTAGAGGTCTGTGTTTGAGGATGAAGGAGCCTGTTTTCACGTGCAGAGATGAATGTTAGCAGCAAAAGATCCCATAAACTTAATGGTCTATGGTTGTATATGAGAGAAACTGTTTTCATTTGCAGATATGAATGGTAGCTGACAGGAGATCCAGTAAACATGCAGTGGTCTATGGTTGTATATGAGAGAAACTGTTTTCATTTGCAGATATGAATGGTAGCTGACAGGAGATCCAGTAAACATGCAGTGGCCTGTGGTTGTAGATGAGAGTAACTGTTTTCACTTGCAGAGATGAATGATAGCTGACAGGAGATCCGGCAAACATGCAATGGCCTGTATATTAGAGACACTGTATTCTCTTGCAGAGATGAATGGTAGCAGACAGGATATCTGGTAAGCATGCAATGGTATGTGTATAACTGAGGCCAAGGTAATCCAAATGACAGACAAGATACAAGAGCAGTCTGAAGACTCGGACACAGCAAAAAATCCTGGAGATGCAGACATATGACAAGCAAGGTCAGATATCACCACCACTAAAAAGAGTCAGTGAGACCATGCTATAAAGGGGCATGACTAACTCACCTGGCTCACTCTCATGACTCACAATCAGCTGCACAAAATTACATGAAATGCACAGAGGGCTACACAGCATTTAAACATGGAGACTTTCTCTGGGCCACAGTGTCCTGAATAATGAATAAGGACTGAAAGGATTCTGCATGGAGAGTGTACAATTATCAAATTTGCTGCAAACAGGATAGGCTGACCATTATGAACTTTGGCTGTAAATAGTTCAAAGTCTGGCTTGAGGTTACAGACACATCAGTCAGCTGCTGAATCTGTGAATCTTTCCAGGGCAATTGCAAGCAAACTTTGGGACCCTCTCTGTCAAACCTTTTTGTCACTTTGAATAACTTTGTACCCACTGTGGATGTTCTCATCTCACCAAGGATTTCAGAAAAGATTGTGCTGCCATTGCCAATTAGGAAACAGGAGCTGGGGGATGCTAAGTAGAGGAACTACACCTGTTCAGATTGAGGCTGTGTCACAATGACTTGCTTGGTACCTGAATCAGGCTAATGCATTACTGCTGTATCTGGGGTTTAGCGATCAGTTTTGCTTGCACATTTCTAGGTTCCCAGTAAGGATTCTGCCATTGAAGCTCTATACACCCCTGCCTATACCTTCTGATATTCTGCCTATAAACCTCTAAGGATGACTCTATTTTGCATTCGCAGTAGTACAGTAAATTAAGACTCCAGACCTAGAAGCTGTGGTTCCAAAGCACAAAGTATTATTCAAGTAAAAGTACAGTCAGTTATACGCTAGTTATAAGTACAATTTAGCGCAAAGGAATTATACAGACCCAAGTACAGTTATTCATATGCAGCGCTCTGGACCAGATGTAGGCATCAGCAAGAAACCCCTCGTCAATCAGCATTCAGCATGAAGACCAGGAACCCAGGGTCAGAACACACATATTTATACCCCCCAGAAATAAACAACACAATAGAGAAGTTTATTGCTAATACCATTGGTCCTAAAGGAGAGGGCATATGTTACAAGGCATTTAACAGGTTGGTTCAAATAGACACAGTCCAGCCTCTAACAACTGGTGGTCTCTGGTTTCCCGCCTCATGCAAATCCTAACAATTGGTACATTTTGTTGCTTGAAGTCTCTGCGGTCCATAAGTTGAGAATGCTTGTTGCGATCTCTCCATTGATATTACCGGAATACTGTTGAGAGAGTACGCATCAGTACAATACCAAACATGGCTTACTTATCACATATAAAACCTTAGTTACGAAATAATCTTTAATTCCTGGCAATTATAATAAATGTACATACTTGAATCTTATACCTTAAAGCTTATGGAACCTTGTATGTGAATATGTAATGTGTGAGTATGTGGGGTTTAATGTAAAGACGCTAGTTAACTTGGGGCAGATGCGTGTGCATGAAACTAATATTCAGCGTTTTCATACAGGATCTTATGCATTCGCTAATATGCGACTAGTTAACAGCGCAATTGTGCATATTAATGTGTGTATGAGAAATGGTGAAAGATGCAATCGCATGATGCTAATAGTAATATCGCCACATGTACTAAAGTGTGAGTTTATCTAAAATGGGACTTCGGCGGCCATTCACAAAATGGCGTCTTGCGATCTCATTTCCAAGATGGCGTCTTGAGGCCAGTCGCAAGATGGCGTTGCTGTGATCCAATTTTAAACTGATCTTGTCTCAGCCAATTATACAGCTTTGACAGTCCACCCATTGATAGCGAACAACATGCTATCACAATCTGATTTTAAAATATAAATTTAGTCTTACATTTATATACTATTTAGCGTTATTATGGGATGGCACAAGGTGGTTCTTAATCCATCAATAATGTGTCTCTGAGTGGGGACATAAAACTACTATTATACGCACACCGCGGATCTTGGAAGATAATGTGAAAGGTGTGGGGATACACCAGTCCTATAAAGGCAGTCTTGAAGGGGAATTTGAGACTTTACATTATCTGAGGTGTTTTAAAAATAACATTTCAATAATACATTCTATGCAGGTCTAAATATAATACATTAAATGATGGTATTTCCTAGTTCAGGGTTGCAATGCAGTTCTGTATTTACCTCGGTATTCATACTGACCATCATCACGATTTCGTTCTTTCGTTTGACTCTATTTTTACATTTTACACACTTCAACACAATAGGAACACACCGGACAGATATGCCAATTATTATGATGACAATCAGTATAAGGATTAAGAATTTGCCGATGCTGGCGATCACTTCCTGGACCTAACCCCTAGACCTGAGAACCATTTCACTGGGTTCAGCCATGAAACCCATCCTTCTATCTTCTCCTCTACTTCAGCAACTGAAGCATTATGATTCTTACGAAATTCCCATTTTAGCTGCAGAATTTCATCCATCTTCCGGTCTATCACTTCCTTAGGGTCGCTGGTATCATTGGTGACATAGGTGCAACATTTTACTCCAAATTGGGTGGCCAATGTTACGCAATACCCTCCAGCAACAGCAGTTAAATAATTTAACACTAGCCTGTGTTGCACCAGTTTTTTCTTGTACGCTTGCAATTCTCTCCCTGTATACCTGAATGTGTCATCGTACATCTCGGTGATATTATCTATTCATTTAGCAAGTTCCTGAATATATCTAAAATTTAATGTACCCCGAGTGATCCTGGTGGGATCCAATGTGACTAAAACTTGAAAGCCAGTTGTCTCACTAATTAACTGAGTGGCTTTATGCACGTCACAAGGTATCATATTTCGTTTGCCTCTGTGTTCATATTGTGTGTGAAGATATGGTGATGGTGTGTTTTTATGTATACCAAGCATTTCAACATGTGTGAGGGTCATAACTTCTGGGACTACTCTTCCCAGGTAACACAAACCTTCGGAACTTGGGGAGAGCCACTTATACGCTTTTCTTCCACATATAAAATATACATTATCAGGGAGAACATAAGGAATGGTAAGCATCATTATCATTAAGCACATTTCCCTGGCAAACAATCCTATTTCTGGGTCTTTCATCTGGTACATGCAAGTCTCTGGCTGTATTATTTTAGCACAATAACCATCTGGCACCTTACCAATAATTTCTTTGGTGGAACTCAATGTATACCGGTACATAAAATGTCTCCCACTAGATTTAATTGAGCGTAACAGATCATGGTTTATGGACTCATTATCAGCTCTTAGTGAGAAGGTCATCGTCTGATTATTCCCTGTCACTTCCTAACTCCCGGGTTTATTAGGGTTGGTTATGTTCAAACACAAAAGTGATCTATCTACTTGGAATTGATAGAGTTTGAAATGATGTGGTTTGGATGAGAGGAATTTTCCATCCAATGTCTTCCCTTTCTGTAATTCTAAAATTTCTGTGATATTCAGCGGAAATGGCACCAACCCTACATTATGCTGTCCCTATGGCACATGTAAACACACCCAGCAATCAGTTTGATTTAACACTTTGCCTACCATGCTATGATAATCCTCTAAAGGATACCCACCCCAAGTAAAAGTACAGTCAGTTACACGCTAGTTATAAGTACAATTTAGCGCAAAGGAATTATACAGAGCAAAGTACAGTTATTCATACGCAGTGTGAGTTTATCTAAAATGGCGCTTGGGCGGCCATTCACAAAATGCGATCTCATTTCCAAGATGGCATTTTGCGGCCAGTCGCAAGATGGCATTGCTGCAATCCAATTTTAAACTGATCTTGTCTCAGCCAATTATCCAGCTTCGACACCAGAATCTGCATTCCTTCTAGTTCATGGGTTTCTGTCTAGGTGATGGTACTACATGAACAAGTGCTTCTGCATAGGGTGCTTGACATCCTGTGCATACTTCGAGTATTTTAGCATGTATCTCCATTGGTGTATCATGGCAGGTACCAAGGAATTACCACAATGACTTCCTTTAAGTTGGTCATCTAGTTATGCTGCACTGATATTTTCAGTTGAAGCTTTGTTCACCTTCTGTGGTGTGCCTGTTGTAATTAAGAAAATGGAAGGCCTAGTTACCAAGCTGGCAAAATGCTTTTGCTGGTGCACATTCGACTGGTAAACTACATTGTGACAGGCACAGACATTGTTTGGGGTCCACAACTTTGCCTGAAAGGCAATCTGCATGGTGAGGGTTTTCTGTCATAAACTCAAGCTAGTTATGGCGATGGTCCACAGGTTTTATTGCATCATCAGACTAACTGCTGAGAAGAAGCAGTGTGGGGGAATTAATAGAGAATTTCTATGGTTCTTTTTTGGGTCTCATCCATGGTACTGAGCACAGTTGCAGTAGCACACTGACTTGGATGGCGCATGGTGCACTGCACTTTGGCATAAAGACTAGGTGCATGAAGGCTTAATAAAGAATCTTCTCCTGCTTTAATATTTCCAATCGTGGTTTTGGTCAAATTGTGGAGTAACTGTCTGCCTAATAAAAGCATTGTGTTCTAGTGAAACAAATTGGGAGTGGTACAGGCTTCCAATCATTATGGGACTACGTCACTGCCTGCTGTTTGCCTGTTTTGCTGACTGGTCTTTCTTTGTCTTGTTTAAGTGTGAGCAGGGTCACCGGTGCAAGGCCTGATCCATGCTGGAATTCAGTGTCCACTGGTCCGGCAATCAATGGAATTCCAGGCGGCGAGAGACAGGGCTGGACGAGCTTGCATCTGAAAAGATTCAAGCTCGTCCAATCAAAGACGTCGATTTTGAAATTTGGCGACGTTTTTGAGCCAGTAATGGCTCACGGGCAGAGAGCCAATCCGGTTCCGTCATGGTGAGTCAATCGCAGCTCGCCATGTCATGGCTCCGCCCCCTCGAGGCTCCGTATATTAGATGCTGCTGAGCATGGCGAGTCAGTCCGTCGGTGGGGATCAAAAGAAGAGGATCACCTGCAGGGAAGAAGAGCTACAGAGGTGCTGGAAGACGCCGTGATCAACATCCGAGGCCAGTAGTACTGCGGCTGAACGTAAAGGATGGCGGCTGTCGGCGGAGGGCGGAGCCGAAGTTGAGGACCTGAGAGATCTGCAGTGGTGGGAAGGAAAAGAACTCAACGAAGTTCCCCACTGCAGACTCTCCCAGCGTGAAGGGGAGGCGGCCGCGGGCCACCTTCTCTTATATTTAACTCCTCCCTAGGCCACCACGGTTTGGGCATTAGGCCCCTGGTGCAGTCGGGCACTAGATCCGGGCTCTATAGGTGGGGGTTAGGCCCTATCGTTTTTCTACTGGCTCTGTTAGGAGTGGGTGATCTGGGCTTCAGGCCCAGATCACTAGAGATTGCCCAAAAGTACCTGGGCCTGCATTATAAAGTGGCCTGGGCATTAGGCCCAGATCACTGGAGACTGCCCATAAGTAGGTGGACCTGCATTATAAAGATGTCTGGGCATTAGGCCCAGATCACTAGAGACTGCCCACAAGTAGGTGGACCTGCATAATAAAGTGGTCGGGGCATAAGGCCCAGATCACTAGGCACCGCCCATTGGTAGGTGGGCCTGTGTAATAAGGTGATCTGGGCATTAGGCCCAGATCACTAGTGCAGCCTATTGGCAGGTGGGTCTGCATATTAGGGTGATCTGGGTATTAGACCCAAATCACCAGTGATAGCCCCAGCTAGGCGGGCCTGAGCAGTTTTCCTCTGGGGACGGTGCAAGAGGCTGTCTGGCCTCGGCACTGAATCTACTCAGGTTCTGATAAAGGTTAGTGGGGTTCTCCTGAAGAACCAGTCTAGGGGAGTAAGGAAAATACGGCAGTGTTTTCCTAAGGTCACAGACAGGGCCGGCCGGCCGGCAAGCGAGAGGGGGCAGCTACACTGAGAGTATCTCCATTAGATGTGTATTGTCACTAAGCCATGTTTGTTATGTAGTGTGTAAAAGAATGTTTATTTGATTGCTGTATTGAATCCTCTAGTTACTTTAGCAGAGAGTTTGTAAAGAAATATACCCTACCTGCACATCTAGTTTCCGGAGTGAAGTCCATGCTTTCGGCATACAATCAGGTAACCCAGTTGGTTCAGCATTGTATGTGTGCTTTGTCTGCTAAGGAAGGGGGATTGTTCTGTTTTGATTCTTAGGGGCTGGTGAACAACTCATCAAGGTGACAAGAGGTTTAGTGTGAGTATCTCTCCGTGTCTGTCTGTCCTTCACCTGAGCATTAGATAGGGTATCTTGCACAACGGTGTGAGATCCAAAATATATATCTCTCTTTCTCTGTCTGTCCTTCACTTGAGCATCGGATAGGGGATCTCGCACAATGGTGGGAGATCCAAAGTACACCTGAGCGTGCGAGCACTGCATAGGTGATTACTGGGTAGCTGAGGCTTCGTGCCAATGATGACCATTCACCCAACCGGTGAAGGTCGCAGTCATCCTTAGCATTTACAGGGTCACCAATAACAGGAGAACTATTACTGATTGTCCAATTTTCTCATAGCCTCTGGCGTGTTCAAAACCGATACCTAATCGGCGAAGAGGATCGAGACTATAGGTCGAGTGGCTATCCGGGAACGAAAACTCCGGGACTCTGCCATGGGGAAAGTGGTGAGTGCTTTTCGCTAAATTTCACATAAGGACAGGGGTTGTAAACTCTATTCCCTTTTTTGTTCCCACTGGGATAAGTTTATTGTTTTTAAACTCGATTTGACTCGCTGAAACTCGTGTGATTTTAGGCTTCTGAAACACTCATTATGAATAAAGAATCGTGTTTTGCGGAGAGTGTGTTTTCCGATAGTGAAGCAGATCGAGATTTCTCACCCGAATTGCAAGTTTAGATAGAGATTTCTAACACGAGTTTGCAGTGTCTTCTCTCTGCCAAAGTCTCCCAAACAAGCAGCCTGCACATATCAGTGAGATATGTGAAGGCTGCTTGTGTTATACCTTTAAAAAAAGGGTTAACATTATAAAAAAAAATTACATATGGTCCCCCCTCAAAAAGCATAACCAGCCAAGGACTGCTCAGCCAGTCCTGGTCCCTAAAAATATGTGGAAAAAAACGAGTAGTGTTACCCCGTATTTTAGGAACTATCACTGAGCTGCTTAGCCTGTCCTGGTTTTAAAAAAAATGGGAAAAAAATTGCGTAGGCGTCCCTCTATTTTTAAAACCAGCACCGGACTCAAATCCAGCCGGAGTGTAATGCCACAGCCAGGTGACCCTTTCACTGAGTCTCCCCAGCCAAAACATTATCACCCCAAGCCAGGGAGGTGAGCACCCCAGGTTTAAGCTGAAGCCCGGGCTCTTCCTTGCACCCCTGAAGTGGTGGATATGGGGGTAACAGTAGCAAAAATAGCGACTAACTATTGTTTTTACCATGGAACTACAGGTGTCAGTATGCCTGCCCTTTGGCACTGTGGAACTACAAGTACCAGCAGGCGGCCGGCACCTGTACCCTCGTTGTAAAACCTATAGTTAAAAAAACACCAGACACACACACCAGAGTAAGTACACTTTTATTACATACACCTACCACACTCACACATACTTACCTACTGCCAGATGTTCTGTCCACTTGACCAGTAGTAATCCAATTGGTGTACCTGTAAAAAAAAATCCTAATCTCACCTCCGTCCTTGCGCTGGTCCTAGCATCCCCGGTTCTTGGCAACACAAAAAAACTACACCTGTGCCATATCGGACATGTATAGGTATATGTGTGACCACATACACCTATACAGCACATACCTATACAGCACAGGATGGAATTCACACACCCCGCCAGCCAATCAGAGGCCGCTCTACATGTATCGGCTGCTGATTGGCTGTGGCCCACGTGCCTGTCACTCTCCAGCACGTGGGTCACAGCCAATCAGAGGTCGATACATGTAGAGTGGCCTCTGATTGGCTGGTGTGGCGTGTGAATACCAGAAGAGTCGCGTCTTCTGGCATTCTGCATTGTATAGGTGTATGTGATCATACATATACCTATACAAGTCCAACATGGCACGGGTGTTGTTTTTTTGACCCGGGGATGCTACGGAGACCAGCGCAAGGACGGAGGTGAGATTTTTTTTTACAGGTACACCCATTGGATTACTACTGGTCAAGTGGACAGAACATCTGGCAGTAGGTAAGTATGTGTGAGTGTGGTAGGTGTATGTAATAAAATTGTACTTACTACGGTGTGTGTCTTGTGGTTTTTTTAAAAAAAATTTTTACAGCAGGGGTACGGTTGGCACTTGTAGTTCCACAAGTGCCAAAGGGCAGGCATGCTGATACCTGTAATTCCACAGTAAAAAACAATAGTTTATCACTATTATCACTGCTATTACACCGTACCCACCACTCCAGGAGTGCGGGGAAAAGTCCTGGGCTTCAGCTTAAGCCTGGGGTGCTCAGGAGAGGAAGGATCCCTTTATTGGGGGATCCCTACCTCCCCTGAGATCCCCAGCTTGGGCTGACTGGCTTGGGTTGATAATAATTTGGCTGTAACCCGGTGAAAGAGTCCCTTGGCTGTGGCATTACACCCCGGCTGGATCTGAGTTCAGTGCTGGTTTTAAAAATAGGGGAACCCCTACACAATTTTTGCCCTCTATTTTTAAAACCAGGACAGGCTCAGCAGCCCAGTGCTGGTTCCTAAAATATGGGGTATCCCTAAAAATGTTTCCCCCGTATTTTTAGGAACCAGGAATGGCTGAGCAGTCCAGGGCTGGTTATGTTTTATTTTTTTTGAGGGGGGCCCTACATCAGTTTTTTTATAAATTAACCCTTTAGATAAGGTTTACATGCAGAAACATACAAAAATCACACTGATCTGTGTATGTTTCTCGCAGATCAGGAGGTGGTCTATTTGGAACTTCAATTTAGCTGCAAGTTTGCTACAATTACACCCGAAATTGTAATCTTGATTCTTAGTAAATTCCCGAGTTGTATCTTTTTCATGAAGTTTGACCGATGGTGAGTTTATTCGAGTTTGCAATCTCACCCGAGTTTTTCAGTGAAAAGAGAGAACTATCACCCAAGTTTACCTTTAAAATGCCTAAGCTCACCCGAGATTGCAATCCGGACCAAACTCAAATCTTAGTAAATTTACATCTATCAATGACTTAACATTTTTGAGCAGTTTCTTCCAGTTATAATATTACAATAATTGGATCACATCCCTTTGCAAGAAATTGTTTCTATATATGTTGCACTTTATTTTCATATAGAGTTATACTGTTACAGTTACACCTCACTCTGGAATGTTTGCCATCCAATTTAAGGTGAGATAAATGGAAGATAATATAATAGCCACAAATTTATGGCAAAGTGTTAGCTCAGAAAAAATGGTCTGAATTTAATATTAAAATCACTATTGTTTAAATTTTACAAAATTGTTTCTAGTAAATAGACATCTCATCAAATTAATATTTGTATTCATATTTCACTTACTGTACTTGTGTCTTTTTTAGATAGATAGATAGATAGATAGATGTCTGAGCACAGTAGTATAAAATTGTATTCATATGTACAGTATGAACTGCCAATGTATGAAGTAACTTCAGGGTTATCAGGTGACTGTAACAAATACCCATGGGGATTACCTAAACATAATTCAAGTACCATGTCATGGTTTTGTGTTAATATCATTTTAGAAAATAAGGCTTTTAAACTCGTACCCCAAAAATAATGAATAACAAATTATCTGTTTAATTAAAGCCAATAATTACAAAACCTGCTATGTTTGCTATAATTACAAAGATAATTTGGTATTCGGTTGTCAGGTCTACAACCTTGCAGCAGGACCCATGAGCACAGCTCTGCATCCAAATTTCCCAAAGTGTTTGCAGTGGCACTGAGAGGGGGGTGGAGTGGGTAGCATTTACCCTGGCTCAGGCTTGTTAGAGGGAATGGATACATTACTATAGAAGTGAAGGATGAATGTGGTCCTGGAGTGGTGAGATGGAAATGGAAACAGTAAATATCTAAGATCTTACCGTGTGAAACTGGGTACATCATATATACGCAGTGACATCACTGTACAGGGCACCAAACAATTTAGAAAGATTGGTATAACTGCCAAACAAAACATAGTAATTCTTTTGTGGTCACAAAGCGACATTCTGTAACTGACATGGGTGCCAAAGAAACTGCTATCACTACCACACTCCTACCCCACTTATTAGCTCATTGTACATTGTATACTATCTTATTTGGTAGGATTCCATATACTGATGCATTTCAAGAAGCAAATCTAGCACATTTCATTTCAATTAAATAGACTCAGTTAATTTTGTTAGTTTTGGTACTTACTGGAACATTGCATCTGTTTTTTACTTCAGCTAATGCAATTAGAACAAATGCGGTAAGGGAGGATTCATATTCTTTATATCCACCCTAAAGAGGTGAAAACACAATACATTTTAGTAATAATGCTTGCTAATATGTGCTTTACAATCAATTATTCTTATGTTTATGTGTACCCCATCTAAGAAATACTGTAGTAGGATATTAGATGACATGCAGAAGTTCCTTGTTGTATGTACATTGCTCCTTAAAAAACAGGTTTAATTATAAAAAAACATGTTGTAGTAACAGAGATACAGACACATGCCATAACAGTCCTCAAGCTTCCTTACTTCCTTCCCTTCCCTTCCTTGCCACACCTCTAGCAGTGTTTTGCCTTTCACAGCTACTGTAGGGTGCACAGTTCTTCAGATATATTGTGGTAGACACTGCTTCTGCCCAAAATATCTTTTCTAGATCCACATCACTCGGCATAGTCTGCACTAACTCACCAATGTACAGTTGGCCCACTTGCTGAAACCATTCAGTTCTGGCATGTATGTAGTGGTTAGCTGGTACTCCATGCCATCTTTCTTCAGGAAGATAGCTACATATTTATTTGCATCAATCTTTCAATTTCTGACCCATTTCAGTCTCCACCAAACTCTTGTAGTCTGCAATTGTTTATTACTCCACTTTTGGCTTTGATGAAGTCAAAATGTGTGTCATTCTTGTGAAGTTATAAATGAATGTCAGGAAATAGCAATATCCACTCATTGATTTCCCTTCATGTGTATGCACCAAGGCTAGTGGTGCCTCAGCTCTGGTTGCTGACTTTGGGAAGGGGCATCGGGGGTTTGCTTACCCTTTATGCAGTTCTCACATCCCAATCTCTCTTGATTGTTCATGGCCATTCCTGTCAACATCCCTTGAAGGAATTTCTGTATGGTCTCATGCCCCAGATGGCCTAATCACCTCCATAGATGTGCGATGACAGCATCTGATTCAAGACCAACCCTCCTCCATGTCTAGGATGTATAGTTACTGACACTGGGTTGCTGTTGCTACTAAAGTCCCTCTTTTATTCTACACAACACACGCCCTTTGTAAACTCATCTAGGACATTTATGGCTATAAGGTTGGTCCCTTAAGCTGGTACAACTAACATATCCTGGATGTCTGTGACCATGGGTTCACCTTTATTTCTCAGGTGCAACGTGATTGTCCCATCTTTAGTGGCTTTAAGACCTTGTCTCCAATCCCTTTACTGTTATAGGGTGACATGTGCACAGTGATGTAAACAATTCTTGACTGCAATTGAAATGCATCATAGCTCCCAAGTCCATGTACCAGCAATTCTTCCTGCGACTGTCTGTAACTTTTAAAGTCGACTTGTTTCTTTTATAACACTTCTTCTGCGCTCCACTTGAGTCTCTCAGTCTGCATTCAGAGGCTTTATGTCCCACTTTGTGACATATGAAACACGTGTACAGTACTTAGGCCTTTGGGCTTAGCGTACTGTCATGATCTGCTGCCACACCACTGTTCTACCAGTGGTGTTGCTCTGGTGTTGTAGTGGTACATCTGATCATGTTCTAGCCTGTCTGTTGTAATTCTATGAGCATGCACCCTGGCTTGATTAGCTGATCCAGCAGCTATGAGCCGCACCTGGTACTGCCTTACTTAGTCCTGCTGCTAACTGTCTGGGCTAGTTAATTTAGTCAGAACCACTGTGTCTGTCTCCTGTACCTCTGCCTACTTTGCTGGATCTGCTCCTAGGACTGCTGGTCTCTGTTTGTTGCCACACAACACAGAGAGACCAGTGTTGTACGGCTCGCCCAGTGCTTTCCTGAACACCTGCACAGCATTTCTCTATAGCATTCAGGTTCCATTTATTATGTAAAGACTTTAACAGTGTGCAGTAACACGGCATATGTACACAATGCTAAATAGCGCCGTATACAATGATATTATACTGACTGCGCCAGATGGTGTCATGCAGACAATGCAAACATGGCGTCTTCAGATAATTTCAAAGATCTGATTTCAGCCAATCATCCGGCTTCGACAGTGGGCTACATGCCAAAGCAGCCAGTAATTACCCCACATGCAATAAAAATGGATGTATTTGCACCCCTTCTAGTGCAACATGGTATGTTCAGGTACAGAGTTACTTGCTATTTCTTACTCTATTCCAAACTGTGAATCAGGCCTATTGTCATTATTTACATAGTGTACTCTGGTGTGGTTCAGTAAGCCTCCTATTTACCTGAATTCACCAGTGCATTCATGGACATTGTTACAACTTGTATTCCTGATTTACTATGTTTCAGTTATCCTGTGTCAGCAACCTGTTAATACTGGCTTACTTGCACTGTATTCTATGTGTGACAATAAACTTAACTGGTTCATCTATACTGTAGTGGTAATTCTACACACCTAGGGGAATTCATAGTAAACTGTGACATGTACTTTGTGAGTAAAGCAGAACTCTCAACATTTGTCTCAACTGGTATGTGTTTTTGAAAGTCCAGCAGTTTATCCTTTATGATCTCCGTTGATAGCTTGGTGACAGATTCCAAAGCCACCACCAAGAAGTCAAATTCAGTCAGATTTTCAGCATTGCCATCGTCATCCACCTGGACTCCTACAGATACCAATTGCTGAGATATGGACAACATTTTGACAATGTACTTGTTCATGTATCTGCTTGCACTCAGTTTGGTACCATACAGTGTACACCTCTGGTTCCTCTTTCTATTTAGACCTTTATCTTCATAAGTCGCCTGCAGGGCTATCCACACGTCATGTCCTGACACCCTCCAGTGAATTATGGAATCCACTTGCTGTTCTACAGCAAGGCCGATAGTTCCCATGGTTCTATACACTTCATCATGGTTATAATTGTCACCTGGATCATTTGTGATCTTCCACAGCTTATCTCGCTTTAGCTACATTTCCATGTGGCATCATTCTCTGAGCCTCTCAATTTTATGAAGCTGATGCTGGCACTGTGCATTTTCTATCATCTACAGTATGTAGTACTTTACTATATTCTTCACAGTTAGGGTGCTGTGCCCATAACCTATTGCTATAACTAATTGGTGGAATCAGGGTGGTTCTGATCGGGTAATAGCGGAATGTGACATGGAGGTTAGTCCACACAGAGAGTTCTTAACCAGGCTTGCAGGTTTATTGGTAACACAGAGGGTTAACAGCAGTAACAGAGGTATACAGAGCTGCAGGGTAACAGCGGTGGTTACTGGTAATGCCTATAACAGTGGCAATGGAGGTAATCCTGGTCTCACCTAGATGAGCTAAGTACTGTACATGTGTGCAGTACTGTGACACTATACACAGTGGTGTGCGCCAGGTCACACATGTGCAGTGGTGCCTCAATGATCTCATCCTGCCGGGGTCACTGCACAGAGAGGAAGAGACAGCACAGGACTGTACTCCCATCTAACAGGAACTTCTGTTTTAAACAAACTGTAACACAGGCAAATATAGATTACTCACACATAGTGCACACTGACCAATTCTGGAAACTGGGAAGCTGTTCTAAACTATTATGAAAGATTTGGAATGTCCTCCATTGACTCTCCTCACCATATGTTAAAGTGAAGGGAGCAACAGAACAAGCGGTAAGCAACTTGATTGCTCCTGGACTCTGCGGGTCAGGAAGTTTGTTTGAATAGCATTCTGCATAAGACATGAAAACAATTGAGTACCAGTGAAGTAAGTAAGCTATCTTACCCTCCCTTCCCCCCCCTAACCCTAACCCTACCTTAGGGGTGCCTAACCATAACCCCTCCCTAGTGCCTAACCTTAACCTCCCCCCAGGGGTGCCTAAACCGAACCCCCCTTCCCGCACCTTAAACCTAACCCTCCCGGGGGGTCCTAAACCTAACCTCCCCCCCGGGGTGCCTAACCCTAAACCCCCTTCCCCTAGCCTGACCCTAACCCTCCTTGGGGAGTGCCTAACCTTAAGTCCCCCCAGAAACCCCTAAACCTAACCCTCCCCCCGCGGCTGTCTGCTTGCAATGCCTGGCTTACCGTCGTTCGGTATCCCGGGCGTCGGGATTTTGGCGGGTGGATAATGATAGGCATCGGGATTTCAATGCCTATCATTAGTCCTTTTCCGGGATTTCCAAGTCAGGAAGCCAGCGGTCGGCATTTCGACCATCGGCTTCTTGACTACCTCCCCCCTGGTACCCATCCCATAACTTAGGGTATGACTTACCTAAAATCCACGTTAATCCACAATATTAGGCCATAAATTTACTGTTAGATTCAAGCCACTAAATTAATTTTCTTCACCTCTATCCTATATTTAGCCTTTTGTACTTTAAATGAGGTCCATTATGTGTTCTGGACAGTACAGTATTTTCACATATCGGGCTGCTGCAACCAATTTTGAATCTTTCATCGCAGTTGCACTTGCAACTTTCTGCTAATGCTAGTATCAGCCCTTCCCCTGGTGTACAAGCATCCGTCTGATTGTGAAAGGACTGAGACATCAACTTTGAGCGTATTTAGATGCCAACATATGCCGCAACATTGAAACTTACATCAGCCTTATGGCAGGTGAAGAATTTCCATCTTAATATTGCCTCCAGTGTGAGCAATTAAGTATTTGTGTACGCAACTAGTTCAGCAACTCACCCATGACTCATATCATGCTCATAAGATGGACCATTTTCGTGCATCTGAATAACCACCTCCCAGTCACTGCCCAGAAAATTTCCAGTAAATTTCTGATACTGTACATCTCAATCGCAACTGCGGCACTGTGTGTACAGTACTTAGCATTGTGTGCGACTCAGAAACAGACCCAACATATTTTTCCTAAAAAACTGGAAATATTACCATTTTCGGCACCACTGGCAAATCCACCACAAAAACAGGTAAATTATATTTTTGAAAAAAAAAACAAAAATATAACTTAAAAAAAATATCTGCAGTCCCCTGGTCATACATCTTAGACTCACCCAGAATGGAATGATGGGATGACAGCTATTTCATTAGGCAAAGGTGCAGATGTGGGCGGGGGGAGGGGCGGGGTCCCATGCTACTGATCTGTAAATAACCCTTCCTGCACCAATTGGTAGAGAGCTGGCCGAGTAGAGAAGCAGATATCACACAATCATAGACAAGAATCATCACCAGCTGGTTAAATTTATCTTTGGAAGTATGTACCGGAGTGTTTTAACAAAAGAAAACAGGGGGGGGGGATTTTGACAAGGGAAAAAGCAGTTTGCAAATTTGATTTCTGATATATTAAAGTGGAAACACTTGTCCTGTGTATTTATGTATTTGTTGTTCACTATTTACTTTACAGTAAGTAGTCAGAGCTGATATCTAGGCTAATCATCAATCATTATTAGTACTAATTCAACTAAAGGTAAGTTAAATGAAACTGTATGTAAAAGCTTCTGGTCATTGTTGCAGGACTAGCTGCCAAACCAGTATTTACCTAAAAGTGAGTGGGAACATTACTACATTTTGTGGTATCATTACTTGCATAGGGATGTAGTTAATACACCTACAATCGGGGTACGGGTTGCCGAAATCCCGGCGCCAGAATCCCAAACTGCAGTCACAAGAACGGAATCCTGACATAAGTGTAGATACCGACACTCGAGTCCCGACAGCTGGCACCCTGATCATAAGCATAGCAGGCGCCTTTAGCTGTTAGCCGCAGAGGGGGACTGTTAGGTTTAGGCACCACGAGGGGGTTAGGGTTAGGCAGCGGGAGAGGGAAGGATAGGGTTAGGCATCATTGGGGGGGAGGGTTAGGCACTAAGGGGGAGGGTTAGGTTTAGGCACTAACCGGGAGGGTTAGTGTGTGGGGTAGGGAGGGTTAGGGTAAGGATACAGGAAAGAAGGGTGAAGGAGGTAGGGTTAAAGTATTTACTGTGCCCCTATTGGATTCTCAGCATCGAGATGCCACTGTTGGTTTTTTGACAGCTGGCATCCAAAGTGTTGGGCTCCCATACCCAATCCCTTGCATACAGTATGTGTTCGATTCAATTAGAGAACGCTCACAGGAACATTGCTCACTTTAGCATGACTCTAGTCAGTGGCATATCTATAATGGGTGCAGTGTGTGCTCACCGCACACCCTGCACCCATATTATTTTAAACTCACCCATCAGTGGTCCCGCGTCGGGTGGCAGCGCTGCTCAGAACACCGGAAAATGGCCACTGTGGCCATTTTTCCAGCGTTCTGCACATGCGCAGTAGACTTCGGGCATACTCTAGTCTACTAATGCTCCGGTGGCTGGCCAGCCACGTCAGGCAGCTACCGGCCACCGGGGAGAGAGGAGGGGGCCCTGCACAGGGAGTGCACATGGGCCCCCTCTTCTTTTAAGATGCCCCTGACTCTAGTATTTTAATGCTGTAATTATTCTTTAAACAAACAAATTGTCACAGTACACATGCACTTTCATGCATCAGAGTTTATTTTTCAAAATGTGACCTTGAACTTAGATTTACTAAGGGGTCTGTTTACGCTATTGCCTTAGTTGGAGATAAAATGAACAGAGATAAAGTACCAGCTCCTGTCATTTTTCAAACAGTCTGTGACATGGCAGTTAGGAACTGATTGGCTGGGACTTTATCTCAGTTCACTTCTCCATCCAAGGCTTAGTAAATAAACCAGAAAATATCTTACCTGCATTTGTTTTGAATATACCTCCCCATATTCTAGAAATTGCCCATCACTTTTTTGATTTGTAACCAGCCATTTAGTGCTGTTGCAAAGCATATTTTTATCAATATGGACTAAACTGGAAGCCAGAGCAAATATTTTCACCACATATGCAGTTAACCTGGAAGAAAAGAAAGATATTGACAAGTTAGCAGGATAAAGTACAGAAAAAATTATGCAATAGCAATTAATGACATCTGCTATAACTTGGTAACTTAGGGTCTATTTCTTATAGACAGAGAAGACATAACTTCCACCTTTTTAGAATTGTATGGCCTTTTATGTTAGCCACTCCCAGGGGGTTTGGCCTGGGGAAGGGGGGGGGGGGACGACTAGCAACAGGTAAGTTGAGGGTCAACGGCTGTGATTCAGATATTAGGGGAATTGTTGTGGGAGATAAAGATTATAATCTATCATTATTTGCTGATGACATTAAATTAACTATTTCTTTACCTTACCTTATTTCTATCCCAAATATTTTTAAGATTATGACATCATATTGATCAATATCATGTTATCAGATAAATTATGCTAAATCTGAGGCTTTACCACTAAACATTCCGGCACATATTCAGACTTAATTTATGGTAATTATAACTTTACCTGGCGTAAAAAGAAAATTAAATATTTGGGAATATTTATTACTGACAATTATAGGTCTCAACACAAAGAGAGTTCTCCTTCTCTTATTGCCTCAATTAATTCTGATCTCCAGACCTGGAGGAAACAGACAATATCTTTATTTGGCAGGATGGCCTCCATTAAGATTAATGTCTTACCAATGATTCTTTACCTTATACAGACTACCCCAGTAGCTATTCCTCCTGAGGCCCTATGCAGTTTGCAGAAAGCAATAACTAAATTTGTTTGGTTAGATAAACTTCCCAGATTAAAATTCATTATGCTTATTAGGAGCCCACTTGAAGGTGGTAGGGGTTTACCAGATCTAAAAAAAAATATTATTATGCACTTATCTGGTTTTCCCCACAATAACTTTTTTTTGGGTCCAGATTGAACTAGATGATAATAAAATATCTTCACTGATTTCCATTCTGTTACAGAATAAACTCACTCAATATTTCTGTGATCTTAATCTAGCTACTATGCTTATATGGTTGATTTGGCAATCGGCATTATATACCGATGATTGGGATGCTGGCGGTCAAAACACAGAAGCTGGCATCCTGATCATGAAGAATCCCAATAGGCGTCGGTGAGTACCCTAACCCTCCCTTAGTGATGCCTAACTCTAAACCTCCCCCCTTTCCACACCCTAAACCTAACCCTCCCCAGGGGGGTGCCTAACCCTAACCTCCCCACGGTGGTGCCTAACCCTAACACCTCCTCCCTGTAGCCTAACCCACCCGGGGGGTGCCTAACCCTAATCTCCCCCTGGGGTGCCAAAACCTAACCCTCCACCCTGCGGCTAACACCTAACAGTGTGTGCTTATCTTTGGTCGGGATGGCGGCTGTAAGGATTTTGGCATCAGCATAAAGATAGGCGTCAACATTTCAACGCCTATATTTAGTCCCATGTTGGGATTACGACGTTGGGAATCCGACAGCCGGCATTCTGGCCACTGGTAATGTGACTGCATCTTGTCGATCTGCACTAGAAGTTTTGAACTTTCTACCTATCCATCTCCACTCACTCCAGTTTAGGATAACCCGAAGTTCCCCCCCAGGCTTCTCCCCCCATTTGTTCTCATTCTTGGTTTTATTTACCTGGCCGTACCTGATTTATCTGTGATTTTGTCAAAGGCAACTCAAGGTGTTCTTAGAGTCTCTGATATGCAAATATAATATACCTAGATCTAAATTTTATGAGTATCTGCAGATTTTATCTTATCTGCACTCTTCACCCAGAGTTTTAATTTTAAGACAATTGATTCCTTTTGAAAAACTATGTTATTTGTCTCCGATATGAAAGGGCATTATATACATTTTGTATAATATTCTCAGATGTGATGGTACGGACTCTGGGCCTGATTCAGCGCTCGCGAGCGGGTCGATGGTGCCCAAGTGCGCATGCGCACATGCGAGACCCGAATAATGAAGGCCAAGCCGTCGTTAAGGGTCTCGCACCAAAGGGGGTGTGCTGTCGATGGTGATTGACAGCACGCCCCCTTTGGTGGGCGTGCTGGGGCGTGGCTGCCCAGACGGAGGCGTTCCCATGGGAACGCCTACCATCTGGGTCCGGCCCCACTGACATCACTAGTGATGTCAGTGGGAGTGCTTTTGGCTCTGATAGAGCCAAAAGCACCCCTGGGCTTGCGGCAGCGAGACCCTACCACCGGGTCTCGTCGCAATGGTCTTGACCATCGCAACCATCATCATGGCCGCTCACTATAGCTGTGGGTGGTCTGTATGCCCCCCCCTTTAGACTGTATGTTCTCACGAGCAGGGCCCTCTTCCCTCATATGCTTTCCATCTCTTGCTTCTACCACCATATCATCCCTACTGCTTGCAATGGCTGCCCTGTATTTGAGCATTATGACTGCTGATGCAGCAATGTTTATAAACAATGTCCATGTTCTGCAATGTTCTGTTTTTTGTCACTTTGATTCCTGTTTTTGTTCACACGGTTTCTGTTTTTGTACTTTGTAAGGAGTTGTGGATCCCCGGACATCTTATGGCGCCGAATAAATAAAGGATCATAATAATAATAATAATATAGATATGACCAATGGCCCCAAGCTTGCAAAGCATGGGGAAGCCTATTTAAGAAGCATTGTCGCAATACTGTACAGCTTCAATCTTCTTATCACTGTAACCATCTTTGGATGCAGATTGCCGACAAAGGATGGAGAAAAATAATTCTTTAATCAAATAAAGCATTTTTTAAAATTATTATTAGATTTTTTTTTTTTACCTAGTTTAGCTTAGGCTTACTGCTGCCATGCCAGCATTGTCAGTTGCCCTGCAACATTTTAGTGTAAACTGTGGCAATAGAGGATTATCTTTACAATTGCAGATGCTTGTTAATTAGACCCTTAAATATTGGATGCTTCATTCAACAAAAATCATAGAAAAGGTTCCTAAAATATTTAAATTCATCTATACTTGATGATTCGCTATCACAGTTACTTGTTTTCAATCTTTATCCACTTCAGGTTACAGTTGTCATGGTCATTTTACCAGCCCAACCAGTAAAAATGTGATTGTCTAGCAATGTTATTAACATTGCAATTATTTTGCAATGTTTATTTTTTATTTTAGAAAAGGTGTCAATCATAGAATGACCTCATGTACCAGCATCTGCTGACAATGCAGGTAAAAACGTTTGTTAAATAAGAGGTAACGAAAAATCAAGTACAGGTTGAGTCTCCAATATCCAAAATGCTTGGGACCAGGGGTATTTTGGATAACAGAATATTCCGTATTTTGGAATATTTGCATATCATAATGAAATATCTTGGAAATGGGACCCAAATATACACACAGAATTCATTTATGTGTTATATGCACCTTATACTCACAGCCTGCAGGTAAGTTTATACAATATTTTCAATAATTTTGTGGCTCAAACAAAGTTTGTGTACATACATAAAATTCAGTCTGTTTCATATACACCTTATACACACAGCCTGAAGGTAATTTTATACAATATTTCTAATAATTTGTGCCTTAGACAAAGTTTGTGTAAATTTAACCATCAAAAATGAAAGGTTTCATTATCTCAGTCATGCCAAAATAATTCCGTATTTTGGAATATTCCGTATTTCGGAATATTTGGATATGGGAGACTCAACCTGTAGTATATGTAAGGAACATCACTGGCCAGCTCTGTTTTATCAGTGGTCATACCCAACATAGGTATGCTGCCTGGTATTTAGTAAGTATTATGGTTGTAAGTTAGTATTATGATATTACGATGTGAATGGGTACCACTTATCCATTACAGTATCACTCAGTAACTGGGTGCTACTGGCTGGCCGTCTTTACTCCAGCCATTGAGCTGCTGTTCATGCCATAGTAAACTTATCAGTCTGAATAGCCTTTGATAAAGATTGTCCGCTGTGTGCCAATAAGAGGAAAAAATGTGTGGGGAGTATTCAGATGGTAAAAGGGACATTCCTCACAACAGGTAAGAATCATGTCTCAGGCAGCACCATCATTAGGACCGCAGAACTGAGGTCCTCACTTGAAGTGCAGCATCCTACCACCCCAACCCCCAGCAGACTCTTTGCACTAATCATTTGCAGAAGATGACACAAGCCACCCTCAATCGTCCCTGTAATCGCTATTACTGTATGTAGTTACTGACAGTGGGAGATAAGGACAGTGGTACAGGAGAGATGTAGGAAGTATTATCCCTGTATGAACTGCTGTTAATTCTGTATAGCTGTCACTTGGGGACTTTATTTGCAATATGGTGATCACTAGACAGCTCTTTTTTACTGTATGTTGGACACTAGAATGCTCTTTATATTGTATGATGGTCACTACGATGCTAGCAGTACTTTGTGGTAGTCACTAGGATGTTTTTATACTATATTGTGATTATTATAGTGCTCTAATACTGTAAACACTTTATGCCATAGGTACTGTATAATAGTCACTGAGATGCTCTTTTTACTGTACGACAGTCACTGTTAGTAGTGTACGGTGGTCACTGAAATGCTGTCAGCACTCTATAGAAGTCACCAGAAAGTTCAATGTATTGTATAGCGGTTACTAGGATGCTGTCAACACTATACAGTATGGCTGTCAATGAGGTGCTCAGTGTACTGTATGGAGGCCACTAGGATGGTTAATGTACTCTATAGTGGTCACTAGTATGTTCTTTGTACTGAATGGTAGTTCTGAGATGCCCACCGGCTGTGGCTATAATCTATTGTATTAAAAGTTGCACCATCAAGTGGACATCGGTCTCACCATCAAGTGGACATTGGTCGCACCATCAAGTGGACATTGGTCGCACCATTGGACATAGAGCAACCCTATTGTTTCTTAGAATGTCCGACAGTACATGGCTGCTGGTGCCAGTGGAACTGCATCAAAAGTGCAGTTCCTGACAGCGTTACGCCCCCGTCACACCCGCCGATGAAAGCCATCTTCTAGTGACCGGCCAGGATGCCTATTAAAATTGCATGATTTTGCAAGCAATTCTTATATGCGTCCACTCTCAGTAACCATCGGAATGCATTGCGTCTCAGATGCATGCACAGATTTAAAACATCAACCACTGGCACCTGATGTTCTAAAAACATCCATCTCTGAATCAGCCCCTATTTCATAATTTTGTATTTACTTTATTGAATGCAAAATATATCAGGATTGTAAACTTACCCTAAAATGGGACTATTTGATATTATTTCTATGCGCTCTGAACTGACTTTTCATTTTGATTTCAGTTAATTCTAGAACATCTATTTGGTCAAAGGCAGGTGTGAAAAAAAAAGTGTGTGTTTGGGGTGTGGGGTGGCCCTGTCTAGGGATCTGTCTGCATTGGAGGCATAGCCATGCCCTCATGATAATGTAGCCATGCTCCCTTCAGTGGTAAGGTGGCAATATTCACAATGGGGCATGACTACATCCCATAGCAATAGGGCCTGAAAGATCTACTGATAGCCCTGGTAAACTCTTAGCTGAAGACCAACTAATGAAAAACAAACTCTTACCATGTGCTTTTCTGAAAAGAGTAATCAAACAAACGGTGATGCAATTGACGCATGTAACCTGTTTTAAAGCAAAATAACATATTAGATATTTATGTATATTTGTATTAATACATATATATATATATATATTAGAGATGAGCGGTTCAATACCATAAATCTGTGAATACTATTCTTGTCTATGTGAAAAAATCAATTGTTTGTCCAAAGTTCTAAAGTCTGTTTTTTTGTCAGCTTGACATACGTTTTACCTTTAGTAAATGAATGGTTTGCAAAACTGACAGCAAAATGACCAAATACCCAAAACTGACCTATAGTAAATTTACATCTCAGCCTTAAGCCCATTGGTAGATTGGTTTAATCAAACCATCAAAATGTTTGATTTTATGGTGGACCAAACAAACCAAGCACTTCAGCTACAAAAGTGGCAGTCCCTGTCAATGAAGACTTACATAACAGTGGATTCCAGTGGGGATCAGCTAATATTGTGTGATGATGATATTAACACTGGTGAGGGTTAGGATCATAATGATATCTTGCAACTGTACAGATGATGAACAACACTGTTTGCCATCTTAAGCCCATTTGTAGCTTGTTTTGTGGGGGCCCAAACAAACCAAGTACTTCAGCCACAAAAGTGGCAGTCATTGCTGCTAAAGTACTTGGTTTGTTAAACTGTACATGTCCTTTCTAATATACAACATAGGAGTCTGTAGGAAGGCCCAAGGACAATTCCATCATGCACCAAGTTTCACTGTGGACTTTGCCAAGATTGTGTGTGTTTGACAGGCAGTATATATTACTCTACTTTATTGGGGGGTTTGGCCTCAAAACACAATTATAAAATCTGACTGCATGAAGACAAGGTTACAAGTCTCTTCGTGATTATCACAACTATGATCCTGTACAATGAATGTGAATAGTGATGGTGACAGTATGAATACATGCAAACTATTATGGAAAATACAGAAGTCAGTGGATTATCTCAGCCTAACTTAATTTATAGAAATACTAATAGGCACCTTGTGGTAATGAGACTCTCCTTTATATTTCCTCTAATTGATTAATTCCCTCCAATTACCCATATTGGCCTGAGGCCTGTGATTTGCTGGTTGGAGAAATTTGGTTTTAATAAATTAACTTATTAATGTATTCTCTTTTCTACAAGAATGTCACTGATTTTGCTGTTTGGAGAAGTCTGTTGGTAACATAGGCCCTGATTCAGAGCCGGACGCTCTGACCAGAGCGCTCGCTCTGAATCAGGGCCCACCTCCATTAATATGGAGCATCCTCCTGGATGCTCGTATAGCTGTGGGTCACCACCCACAGCATATATGAGCGTGCAGGATGATGGTCGCGATGGTCTTGACCATCGCGACCATCGAAACTGCGAGCAAAAGCCTGCGGTTGGGTTTTTCAACCGCAAGGCCAGGAGTGATTTTGGCTCTATCAGAGCCAAAATCACTCCCACTGACATCACTAGTGATGTCAGTGGGGCCGGCTTCAGATGATAGGCATTCCCTTGGGAACGCCTACGTCTGGCAGGCACGCCCCCGGCACGCCCACCAAAGGGGCCGTGCTGTCAGTCACCATCGACAGCACGCCCCCTTTGATGAGACACTCCGAGCGAAGGAAAGTCCTTCACTCGTCGGGTCTCGCACATGCGCACGACGGAGCTCCCTCCTTCGTGCGCATGCGCAGTGGGGACCATCGACCCATTTGCGAGCGGACAGCCGCTCGCGAGTGGGTCTGAATGAGGGCCATATTTTCTACTAGGATTTTACTTTTAGGCTATTAGTTCTTGATTAATTTAAACATTCTATAGGGTTGTATAATTTATTGAACAGCCATGCTGTCTGCCACTGCAGTGTCACTATGTTTCCTAGATGTGCTATATTCTTTTAAACTGCCATGTGTCTGTGTCACTGCTCTATCATTTAGTTTAGCCAACCAACTCGCTGCAGCCTTTGGCCAATATGAATGAAAACAATTTTGTGAGGTGGTCAAAATTGACTGGAAATGAGTGTAAATGAATGTCATTGATGATAATAATACTGTAGGAACAAAAACTGGTAAAAAATTACATGATTTTAGCTGTTTCTATCATTTTTTTAAAGGAATCCAAAACAATTGAGGGTGGTTTTTGTGAACAAAAACATGATGATGTTCAGAACCAAAACACAGGGGTCAGTGCACACCTCTAATTATTTGGTCTACATTTTAGTGCAAACACATTGGAAGAAAAAATAATAAGAAAAAACATTGCTGATCAATGTTAAAACCGAATGGTCAAGTAATTTTGATCTCTAATGCATATATCTGGAATTGGTATGAAATACCGCCGGTTCGATTCTCGGCAGCGCCTGTCCGACAAAAGCAGAGTTCCTGGCAGCGTAAGTCCGACAGCGCTGGAAATCCTGATCATCGCTAAGGTAAGTATAAACTGACCTAACCTAACCCCCTAACCCTCCTTTAGGGTTCCTAACCCTAACCTCCCCCCAAGTGCCTAACCCTAATCCCCCTCTAAGTGCCTAACCCTAACCTCCCCTTCCTCGCTGCCTAAACCTAAGTCCCCCGGGGGGTGGCTAACCCTAAGTCCCCCCCGGGGGTGCCTAACCCTCCCTCCCCCTAGCCTAACCCTAACCCTCCCAGAGGGTGCCTAACCCTAAGTCCCCCCCGGGTGCCCTAAACCTAACGCTCCACCCCCGTGGCTGTCCGCTCACGGCGCCTGGCATCCCTTCGATTGGGATGCCGGGCGCCGGTCTCCCGGCGTCGGGGAAATGACAGGCGTCTAGATATAGACGCCAGTCATTTATCCCACGCCGGGATAAAGCAGTCGGGAAGCCAGCTGTCTGGATTCCGGCAGCCGGCTTCCCGATTGTATACCATATATCTTGATTATTCTAAATACACATTTATTAGAACATCAATAATGCTCTCAATTTATTCCAGTAGCTTAAGTTACTGTATACAATGAATATGAAATTATTCCTATCAGCATTATGTGCACCTATTTAATATTATGGCAGCATTTGGTCAAAGTGTTTCAACACTTGACCATAATACAGTTTTACACAGGAACTTATTTAAATGGGTTGGGCATGGGATGTCGGCGCTCAGGATCCCGGTGGTCAGAATCTAGATGCCGGCATCCTGACAGGGTTAGGATACCAACACCTGTTGGTCGGTATCCTAACCCTCCCCCACTCCCTACCCTAACCCTCCCTCCCCCGGTGCCTAAACATAACTTCCCTTCCTAATGCCTAAACCTAACCTCCCCCTCCCTACACCCTAAACTTAACCCTCCCCCCTTAGTGCCTAACCCTAGTACCTAACCCTCTCCCTAAACCTGCTGCTTATCTTCAGGATACCGGCGGTCGGGATGCCAGCGCCGGGATTCTGACAGGTGTCGGGATTCCAGTGTTGGCATTTTGAGCGCCAGAATCCATGTGGTTGATATTATAACCACATCCCTTTTAAATACAATGACAAATAGCATGCAATTTGTACCACTTGTTAAACTCTACCTTGATTGATGTTATCAATTGCTTTGCTTCTCTTCTCAACTCCAACAACATCCCACTTTTTAGTGGAATCTAAATACCTAGTCAGAATAACATTTGCAGTGGTACCGATCATGTTCTGTTCTGGGCACCCAACAGGGACAGAGATGAGGGATGCAAGATCGGACTGATGTAAGATGCCAAGCACAGTCTCCCCCATGAGATCTCCTTAAAATAAAAGTAAAAAAATGTAAATAAAACATCAGCAAGAGTTATGTAGTTCAGGGGTTATATGGACACATCTGTGAAGTTGCCAGAAAAGTGAAGCATCCTGAAAGCAAGGTGATTTAGCTATGAAAGATGGTACTTAAAGTATCATTTGCAGTTGAGGATACCCCAATTTTGTTTTCAGAAGAAACATATTCAAACTGTGCTTGCACACCATAAATACACCCATATGCAAACTAATCAGGATTTTTGCATATCATAGACCCTTTATGGCTGCAGGGGCTGTAAGGGGGCTGTCAAATGTAGGCCAGGTTCAGTAAGGGCTTGATTATTTACCATAATTAGATATGGATACATCCCCTGATTCACCTTTTAGGAGGAGTATCTCATTCATGTACTGGAGGGTTAGTGCAATGATATGCCATGATGATGATGATGATGACCATCAGAAGCACTAGATAGACCATTTTTATTGGCAGTTAACATATTGGATGCTGCAGTTGATGCTACTCAATTAATAATGCTACATTATATCAAGTCATGATTACCTATTCACATTACTTATACAATTTCCATTAGGACTACTTAAGTTAGGAAAATTCACATTTAAACAGTAAACAACTAATTTGAATGACTTTATCTTTAATTACATTTTATATTAAGAATTTGACTTTCATATTTTTCATTAAATCTATAACAAAATATTCTGTCTGCAGATCTGACAAAATACTTCTATGGTAATGCAATCAACAATGTATATGAACTGCATGCTACGATTGCCATATATCCATCTAATGGTGTGCACACAAGTAGCCACCAGCCAGCGATACAATATCGCTGGCTGATCGGCCTGCTCCCTCCCTGGTGTGCTGGATGATCAATATCGATCATCCAGCACACCACCAATTCACAATAGACTATAGCGACCCGCGATCAACGATCGCGGGTCTCTATTGTAAACTGCTCGATACTGAGCAGTTGATGGTTGCACAAATGTCTGTGTGGATTTTAAGAAATTGAATGATGTCACTGTGACAGATGCACATCAGATGCCTTGCATAAATGAGCTTCTGGAAGAGCTGGGGTATCCCGCTTTGTGTCTACCTTGGACCTTAGTAAGGACTACTGGCATTCTGCATTCACCACTGTGTTTGGGCTATTCATGTCACTACCATGCCCTTCAAGATGAAGAGTGCATCCAGCAAAGCTCCAGGGTGAACAGTTTTTTGTTGGCAAGATGCACTGCTCAAATAAACCCCATGATTAATTTAAAACAATTTATTTCAATAAACAAGGGCATAACATAAAATTACTCGATTAATATTTTACATAATACATATGCATATGAAAAACACTGAATAAGACCACTTTAAATAGTAATTTGCTTTATAATATAACTTAGGAGAAAAAAGACCTTATCTCCAATATATTGCACCAAATTTCTTATTAGTGTTTGTTATTTCCAGCTTGGTTAATAATGCAAGTCCAGCTTCTACGTGTTAGTGTTGTCAGTCCAACACTTAATCAAGCATGCTCCTTTAAAGTACCTTACAGTTTAGTTACCACAGTATATGGTGTAGTGTAGTTGCTGCTTCAGACCCTCCAATATCTTAGAGAAATAAACTGTCAATCCTCTTGCCTACCTGCTGCCAGGATTGCATAAATGAGCTTCTGGAAGAGCTGGGGTATCCCACTTTATGTCTACCTTGGACCTTAGTAATGAGTACTGGCACTCTGCATTCACCACTGTGTTTCAGCTATTCATGTCACTACCATGTCCTTCAGGATGAAGAATGCATATAGCCAAGTTCCAGTGTGCAGTGGATGATCTGCTGCAAGGATACCAAGAGTTCACCCAAGATGACATAATCATCCACAGTGAGAAATGGAAGGACCATCTGTCACACATGACTGAGGTATTCAACAGGATTACACACTGTCTAAACATCAGCTAAACTGAAATCCATTATTGAATGGCCTTGACCAATTGAACCTATTAATTGTCAAATATTGTATTTCACATTAGAGCACTCTTACTAAACCCTTGAACAACTTAACATCCAAAAAGTATAGACAACAAATAAACTCTATAGAGGACTCGAAAATACATTTAATAGATCAAAAGGAATACTTTCTAGCCGCCAAGTACCAGAGGCCCTAGACTTTCAGATATAGTTCATCATGCAGACCAATGCCTAGGGTCATTGACAGAGCTGCATGCTGATCCAAGTGGTGAAGGGTAGTCGCGAGCACCCTGTGGCATGGATCTCCTGCAAGAAAAAGGAATGCTTGACCATAGTGAGGGCTGTTAAGAGATTGCAGCCCTGTCTGTCTGGTGGAGTTTTTTTTTGTGACGGACTAAACCCCCTGAACTTGCTACAGCAGACTGTGGGGTAGAATGGGAGGTTGTTGAAGTGGAGCCTAGCCTTGCAAACATACAATTTTGTTATTTCTCATCGCAAGGGCAAGTATCATGGAAAAACAGAGTGTCTAGGCCTGTACCAAGACAAGCATTCCCTCCCCAGATTTAAAAAGCGGAAGGTGTGTAAAGTAATCAGAGGAGACCTGTTGGATAAGTCAATTATTTAGTAACAATAGAATAAAATTAGCACATACATTTAGTATGGCATTGCTTATTTAAATAAGCCAGGTGCTGTGTGAGCAAATACCATCTGTGTGTTAATAAAGAAACTTATTGACCCATCTCTAGTTGTCAGTGCAAGTGATGGAATACCTACTTTACCACACACCATTATTACCATTTAGTGCCTAAGGCATATATTTATTCATTGTTTACTAAAATCATTATGTCTGGAACCAAAAATTATTCCATGTTCAAAGTCACTTAGATTTAATTTCTTCCCCATTCTGGTATTGGGAAAAAACACTGACTCTCTTTATATATGATTTTTATGCTGTTGTTATTTTATTTAACTTGCATTTTAGGTTTGGAGTTGCCATATGTTGTACAGTAACTGGTTATCAAGTAACCTGAATATTTCTACATAATGAATACTTAAGTAGAAAAAAAAACAAAGCAAGTATTATGGTGTGGGTTTGTGTTACGAACTGCAATTCTCATCAAAAACAGATTGTAGGGAGAGAACCAACATCATCTACCTATTCATAATGGTTGTCAGCTGCTAGATAACCAAGATGCCATTGTTTATCTTCCAGGCAGTCACATGACAGAAATACTGTATCTAGTAAGTGGGATCACTGTGGAGAAGTTTTCTGATTGGTCAGGCTCTGTGTAAATCGCAGGAAGCACAGAGCCTCCCTGCAAATTATAGCACGTTGCTGCCCTGCTCACTACATTTTTCCTTACCCTGCTCCTGATTTTCTCTGACAAGTTGACATGACTCGATAATTGTCATATAATGAAGTGCACATTAGGTGCTTTTTGCCTAGTAATATTGAAGTGTTTTTAATAGACTTGGTTTTTGTCATGTTTATTTCTTTTAGGAATACTATCTGTGATAATTCCCTACTACCCACTCTGATGTCCTGGCGACACCCATGTACCCAGGGAAGGACAGACCTGATTACATTAGATTAGATGTAGACTTCTTTAATGCCTCCAAGTACCTTCCTCTCTCCACCGCTACACCTCATTCCAGAGCACCGTTTGGGATGAAACAAATGCAAGGTGGTCCAGTTGGATCCTGGCCAGGTTTTAGGGAGGTTAGGGTCCTGGTCGCACCTCCAGTTGGTGTACACCGAACAGAACTTTGACCTGGTGAGCCCGTTCTCAACCTTCCACTGGATGGATTTGGATGAAAACTTCACAGAGGGGTGACAACTAGTCTGGGATGCCTAAAGGAGTAGTTGGGGTCCTGGTCAGACCTCATGGTGGAGTGCGCTGGGTAGAACTTTTACCCAGGGAGCCTGTTTGGCCTTCCACTGGATGGATTTGTATGACATCACATAATAAAACTTAATAACTTGAAGATTTAAACATGGGCAACGCTGGGTACTTCAGTAAGACAGACTTTGGGCACAGTCCAGCACAGGAGATTGTTTCACCTCTCTGCATACCTAGACAAACTTCTAGTTTACAGATGTGCACTGTACAGAATATTCAGGCACAATGGTACAAAACTAAGGCACTCGTGATAGACCTGAAGTGTGCTTTATAAATGAGGCTACTAGTGTCTCCTTTTGCTAGTTGAAAGAATCATTTAATTACATTCTGCATAATGTGATGTACCTTGTATGCTAATAAAGTTGCTGGCTGGGCTGTCAGGCACCATTCTGTCTAAAGGCTCCTTACTTATTTGAATCAACTGAGATCTTCCTGCAAAACATAACAGTACATCATGTTAGAAATGCATACTACATAAATTATTGTAAGCATTAAACAAAAAATGTATAGACCAGTAGTGAGACATCTTTTCCTTATTAAAGGCATGTTTCTGCATAGCTCTTATTAAAGCATAACATTTATATATTGCATGCCCCATTCATAGTACATTGGGCCTAATTCAGATGTGGAGGCTAATGCAATAACAGCTGTGATCCCATACGCCGATGCTGCGTGAAAATATGCTAATACATGCAGCTGCCTGAAAATGAATTGAGACGCCCACAGGCAGAGCCGGATTTAGACCTCATGGGGCCCTAGTCAAGATACAAGTTTGGGGCCCCCCTCCCATCCCTGGGGTGCTCTTCAATAGATGTATCAGTTCACAGTACAACTTTAGATATATCCAAAAAAATGAAGGCACTACTCCATCAGCTTTTTCATGCACTGTTATTTTGATCTTCACCACCCAGTAAAAAAACCACCAATACTGTATACTACGTCCAGCTATCATAGACAAGTGACAGTTCATATATACTTTATAGCACTTATATTGTCATTGCGTCTGTCGACTTCGGTCCAACTCGGGGCCATTCTAGGCATCCAACAAGTTGTCACCACATTAGCAGCATGGCTCGCAGACGCGATGACAATATAAGTACTATGAAGTATATATGAACTGTTGATAGCTGGACGTAGTATACAGCATTGGTGGGGTTTTTTACTGGGTGGTAAAGATTAAAATAACAGTGCATGAAAAAGCTGAATTGATGGAGTAGTGCCTTCATTTTTGTGTGTGTGTGTGTGTGTGTGTGTGTGTGTGTATTTTCATCTAGTGACATCAATGTGAATAATCCATTTCCCCCATTCTATGTGTGTGAGTATATATATATATATATATATATATATATATATATATATTTGTCTTCACCTTCCCTTATCAGGGACAAAAAGCGCTCTCCAGACTTTTATGGTTATAGTGAATTTTATTTTTTTATTCACAACTTATGTGGGAGGGACCCAGAGGCGGCAGGGGCACACTGACAGTCTGCTGCCCTGCCTGCATGCCACATATACTCCATGAGAGCGCACCATGCAGACAGTGGCGCGGGACTATCTGGGAGTGGAGGCGGGATCATGACATCATGCGGTACTCGCGCAGTGCTCCTCTGGAGCACTGTGATCAGGCAGGTTTCTTCGGGCAAAAGGGCCCGTCCACGGGCCCCTTGAGTCCCGCCGGGCCTAGGCGAGTGCCTACGATTTCTAGCTGGAAATCCGGCCCTGCCCACAGGTGGCTTCACAGATTAAAGCAAGTGGGTACAAGCATGAAGCCGTGGTCGCAGATTCTTCAATAATTGACCATCTGAGTATCCCCATGGTCTCACAGAATAGTCACAGGAACTGAGACATTGGCACCAAGTTTTCTGCCTATGGGATTGCAGTAGTATGCTGACGGTCCCTGGAATGTCAATCACTTTGCTAAAAAATCCTTACTTCAAGCAGTATTGCTAAGGTATCTTGGCGCATGCGCAGTGCGACAGTGAACCATGTGCAATTGGCCGATAATCACTGAACTGCATAAATATCGGCATTGTATCCACATCTGAATAGGGCCCATAATCTTTATACCATGATGTGTAAATTGGCAAAATATAGGGCCTGATTCAGAGCCGGACGCTCTGACCAGAGCGCTCGCTCTGAATCAGGGCCCTCCTCCATTAAAATGGAGCGTCCTCCTGGACGCTCGTATAGCTGTGGGTCACCACCCACAGCATATACGAGCGTGCAAAAAGATGGTCGCGATGGTCTTGACCATCGCGACCATCGGACTTGCGAGGGAAACCCTGCGGTCGGGTTTCCCAGCCACAAGCCCTGGAGTGATTTTGGCTCTATCAGAGCCAAAATCACTCCCATGTCAGTGGGGCCGGCTTCAGACGGTAGGCGTTCCCATGGGAACGCCTCCGTCTGGCAGGCACGCCCCCGGCACGCCCATCAAAGGGGGCGTACTGTCAATCAACATCGACAGCACGCCCCCTTTGGTGCGAGACCCCGAGCGATGGAGAGCCCATCGCTCGCCGGGTCTCGCGCATGCGCATGACGGAGATCCCTCCGTCGTGCGCATGCGCAGTGGGGAACATCGACCCACTTGCGAGCGTACTGCCGCTCGCGAGTGGGTCTGAATGACCCCCATAGTTCTATACAGCATCAACAATTTATTTATTAAAAGCATAATGACATAATATGCTCACATTGAGAAGTGTGGTTAGACGGAATCACTCACATACAGTAGTAACTAGCAGAAATATGAAATTATATACCTTAGGGCCACACCATTCATTATCTCTGTATGCTCCAAGAATCAGAGCTTTGCAACTTTGGAAAAATGTCAAGTTTGCACCAGTTACGTAGTCAAATAAAAGGATGAGTATCCGAAACCTCAACACCCTGATTCAGAATTACATACCAGGCTATATTACCTGATGTTTCTTCACTTTAAATAGAAACTCAAATGAATGTTAGACTTGTGTCTGGCATTAAATGGTCTTAGCTATTCTCCTATAGATCATTTATATCCTTTTCAAAGCCTCCCTGGACCAAAAATAAGTATGGTGACGATAGACTTCCTTCATAATTTTTTCATGCAGATCTTTAAAGGAGCTATCTGAAGCTGAGTATTATATTTTCATTACCCATTGCATGTTTTTGTTATTATCATTTGTCTGTATCAATAAATTATATTTTCACTTTTTAGAATTCTGAGTCTCAGCATTATAATTACTGACTGACATCTGTCAATCAAAATGCCTCGCTGAAACCAAGGGAAACAATGTCACGTCTGGTCCTGGATTCCCACATGAGGTACGCCGGTGTCCAGCAGAGTTGACATGCTGTGTCCCATGATGCATTGCCAGTTACTATACCGACCAGCCACACATAGTGTCAGACACGCATCTGTTCACGCATTTATTGGGTGTCACTTTAAGAAGAAATTACTTTTTATAAAATAACACAAAAAATCATTGACTATGTGCCACCATTGATTAGAGGTGGGGATTGTGCTGGCAAATTAACAAGTTTTGAATCCTAATGGATCCATGAACTGAACAATAATATGCCACATGGACTTGATGAGAAAAGATCTTGGAATATGTTTCTGTAATCCTTCTTACATATTCTGAAAAAAAATTGTTTTTTTTATTTTCTTTCAAAAAACAACTAAACATTAGCTAGGTAGTTTTTTTTTGTTATACGAGATTCTCCATTATAGACTGTGTCTATGGGGTAAATGTAATAGCCTCTGGACTGCAGGCATCAGCGAGTTCCATGCCCAATGTTTTAAAGTAGCAGTCATTTAAAAGGCAAAATCAACCTGGTTTTGCATTTTTAAGGTAGTCTCTTAATGGAACTCACCGATGCCTGCAGTTACATTTACCCCTATATGTATATACTTCAATATATAGGGGCCGTATTCAATTTGAGGCGAAAAATTTAAGGTGTCATTTTCGCCTGATTTAATTATCCCTGTATTCAATTTCAAAGACTTTTCGCCGATGCGACTTGCACACACATATATGTACATACTATTATATATACATGCCACCGCTCATTAGAGGGTGCAGGGAGGCCGCTGCGCTTGCCGGCCACGGTCCTGCTAGGAGGGAGGGCAGGGAGGCTGACAGCTTCTGGGTTGCGTACAACAGTGGAACGCGAATACCAGAAGCACGGCCGCCAGCTCCGGCAGGCAGTTGGTGACAGGGATAGCGCCACTGGGTGACAGGGATAGCACCGCTAGGGTGACAGGGATATCGGTTGCTGCTAAGTCCCGCAGACTGCTGCCAGCACAAGGTAAAAGAAGGAGAGACATCCTTTTTTTTGTTATGCAACGCCCTCAAGAGGCCGGCGCTCTAGGCAGCTGCCTAAAGCTGCCTAGTGGTAGTGCCGGCCCTGTACATACATACATACATACATGTCATGCACTTGTTTACTGTTTTTCCATGACAATTACCTGCTCACAATTGCATTGCATTTTGCACATTAAAGCTAACTGCTTAGGGGTTAAAAGTTTCAAGAGAAGGAAAAGGCAGAGGGTCAAAGAAGATTGTAACATGAGACAAGAGAAACCAACCTTCCGGGTTCAGAATTGTGTTAAACATTTGCTTTTTTACAAGTTGTCCTTCTGGCTGCAATACAAAAGATTTAATTAAAAAATCAGAGCTAAATCCAAATATATTGCATGTAATGTATCATAGAATAAATAGAGTATTATTACATGTTTTACTTGTTTTATTCATTATACAGTTACAGAATGGAATCTCTCACAGTTACCTTCAAACACATTGGGGCCGATTCAATTCAACATGCTGTTGTGCTGTTGATAGCGCCGAGAAGGAGCAACCGAAGTTATTCAATTCAGCGAGATTGACTAAAGGATTTCTTCTCGCACCCTCCTGAGGATGCGAGCAAATCTCTGACTAAAGTGTGGGCGTGAGGCTGTTTGCCAGCTTAGGTCAGCCCTAACAGCCTCACGGCCAGTACTTTAGTCAGAAAATAACTGTTCTCACGACTAAACACCCAGCTTAAGTCACGAGAACCGGCATTCTCCGGTTTAACTTGTAATAGTTGGACTACACTGGGAGGTGAATTGAATAGCTCTGGGTCCAACTTCCCAGTGCTATTCACCTCACTGTAAATTGAATCGCCCCCATTGTATTTAATACTCACTGGTTGCTTTCTGAACTCCACTATAGAAATATGGGATGTGGAAATGCACAGTAAAAAATTCAGTTCAAATTCCAGCCTACCACCACTTTTGAAACTCTTCACCCATTTTTAACTTTGAATATTTGACCTAAATTACTGCCCAGTGTGGAAGACTAATTTACAAGAAACATATTTACATAATTCCATATTTACATATGCTGTATGCTGTATAATGAATATGGCTTTTGCACGGCCATTTAAATGGAGAAATTAGGTAAGGTGTCTTTAAGGCGGCTTCCAAGGAAAACTGTTTATCTGAAAGAGTGTACAAGAGTTTGTCCATTAATGTATAGTTTTGTCCGAGAGAAATTTAGTGAAAGAGTCGCACCAAATATAGAAATGCAGAACACCATGATCATCTCATAAAGGAATTTTTTTCTCTTTAACTGCCAAGCACAGGAAGAAACCATAAGACCATAAGAGCAAACTTTGTCTATCTGATAATGTCAGTGGGTGTACAGGGGGCGTATTACCTGAAGATTGTAATAAAGTATAAATACTCTGTAACAATGTCAATGGGGGTTGATTGCTGCATTAACCCTGGGAGAATATATGTGCTCCCAGATAAGGGCTAGATCTATTTATTTAATTAATTCATAAAATGACAAATTCTTAAGTATACTGGATTGGACTTCATTACTATATACAACAATGGAACACCTGATAAAAGGTTCAACAGCAGTTTAGTCTAATTCTCAGCATTATACAGTGGGGAGGGGGCAAAGCCATGACACATTGCAGCACAAATCACATCATCAAGCCTCTGGACCTCCCGCTTTACTGGGGATGCAGGAGACTGTGTCTACTCTTCTAAGAAGCTGGAGGTCTTGCCAAAATTTCCCAGTCTCCTAGACTTTCTGGGCAAGTATTCATTAATGAGAATGAGGGAACATTGTTGCAGTTTTAATTCATTTGTAACTTTTCTACATTTAAAAGGTATTAAACAGAGAATTACAGTCCCTATAAAAATACTGATCTCTTTATAAATGAAGACAGACAGACACTTGAAGAACAAGGACTCAGTTGTACTAATTATGAACAGGATATACAGTAACTATGAAACTGATTCAGAGATTCATGCAAACCCGATGCTTTGCGTACATCTCCAATGTTTCTAGGTCTGCGCAGATGCAGGACCCATTCTGAGTATGTACAGAATGGGTACTGCATGCGTGCTCGCAAACCCCCTTAGCTGCAGCACGATTGACATGCTGCAAAGTTTGGGGGCAGAGTTGGGGTGACTGGAACCATTCTCTTAAAAAAAAGGGCGTGTCACAGACTTCCTGGACCCAGTTGTCCAGTTCTATCAGCCAAGTGGAGTAAGTCTCAGCTTACTCATCCTGGCCAAAGCTGTAACCATTGAGACTGATGGTCTGCACTTGGATGGCAGATGCCAGCTGATGGTGTCTATTTCCTACTGACACCTCCTGCTGCATATGCATTTAGTTGGACGATATTGCACAGCCACTTCCTTTCAACTGTTCAATACCATCAATCTGTGAATGAGGCCCAATATTAGCCTGACTGCATAACACAGCAATAGTTAAGTCATTGTCTATGACCCATTTTTCCCTCCTTCCACTAATCCGTTATACTGTACAGCATGTTGTTTTATCACTCTGGTTATAGCTTTGTCCATTGTAAGTAAAATACCAGGAAGGAATAAAAGTGAAAATATAGTCCATGACCCGATTGCAGCTAATTGCTAGCATATATAATAACTATTAGCAGAGTATCGGGGTGACAGCAGGCTGGGTATGACCTGATAGCAGAGTAGACTACCACTATAATGCGCAAGTGGATTGTGCTGGGAGCAGTAGTCCTCCAGTTAATAGTTAAACCAGGGTATAATGTGATTGGCCAAGATGCATGTGGTGTTAAGCATGTAACGCAGTTATTGGTGCAGCTGGTGGCTAGTCCACACATGTTATAGCTTAGCCAGTTCTTAGATTTACTGTATTGGATCAGGTAGAACAACAAATGGCATATGACACAGGTATACTATAGGTGTAGTATGCAGATAATATATATATTCCATAGGCAAAAAACCTTATGGTTTCACATGTCCCATTAAGGCTTCTTAGACATGATCTGAAATTTCACAAAATCTATGGAATTTCTGCCACTCAAACTTCAAAAAGCAATGAAATTACGATCATTAAGGCTGACGTCTTAATGGACGTGTTCCTTGCGTAATACAGATATGGTATACCATGACACCATGTGGTTAACTGCAGATTCAGCACTCTCACAGAGTGGAGCTGCTAATTCACAAAATTGTGTGCTCATTGCTATACAAACATGCATTCTATGCCACTGAGGGCTGAGCAGAACATACAGCTGCGCAGATGGGATAAGAGTATGGTGGATGGGGGAACAGGGGCAGAACTATGGTAGACAATGGAGGTGCCTACTGCCAGGTGTGAGCTCTGAAGGGGCACCTCCTCTATTGCCCATAATATATTCACCCGCTTAAGGCTATTTTATATTAGTGTTTTTGTGCATATGTAATAGATAGATAGATAGATAGATAGATAGATATGCACCATATATATTTTCCCATTTTTTTAGGGATGAGCACCAAATTATAACTTGCCTCCGGGCGTCTGGGATGAACTTACGTCACTGTGGGGGAAGAAGACAGAGTGGTGTGGATGGGGCAGACACAAAGGTGTGGAGAGGGGAAGATTAAGCTGTACAGATGGGGCAAGTCAAAGTGATGCAGATAGGTTGAAAACAGTAGTGCACATGGGGGAGGGAGACAGAGTGGCATGGTTTGGGGGAACAGAGCAACATGAATGGGGGGTACAAAGTGGCATGGATGCGGGAAGAAAGAGCAGCACAGATGAGTAAAGACAGATTGGATGAGGACTACAGACTAGCACAATGGGAGAACACACAACTGTAGAGATTGGGGAAGACAGAGTGGCATGGTTGGTAGAGACAGAGTGGCATGGTTGGTAGGGACAGAGTGGCACAGGTAGGAGGGGAAAGACAGAGTGGCATGATTGGGGGGACAGAGTGGTGCAGATAGAGGAAAAAAAAGAGTGGCAGAGATAAGGGAAAGACGGGAGGCAATCGGGAAGCAGACTGCCTAAATACCGGCAGCCGGCTTCCCGACTGTCTTATCCCGGCAAGGGTGAAATGCCGGGCGTCTAGATGTAGACGCCCGCATTTCCCCGACGCCGGGAGACCGGCGCCCGGCATCACGATCATAGTGATGCCGGGCGCCATGAGCGGACAGCCGCGGGGGGGAGGGTTAGGTTTAGGGCTCCCGGGGGGGACTTAGGTTTAGGAAGCGGGGAGGGGGTGGTTAGGGTTGGGCACTTAGAGGGGGGATTAGGGTTAGGCACTTGGGGGGGAAGTTAGGGTTAGGCACCCCTAAGGAGGGTTAGGGGGGTTAGGTTAGGTTAGTGGATACTTACCTATCCACGATCGGGATTTCCAGTGCTGTCGGGCTTCCGCTGCGTCGCACTCTGCTTCTGTCGGGCTGCCGCTGACGGGAATCGAACCGCCGGCCATGCGGCCGACAGTATTTCATACCAATATCGGGAAAGACATAGTGACGTGGCTGGGGGCAAGGCAGTGGTGAAGATGAAAGGAAACACAGTGGCACGGATGCAGGAAGACTGTGCGGTGCACATGGGGAAAAACATATCGGTGTGGATGATGGCATAAAGACTAGCACAATTCAGAGAACACACAGCTGTGGAGATTGGGGAAGTTATAGCAGCATGGAGGCGAAGATAGTGTACATGCATAGACAGAGTATGATAGTTTTAGCAATTAGGAAGCTCAATGTGTATAATGAATGAGATGGATGTATTGAGTCAGAAGGATGTTGGAACCCAGTGGGCTTGTTGTTGTGACCGAAGTGGAAGATTGTGGGCACAGAGTGGGATGTGTGTGCCACATAACTGCTCAGACCTCAGTTGCATAGACTGCATGTGTATATTCCAATGAGTACACAATTCTGTGAATTAGCAACACCACCATTTTATGAGTGACAGAAATGTCACTCTGTGAGAGTGCTGAATCTGCAGTTAACCACATGGTGTCATGGCATACCATATCTGTATTACGCAAGGAATGTGTCCATTAAGGCATCAGCCTTAATGATCGTAATTTTATTGCTTTTTGAAGTTTAAGTGGCAGAAATTCCACAGGTTTTGTGAAATTTCAGATCATGTCTAAGAAGCCTTAATGGGATGTGTGAAACCATAAGGTTTCTTGCCTATGGAATTTCATTGCTTTTTTAAAATGCATTAACTATCAGGGTTTGGAGGAGCAAACCAAGCCACCTGCAGGGGAGATGGGCAACAAAATGGTACACTAGCACTAGTGGAAGAGGGGCCAGCACATAGGAGGTGGTTTGGGAGGTGCAGAGTGAGAGACGGCTACAATGGAAGGCATTAGGCATGCAGGGTAACGGCAGCAGCGGGGGTGCTGAGCAGTGACAGCAGCGGTGAAGTGGACAGGGGCATCAGTGGGTTCACCTGTACTGGGCATGAATTTGAGAAAATAAAATCAATAAGTCACAGATGGACAGATGCATCAGTGAGATCCATCTATGTTAAAAATTGAATGTGTAAAATAAATAAAAAGGTGCCCCCCTCAGTGCACAACCAGTCCCAGGCATTTCACAACCAGTCCTGGTTCTGAAAATACAAGGGACCAAAAGCATAGGGGTCACCTGTATCTAGCACAACCAGCATGGGGCTAGTCAGACCCAGCCCTGGTTGCCAAAATACGGGGGACAAACAATGTAGGGGTCCCCCATACTTTGAGCAACCAGCACTGGGCTCTGAGACGGTCCTGTTTTGGCGATATAGGGAGAAAAAATGCATAGGGTATTTACCAGAACCAGCACCGGACCCTTTCAAGCAGAGGGGTGATGCCACAGCCAGGGGAGGCCCTTTTACCGGGCTCCCCAGCCGAAGCATCACCCCTGATCACTAGTCAGCCGAAGCCGGGGATCCATGAGGAGCTGTGGACCCCCACCAATAATGAGGTCCCCCTCTCCAGGGCAACCCAGGCCCAGGCTTATAGTCCAGGACAATCCCCGGCACCCCTGGGTGGTGGGTGCCGGGTTGTATGTGTAGTGTGGTGCATATGAAAATATAAAACTGGTCTTTTGCAGTAGTACTACAAGTCCCAGCAGGCATCCCCGCACACTGGCACTTGGAGAACCAGAAGTACCAGTAGGCGGGGCATTAAGGGCCGTACCTACAGTATAGTACCCCTGCAAAAGAAATACTAAAATAAAAGAGCTTTTTAAAGTATTTTACTTTTCCGCACCTACACCTGGAGGGTGGCAGCCTTTAAGCTCTTTTACATGGCTGCCAATTCCCCTAGGACTTCCACGGCATCTTCACCTGGAGGGCAGCGGCCAGGAAAAGGAGCTTAAAGGCCGCCGCCCTCTTCTTGCTTCAGCAGCTCTTGTCTGCTGCTACACGGCCGATGGACTGACTGGACGGTGCCTTGCATTGGCCTTATATAAGTCAGCCGAGGGGGCAGAGCAATGACGCTGCGAGCAGTGATTGGCTCAAGGCGGCCATCTTTACATTTCAAAAATGGTGTTGAGGCGCCATTTTTGAAATGGGCACGCTCGGTTCTCACCATTGAAGTCAATGGTGGGAACCGCTCATTAGATGAGAGGCGGAAGGCTCCGCACCGGTATTTCTGTACTGAAATCCCACGGCATGAGCTGTCATTCGAGTAGTAGTGTCCTTAGAGGACACTACTAATGTTCGTGGGTACGGGTGTTTCCTTTTTATCTTTTGCCAAGACCCTGGATTGCCTACTTTGGAATGAAGTGGACAGATCCACGCATAGGAGGTGAGGTGAGTATGGATTTTTTTATTACAGGTACTCCATTGGATAATCTACTGGAGAAGAGGACAGCTACAGGGATACATAGGTGAGTATATGACATTTTGTGTGCATGTGTGAGTACATGTGTGTGTGCATGTATGTTTTCATAAAACTTTACTTTTCTACGGTGCGTGTGGTGTGTTTTTTTAAAATGGCTTTTGCAGTGAAACTGCAGGAACACCCCACATGCTGATACTTGTGGTTCTCCAAGTACCAGCATGCAGGGGAGGCTTGCTGGGAACTGTAGTTCCACAGCAAAAGGCAATATTTTAACTTTAATTGCACCACACTTTACATAATCAACCCGGCACCCACCGCCCAGGGGTGCCGGGGATAGCCCCAGGCTATCAGCATGGGCCTGGAGAGGGGGACCCTTTTATTCGGGGGCTCCCCAGGGATCCCTGGCCTGGACTGACTAGCGGTCAGGGGTGATGCTTCTGCTGGGGGGCCTGATGAAAGGGCTCCCCTGGCTGCTGAGGCTCCATTGTTGAAATGGGCGTCGCTGCCATTCTCGGCAGAATGGCTGGCAGGAACTCAGGCGCCTAGTCCCAGAGCTTCCGCTGCCGGGTCCTGGTGCTGCTTCTGTCGGGTCCCGCCGATGATGTCGTGAGCCGTGATTGGCTCGCAGCTGCCATCTTTGAATTTCAAAAATGCTGCTTAGGCGCCATTTTTGAAATGGGTGCTGCTGCCGTACTCGGCAGAATGGCTGGCGGGGACTGGATACTCTCGAATCCAGACCCGCTGCCAATGCCACAACAGCCGCTGGGTTCCCCCATCGCCGCCGACACCTGCAGTGCCGCCGCCGCCACTGCCCACAACACCCATGATGCCACTTTCGCCGCTGGCACCCGCACCGCCTCCGCCGCTGACACCCGCACCACCTCCGCCGCTGGTGACTGCACCGCCGCCGGTTCCCGCCGCTACCACCCGCTGCCATTGCCATTTTCCTGTGCCACTAACTCCTGCAAAAGGCAGCCATCTTGGTGCACTCAAGTGAAGCCACAGTGAGTACATCTGCTGGAGTCTCCTACTGATGCTGCGCAACAAGTTGAAAAGTCCTATCTCTACAATGGCGCATTCTTGAGGTAATAGTTTAAAAACTGTAACTTTCTAATTTACCTGAACCCCAAAAGCACGTACCCTGGAGCAATAGCTACCTAATAAAACAAACCCAAAGTCTAAATTCGCCCCCTACCCTGAGTTATGCCTTCCCAAAAAAAAACCCATAGAGAACAGCAAAAAAGTGGTCCTAACAGAGTGTCAGAAAACAGTGACAGTTGGAACTTTAGATTACTCCCAAATCCTAATTTTTTATGTATAGCTCTTGAAATTTAGCACACAGCACTGAGAGACAGTTCTACCTGGCCGTGCCAAATTTCAGCTCGGTACCTCCAACAGCTTTGTGGTATAGCCCCTTAAACACCATGCCCCCCCCTCTGGAATTCTCTATGGAGATTTCCATTTTTTTTAGATGCAGCCTTAATATAAGGGCACGACTGTGCCCTTATAATTAGCGTGATGCCCTGTACTATAATGTTGGTGGTATGATATACTTTCTGTCTGCATATTCAGTAGCGTATGTCAGAGGTCTTGCCTGTCTGGCTGAGCTCCATCAGGTCCTAGTGAGCACCAGCTCTGTCCTACCTGTCAGATGCTGGAGAGAGGCAGCAACAAAAACAAGTAATTTACCAAGAATAAAAGGTCACTAATTAATCTTAGATTTTCCCTATGAAAGTGTTCTCTGTATTTCATTTACATATCTCACCCAGCAAATCCGGTTTATTTGCATAGGGTGTAATACAAGAAAGGTATGTCTAGCTCACATTCAGCAAGAAATACTCTTATACAGTATGTCCTGCTACTACAATCATAAGATGCAACACTTGCAACTCTATTGTAGCCACCATCTTGGATTGATCCTCCCCATAAAAATAGAGAGATTTGCACAAAACTAGCATAACTCCCACATTGAATGGTAAGGACCAGGCCATGAGTGCCTCCAAGAACACTTCACAGCTGTGTACACCATGATATGCAGAGCAGCAATGAATGGGACATACCTGCCAGCTACCAGATCAGGTCCCTTTCCATCTAGAGACATGAGTCTGAGCTCTCAAATCACCACTGTCCAATATGAAATTACAGAGCAGCATCTACAGTGCAGGCACACATAGGACAATTGTATGTGTAGCTTGCAGCTAAGAAAAGCTGTTGGAAAATGGGCCATTCAGTGGATGTGCAAATTCCATTTTACAATGTATTTGTAAAGTCATATTTTCAAGGTTTTAGAGTCTATAAAAAGTGCTTGGATGACAATAAACAATTCATTCTGATCTGTGGTGTTGTTAGGTATAAGAAGATAGACTGGTCAAAGCAAAAATGATAGGGAAGTTCTGGGCTGAACTAAACGGATAGGGGGAATAGAGCAGAGAGACAAAAGTTCGCTGTGAAAAATATGATAAATTCTGCGCCCAAATTAACAGTTTTGAACATACAGGGATATATTTACTAAATGTTGATTTTAATCGATTTTGATCAATTTAAAATCGATCTAAATTGATCAACATCAATGTTGTGTTTCTGGGGCTAAATTACACATATACTAACAGACAATTTTTTATCTGGTTTTTCAAGTATTAGCAAAAGTATAAATTAGCCCCAGAAACACAACATTGTTGATCAATTTTGATCGATTTTAACTCAATCAAAATCGAGTTTTGGTAAACATACCCCACAGTATCACTCCTCTCTAAATATACCTGTTGCTAAGAAATGTGAATTTAGCAAGCTTGGGATCTTAGACAAACTATGGTTCGCTTTCAAGCAGAATCCTTCTCTTAACATGCAGGAGCAAATAATAGAAGCATTTTATATATAACTCATCTTTACATATATGGCGTATTCTAGTACATACATGCAAATGAGTAAAATGGAGCTTCATTTGCAGAGCGTGCCTTGCAGACATTTGCAGTGTAAATGGTCAGAAAATGAGCACAGGGCAAACGGGGCTTTGTTGAACTGTACGATCGATGAGGTGACACTTCTGTGGGAAGAGGCCTTTTTCTGTAGGCAATCATTAGTGAGGACTCAGTCACTCACATGTAAACAAAATGACACCTGTTAAGAGGTGGATATTTTGTGCCTTCTATAGGGCAGGTGCAAGTACACACTGATTCGTTTTAAACCAGACCCATACAGAAGCTTTTTGTGCACATTTCTTTTGCGTAATGTACTCCAGATTTACTTCCAACTCTTTATCAGCCACTTTATCCATCATTGTTGTCATGCCACAAAAATGCAAATAAAACACTTATTTTGATGGCAAGATTAGTGTAGTTGTACAGTTTCATAACATTTGTCCACATACATTTTAATTTACTTTATGTGTTGAATTGTATTATCATGCAGTAAGGAAACAAGTGTATAATATACTGTAAATGTGATATCAATTCTAAAATTTAATTTGGACTGACCTCTGGCGATGGGAGCATATGGGAATTCAGGGCAGAGGCACTGGCGCTCATACAACTTTGTTGTTCCCTGGTGTATACACATCAGTACCACAACACAAAAATGCACAAATTGACAACAGTCTTCCACCCATACACAATGCTCCAGACTAGCACAGAACAATACCAACATTAACCTGCATTGTGGATTTCCCAAACTCACAGCATGCTCGATTCCTCAGGGCAATCAAGCCAGCTATTTGACCACTGCCATGGGCAGGAACCTCCATGGCATGAGGTGCATGGGCACACAAACATTAGAGCCTACAGGGGCAGACTGCACTATTACTGGGGGATACAACAAAGTCCATGCTCCACAGAATGGGTCTGACACCCCAATAATGTACACTAATGTGCTAAAAGAACTGAGACAAATGACTATTAATACGTAGGTCCTCCTTTTCGATTGAATTACAGCTGCAACACAATATGGCATGGACTTCATGGTTATGCAGCATGTGCCGGTCAGGGATGTATGCAGATGTATCAGAGGTCCTAATGCATGCCAGCTGAAAAAACCCTACACCATAACAGAGTTACCGCTGCCCTGGGCTTTCCCTTGTTGACATGCAGGGTCCATTGCCTCTATTGCCTAGGCTACACATTTCCAGTCATCTTGCATCCAGTGGTGGTGTTCAAGAGTCCAACCAATGGCTATTCACCACCACCTATTTAAACCAGTTCCTGTGAGCAACCTATTGTCTGAACAACGTGTTCCTTCCCAGGAAAGTTCTAGGCTCCAGGCTTACTCCTGTATCCTGTGATCATGTCCTCTGACTATCTACTACTTCGTTGACTCTCACTATTTATCATCTGTCGTTGAGTATCATCACCTGCTGGCATCACAGCTTCCATGCTGTACACAGACCTGCTTCTTCCACTTTGGTCAGCCAGCAAGTTTACAACTACCAGCTCTCCACTACCGCTGTGTAGCATTACCTGTCAGCACTACAGAGTCCATGCTACTTACAGATCTGCCTTCCATCTGCTGCTGTGTTCCGTTACCTGCCAGCACTGCTGCTCTCATGCTGCATACAGACCTGCTCCAACCACTTCGCCTCAGTCAGCAAGTATACTGCCTTTCATTTGCCGCTGTGTATTGTCACCTAATAGCATGGCAGCTTCTATGCTCCATACCAACTTTAATTCTCAGGGCACTGCTGGCGAGTACAGCTGCTGTCTTCTTTCTATCATACCACTGGTACTATACTGCTCTGAGTTCCGGAGATCCCCCTTGTTCCTGGAGTATATCTTTGGTCTTACTGGCTTTCACAGGTCACTAGATGCATGGTTGCGCAGTGGACCTGGTCTGTTCACTCCGGTTCCAGTCCAGTATCAATGCTTATCACAAGTCTGTGGCTCCTGCACTATCACTAGTGTACCTAAGCTCCTGTTCATAACCACGAGCCAAAGTATTATCAAGCCACCTTTTTTCCTATGCACTTCCGTTTCTTTTGGAAACCCAGTAGTTCTCCTTAGGTCGCAGAGATTGGGCACATTGGCACTGCTCCTACATTAAATTTTACATAGTACTATTCTACGGATGTACATATCATACCCAGGGCCTATTCTCAGTCAAATGGAACGGATGTATCTGTCTTTACGTGCAATAAGGCATTTCAGGGCAGAAACAATGAGAAAGCATGGAACCACCCTGACTTGTGTGAGTATCATGAGAGTGCCATAGGCATGTATCAAAATCTCAGAACAATTCTGACTCATGGATATGGGGAAGGGAAGCCTGTTTGTTGATAGATCTCTTACTCATAGCATGGGGATGGTGAAAGTGCAATACTAATGATGATGGTTTGCAAAATATCAATAGGTGGCGCAGGTTTTCATTAGCAGATGCACAAACTCTCGCATTAGCCCTACAGATTCCCTCTTCAGCATTATGTAGTAAATTAGCAGAAAATAATACAAATCGTAAGAAGCGCAATAATCTTTAAAATCTTTACTAAATTGTAACATTCAATATCATAAAAACATTAGAATGTGTTAATAACATAATATAGTTCACCCGATTTGAAGATTTATATGTTGGTCCTTCCATCTCTTCTTATGCTCTTGGGTCATATTTACTTTTTTAGTTGTTTTTTTTTGTTTGTCTTTTATGCTACATTTATGTTTATGGTTTAAAAATAGGTTTTTATTAATAATGACTCTTTATTTAAACTATTCATCCAGGGGTATTATAAATAGTTGTGCACATGCGTGCATAGATTTATCTATGTGTGCCTATATATATATATATATATATATATATATATATATATATATATATACTAGGGATGTGCAGGCTCGGATAGGTTCGAGTTTGCACGTGGAGTTCGGATTTTTCCCTCCAAAAAAACGGAACTCAGAACGAGGCAAAACGTCATCTTACATGGACGAACATCATCATTCCTGGACAAAAGACCAGGAATGATGATGTTCGTCCATGTAAGATGACGTTTTGCCTCGTTCTGAGTTCCGTTTTTTTGGAGGGAAAAATCCGAACTCCACGTGCAAACTCGAACCTATCCGAGCCTGCACATCCCTAATATATATATATATATATATATATATATATATATACACATATATACACACACACACACACAAACGTCTTTATATGTACATACATAATTGTTTTTCTATACTTATCCATAAAGGAATTATATATTTTATTTATCAAAAATTATTATTACAGTCTTATGTAATTTTACCATTTGCTAGATATAGGTTTTCAATTGTTTCAATAGTGTGCGTGTGTGTTAAATAAGTCCTCTAAATGCTATGCTGTGCAAAATACTAAAGAGAGTGTTACATTCCCTTTTATCTTTATGTCAAATTATGAATCTCTTAACTATTGATCTGTTTCATAAATAATAACGATTATGTCAATTTATGAATCTCTAAAAAACCAGGGGTGGCCAACCAGTCGGAGGCAAAGAGGCAAAAAATATATGTAGTCAAGCGAAAGAGCCGATGGCATGCGCGCGCCCCCATTAGTTGTGGCCCTTATGCAATGCCCCATGTAGCTGTGGCCATTATGCAATTCCCCTAGTAGATGTGGCCCTTAAGCAATGCCCCCTGTAGCTGTGCCCATTAAGCAATTGCCCCAGTAGTTGTGTCCCTTAAGCATTGCCCCTGTAGCTGTGCCCATTATGCAATGCCCTCTGTAGTTGTGCCCCTTCTGCAATGCCCCTGTAGCTGTGCCCATTAAGCAATGCCCCCATTAGTTGTGGCCCTTATGCAATGCCCCCTTGGAGCTGTGCCCATTATGTAATGCTCCCAGTAGTTGTGCCCCTTCTTCAATGCCCCCTGTAGCTGTGTCCATAAAGCAATGCCTCCAGCAGCTGTGCCCCTTCTGCATTGTGCCATGTAGCTGTGCCCCCTAAGGAAGTGCCACCAGTAATAGCTCCCCCTCCCCGCCCACAACCCTATGAAGAAACTTACCTTCATGCTGGCACCGCTCCACGCCATCAGGGCTCCTGAGTCCCACCGTTGCAGCTGCTTCCATTGCCTGCTGGATCTAACTGGATCCAGCAGGCGTGTGGGCTCCTCACATAACTGCATTACTGGGAACGCTGGCCTCTGAAGTGATCAGAGGCTTCTTTAGTCTCTGATGGCTTCAGAGACCAGTATTCTCAGTAATAATGGGGGTCTGCCGAGCTGCGAGCTTGGAGCCGCAATAGAAGCTCAAAGGAGCCTCATGCGGCTCGAAAGCCGCGGGTTGGCCAACCCTGCTCTAAACCATCGATTTGTTTCATAAATTATTACAAGTAAAAATATGAATATAAATTTCCAAAAAAGAAAATAATATTAGAACTTTGGGAGACTCAAACCAATGGGGGATTCCAACTCCGTAAGCTTAATTTCATCAAACAAGAGACCATATTCAGTGACTTTTTGAGTCACAAACCCTTTAATATATCAGATCATGTCAGGACTAGTAAGGCTATTTTTTAATATTGGTTCTAAGGACTAAAGACAAAGTGGTTAATCCAATTGTCCATGAAGGGTGAGAGTTGACGGTGCCATGGTGTTAAAATGCCAGCAACGGCACTGCATCTTGCATCCCTCGTGGCCTGCTCCAAGCTCAAATTCGCACAATTTTGCTCTGAGCCCTATGGGACTGCGAGCACTTTTGTGCAAGTTTGGTCTGCCGTAGCGATTACTTGCATATGTGAGATCATCAAGGCTAATTGAATTGAGCCCTACATTTTTTTAAATTTTATATTTAGTTTTAAACATTTTTCACAATGATGAAACAAAAATTTTATTACAAAACATACAGTAAGTATATATTTAAAAATAGAAATAAAATAGGAATAAAGCAGAAAAATATCAATAGATTGTATGACGAAATATACTATTTCTCTTATATTTATGATAGCACTGAGGGATTTTATTAAGCAATACTTAAGCTAATATACAATTGACTATTTGGTAACTATTTATAGTTAATAAGTAATTAATGTACCACTTGCAAAGTGATGACCGGTAAAAATAATTTATTTTTTCTATTAGGAGTTCATTATATTCAAATCATTAAAAGACTTGTAAATAAGTGCGACTAGTACACAGACTTAATTTTAAGATATTTGTAATCTTCATTTACAAAGCAGTCTTCAACATTTAACATATACTTGAAAGCAACACAAAGTGTACAATTATATGTTTTTATCATCTTACTCTGGATATGAGCCTAGGTCTAGTGTATGTATTAAAAGAAAAGAGGGTGTATTTATGTAAGGAGAGATAGAAGGCGGAAGCAATGTCTTATATTCTGCCTCAGGCTCAATCCTGGAACTCCGTATTTCACAGCGGTAATCAAATATTATAAAAAAAACACCATTGTTATTAGTATATCCCCTTGTAGGGCAGTACGTACAGATGTGTCATCATACACGTAGCATCAATACGGCAAGCGGCAAGAGATGCCTGGTGCAAGAGAGCTGCCAGGTCCCAATTGACTCAGCTTGGACCAAGCATGTTTTTGCATCTTTTTCACCTAAAAAAGCATCTTAGTTGCAAACAGCTGCAACAAAAACTTCACGAGACTGCATTGATTAATTTGATATGCGCCACTGTATATCTGTGTGCGAATGAATCTGTATAGGAAGCACAATGGATCTAGGAAAAAAAACCCGCACACAGATATACAAGTGTCTCATATCTAATTAAACAAACAGTCTCATAAAGCAGTTTGTCACATCTGTTTTAGACTAAGAGGCATATTTCAGGATAAAAGACATGAAAAAGATCCTATTGAGATGCCCACTGGTCGTGGCATGAATCTGACGATATGCATACAAAGATGTGCTTTCGGCAGATCCATCAGCCACATCATCGCACATTGTACCAGAATGTCCTTGGGTCTATGGATGCTAATGTTAGTGGAACTGCATCAGACGCAATCCCAGACATTAACATGCCACCCACACACAAGCCACCATTAGCCAGCCCCCCACCCGCTAGTCACCTTCAAGGAATGCCCATCAATATTGCATGGATCTCCAGACAATTTTAAGATGGTCCCTTGGTTGTAACCATCGGGGCGCATGCGGAGTGAGTCTTGGATGCATGCTTAGAACTAAGACATTGGGTGCTTGTGTTGGATGTTTTACTAATGCCCAACTTGGAAACAGGCCTAGTATATGGTAATAATTTACTCAGTGGCCTCAGGTATTTTCAATCATATATTGTTGTATAAAAAAGATTTGAAATGCATAGCTATGGTCTGAATTTTTCACTCATAACTTGTTTTTTTTTCAATTTAATAATGACATTGTATCTATAACATTAATAAAAACAAAAAATCATACATACCAACACAATGAGTGATTTCCTCACTCTATCTATTATGCCTTGACCGAACACTTGAGCCTGTACTTCAATATCAAGTTTTCCAGTTTCCAACGGAATTATTACAAAATAAACCACTTTTGTAGATTTCTTTGCTATTGACACAGTCTCTTGATAACCGCTTGATTTAGACGCTAAACTACATACATTCTCGTTATAAGGGAATTTTACCTTCACCTAAAACAGAGATAATACATTTGCATTACATGAAATAAGTCATGCTAGTAAGGTTAGGGAGCCGAGAAAGTAAGCTAATGATGAAACAACATCAAGCACACAAAAGTTTTACATGAAATAAAGACAGTGTCAGTCTTTTCTCACCCTGACTAATGTAAGATATAAAAGAGGCTAAACAGGCAGTCTTTTAGGAGATTTCTTTACTGGTTCACAGCAATGTGCTAGGGGGCTCTTTTCTGTGTAACTTTTCTAGATAACCCTTCTTTTCCAGCTGCTGGTATATACAAATTGGCATTTTGTGTATCATTGATTGAAGCATGCTTGGGAACAGTAGCTGATAGGGAGTGCTAGCCCTTCATAAGGACTCATTGTTAGGTATAGTATTTCTGGAGAGGCTTTAGACAATTCATCTTAAACAGAATTCGACCAGATAGGGTAAGCTCATCTCTAGGCAAAGAATGGTCACAAGTCTAGCTGGCAGCAGCCAACCATGTAATATAGTCTGGGACAGCAGGGCTCTCTTCTTTATCTCCCTCCAAGGTTTGATACATCTCCCCTGCAGTCTCATCTGGTTGGCTTTGTGCGGCTGTCTCTCTCCCCATGTATCATGTGGTAATCTAGCTACTTATCTAAGTTTAGTACAGAAGACAAACTAAAATTAACAGCACTGTCACGGGAGTTTCCAGAGTGTAATGTACAGTATATCAATAAATGAAAAAACTCTAAAAATAAAAAATGTTTAACTTATAGAAATGTATAAGTAAAAATGCTTATATATATACAGTCAGGTGCATTTGTGTAGGATTATACATATAAATTAATAAAAAAAATGAAAAAAATTCTATATATATATATATATATATATATATATATATACACACATACACATATATATATATATATATATATATATATATATATACACACAGTCATGTGCCTCCCACTTTTTAAGGGGCCAAAAGTAATGGGACAAACTAAACAATCCTAAATCTAACTTTCACTTTTTAATACTTTGAATGCATAGACATCACCAGACGCTGGGTTTCATCCCTGGTGATGCTCTGCTAGGCCTCTACTGCAAATGTCTTCAGTTCCTGCTTGTTCTTGGGGCATTTTCCCTTCAATTTTGTCTTCATCCAGTGAAATGCATGCTCAATTGGATTCAGGTCAGGGGATTGACTTGCCCATTGCATAACATTCCACTTTTTAGCCTTAAAAAACTCTTTGGTTGCTTTTGCAGTATGCTTTGGGTCATTGTCCATCTGCACTGTGAAGCGCCGTCCAATGAGTTCTGAAGCATTTGACTGAATATGAGCATATAATATTGCCCGAAACACTTCAGAATTCATACTCTTCTCTTCCCATCACTCTGGTACAAGTTGATCTTTGTCTCATCTGTCCATAGGATGTTGGTCCAGAACTGTAATGGCTTTTTTAGATGTTGTTTGGCAAACTCTAATCTGGTCTTCCTGTTTTTGTGGCTCACCAATGGTTTACATCTTGTGGTGAACCCTCTATATTCACTCTTGTGAAGTCTTCTCTTGATTGTTGACTTTGACACATATACACCTACCTCCTGGAGAGTGTTCTTGATTTGGCCAACTGTTGTGAAGGGGTTTTTCTTCACCAGGGAAATAATTCTTCTGTCATCCACCACAGTTGTTTTCCATGGTCTTCTGGGTCTTTTGGTGTTGCTGAGCTCTCCGGTGTGTTCTTTCTTTTTAAGAATATTCCAAACAGTTGATTGGCCACACCTAATGTTTTTGCTATCTCTCTGATGGGTTTGCTTAGATTTTTCAGCCTAATGATGGCTTGCTTCACTGATAGTGACAGCTCTTTGGATCTCATATTGAGAGTCGACAGCAACTGATTCCAAATGTAAATGTCACACCTCGAATCAACTCCAGACCTGTTACCTGCTTAATTGATAATGAAATAACGAGGGAATAGCCCACACCTGTCCATGAAATAGCTTTTGAGTTGATAGTCCCATTACTTTTGGCCCCTTAAAAAGTGGGAGGCACATATAGAAACCGTTGTAATTCCTACACCGTTCACCTGATTTGGATGTAATTACCCTCAAATTAAATCTGAAAGTCTGCAGTTAAAGCACATCTTGTTTGTTTCATTTCAAAGCCATTGTGGTGGTGAATAGAGGCCAAAATATGAAGATTCTGTCAATGTTCCAATATTTATGCACCTGGCTGTATGTGTATATATATATATATATATATATATATATATATTGTATATATATTATTTTTTTTCATTTTTTTTATTAATTTATATGTATAATCCTACACAAATGTATACATTGTGCATAGTTTTGTAGTACATACATATGCAGAATACATTACAAACATGCAAGACCTAATTAGATCTACTGAAACATATGAAAACATGTCAAAACATATAGGTGATAATGGGGTGAATTACCACCTAAGTGGAAAAAAAATAATGCTATATTGTATTTGGAGTCCTGTCACTGGTGGAAAATGTCACTTAAAGTTTATGTAGTGCAGATATATTTACTGGTCTCACACAGGACTTTTTATGGGATAAGATGGTATCCATAGGGTGTAGAATAATATGCAGCTTGGTGCAGTCCCTTCTTGGAAAATATATCCCACGGCTAATATAAAGTTTGCTGAAGTGGACTAAGAGTTCCCTGATTCTGTCATAATAGAAATTCTTATTCCAGTGTAAGCTCTTTGGATATCCTGAATAAATACTCCAGTACAGCAGCTTTGGCTCTTTAGCAGCCCGATACGTTTCCCTGTCATCCTACAGCTTTTTCAAAGGCACTGTGAGTCTTTGAGAAAGCTGTAAAATGACAGGGAAATACGTCAGGCTGCTATAATCTGAGCCCAAGCTGCTGTACTGGAGTATTTATTCAGGATATCCAAATAACTTGAAGAAGAAGAATTTCTATTGTGGCAGAACCAGGAAACTCTTAGTCCACTTTGGCAAACTTTACATCAGTTATTTTCCACATAGGGACTGCACTAGGCTGCATGTTATTCTACACCCTATGGATATCATCTTATCCCTTAAAGGACCTTTGTATGACCGGTAAGTATTTTCCACCAGTGACGGGACTTGCATGTTTGTAATATATTCTGTTCATGTATGGACTACAAAACTATGCATACTGTATAAATTTGTGTAGGATTGTACATATGAATAAAAAAAAAAAAATGTTATATATATATATATATATATATATATATATATATATGTGTGTGTATATATATATATATATATATATATATATATATGTCAACACTTTTACTCATATAGTTCCAAAAGTATAAATTTTTAATTTTAGAGCTTATTTATTTAAATGTATTTCTTGACATTTCTTGACATATATACTGAATTATATTATAACTTGGGAATCACACACAATTTGCGCCAGTGTCCTCTATTATTTATCCATGTTTAGACCTGCAACATTTAGAAAATTGGCTCCATTTGCATCGCTTGTTATAAGCCTGACATTCCTATTGCGGAAATATCGGCATAGCATACAACTCTGAATCAGGCTCATAGTTGGCACCTCATCCATCTATTCACAATCTGCCCAATCACAATTATAGTAGCCACTCTCTCTATGCTGATAGATAATATCCTTTTGTCTGCAGAGAAAAGAGAAATATATTAAACTTCACATTAGTCTTGTGTATTGTTGTCTTAAAACAAACCTTGACTTGAGTTAAAAGGTAGTTGTGGACAATAGCTCGAATTTGTACTTGTTCATTTCTTATAACACTGTAGGGCATCCTTAGGTCAACAAAGAATGTTTTAGACGTAATCAGCTCATAGGGGTTTGACACACAAATACCTGGAAAAAAATAAACCAGTATTAATTTTTACTGAGATTTAATAGTAAATTGCTCACTTTATCCCTTAATTGAGTACTTGTCTTGGTAACAACTCATACAGATTACGTAAACCAGGAAAATAATGACATACTCATACATAGGGCTCTATCTTATTAGCTGCGAAGGGGGCTAGTTGCCATGTCATAGAAACATTGGCGATGGCACTGCAACTCGTCCTCCTCATGGCCCAATCTCACCCAGACTCATGGTTTTTGTTCACAGCCCCATACAGGCGCACCAAATTGTGACTGTCGACATGATAAACTGTCAACAAACTGTCTCTGGTGGCCCAGTGGTCACTTACCTTCTCCTGGTGGCAGCAGAGGTTCTAGTGTCTTCTTCTGTGACCCGGCAGACATGTGACTGTCACTTCCGGCGCAGATCTGTGATGCCACTGGTCTGAAGAGACCTGCACCACCTCTCACCAACATCTATATAAATCATAGTCCCTGCAGCTCATACTGCACTGATGGCCTGATTCAGAAAGGATCGAAATTTCAAAGCTGCACGCAGGCAGCTTTGCAATGTGATCCTTGCTATTATGCAAATGCAGCAGGAGATGTATGACACTCCCTCTTGCATTTGCAATCCCAGCACTGCGTCAGAGGTCGCAGACTGGGATCACCATCGTGACCATTGGTGGTCGATGGTCGCAATGGTGGACTGCACCGGGCCTCCGGCCAGCTGGGTAAGCCTCAGAGACTGCGAATTTTTGAAAACAGATAAACCGAAAACATCTACACTGTACCTCCTGCCAAAGATACACAAGAACGAACAAACGCCACCAGGGAGACCAATAGCATCAGGGGTAGGTAATCTATCTGAAAAAGCTAGTGTATTTGTAGGCCAACATCTACATAAATATGTGCTCACATTACCATCATATGTGAGAGATACAATGGATGTACTAGTCAAACTTCAAGATCTGACTGTGAACCCTGATGTATGGTTAGTATCATGTGATATAGAAAGTCTCTATACAAGTATCAACCATGAAAATGGGATACAAGCTGTCAGATACTTCCTGAATATGGGAACATATAATGATTTTAGTGACTTTCTGATCAATCTTTTGAATTTTGTACTAACAAATAACTACTTCATATGTAATGAGCACCACTACCTCCAGGTTAGGGGTACGGCAATGGAGACAGCTTGTGCCCCCACATATGCCAATCTCTACCTGGGGTGGTGGGAGAAAGAAGTAGTCTTTAATGAGTCCTATGAGAAATACACTGACAATATATTAATATACTTGCGCTATATTGATGATATCTTGATACTATGGGAAGGTGACAAATTGCTATTCGAGGAATTCATTACCATCCTTAACAGGAATGACCCGAACTTTAAACTAACTTATGTCATGAGCCAAAAGGAAATACACTTCCTGGTCTGACAATTAAAATTGAGGAAGAAGGTCATATTATAACTGACATGTATATGAAAATCACAGCAAGTAGCTCTCACTTTCCCGCTACTATTCGGGCAATCCCAAAAGGTGAATTACTTAGAACTAAACGTAACTGTTCTACTGCAGAGTCATTTGAGATTAGACAATGACAACTAAGTGAGAGACTCAAAGACAGGGGGTACAGCAATAATGTAATCAAAAAATTGATTAAAGAGACTAAAAAATATTCTAGAAACTCATTGTTGAAACCAAAAAATAAGAAACAAGAGGAAGAAACACTTAGATTTATTGGAACCTTCAATGTACATTGGAGAGAAATCAACAGTATTCTCCAGAAACACTGGCCTATTCTTCAAATGGATACCGATTTGGCCACAATCTTACCAGCAAGAATCCAAACTAGTTGGAGGAGGTCACAGAATATCAAAGATAAACTTGTCCATAGTCATCTAACTATGAATAAGAAACCACTTTACAAAAAGAAAGGTTCTTATGGCTGCGGCCACTGTAAAGCGTGCAAGAATATGATTCCAATAAAATGGTTCTATGACAAATACAACAAAAAAATGGACTATTCAGAGCTACATTACCTGTACCACGGTTGGAACAATATACCATTTAGAATGACCTTGTGGCATAATATATGTGGGCAAAACCTCCAGACCTTTAAAAGTAAGGATATTAGAACATATCGGTAAAATCCGTAATGCTAATCAAGATTGGCTAAATTTAAACACCTTACATCTGTAGCCAGACATTTTTATAAATATCATGGAAGCAATCCTAATGCTTTGAAGGTCTTTTGGATGAAACACATTCAAATGGGGATTCGCGGAGGTAATTTGGATGAAGAACTTTTGAGGGCAGAAACCAAACTGATATTTCTAATGGATAGTTTACATCCGAGGGGACTCAATGAGTATAATAGTTATATACCGTTCCTCTGATTCCTGTTAAAGATATGAATCAATATGGAAATTTCAACATTCCTTTCAGAACTTGTAGTAGGACGCATTGTATTTTAATATGACTCTTCAGATGACTACAATTGTATTGTTTCATGCACTAATAGTTTTCTCACATGCATATTGTGTTTTTAAATCTGTTGAGTATAATCTAAAAAAAAAAATTCTATTTATTTTTTACTTTCGAATAATTAAGCCTATTGGTGATATTATAGAATTATATTGAGATAAATGATCTAAGATTGATTTAATATCCACTTGATAAATAATGGCCCATCAACATCTATTGGAGTTGACTATTTTTTCTTTCAGTTTGTTAATATATAAATAAATATAACCCCCCCTTTTTTTCACTATATTTCAAATGTCTTACTTGTGAATAGATTTTAATTCTGCGTTATGATTGCATTATATACAGTCAGGTGCATAATTACTGGGACATTGACAGAATTTTCAGATTTTGGCCTTTATTCACCACCACAATGACTTTGAAATGAAACAAACAAGATGTGCTTTAACTGCAGACTTTCAGATTTAATTTGAGGGTAATTACATTCAAATCAGGTGAACGGTGTAGGAATTACAATGGTTTCTATTATTGCCTCCCACTTTTTAAGGGGCCAAAAGTAATGGGACAAACTAAACAATCCTAAATCTAACTTTCACTTTTTAATACTTTGTTGCAAATCCTTTGCAGGCAATTACAGCATGAGGTCTGGAATGCATACACATCACCAGACGCTGGGTTTCATCCCTGGTGATGCTCTGCTAGACCTCTACTGCAAATGTCTTCAGTTCCTGCTTGTTCTTGGGGCACTTTCCTTTCAATTTTGTCTTCATCCAGTGAAATGCATGCTCAATTGGATTCAGGTCAGGGGATTGACTTGCCCATTGCATAACATTCCACTTTTTAGCCTTAAAAAACGCTTTGGTTGCTTTTGCAGTATGCTTTGGGTCATTGTCCATCTGCACTGTGAAGCGCCGTCCAATGAGTTCTGAAGCATTTGACTGAATATGAGCATATAATATTGCCCGAAACACTTCAGAATTCATTCTGCTGCTTTTGTCAGCAGTCACATCATCAATAAATACAAGGGAACCAGTTCCATTGGCAGCCATACATGCCCACGCCATGACACTACCACCACCATGCTTCACTGATGAGGTGGTATGTTTTGGATCATGAGCAGTTCCTTTCTTTCTCCATACTCTTCTCTTCCCATCACTCTGGTACAAGTTGATCTTTGTCTCATCTGTCCATAGGATGTTGGTCCAGAACTGTAATGGCTTTTTTAGATGTTGTTTGGCAAACTCTAATCTGGTCTTCCTGTTTTTGTGGCTCACCAATGGTTTACATCTTGTGGTGAACCCTCTATATTCACTCTTGTGAAGTCTTCTCTTGATTGTTGACTTTGACACATATACACCTACCTCCTGGAGAGTGTTCTTGATTTGGCCAACTGTTGTGAAGGGGTTTTTCTTCACCAGGGAAATAATTCTTCTGTCATCCACCACAGTTGTTTTCCGTGGTTTTCCGGGTCTTTTGGTGTTGCTGAGCTCTCCGGTGCGTTGTTTCTTTTTAAGAATGTTACAAACAGTTGATTTGGCCACACCTAATGTTTTTGCTATCTCTCTGATGGGTTTGTTTTGATTTTTCAGCCTAATGATGGCTTGCTTCACTGAGAGTGACAGCTCTTTGGATCTCATATTGAGAGTCGACAGCAACTGATTCCAAATGCAAATGTCACACCTAGAATCAACTCCAGACCTTTTACCTGCTTAATTGATAATGAAATAACGAGGGAATAGCCCACACCTGTCCATGAAATAGCTTTTGAGTTGATAGTCCCATTACTTTTGGCCCCTTAAAAAGTGGGAGGTACATATAGAAACCGTTGTAATTCCTACACCGTTCACCTGATTTGGATGTAATTACCCTCAAATTAAATCTGAAAGTCTGCAGTTAAAGCACATCTTGTTTGTTTAATTTTAAAGCTATTGTGGTGGTGAATAGAGGCCAAAATATGAAAATTCTGTCAATGTCCCAATATTTATGCACCTGACTGTATGTACTCAGATAATCATTAGGTATATAGTAGACTCAATTATTCACAAGATTGTGTGATTTATTATCTATAAGTAGGTTCATATTATTTTCACAGTTCACTTTATCTATTCCAGTTTTCGTAATAGTATCACTGACACTGATACACATTTATAAATATAGGTATGTGCATGCATATGGATGTATGTATGCATGTATATATGTATAATATTCTACGTTTTCACAATAATGATTATCTAGCATTATCATTTTTATAAATTCACATCTATGCATCACGATTTAATATATAATTTTTGATCTTTTGAGTATTTCTGCTGTATTAAATTATTAGGGTTTCTTTATTTCTGATGTGTTTCTACTCACATGAATCTTCTTTATTTATATTTTTGATATGATATGGTTAGTAATGATTTATAATAAATCTGATGGGATGTTCTGTTATCAACAATGTATTGACATCAATTGTGATTATTCCAGGATATCCAGCTATTGGTGAGTGACATCAGAACCCTAGGTCCCTAGGGGCTGTACGTTGGTAGCCAATTGGTTGTTTATTCTGTTATTATATTATTTTTGTTTGCAGATTCCCCTTTTTCTTTTTCTATGAGTGTCACTGCCTTCCCTCTCCACCCTGAGTCTAAATATATCTCGGGTTTGGGAGGGATGACATTGCAAACCCCCCACATTAATTCATATATTTTTTGATTCTACTGCTCTTATTGTTTTATGTACTTTGTTTTTTCCCTTGTGACTGGGGGGCGGATCGTCCGGTCCGATCCCTCCAGCTTTGAGTTTAAAGATATCTCAGAGAGGGAGTGGACCTGGCTTCTGTTCCTGCTCCTCTGTCGCTATTTCTCATTTCTCTTATCCCATTTTTTTCTTTTCCATGTTTCAGTGTTTTATTTTGGTAATTTATTATATTTAGCTATATATATATATATATATATATATATATATATATATAATTATTTATTTTTTTTAATGAGCATTTATTTTTAATAGATTTTTGCGATTTTTTCACAATGAATATATTATACTCTCAGTATCATTGCGATTTAAACATATATAGTTCTGTCACAACATTACTCAATTATTATTTAATATATAATGCATTTCCTACCAGTATACTAACAAGAGGACTAGCAGTGTCACAACTGCCATATAATCCAGTTTAGGCGTCCGGAGAAATATACTTATACTTACTGGATAGAACAATAAACTTTCTAAATATTAATATTTTCATTGATTACCTTTGGATAAAAATGACATCTGTCACAAATACAATGTATCTGTAATCCTATTAGTGGAAAAAAAACACCCACCAACAGCAGTGACTGAAACAGCACATCTGATTGCATGAGAGTTAGGACTGTCAGTAAGAATGCTAGATGGTCTGTGATTTACCGGGATAATCACGTGACTGGCAAGTAGATTCTGATTGGTTAGCGGATATGAATATAGTGTGAGGCTGTAAATCGCCTTGCCTTGACAAAGCTGACCTACAGCGAAACGTGCATTGGCACGCCCATTGTGTGTACCACATGTGTTGTAAACTAATAATGTCATAATACTAATATAAGATGAAATAATAATAATAAGTTTACACCATGTCACTCCGTTGTGTAATGAGTCATATGGCTATGTAGAAACTCTGTTTTCAATTGAAGTCCACACCTCGCAACATTGTATCTATGTGATGGAATATTTGCAGCAGAGCCAAAATAGTAGCAGTCTATCCACTTGATATATTTAAAGTAGGACTCTTTGTACTATTTCAATACACATGACAAATAGACCTATAGGGTGCTCAAAATTATATCGAGACCACAGTGGTATATTTATGTTGGAGACAAGTTCCGTTTATAGTGGGATTTCATTAATAGGCAAGTTAATACAATATTACTACCCAGCAGGAAGGTGGTGAATTAATAGATATTATTTCATCATATTAACAGGGAGGATACCCACAACAAATAATTTTATAAGGGTGATAAACACGCATGCGGAATAATAAGCATTAATTGGATAAGATATGATATCTACATAGCATGTGAGAAATAAACTTCCTATATCATAAATACTGAGGCTCTCAGATTGCCCATATATAAGGATAAATGTGGAGCAAAAATAATTTTTTTACACATTTAATGCCTAACTAAGGTTACCTAGAACTGACACATGCATGTGCACGAATTGCAGTAAGATTTTGTAATCCTGCAATCACAATAATCACCATATGGGAATGATCTTCTGGAATAAGAAGTAACCTAATTTAGTTATTACCATTTCTCTAATCTAAGAGAGTGATATATTGACTCAGAGTTTCATCCATATATTGACCTAGGAATAAGAATACGGTCACACTGCAAGGGTTTTTTTTCATTTTTATTTTCACATATTTCAATTATCTTCACATTTATATATTATTTTTTCTACTTTTAACCTTTATTTCGCTGGTCATGTCCCATGTTGGGGGCATTTTAATGAATACCCAATAAAGATTGATTTTTATTTTCAACTACATTACTGTGCGCCATATCATAGACAATTCTCTTTTCTCTTCCCATCAGGTATTTTTGAATATACATATTTATTTGTCTTTTGGCAGCACCCCTTATTTATCAAATTACTAAAGGGTTTCCTGTAATATATGTTGTGTGCTGATGTCCACACTCCTTTGTTCTTTCTTAATCCTCAGGTTACTCAGACTGGCCGGCTTGAGAGCCCAGGACACTGCGTTGGTCGGCCGGGATCGCCGGCCGACCCTGCCTCCACACCGACCATTAAATGCTGCTGCCTGTCAATCAGGCAGAGGCATTCAACGGTCTGCGTGCGACAACGCAGGACCCATTCTGCACCCTCACAGAATGGGTCCTGCGCACGCGCAGATTCCCGATAATCTGCTGAATCAGGCCCTGAGGCCACTCCTAGCATGTTGACATTGCACAGTCGCAGAGAGAGGAGGTGGTTTAGTGGTATTGTGATTGTTGGTTGCTTCCTGTGTGACCCATGGACTGGGACTGTGTTTGGAGCTTGTCAATGTCTAGTATAAAAATACAACTACATCGATATTAGACCATATATTGTGTAGCCCTTCAACCTCATTGAGATGTAAGTATCCAGTAGCATTTGTAGGGTACACAAAGACTAGTTATCTAAATGTGCAACTCAGAGCACACTATCTAAACTTTATTTGATTAATATAGAGAAATTAATTTTTTTTTAAATCTCCTCCCAAGAAGAGATGGACCTGTAGATTTGTATTGAATTGTGGTATTAATATCGAAATCCATAGTAAACTTGTATTAAAAGGGAATAATGTTTAGGGCCCTATAATTCTGCATGAGTGTTATGATAAAATTTCAGTCTCTAAACCTCATGATTAGCCATTCTCTCCCCTATATATTTAACTAAAGCAATTTGCCCCTCATTACCTGCTGGACTACTTACTTTAAATAGCAATTGACTGCCCTTTGTCCTTTTCAGTTTGGAAGATTTTGGGCCTGATAATGGGACTGATTCAGAGAAGTACATTCATCTGATAATGAACATAAATCTCCGATGTTTCTGGGTCTGCGTCTGAGCAGGCAGGGTCCTGCGATTATGCTCGCAGACTCCCCCAAGCCACAGCATAATTGACATGCTGCGATGTTTGCGGGGGCAGAGCAGGGGCGTGTCATCCCCTGTTTTTCAGGAGTGCGGCAGATACAGATTCCTGGCCTCTTATGTGACCAGCACCCGTTCAGGCTGCACGAAGCTTCAGCTCCCACGACCTGACCAAAGGAGTAACCATCGCGAATATTGGTTGCGATGGTTGCTATGGTGATCCCAGCTTGCGATGTCGGATACAGTGTTGGGATCACAAATGCAGACAGGAGGTGTCTGACACCTCCTTCTGCAATTGCATCTGAGTTGGATGGAATTGCACAGCTGATTGTATGCGGCTCTGCAAATCCATCCATCTCTGAAGCAGGCCCAATGTGTTTTATATTTTTCCTCTAGGGCAGGGGTTCCCAACCACGGTCCTCAAGGCACACTAACAGTCCAGCTTTTAGGGATAGCCATACTTGAGCACAGGTGACTTAATTAGTTCCTCAGTTATTTTGATTAAACCATCTGTGCACAATCATGGATAACACTAAAACCAGGACTGTTAGTGTGCCTTGAGGACCGAGGTTGGGAATCACTGCTCTAGGGGACAATGGGCCTGATTCAGAGCCACTCGTAAGCGGCAGTTCGTTCGCTCCGAGCGATGTTTGGCCAACTGCGCATGCGTATGGATCGTTATGCGCATGCGCTAACCAGTCAGTGCGGCCGAAATTCATGTGCTCACAAAATAGCGAATGCCTGCTATTTTGAGTGACAGAAAGAGGCGTATGTGGGTGGTAACAGGGGAAGGTGCTTGAAAATGGGGAGTGGAAATCAGAACGCAGGCGTGCTTAAAGGTCAAAACGGGCGTTTTATGGGTGTGCATATTTAAAACAGCAGCGTCATTGACCACATCACTGGGTTATTTTATAGTCAGAACTGCTAGCAAAATTGTGGTAGCAAACACCAACCCCAAGAATAGCGAGCAGTTCATACCCATGTCGATGTACTCGATTAATCTAATAAATAGCGGACATGACGTAGGATGCGAGCGGCCAGGGGGCGTATCTTTCCAAAAAATGAACGCAAGTTTTGTTTGCTCGTTCAGACATAGAGGCGTGAACAGACCGCAAACAGCGAACGGTTCATTTGAATAGCCACCCCTTGTTTTAGAACGAACGAACGCAAATAGCGAACGGCTCTGAATGAGGGCCAATGTGTTTGTTTGTTTTTCCTGTGAGAGACAATGAGTTTTAGATTTTTTCCTGTAGGGGACAATGTGTTTTATTTAAGGGACAATGTATTTTGTGTTTTATATTTTTTCTGTGGGAGCATACAATTTGTTTCCAGAGGAGAAAAATGTTTTATTTTTTTTCCTGTGTTGGGAAAATGTGCAGGGGTTTTTTTCTGTGGGGGCCAAAGTGTTTTTTTTTTTCCTGGGGGAAAATGTTTTATTATTTTTACCTGAGGAGTAAAATGTGTTTTTATTAATTTTTTCTATGGGAGAAAATATGTGCATGTTTTTTTACCTGTGGGGCCAATGTGTTTTATATTTTTGCTGTGGGGGACATTGTGTGGGTTTTGTAGAAGTAATAATAATTATAATAATAATAATAGCAATAATGATAATAGCAATAATAATAATACATTTATTAATTATAGATAGATAGATAGATAGATAAATAGATAGATAGATAGATAGATAGATAGATAGATAGATAGATAGATAGATAGACAGGATCAAACAGATAGGAAGTCTAAATATGCTGGTCATATTATACAATAAGAGTGCCCCAAAAGAAGAGTCTTTCTTTTCTTTGTTTTTTTCTGCGCTCTGTGACACAGTAAAAAACAAAGAATGTTTTTGCAGACTATATACTGTATTAGACTCATAGGAGCACCACCAACACCTTGAAAATCTTATAGTAACATTTACTTTGTGATACATCATATGGTTGTTTTTTTATGATCCTCATCTGATATTTAATTTATATCCAATTCCCCTTTATGGAAAAACTCCTGTGCGGAATCATTCAAAATATAGATAAATATGCTGGTGCAAAGTAGTAAACTCAATACTCTAGCATTCTGTTGATGATTATGAAGTAGCTGCGCTTTAGCTATATATACAAAACTATTATTTTGGACCCATCATTCGTTAGGTGGCTAGCTACTGTATTGTGCCCATCATTGCAGAGTTTTTTTTCTCTGTTCTACCACCTTCCCATCTCAGTCCTCCCTCCATCCCATGTTTGTCTATTTCTCTCTCATCTCTGTACCCTCTCTCTGTCTGTCCCTCTGCCCCATCCATCTCTCATCTCAGCCCCTCTCCCTGTCTATTTCTCCCCTCATTTGCTCCCCCATCTCACTCCCCCCAACTCTCTTTCTGTCCCCCTGTCCATCTCCATCCAGTCTGTCACTTTCTTTCATCTCTGACTCTCCTGTCTCTCTATTTGCAGCATGATGCGTCTTTTTCGGTGTACCTCCAAAGTATTGTGTACAAATCCTGAAATGCAGTCGTGCTCTGTGTAAAGGATGAGGGCAATTCGAGAAGGTGATAACTTGTCTTTAACATGTTTCACCACGTCTCGCAGCTTTCTCAAAAGGCAGAATATTGTTGCAGCTCAGAAGTGCACACATTAGCTGTTATATTCCAACTGAAAACTGTTTAATACAATTACCCAGTATTGTGGACTGGAACGTATATTATGTTTGGTGAGCACTCCTCACATGATGTTATTATATGTGCAATAGGGATTTAATTTCCTGTGTTATTTAGGAATTTTGCTATTTGTTTTTACTTAATTTTTGGGGGTTTGAAGTACATTTGCAGCTTGCCATGGAGGAGTGACCTACAACATGTGACTACTGTACATGCGTGGGTCACCACCATGCCTTTCTTTCATGCTGTGCCACTAAGAAAGAGGATAAAGAGAAGCATGCAGGCTGACAAAGAAGAAGGTCATTTGGAGGGGGCCCGGGGAGGGATTGGCTCTTGAGATGACACAGGAGGCTGGAGTGACAGCGGGCAAGTGGCTGGAGTGACAGCGGGCAAGAGGCTGGAGGGACATAGGGCAGGAGAGGCTGGAGTGACAATGAGTAGGAGGCTGAAGAGACAAAGAGAGCAGAAGGCTGGAGAGACACATGGGCAAGAGGCTGGAGAGACACAGGGGACAGGAGACTGTAGTGACAGGGGGCAGGAAGCTGGAAATACAAGAGGCTGGAGTGATAAGGCAGGAAGATGGAGAGGCAGGGAAGAGAAGGTTGGAAAGACAGGGGCCAGGAGGCTGGAGTGACAGAGGACAGGAGGCTGGAGTGACAAGGGACATGAGGCTGGAGTGACAGGGCACAGGAGGTAACACAGGGGGCTTACATTTGCTTGAACCTCTGTTGTAAGATTCTAACATTGGTTATATCCCTACACAAACAGGCATCATCCAGACCATATGATCTCCTACAAAAATAGTGAATAAACACTGAAGCCACTGCCCAGGGAGGATCAATTTCTTCAGAGGTTGCCCATTGCAGGAAAACAAACAGGTATGGTGTAATTTTATTTAGTACACACAAAAAACTGACCCACCTCCCCCTGGTTCCATCCCTTCTGATCAGTCCTACCTCACTCTGCCTCTGTTCCACCTCTCAATGCTGAGGCCCGTTGGATGGCTGATCTCCTGAATACAACTGGGACTGCATACAGACAATCAGCTATCTGATGGATATCAGTTTTGTAGTGAGCTAACAACTCTTTCCCATGCTTACAGGCATAGGCCTGATTAATACCAAAAAGGGAGAACAGTTATTAGTGTTATTATTGTTGCCCCTAATGTTTATTTGCATGTCCCTTTAATTTGCCCCCACGTTAGATGCATCCCCTCCATGGCACAATTGGGGAGGCACCATATCACACACGCACTATGGGCACCATGACTACACAATTCACCTTTGCCCATAGTCACTAATAACACAAAATCTTGCCTAGAATTTGTTTTTTCTTCCTGTAGTAAAAAATTGTATGTAACAATTAAAAGAGCAGTTTACTTTATTTGAAACAAATACTAAATCCCCTCCATCAGGGGCATAGCAAGACCTATGGGGGCCCATAGCAAAACTTCCACAGGCCACCCCACTACTATTACTCACAGCAAGGCAGCACATCTGCTCTCACAGGCCCAGTTGGCTCTATTTGCTGGGTGGAGGAATGGTTAGATGACTAGCCGTCTTTGGATTATGGCCATGTTATAGCATTCACATTAGTTGGGGAGACTATATAATAAAAAAATATATATATTTTTTTTTATAACACTTACTACTGCTATGATAATCACCATGATTTAATAGTATAGGTCAACTAAGCAGGCAGACATTAGATCATTTACAATCATAATGACAGAGTAACTGAGTGCAGGGGGATTACTGGGCCCCTGACTTAGCTACTACTGCACGTACTGTAGCTATGCCATTGCCCAACAGTAATAATTTAGTGGGAGTCTGTTTCATTTCATGCACTCAAAATTATTTAGAATTTCATATCTAATCCTTAATAATATTATATTAGCATTTGAGCATTACATAAAACTTTCAGCATTTTATTCAACACAAATCATATATATCCTGAACTGAACATGAGGATACTGATCCAGAGATATACCGACATTCAGGAATCCTGAATGGCAACTATGGAGTACACAATGACACAGTAAACATATGGCCTGATTCATTACCGATTGCAACTGCGATTACGCACACAATCCATCGATTGCTGCATTCTGTGCATGGGTATGCACTGCAGTGCGCGAAGACTCCTCTGTGATCAGACTGCAATCACAGGGACTACGCAGACCCATCACAGAGTGATTGACAGGAAGTGAGCATTGGGGGTGTAGACAGGGGAGGGGGGTTGGCAAAACGCAGACGTGCCAGTGCGTTTGAATGCCATTACAGGGACATACATAAATTAGCCATTGTGATGCCATATGCAGCTTGGGCTTTCAAGTGTGCGTGAGGCTCCATTTGTACTCAATGTTACTGATGGTTTTGCAGACTTGCAGAGTATTACAAATGTGTGTAAGGTAAAGTGGACATCCTTATGTTAGGCTGCGACGGCATTGCAATTGCAATCATTAGCATATTTTCACAGTGAGACTGCGTTTATAATCGCAGTTGCGATCGCAATAGCGATCCGTAATGAATCATGACCATAGTCCCTATAATTTAATCATATCTGGTTTATTTCATTTATATATACAGTATACATCTACTCTTTAGTTTTCATTTCTCCCATAAACTATCAAAACAATGGTTATCATAAATTTTGATCTTGCTGTAACTTACCTTGATTCTTCTTAATGCTGACTGCTTGTACTATCCAGGTGGTGATAGAATCTGGTAGTCTCAGTTCTAAAGGAACTGTAACAGTGCTAGGAAATAAATTATACCCTTTGTTAATAAAGGGAGCACAAAAAGGTAAAAGTGAGGTACAAATACGTACTGTTTTGTGACAGCATTTGATCATTATTAAAGCATTGAATCCATTTTTACGGGAAGACAGGTGGATTAGCAGGCCAAAATGGTGGCTTCCTTGTTGAGTATAGGCTAAGTACATAAAAATGAATACTTACAGTATGCTCCACATGCAATAATTACATTCTTTGGTAAATAAATTGCATTGGATCCAAGTGTTGGGGAACACACATTTAAAAGTAGTTGTTTCTTTTCAATTGACATTTGCACTTTTACTCCTGAGAAAGTTGGTCTTAGGCTACCCACATGAGACTCCATTGTGTGACAAGATGGTGTATGCCTTTAAAAGTTATTCATAAGCTTAAATACTTTGAAATAGTTAGAGACAGATTTCAGTAGCTTTCAAATACTCAATAGATTGGAATGTACTAGAGATAATAGTATTTTGCCAATTAAGGGTGCTATACTCCTTAGAATGTGCCTTTACTCCTTAGACCATAGATCAGAAATGATGAGGTATAATTGTATGATTAACAAGCTCTCAATAATGAGCTGTCTAGAATTAATGTGTTTATACGTTGAATAATCACATATGTTACACTATGAAATCACTATGCTTGTAAATTGTTATAAAACTGTGTCCCTCAGTAAATATAGTCAGAGAATACAGAACACAGACCTGGTGGTAGTCTCGTGTTATTTCTCCCAGCTGTCCATTGAGCGCTCAGCACAGGGGTTCTGACACACAAAAAGCTCTGGCCTGGTAACCGGCCACAGAGGATTCTAGCATGGATCTATCATATTTGGAGGCTCCTACCGAGATTTCCTATGCTGATCCAAGAACAGACATGACAGGAGTGACCACGACAGCGGACTCTGACTCTAACCCGGGTGGGTAGTTTTTCTGCTCAGTCAGACCCCGTTGTGTTGTGACCTCCTGTGTCTGTCTAAGGATTCAGGTACGGATATCTATGTGTCTCAGACTCTATCAGGGGTATTCAATATGGGAGCGATAACATCGTTTTTGCGTTAATATCGCACTTATGACGTCATTATCGCAGGTTTTACTTTTACACCGTATTCAATTCCAAAGACTTTTCGCAGATTAGAAAAGTCTTTGATAAAAAACGGGGATAACTTTTCACCATTGAATAGGTGTCGAAAAAAAGTGCAGGATTGGGGTTTAGGGGTGCAGGCTTAAAAAAAATAGCCTGCTCCCCTGGGAATGACATTTAAAAAAGAACTGTGTAAAAAAAAAAAAAAAAATAGGGACACCCCAAAAAATTTAATTTAAAAATTGGGGTGAAAAAAAAAATGGGAAAAAATTGATTAACAATAGGGAAATAGGTTCAGGGCTATTCTGCATGTATGCGGCTGGTGTTTTCTAGAATAGATTTATAGCGGCAGGTGCACAAATGCAGAATTTTTAAAAACTTACTTTAGAGACTTAAAAATATGCTAGTACCCATTTTCATGTACCCCAAAATTGATGGCACCACTTAAAAAATGTAAAAAATAACCTAAGTGCTCTTCTGCAACACTTCTTCAATGTCGGGAAAAAACACCTGCTGCGGCTATTTAAATCCCCGACTTTAATTTAAAGGCTAAAACGGGGGTACCCATAGTGATCCCTCATGTTATTACAACTTTAGGGGGGGTCCTACAATTTTTTTAAGGAAAAATTTGTAACTTTACGCAAATCAACTTCGCAAGCTCCCGTTTTCGTTAATTTCATATTGAATACGGGGATAAGCGGGCGCGCGCCCGATACTTTAACGCAGGTAAAATCTCCGATATGAAACATAAACTTCAACAGCGAAGTTTACGTTTCATATTGAATACCCCTCTTGGTGTTATTTATTTTTCATGAAATTACATGTCTAATGAACCTTTAAAACTTTATACAGACTATAGTCCTTAAAGATTTGAATGTAAAAAATGCAATTGTGTTATTGTTATTCTACAGTCTAATAATTGGTTTCCCTGCTTGGCAGGAGTAATGCCCCTTAATATACTGTGTAATCTTTTCAGCTCCAGAGATTGAAGAAACAGACATGGAGGTGCCTTTTGGTACGTTGCCATATTTGATGGAGATTATCTACAGACCAGAGTAAGAGAATTTTTTAATTTGTTTATAACTAATTTACCAGTCAATCTATATCCCAAAGTTACGGTCATAGGAGCTCATTCAGACCTGATTGCAAGTTGCGGCCGCTCGCTGGCAAAAAGGAGCCAGATATTTAAATGAAGTGCTCGCACTGTGTCGCGTAAGGACGCCCACTATGTTGTAGTGAGCTACGACAAAGTGCACGCACAAGTGTATAAAGACGCCCCCTTGCCACTCGCAACACATGTCATCTCTGGGAAATGTAGGATTAATCGGGACCATCGAGAGCCATCAGAGCTGCTCGCAGCCCTTGAGGTTGCCTTAACCCGCTGCAAGCACAGTGATCAGCGCGGGCTGAAAAAATACATTCAGGTGACATGTACAATGACGCTACTTTGCTAATTATGCATGCCCTTTAAACGGCATTTTGGCGGCCTGACGCGCCTGCGTCCACAACACCACTCCCCCATTTACAAGCACCTTCCCCAGGTACCACCCACAAACGGCACTATCTGTCACTCAAAGTAGCGACCTGATAGTGGCTTACGAGCAACCAAAATCACATCGCACATAAAGGCTTGTGCATGCGCACTGCAAATTATACGCATGCGCAGACGGGTGAAAATCGCTCAGAGTGAGCACAACTTAGCGACCGGGTCTGAATCAGGTCCATAGTGTGTCCAGAACTACTAAGGAACAGGGCCGGCGCTACCATTAGGCAGTTTTAGGTGACTGCCTAGGGGCACCAGACACTGGAGGGCACTGCTGAGTTCACAAATAAAAAAAGGATGTCTCTTTCAGTCCCAGACAGGTTTTGTGTGTTTTATTGAGTGCTGACAGGGTTAGTGTGTGTGGGTTTAATGAGTGCTGGCAGGGTGTGTGTGTGTATGTGGGTGGGAGGGTAATGGGTACTGACACATATTGGAGCACAGATGTATGGCATAAATATATTGGGGTATGGATGTGTGTTATAATGTATTGGGGGTACAGCTGTTTGGCATATAAAGAATTTGGGGCACATGTGTGGCTTATGTACTAGGGATATTGTTTGGCATAATTTATGGCTATGTGGCATACAATAACTTTGGTGCACAGCTGCATGGCATAAGTATTATGGGCACAGATGTGTGGCATATTATGTAATGGAGGCATTGCTGTGTAGCATTATGAATTGGGACTACAGCTGTGTGGCATATAATGAATTATGGAACATAACATATTATGAATTGGGGGCAGTGTTATGAGGCACAGTATGATTTTGGGTCTCTGCTGTGTGGCATACTATATATTAGCGTTACTAATATGTGGCATAGTATGAATAGGAGGAAGCAGGGGAGGTGGGTGAATTGTTGCCTAGGGTGCCCAGACACCTTGCACCGGTCCTGTTAAGGAGTCCCACCTCAGTAACAGAAAAAAATAGAAAAGAATCTGTGTCTGGTTTCATCCCCTAGGTTGGAGTTACATCACACAACAGAACAGGATTTAGTAAATTCACAGATATGGGTAATACGGACAGTAAGTACCTGTCCAACTGTCAGACTCCCATGGATATTATGCGCACAGTTTTAGGTCCTGGGACAACAGAAGGGATGTCCAAAGTCTATAAAAAGGCTGGCATCCATAGAAATGGCACACTTGATCCGATTAAGTTACAACAGATACATGAATCATATGGTCCCTACATAAAGAGTAACAAACTTGAAATGAAGGAAAACTTTTGAATTGGATAAAAGTGTCAGAACAGATCTGGTTAGAGAAAGAATCACAAGAAATGGAAGAATAGATGAGTTGTATGCCCCTTAGGGACAATTCTGAAGGGACACCTGTAGGGACAGTAGGTCCAAGTTGTCCAATGGGGAATAATATTGCTAACTGGGGATGGAGATGCCCCAATAGAGACTGTCAAACATGTAATGACCCCAAAGATCAGACTTGTTGGAATTGTGGTGCTCATTGGTCAGTAAGTTGTAGAGCCTGAAGACTAGGGGTATCATATACTGGACCCAGAAAAGATACTAGAAGTTGGGATGGGGGTAAGAAATGGATAGACTCCTGTAACAGAAATACATGGAAGTGTAAATGTCCTCAAGTTAAATTGTCGAGAGAGTTAAATTATGATAACTGTAACTGTAAGAGAAGTGATGCAGTCTCTCCCTCAGCACCACCCTCCTATGAAGGAGCAGTTGGTACAGTCCCTGAAATAAAACCATCAGCAGGATTATATTCTGTAATTACACAGACATCACCCGGACAGGATGCAAGACAGGTTCACTGGTATAAGCCGTGGTCTCCTATGGATCAAATGGCATTAGCAAGGGATGTGCCTAATATAAATAAAGACCCCATGGGATTTGCACGTTATATGAAACACCTGCAAGTCTTTTATACTGCCACATGGTTAGACTTATAACAAATGACCAAGACCACAATGGGCAATTTTGAGGCTGGCCAAATAGCAAGACAACCAGCCCAAAGAAATAATGTTGCCATAGATGACCATAAAAAGAGGTGGTTAGTGGGGATGAATGGGTGTTAAAATGTGAAGCTTATTGTGAAGGCAAAATTAATAGTATGCCTGCCCAGGATATTCCACAAGGACGTAATAATTATGTCACTGATTACTATCAGCAATGTAGACAGAAACATGAGGATTACGGGGCTAATTTACAAAATGCTAGAGATCTGAGAATGTTTCAAAATTAATTCCTAAGCGGCTTGAAACCAGATATATTTAAAGCCCTTAAGGTCAACCATCCAGAATATGCTATTTTGACTCCCGATGTGCTCCTCACAATTTTAAGATCCATTGAGAAAGATGAAATAGATAGGCAGAACAAAAAAGAACCGCCCCCCCCCCCGCTACAGCCTATTTATGCTGCGCAATCAACAGGGAAACGGCAGCAGTTGGTGCAATTTGGGCAAAATACTGGCGCAAGTCCTAAAAACAAGCCAACAGTGCCAACTGCTGCTACAGTTACCTACTGTTAAATGAGATATTTGCTAAAGTCCCTGGTCTGCTATGAGCAAAAGATAAAATAGATGTAGGGCTACTGCCCATCCATCCCATGGAAACTAAACTTGAGCCACATGTGCAGCCAGTTAGAGTTAAACCATACCCTTTAAGACCAGATCAAGTGGCTGCAGTAACCAAGCAGGTAGAAGATTACCTGAAAGCAGGGGTTCTTAGAAAATGCTGTTCCAGTTGGAACTCGCCCTTTTTCCTATTAAAAAGAAGACACCGTATCCAGATGGATCCCCCTTTTTTAGGATGATTCATGATTTAAGAAAAGATCAATAAAAGATTACAGGTTAATACACCGATTGTATTTAATTCGCACATCTTGTTAAATGGCATACCACCCACCTCACAGTTCTTTACTGTGATTGATTTCACAAGGTGGTGCTACCAGCCCTAGTGAATACTCAGAAGCAATGTCACTTGTTCTGAAAGTCTGGCTTCCTGCCAGTGCAACTACAGTTATGATACAATATGTGGATGATTTGCTAATATGCTGACACAGAGCAGGAATGCTTGCATGACACAATATTATTACTGAATTTCCTGCACAGTAAAAATTGTAAAGTATTTAAAGAGAATAGATACCTTGTGTATCAACTATATTGCAATATTTGTATGATGCACTCAAGGGACCTACACAACAAGGTCCCCTTGAATTAACACCTGAACAAATTGAAGTTTTTTATGTTTTAAAACAAGACATCATTAATGCACCAGCACTAGCTCCACCTGATTATAGCAAGCCATTTACACTGTTTTGCCAAGAGTCTAACTCACATGCTCAGTGGGTCCTTACACAATCACTTGGAAACAAGCAAAAGCCTTTGGCATACTACTCATGTCAGCTAGACCCTGTAATTAGGGCAACAGCCACTTACATAAAGGCAGTGGCAGCAACAGTCCTTATGTTGGAAAAAAGTGTTGCCAGTGTTAGAACAACCCTTAACCCTTATAGTACCACATGGGGTTACATAAATCCTGAATCAGGCTCAAACAAAGCATTTGTCTGCTGCTAGGCTTACGAAATGTGAGGTAGTTTTGCTGCATATTCTAACTAGTGCTTTGCAATCACTCAGATCAGCTGTTTGGATTTTAAAAAGTATGTTACCCATTTCCATCTAGCAAGCAACATATTGTTCTTACATTTCTGCATAATGGAATTTATTTCTGTTAGCAAAGATTTAGATGTAATGACTTGATTGTATTTTGTATTACCGGGTGGGGGATGTTGTTCAGTGATGCCTAGTTTATGGTAGGATACTGCTTGTGTTTACACAAACCCAGTGCCAAATTTCTTCATTGATTAGTTAGCATTTGTGCTCAGCTGTAGCATGTCTCAATCAGACTTTCTTTAAGTTTAGAATCAGTATAGAGGCAGCCGTGGATGACTATGGCAGCCATGTATTATAAGCACTAAGGACCTCATTCAGAGTCGGTCGAAGTGGCCGCACGGTCGTACGCCACCGATGTTCACTATACTGCGCATGCGTAAAGTTCGCAATGCGCGTGCGCAAACTAGCCGCTATGATCAGAAATTTCTCTCTCCTTGAACACAGCCAGCTCGGTAGTTTGAGTGACAGATTGAGGTGTTTGTGGGTGGTAACAGGGGAAGGTGCTTGAAAACGGGGGAGTGGAGATCCGGACGCAGGCATGCCTATTTATGCGAACGGAGTTTTATGGGAGTGCATACGGTTTATGGGAGTGCATAATTAATAAAGTAGCGTCATGGCACATGTGACATGGGAGGTTTTTACACTGACATGATCGTAGAGCTTAAGAGAGGGTATGGTCAACCTTAAGCTCTACGACCAGTTCCGATGGTTCCCGATGGTCTTGATTAATCCTTATATGGCCGGAGATAACGTGTAATGCGTACGAGAAGGGGGCGTATTTTTTAGTCTTCCGGCCGCTTCCTCCCCTTGGTCGGCCAGCTGCCGATCCCAACTTAGGGACGCAACTTGCGAGGGAATCATTTGCATATCTGGCCCCTTTTCCCGTACGACCGTGCGGCCCACTTCGACCGACTCTGAATGAGGTCCAAAGTGTGTTATAACACAAAGTGTAATTTATATAACAGTTAAAAAACAGTTGAACAAACATTGAACAAGATCTAAATACAAAGTAATTACAATATCATTCCTTACCAGTAGTTTGTGTGTTGTACATTTTTGAGTTTTGAAAAAATGTATCAGAAACTTCTATTAATGATCTCACTCCATGGAATCATCTCTAAGGCTACTACATCCTTTACTCTCCCTGCAGCTCATCCTTATGTACATATTGCTGCCTCATTACTTTCCTCTCCTCTTACAAACACATATGAGCTTTTAACTTATCTATACACATTGACAATAACATCCTCAACCTCTTGCCATAAAAAACATTCAGACAAATCCCACAAATATATTTATATCTCGCTCCTGTTGCTTCTATTAGCTGGTGACATATCTCCAAATCCACATGCCACACCCACAACGAACTATAAATCCAGCTAACCTCAGAAATATTGCGTGCCTCCCTTCACCATCCAAGTCACTAAAATGTGCATTATGGAATGCACGCTCTGTCTGCAACAAACTAACATCCATCCATGACCTCTTTATTTCAACTAACCTCAACCTTCTGGCAATAACAGAAACATGGCTAACACAATCAGACACTGTCTCCCCTGCTGCACTTTCACATGGTAACCTACACTTCTCACACACCTCTAAGCCTAGCAATTGTAAAGGAGGTGGGGTAGGAATATTACTCTCCCAATCTTTCACATTCACAGTTCTCCCACAGGTACATTCACTTACATTTACATCATTTGAAGTACATTCTATCAGGACTTTCACCCCTTTCTCTCTGCGAGTTGCTATCTATCGCCCGCCTGGGCCACTGCAACAATTTCTGGAACATTTTTCAGCCTGGCTCTCTCACTTCCTATCCTCAGACATCTCCACCATCATTATGGGTGATTTCAATATCTCCATTGACAGTCCACAATCTCCTCATGCCTCCAAACTACTCTCTCTAACCTCCTCTCTTGGCCTCTCCCAATGGATTGACTCCTCTACTCATAAGGAGGGCCACTGCCTTGATCTTGTATTTACCAGACTATGCTCAGTTTCTGATTTCACTAATTCTCCTTTCCCTCTCTCAGATCACAATCTTATCACCTGCACACTTTCCTCCATTACATCAACCTCAATGTTAGTGAAATCAACCAAACCTCCTAAAACCCGCAGAAATATTAATGCAATTAACTTTCAACAACTATCTACCTCTCTACAACAACAACTCTCACCAATTTCTGCACTCACTTCTCCTGAGACTGCTGCATCACACCTAAACCAGATTCTAGTAAAAGCCCTCGACGAAGTAGCTCCAGCTACCCATCACACAACACGTAGACTTAGACGTCAACCGTGGCATTCTAACTTAACAAGGCATCTACAAAAACTCTCACGTAAAGTAGAACGTCAGTGGCGAAAGTCTCGCACTCCACGCGACTTCCTCACATATAAGTCTATCTACAGCTCTAATTGTACTGCTCTGGACACTGCCAAGCAAACATATTTCCTATCTCTTATCTCTGCTCAAGCCTCTAACCCCAAGCGACTTTTTAATACATTTAAACTGCTTCTTACCCCCCCCCCTCACCCAAACCACCTGCTACTATCTGTGCACAAGATCTTGCCTCCTATTTCCAGGACAAGATTGATAATATCTGAAATGAAATGTTATTCTCTTCCTCAGCTAGTGACCTACTCAATTCCCTACCTGAACCCTCTGGCACATTCTCTTCATTTGACCCCACAAATGAAGATGAAGTATCTACACTTTTCTCATCCTCCTACTCTATTACCTCTCCTCTAGATCCTATACCCTCACAAATTAGTAAAGCTCTGTCTCCTGTGCTCATCCCAACCCTAACTAAAATCTGTAATCTCTCTCTTTCTACTGGCATCTTTCCATCACTGTTCAAGCATGCAGTGATTACTCCCATTGTGAAAAAACAAAATTCTGACCCTAACACTCTCTCAAATTACCATCCTATCTCCCAGCTCCCATGCCCCTCCAAGCTACTGGAGAGACTTGTCTACACCCGCCTTACACACTTTCTTAACACCCACAACTTATTGGACCCACTTCAGTCTGGCTTTCGTTCCCAGCACTCCACAGAGACAGCACTGACTAAGGTAGTAAATTATTTGGTCACTGCCAAGGCTAAAGGCCATTACTCACTCCTAATTCTTCTAGATCTCTCTGCTGCTTTTGACACTGTTGACCACTCTCTTCTCGTACAAATATTACAATCCCTAGGTCTTAAGGACACAGCTCTTTCTTGGTTCTCTTCCTACCTATCTGATTGCTCTTTTTCTGTTCATTTTTCTGATTCTGCATCCTCTTTGCTACCTCTATCAGTTGGAGTACCGCAAGGCTCTGTCTTAGGTCCTTTGCTATTCTCAATCTATACCACCTCTCTTGGCAAACTAATCCGCTCTTTTGGATTTCAGTACCATCTGTATGCGGATGATACTCAAATCTACCTATCCTCTCCAGATTTATCACCATCTGTATTGGTCCGTGTCACTGAATGTATTTCTGCCATTTCATCTTGGATTTCATCTCGTTACCTGAAACTTAATATTTCTAAAACAGTATTAATTATATTTCCACCGGCCAATAACAGTTACCAATCTGATCTCTTGATCACTGTTGATAACTTAACAATCCACCCCACCCCACAAACTCGCTGCCTTGGTGTCATCCTTGATTCTGAACTGTCCTTTGTTCCCCACATTCAATCTTTCTCAAAATCATGTTACATACCTTTAAAAAAACATATATAAAATTTGACCATATCTCACACAAGACACTGCAAAAACTCTAATCCATGCACTCATTATTTCCCGCATTGACTATTGCAATAGTCTCCTTACTGGTCTTCCCAAAAACAGGCTATCGCCATTACAATCCATTATGAATGCAGCCACGAGACTTATCTTCCTTGCCAAACGTTCATCGTCTGCTGCCCCGCTCTGTCAGTCCCTCCATTGGTTGCCAGTTTTCTACCGTATTCAATACAAAATACTGTTACTTACACATAAGGCCATTAACCGAATTACACCAACATACATCTCTTCACTCATCTCAAAATATCTCCCAACCGACCTCTCCGCTCAGCACAAGATCTGCGTCTCTCATCCCCGTGCATTACTTGCTCCCATTTACGGAATGCCTTACCATGCACAATAAGACTTACCTCTAATCTTCAATCCTTCAAGCATTCCCTGAAAACTCACCTCTTCAGACAAGCTTATCAGATTCCAGAACTGACCACATAACCTTCATAGCTTCCATGTCTTATTACATCCCCTCTCACAGTCCACACATAACCTCACATATTGTCCTTCCTTCACATACTCCTGACATTTGGCCGACATTCCTGTGTGACTGGATCATGCAGCCCACCAAGAAACCCTGCATTCTGGCCGGACCAAATTGCAATATATATAGCACCTATCCTTGTGTATCAATGCCTATTTCCCTATAGATTGTAAGCTTGCAAGCAGGGCCCTCTTACCTCTATGTCTGTCTGTTATTACCCTGTTTTGTTCTATAAATGTTTCCAATTGTAAAGCGCAACGGAATATGCTGCGCTATATAAGAAACTGTTAATAAATAATAAATAATAATAATAGTTTTGCTGACAAGTAATGTCACTCTTAAAAGGTGTACAGTGTTGAGTCCTGCATCATTGCTCCCGAAGGAATCAAAAGATGGGAGAGGAGACTATGGCCCTCATTCAGACCCGGACGCAAGTGACCGTTCGTACGTTCGGCGTACGTAAAAAAATATTTAAATTCAAGCACACGCTCGTATTTTCGCACGCAGACAAACATCCTCCCCAAACTCAAGCGACCCCTCCTCTAACTAACGAGCGTGCCAAATAGCGAGCGTACATCCCCGAAGTGGCTTGAAGGGAACGCACGCACTAGTACTACCTGGAAGTTGGACTGTCAGATTTCGATTAACTGCTCGTTTATTCTGCCTACCTCCCTCAATCGTATCATGCCAATCAATATATCAAATCGCTAAATTGTTTTTTTTTTTTTTTTTAACACAATGCAATAAACTTTAATCTTGTCCGTGTTTGTGTTTACCCGCAGAATACGTACGGCTTAAACATTCGCTTTTAATTGTCAAAATACATGTTAGCCTCAATTAAATAATTGTTCTATTTGTTTTTCAGCCCGCATATTTCCCGGATTTCATTTCTTTATGTAAATTTGCTTACGCATGTCACTGCATCAAGCCTATCATAAGTCTCAACAGATTTCTGGCCCTGTCGAACACATGACTCATACACTAACCAATAGAATTGCTCCTGTTAATTACCCAAATACATTAGCCAATCATAAAATTTTGGTGCACTTTATCAAAAATGATTTTTAAGAAAAACACCATTGCCATCATGAGAGCCTCCGCATTCACCAGGCGCGAGCTGCTGGTGCTTACGGAGGTGATGGATAGGCGGATCACCAGCCAGCCTCCACCCATCACCAACCGCGAGAAGCGTTCCGCATATGCGGAGGTACGGGCCCGCCTGCGCTCCTTCGGCTCACGCCGCCAGATCGGCCAGCTGGAGCGCAGGTGGACGGACCTGCAACGGCGGACGCCCCGCTTGCTGGCATGCTTTCGCATGCAGATCGCAGAAAGTAAGTTTTATGGATTGTGGTTTTCATGTTTGTCTTTGTGGCCCTAACTGCGTGTGCATGTTTTCCCTGTATTTCATATTTATTCATTCTCCTCATATCTGCATGGCCATGTTTTCCCTGTATTTCATATTTATTCATTCTCCTCATATCTGCATGGCCATGTTTTCCCTGTATTTCATATTTATTCATTCTCCTCATATCTGCATTTTTGGTTTTTTTGGGGGGGGATTTGAAATTGTTTTGTGGCGCGGATTTGTGTTGAAACTAACCACAATTTGTTTCACATCTTTTAGGGGCCCAGCGAAGACTACGCCGTCAGCGTCCGGCCAGACAGCGCTTACGGCCACTCTCCCCAACCCCCAGCCAACACTCCAACTCCAGTAATTCCCCTATTCCCCACTCCTCCCCAGCCTTCCTAGACCCTCAGCCTGAAATTTCGGGCCTCCTTCCCCTCCGTCCCAATTCCCCCTCTCCTCCAACCACCCCTCTTAGAATGACCCCCTCCCCAGAGTCGGTCATTACCCCGCCCCGATCTTTGGGGAATGGAGCCACCTCCGAGGAGGACGATGGAGGGCCTTCCGTAGCTGGCGTTGGATCTTCCGGTATGTTTTTCTTTGCGGTTTTTTATCGACACAAACTGTTTGTATGTAATCATGTGTGGTTCCTTTTTTTGGGGGTTTTGGCTACACTTTTGGGGATTTGGGCGATTGCCTTTACCTGTTACTGCTGTTTTCCACATACACATATCACACCTGTCGGAATTTGTACATAGGCCTTGGAATTTTGGCCTACACCATTTTAGTTTGATGTGTTTTAATGCTGTTTATTTTTAATTTTTTTGTGGAGTTTGGTTTTGGCTTTTTTTTTTAATGTGGTTTCACTATTGTTGTATTAATCCCCACACTTTTCTCACCCACAGAGGAACAGAGGCGTCGGGCCGAATTATCCGCCTGTGTGGCCCGGATGCGCCACAATATAATCGGGGTGCTGGTGGTCCTTGACCGTATGTCGGTCCTCCTTAGGGATTAGTGTTTTATTTTTTGTCCCATTATGTAAATAAATTGTTATTTTTGAAGTAACGTTCTGGCTCATTCGTTTTTTCAAAAACACAGATTGTTTACCCTGACATAAGTAGACTGTTCCTGCAAGGATTTCCATTTTTTAACACTAAGAGTGTGTGTTGTATTTTTATGTAAAACAGCCACAAGAAACACCTAACAGTAACAATCTCATTTCCCTTTTTTGGTGTAGTCACAATTAGATATTTCTACATTTTACAGGTTCCTAGTTGGTGTGCAAGCTGCTTAGGCCAATCTTACGAAGCAAAATGATTGTACAGGCTTCCTTTTGGTGTTGGTTTGGACCCTGAAAAAAAATTACATTTTAGCTCAACTGGCGTCAGTACTGGATTACCCCTTAGTCAAATGTAATGTGTGTGAACCTGGTTACACTTGCTGGTAACGTTCCAAAAAAGGTACAACATTTCACTCTCAAAACATTTATTCTCAACATAACTGAAAAATCAAAGTGGTCACTCACAAACAAAACACACAGTGATAATCTCAAATACAACACATACCAAAAAAACCACATCAAAAAACAAAAAATCAAGAACTGGTTGACGAAGGACCATGCCAACATGATTCCACAAATATGGCATTACAATATGGGTTCCAGAATATATCCCCAAAATGTCCACATACAGGTTTTGTAAGGGTAGCAGGAAGAAGTCATCGTTGGAGTGGCAAAGATTATGTTAAAAAACAGAAGATGGAGAAAAAAATAAAAAAAAAATTAGATGTTCTCAAACAAACCCAACCACATTAGGTATCAACACTGTTGTTTTTTCAATAATTACCTAAAAAATCTGGCCACCACATCATCACGTATGGCCCCCCCACATACTGACCTCCGACCAACCTCGGGGGGGCCATCCTCAGGTAAGGCATCCTCTGGCTGCATTGGGACACCACCCCTTATGGCGATGTTGTGAAATATCCCACACAGGACCACAATTTTTGAAACCATATCAGGCAAATACATGAGCTCGCCACCAGAGCGGTGGAGGCATCTGAATCGGCCTTTTAAAAGGCCGATACAGCACTCCACCACTTGCCTGGTGGCTGTAAGTGCGGAATTATACTCACTTTGTGGCCCTGGTGTGGGAGCCAAATAAGGAGTGAGCAGCCAGGGCGTGCAAGGGTAGCCACTGTCTCCTGTGAAAAAGAATAGTCAACATCAGGCTCACTCTGTATGAAGCTTAACATTGTTATGTACTAAAGGTCTCCACTTACCCAGAAGCCACGCATCACCAGCTTGTAGGTTGGTTAATTTGTGCCATATCCCTGATTGCCGGATGACGAAGGAGTCATGTGCACTTCCTGGTAATTTTGCATTCAGGGACAGGATCTGGAGGGAGGCATCACATACCACCATTACATTGAGGGAGTGATAGTGTTTCCGGTTTCTAAATATTGCCTCCAGCCGTGCTGGAGGCTGAAGTGGTATGTGAGTACCATCCACAACCCCTATGATGTGTGGGAAGCCAGCTATTTGGTAAAAATTGGCCTTGGCCACACTAAGGGCACCCATATCCAAAGGCATTTGAATAAAATGATGGAGGTGCTTGAAAAGTGCCTCCATCACTGCCCTCAGGATCCGGGAAAAGGAGGATTGTGAGATGCCCGCCACTATTCCCACCGTTGTTTGGAACGATCCTGAGGCACAGAAATGTAACACCGCCATAAATTGCGTAAGTGGTGGTATTGCTGTAGGACTGTCAATTTGCCGCTCAAGATCACTCTCTATTAATGAGAGAGTGTCTATGATGATTTTTGGAGGAAGATGGTAGCGTCTTAAAACCTCATCATCGGGCATTCCAAAAAGGGTGACACGTGTTCGAAATATCTGGGGCCTTGCATGCCTACGATGCCTACGCCTGGGATGAGATTGAGGTTGGTCGGCTTCCGGGAGCAGGGCCAGAACAATCCGAGCCATATCAACCTGAAATGGCAACATTGGAATGTCAGGCTTTTTACCCCACCCAAAAAAAAACATTTTTACTTAGCTTGAAAATACCATCCATTGATGCTTACATGCCGGGGTATTGTCATGATATGTTGAAACTGGAAATAATCACAACATAAATATACATCATTTTATGCTGGCCATGTCATTTTCAAAAATTTAAGCAAGAAAAAACAGAAAAGGGGACACACACACATTTGGGCAAAGAGCAAAACGACGTTGCACACACTACGTCAAATTGAGGCCAAATGTAAGCAACAAATGCTCCCGAAAAACACAAACAATTTTAAGGGATGAATAAACATTTCACAAAGCGCTAATTGTTCACAAATACAAGTCACAAACAAGTAGTAAAAATGCGCTAATTAGTTTGCAAATACAAGTCACAATAGTAAGTAGTAAAAATGCGCTAATTAGTTCGCAAATACAAGCCACAATAGTAAGTAGTAAAAATGTGCTAATTAGTTTGCAAATACAAGTCACAATAGTAAGTAGTAAAAATGCGCTAATTAGTTCGCAAATACAAGTCACAATAGTAAGTAGTAAAAATGCGCTAATTAGTTCGCAAATACAAGTCACAATAGTAAGTAGTAAAAATGCGCTAATTAGTTCGCAAATACAAGTCACAATAGTAAGTAGTAAAAATGCACTAATTAGTTCGCAAATACAAGTTACAACAACGCTGCGTAAATAAAAAATAAAAAAACACAGATTTCGAATTTGCAAAAACAAACGTTACATGTGTAAGGCCAACCAAAGTTGCGTAAAGACAAACAAGAACATTTCCAAAACAGTTTAACAAATGAACTTACCAAGAGATAATATATAAGAATCCGGAACAAAATGTCTTTGGGGCAGAGCCAAAATAAAACCTAAGAGAGATGAAATGACGGGAAAAACATATTAGAAAAATCGTCACCAGAATGAGAGACAAATTGACCCAAAGTTAGACTTCCCCAAACTTACCAAAACTGGAAACGACCAAAAAAATTAAAAGGGAAAAAAAACGAACGGAAATCAAAATAAGAATAAATCCAAAAAAAATACTTCAAAAAACGCTAACTCCTACACCAGCCAACAATCAACTCCAACCAACGTAACCTCCAACATTCAAAAAACGCCACCTCGAATCGAGATGCCCCAAGCCATAAATAGTGTTTTGTTTCCCGCACAAATTAAGGAGGGATCATAGGAACGCACAATCAATGATGCGGGCGCAAAATAAGGACGCATGTATAAATACGTCACGAGACAAAAACACAATTCTGGTGTATTTCTTGTTTGAAGCTCACACATGGCTACAGACCAGGGAAACAATGGACAACAGTCAGGCGATAAGTATTTCATGCATTTTGACTCAATGATTAATTAGAAACATAATATTGTGCAAGTTGTGAAGTTGAGAATTCTGCAAATTTACACAAATAGGTGAGGAGGATGACATGGAAGAGGCTGCTGGGCCCAGTATTCCGGGCAAAGCTGCCAAAAAGAAAAGGCAGCCACAATTCACAAGAAAGGAGATGGAGGTTTTGATTCAGAAGTGTGTGGACATCCTGCCACAGGCAGACAGGAATATGAGTGCTAGCCAGAAGTGGAGAATGTGGGAAGAGGTAGCCGTGGATGTCAATAGGGTGGGTGATTATGTCCGTCTAGCCCGGGATGTCAAATGGCGGTAAGTAAACACTTGACCACCCTAAAACCAAAAACAAAATCAAATAAAAAGTAATGGTTCCAATTTAACCCACAGATGGGCCGACTTCAAATATCGCCTGAAGCAAAAACTCGCGGACAGGGCTAGGCATGCAAGGGGGACAGGTGGGGGTCCCACCCCTGTGTCATTGGAGTTGACTGATTTAGAAGAGCTGGCACAGGGGTGTGTGCAGCCTGTGGAGGTGTTTGGCGTGTCCAACATGGATACGGACATGCCAGACTTTGCGGCTCCTCATGTTGTCCCAGGTAAATGTTGTGATGTCACCAACTGTGAAATGTTATTGTGCCAATATGTAGATTCTAATGTGAGTCTTTTCTCATTTTTCCAACAGAGACACAGGCGGATGAGTCTGCTCCAGAGGGGAGCCTTGGCCGCAGAATTTCTGCTGGCTCTGCAGGGGAGGAACCAGTACATCCAGCTGAGGACCCTGCAGAAGCTAGTCCAGGGCAATCCCCCTCGCAGGCAGTGTCCCTCCTCACAGAACTCAATTTTAAATCGGATTTCCATACGGAGATTCTGCAGAGGATGGACGCCAGTCTGGTACGGGTGGCTCAGGCCCTGGAGCAAAATGCTGCGGCCAACGTGACCATTGGTCAGGCCCTGGCGGAAAATACCAGGGCCAACATCCGCATCGCCACTGCCCTGGAGCAGCTCGTTCGCCAGCACATGGTGGAGCCGACCTCTCTTCCTGCCGGAACATCAGGATCCTCCACCTCTGGCACAACATCAGCCAATCCGCCAAATGTGCCTAGCCCTGTGCCTAGTCCAGAGGCCACAACATCTGCCTCTGGACAGGCCAGCCCGATGATATCCCGGACCCAGTCTGGCGCCCTCCCTCCCCCAGCCAAACGGCCGAAAAAACGGTGACACCATTGGCTACTTATCCCACACTCCTTCTGTGTTTGCCTCATATTCCTTTCTGGCCAAAACTTCCCTCTCCTTTCTTGTGAATTGTTTTTAATTTTTGCATTTTCGTTTACCCAAAAATTATTGTTTGCACAATTAATAAATAATGTGGAATGAACACTGCCAAAAATGTTTGAGATAAATATATGTATTTATTTTTGGTGGGATACCAATAAATTTTCCACAAATGTACGACTTTGTATTCTGACATTATTGTAAAAATGGGTTACATTTAATCCGGGCCCACAAGCCAACAACGTTCAAACTAAAAAATTACACATTGAAAAAAAAAGGGCTCATTAAGGAACGTTTAAAACATTACCTAAGGAGGAAAAATCACCTTGCAAACACAAAATGAGGTACCAAACCTAAACATGATGACATTATTGTTACAATAGTCCAAAAAGAACACATTGTGGCCAAAATACACCCCCACAAATGTACGCTAATTGATTGTGTAATCCAGACATTAGCAGCTATGATTTCCACCTGCGTTCGGTTTTGTGCTATCCAAAAAAACTGCTTTCCAAACACATACCAAGCCGGTTTTCAATCCAACACTAATTGAGTTTCTGACAAGCCGTGATTAATCGATGCTACATCGTGGAGTGCCGGGACGGAGGAGAAGGCCATCGCCACTGTGGTCGAGTTATCCAGCCCCTAAGCTGTGCGAGCATTTAAAAGGGAAAGAGGATCATCCAGTGACGTATGAGTTGGTACGAACACATTTGACATTCGCATTTGGTAATGTATGTATGCCCAAAAAACGCCTCGCCACGCCTGCGTTTTTCAATCTCCTCCCCCGGCAACACCCCAAAACGCCCTGTTCTGTCAATCACATTTGACATGTCACTTCCTGTACGCTATTTGACGAACGAGACAAAAAAAACTCGCAATCTGCCGTATGCACATGCGCAGTGTAACACCGACGCATGCGCGGTTACTCAACATCAGAACGCAACGAGCGTACTGCTGTTAATGAACGGCTCTGAATCAGGGCCTATATTTCCCTTTGTACATGTACAAAAAACAGTGATAGTGACAGTGTCAAGGAGGACACTGAAAATATACACAGTTTTTTTCTTCCTGACCATGATTGTGTTACTTATGAAGCAGGAATCATTGTCTTTATCTAACATTTTGGATGTTCATTTTGTAGATGCAGACCTTACTCTGTTTGTACATGGTTCCAGATACTATGTAGATGTTGTTCCACACACAAGATATGCTGGCCACATCAGAGCACTGTTTACTGCATTCCAGTTGCCCCAAAGGCTTGCAGTGATAAAGATAAAGGCACACACGAGAGAGACTACACCTGAAGCTGAAGGCAATAGACTGGTAGACTAGGCTGCATGTACTGCCATAAGCTATTACACCCAGGGTGAGCCCACTTATGTGGTAGATCCCACCCCCAAACTTGACTTAAGTACCCTCATAAAGCTCCAGGCCCAAGCTCCAGAGGCTGAAAAAAGAGCATGGTTAAAAATAGGAGCTATAGAAACAAATGGTGAGTGGGGGAAGGTCAATGTTTGTGTCTACCAAAAGCATTTTACCCAGTTATGGCCCAGATAATACATGGTAAAGTGCACCTGGGGAAAGATACAATGGTGGCCATCACCAACCGTAATTGGATAGCTCCGGATTTTGCACAGACAGCACAGGCCTTTGTAACAGGGTGTCTAATATGTGCATTGAACAATCCGGGTAAGTCTGTCCCAACCCCTTTGAGAAGTACTCCCCAGACTCAGTATTCCTTTCAGAGGACACAAATTGATTTTCTACAACTGCCCAAATGCTTTGGATATGATGTCCTCATTTGTACGGGCATCTTTAGTCACTGGCGTGGAGGGTGGGTGTGTTGGAGGGCAGATGCAAAGACAGTTGCCAAGAAAATCATGATTGAGATCATCTGCAGATATGGTACACTATGTATCTACCCTACAGAAACAACTAAAATATATAGTTACCGTAGGTGTTTTCTTCTATTCCACACCCTAATCTTGATACAGCAACCCACCGTTTACAACCAGGAGACTTGGTGGTAGTCCAGAAACATATCAGGAAGGCCCTTGAGCCCAGATTTGAAGGTCTATTCCAAATCCTGCTAACTACAACTACTTCGGTGAAACTTCAGGGAAAGGACACCTGGATACACGCCTCCCATTGCAAAATCTTCACCCAAGGGTAGTTGGAGTAATTTGAAATTATGAACAGATTTATGTTGTTAAGCCCAAAGCCGCCAGACAAAGGCTTGTGGGGATGCATACAAATAGTACTATATCAAATACTTTGAAATAGTTAGAGACAGATTTCAGAGACAGATTTCAGTAGTTTCCAAATACTCAATAGATTGGAATGTACTAGAGATAACACTATTTTGTCAATTAAGGATGCTATACTCCTTAGAATGTGCCTTTACTCCTTAGACCATTAATTAAGAAATAATGAGGTATGATTGTATGATTAACAAGCTCTCAATAATGTACTGTCTACAATTAATGTGTTTATACTTTGAATAATCACATACCGTATGTTACACTATGAAATCACTATGTTTGCAAATTGTTATAAAACTGTGTCCCTCAGAAAACATAGTCAGAGAATACAGAACACAGACCTGGTGGTAGTCTCGTGTTATTTCTCCCAGCTGTCCATTGAGCGCTCAGCACAAGGATTCTGATACACATAAAGAGCTCTGGCCTGGTGACTGGCCACTGAGGATTCTAGCATGGATCTCTCACTCCATACCAAAAAAGTGTATACATTGTCTGGAATGAGGACTGATATAAACCGTGCCATAGTGGCCATCAGGCTAAGTCTACAGGACCAGGAATCAAACCTTTACAGTCCATCCCCACCTATCGTATATACAGAAAGTATACATTTAGCAGAATGTGACCTTGGAAATCTTGTGTATCTGCAAACTTTGTTCCTGACCTGGCAATCCTAGAGGACATATCTGCAAACCTTCTTTCTGACCCAGCGATTCAGTGTCACCAGCACAGCTTATTGACAAACATGGACAGAATATCCAGCTACTTCAGTCTTGTTACTTGCACAGCTTATTTTGAGTTATATACAATATATCCAGCTATTTCAGCCCTAATAATTTCACGTTATTTATAACCATTTTCAGAATCTTTCGCTACTGTGACTTTGCCACCTCTGTGTTATCATCAGCTACCACAAATTTGTCACCGGTGAGTAACTTTCAGCAACGTGTGTGCAGCCATCAGCCGTTGTGACTCTGGTACCTTTGGACCTGATTCAGAGATGCTTAGGGGTCTGTGCAGGCACAGGATCTCGCTCACAGTCTTCCCAGCGTGACTTCTTCGTTTAGAAGGTGGAGCGGTCGTGATGGTTGTTATGGTGATCTGAGGCAGCATCCGCAGACACTGCCCTTGGATTGCAAATACAATGTAGGAGGTGTCTTTTTCCTATAGATACCTCCTGCTGAAATTGCATTTTGTTGGACGGTATTGCACAGCCGCTTCTGTGCGGCTGTGCAATACCATCCATCTCTGAATCATGCCCTTAGTGCACTCCTAATTTTCTCATCCAGCCTAATGGAATACCAACTGTTGTCTATTCCTACAAGTTCAGTAGAGATTGCTACATTTTCACAATCTCTGACTAGTAACAATTCTTCATACATCAGTTTTTTAAAGAAAATATCTGACCTTACAGTTTGTAAAAACTAAAAAAAGGGCTATTGCTGATTGGTATCACTACTTCCTACAGAGAGGATAATAATGAAGTATTATTAGAGTTATAGTAAACCTTACCTTAGTTAACTCTCTTTCTTCGAAGTCTATAGGGTCCACAGGGAGACATTGGGGTGTAGGACCGGACACCAACAGCAAAACTTTTCAATCCCAGGATGCTCCGGTCCTTCCCCCTATACCCCGCCCACAGGCTGAGGGCACTTCAGATTTGTTAACAAGCCCAAGGCAGGAGCAGGATAGGAGTGAAGGAAGATTGGTACACTGAGGAATCACACTCAGGGGAGTAGCGAGGGTGGTTACAGTGGAGCATGAGCTCCAGGCACCAAAATAGACAGAGGGCACCATCCAGGGTTCCACAATTCATGGGGTGCTGCACAGTATGGTGGCCACTTGTTTGTTTTATCTCGTGTTTGTTTGCTCTACATCCTAAATAATTTATGGATCTGAGATCCGTTTCTACATTTCATGATCCCTCAAGCTGCCCAGATTGCTCCCCTCCAGCCCTCCCTCCTCTGTTATCTTCTGTCACCTCCCCTTTTCTTTCAGATTGATTACATTCACTTCTCCCCTCTTTAATTCCCTCCCCTCTCTACCCTGTGATCGGCTCTTTGCCCCTTCCCTCTCCTTTCTTATTGGCTTCTGTCACCACCTCTCTCCCATCCTTTTCCTATTGGCTTCTATCTACCCCTCTCTGATCGACTGTTTGCCCCTCCTCTCTCCTTTCTTATTGGCTTCTGTGACCACCCCTCTCTGCTCCTTTTCTTATTGGCTTCTGTCACCTCCCCTCTCTGATCAGCTCTTTGCCCTTCCCCTCTCCTTTCTTATTGGCTTCTGTCACCTTCCCTCTCTCTCTGATCAGCACTTTCCTCTCTGATCCCCTCTCTCCTTCTCTCCTCATTCATTCATTGTGCTTCAATGGACTTAAAAGTGACACATCTGAGGTACAATCATAAACTTCAATATTAAGGTATGAGTTTAAAAAAAGTCACTGCTTTGCTATTTAAAGTAATGAGGGTGATACTGCCACTGTTTGCTGTTTTGTTTTTCTCTTCACTTCAGTATTCCCCCACAGACTGGCCACACCTCACTGGCACAGTTCAGTACAGGGAAGGGGGGCGCTATGACATGCACTTTCTCCAGGTGCCATGGTTCCACGCTACTCCTCTGATCACACTCTCACACAGAGAAGGAAAAAAGTGACCAGGAGAAGAAAACCCATAGAAGCTAGGAGCGTCAGGGCGGGTGCCCTGTGGACCCTATGGACAGGTTTACTCAAAGAGGAGGCTGAAGAGGAACATCTATGGAGAGCCATTGAAGATCGGACTACCAGTGATTTCTGGGCCAGGCAGGAGCTATTAACATGAGGCTGCCTCCCTCCTATCTGCACTTTCGAAGCACTCGAGGAAGCATGGATATTGGAGGGAAGAGATATACTAAATGGAAGTTCAATTTCACTGACAATGCATCTATGAAGACCGCGTCATGGTCTTCTGTTCTGGCTCCATAAGTTGGAAGTTTGTTGTTGTGCCTGGAGGCCATGAGATCCACCTCCGGAAGACTCCATTTGTCAACTAGAAGCTGAAAGACTTCTGGATGTAGAGACCATTCTCCTGCAGGCACGTCGTGATGGCTGAGGAAATCTGCCTCCTAATTGAGAATCCACTGGATGAACACTGCGGAGATGACTGGGAGATTGTGTTCAGCCCAGGTGAGAATGCGGGACACTTCTGTCATTGTTGACTGCCTTTGAGTGGCCCCTTGGTGATTGAGGTAGGCCGCAGCAGTGGCATTGTTGGACTGTACTTGTACTGGCCTGTTTTTCAGAATATTCTGAGCCAATGTGAGAGCTCTGTAGATGGCTCGAAGTTCCAGAATGTTGATTGGCAACACTGTCTCAACTGGGGACCATTGGCCCTGGAAGGAGTGCTGGCCAGTTACTGCACCCCACCCTCAGAGGCTTACGTCCATGGTGTGGAGAGCCCAGTCCGAGATGCAAAAGGGACGAACCTGGTTCAAATGGGAAGTCTGTAGTCACCAGGCTAGGGACAGGCGAACCTTTGGGGGGAGGCTTATCATCTGGGATTTGATCAGATGCGGTAGCCCTTTCCACCTGGAGAGGATCAGGTGTTGGAGGGACCTGGAGTGAAACTGGGTGAACTCCACCATGTCAAAAGTGGACACCATTGATCCCAAGGCTTGCATTTCGGAGTGAATCGACACTCTGCGATTGTGAAGCAGTCTGTATAGTTTGTGCTGTAGTTCTGGAATATTGTCCACCATTAGGAAGATTCTCTGAATTCAAGAGTCCAGGAGGGGTCCCAAATGTACCATTCTTTGAGAGGGTGTCAGGGAAGACTTTTTCCATTTGATCAGCCAATTGTGCATTTCTAGAAAGGCAATGGTTACCTGCAGATGGCTGTGAAGAGTCTCTGGGGAGCTTGCCAACAGCAAGAGATCATCTAAGAATGGGAGCAGTCTGATCCCTTGACGATGAAGAGAGGCCACCATAACTGCCATGATGTTGGTAAAGACCCGAGGGGCCATTGAGAGGCCAAATGACAGAGCCTTGAATTGGTAATGTTGCTGCAGTGTAGAAAACCAGAGATATTGTTGATGACAAGGTGCTATAGGTACATGTAAGTAAGCATCCTGAATGTCTAGGGATACCATAAAATCTCCAGGCTCCATAGCTAGGATAATAGAATGGAGGGTTTCCATACGAAACCTGGCCACCCTAATAAACTTATTCATAGACTTGAGGTTAAGGTTAGGCCAATGAGACCCATTGGGATTCTGAACTAAGAAAAGGGTAGAATAATAGCCCTTGCCCCATTGTGAGGAGGGGACCTAAATTATTACTCCTGAATTCAGTAAGGACTGAATGGCTTTTGGAGCAGCAAGGCCTTGGTTGAATCCGATGGAGGTCCTATGCAAAAGAACTGTTGAGGGGTCGCCTCAGGAAGGAGAGGGTGTATCCATGGGAGACCACTTCTCTTACCCAAGCATCGGACGTGGTTTGATGTTAAACTTTGGCGAATTGAAGAAGTTGGCCTCCCACCCCATCAGGCTGTCGGCTTGTCCTCAGACGGCAGGTGGATGTCTAGTAGCCCAGGATTGTTTGGCGCTAGATTTGGAGACCTTGACTAATGTCTGTTATCATGGAAAGGACTGACCCTTGGCTTTGCCTTGAGGACAAAAGGACCAAAAGGAAGACATCCGCGGCAAGGAAAGTTGTCTTGTTAGTCGCCAAAGTGGTCTCAATTTTATCCAATTCTGGACCAAATAGGATGTCTCCTGTATAAGGCAGTGACTCTAGAGCTAGTTTTGATTCTGGATCTGCTTTTCAGGAGCGTAGCCAGAGATTACGGCGGACCACTAGTGGCAGATATCCTGGAGATCAGGAGAGTCGTATCCATAGCTGCTTCACCTCAGTAGGAGGCTGCATCTCTAATGTAAGATATGTAGAACGGCTGTTCCCTTGAAGCATCAGGGGGAAAAGTTTCTTCTAGGGCCTCTGTCCAACTCTCAATGGCTTTTGCCACTCAGTCCATAGCCCTAGCAGGATGAGTAATAGCTCCTGTAAGAGTATATAGATTTTTGACAAGTTGATGATTTACATCCATCTGTGGTCTCCTTCAAGGGGGTTGCAGTATGAATGGGCAAGGTGGCATTTTTAACCAGACGTGTTACATGAGAATCCACCATTGGGGGAACTTCCCATTTAGTACAATCAGTAGTTGGAAGCAGGTAAAAGGAACTGGACCATTTGGGAATTTGAAGCTTTTTACCGGGCATATTCCAAGTTTCACTAATGTGATCAGATAGCTGGTCAGAGTGAGAAAACTCTGGTAAAACAACCTTTTGTCACTTAAAAAGTGTAGTTTTTTTCTTAGGAGCGGGTTCATCCTCTTCTATTTGTAGAATAGTTTTAACAGCTCTCACAAGAGCAGGTATACTTAGTTTAGAGGGTGGCTCCTCTTCTCCTGAGACGGAGTCAGAGTGAGACAGATCTGCACCTTCTGCCTCCCCAGATGATATCTCAGAATCAGATAACTTTGTGGATTGGGAAGATATCATAATAAGTATACTAGGCTAAGTAGGTAAAGGTTTATCTTTTTGCAGCATTTGCTGAAAAAGCATAGAGGTATTATCCAAACTCTGTACTTAGGTAGACAGTACGTCTATCCATGGGGGAGGCAAAGGATTTGCAGAGGGTACCTGCTGTGGCCATCCCATCCCATAGGGGGAGCTACCACAGGGAGTGTACTTGCTAAGTTTTACCAGCATTTGTGAAAAGGAAACCCAGGGTGAGCAGTGGAGGCTCCAGAGGGGGGGCTGCAGCACAGTCCAAAATTCAAATAGGGAAGCCACATTTGGCAGCAGTGATGTTTGGCAGCAGTTGGGGGTGACAGTTGGTGTGACTCGCTTATTTGAATTTTGGACCATGCTGCAGCCCCGTCTCTGGAGCTGCCACTGGTCCTGAGGAAGAGACACCAGGGCTGATGGACCTGGTGCTGTGTAACAATTAATACAGAGACCATCCTGAATGGGGTCCTCTGTGGCTAAGCCCGCAGAGCAGAACTTACAAGATATCAGAATAGGAGGAGCAGCATCAGGCTGCTTGTTATTTTTTCCTCTGCAAGACATAATCACAAGAATAATAGAATACACAGTATGATACAGTGAAATGAACACCTTGCAGTATGTGTAATATGGCACAGTGTAGTGTGCAACCACACTATATAGTATGTGATAGTCTTCATACTTAATAACAGATGTGAGGTACAATGAACCCCCCAATACCTTAGTATGTCAGGGAATAGTAGAAAAAAGGGCCAGGTATAAACTGACAGTATAGAAAATAGAGATTAGCGCTAGCACAAGTCACATACAAACACAGAAAAAAACATTACGTGTCTGCAATGGGCACTAAAATCAACTACAAAGACCAAAGTGGCTGGTAGGATATAGCGCTGTATAACTGGGCCATGGGAGAGGTATACAGGGAGACTGGATCCAACTTTTCCAGGAGACCTGCTTACCTGAAGTGGCTGCTGCAAATCTCTGAGGAACAGATCAGGGAACACCAAGACCGCAGTGGAAATGCGCCCTGAACTGGAGGAGGGGGTGCAGGGAGAGTGCCTTATCCCCTGGCTTACGTTAACCACCGGGTCCCCAGCCTTTATAATATGCCTCTGCGCCAGTATCGTTATGCCCCGGTGGTCTAGTAGAGGAGTGGGCGAGTCAGTGTCCACATCAGTGCCTCTTCTGAGACCGGAGGTAAGACTGCACCAAGACGCGGGTCCCCGCAAACAGGGTGCCGCCTTACCTTTGCCCTGGATTCCGGGCTGCAGTCTGGGGTCTGGGGAGCCCCTCGGAGCTCCACCAGGAGTACCTAGCACAGGCTTGGTGTCACAGTGCCGCAGAGGAGTGTTGGAGTGGCAGCACAGATGTCCGGGGAACAGACTGGTGGTGCTCGCCCGTTTGGTAAAAAAAATAAAAAGTAAATTAAATCATAAAAGTAAAGCTTGGGCTGCTTAATGCAGCCAACTGTTATAATGTTGGTGCAGCTCTTGCCGGACACTAACGAAACTGAAGTGCCCTCATGCTGTGGGCGGGGTATAGGGGGAAGGACCGGAACATTCTGTGTTTGAAAAGCTTTGTTGTTGGTGTCCGGTCCTCCAGGTCCCACCTACACCCCATTATCTACCTGGGGAGCCCTATGGACTCTGAAGAAGAAACAAATATTTGTCTAATACTGCTGTTTTAATCATTATTTATGGCCTACAAAGTATTACGGATGTGGGTAAGGCATACTTGCCTACTTTTGAAAAAGCTTTTCAGGGAGATTGTAAAAGCACCACTTACAGTATGAGCGCAGTGGTAAAGTGGACTGTACTCAGGGCCGGCAACAGAAATCTCGGGGCTCGGTTCACTGATGTCTCTTGGGGCCCTACCTTCTCACACCACACCCGGTCCCGCACATCCCTCCCCTGCATGTGTGATATGTTAACTGAAAGATATGCCAGCCTTTAAATAAAAGTAAAAATACACTATGACTTACCACACTGTGGGCCTGATTCAGGGGAATCAGGGCGGGCGCTTGTTTTTTTAGTTGCAGCCTAAAATTGGAGCAGCCTCTTGGACGCTCGCATAGCTGTGGGTTACCACCCACAGCTTATGCGAGCGTCCATGATGATGGTCGCGATGGTCAAGACCATCGTGACCATCAGGCTTGCGGCAACGAGACCCTTGCAGTAGGGTCTCGTTTCCGCAAGTCCCAGTGGACTTCCTGCTCTAATAGAGCAGGAAGTCCACCTACTGACATCACGAATGATGTCAGTAGGGCAGCCCACAAACGGCAGGCGTTCCTGCAGGAACTACTCTGTTTGCCCAGCCACCCCCCCGTCCCGCCTTCCAAAGGGGGTGAGCTGTCGATCAACATCGACAGCCGCCCCTTTCGGATGCGAGCGCCAGAGCGAGTGCTTTTTGGTTGCGCTCGCTCCGGGGCTCGCACGTGCGCACTTCCTAACAATCGACCCACTTGCGAGTGCATAGCGCTTGTGAGTGGGTTTGAATCAGACCCTGTGTCTCTGTCATTTTTTGATGCAGGCTGTAGTTCTTGTTTACTGTCTCTTGCGAGGTCTTCTTGTTGACAGTGCTGTGGATACCTCAGGGGTAGGAGGGATGGTGTCTGCAGCCAGCCATTTTCAGTCCCTCAACACCTTCCTCAAATTCAGCCTCTCATCACCATTCTCTGCCCCCAGACCATGTCACCTTTTGCCCCCAGCCCCCATCACCTTCCTCTGCCCCAGGCCATGTCACCTTTTGCCCCTAGCCCCCTTCACCGTCTTCTGCCCCCAGCCCCTATCAGCTTTCTATGCCCTCTTCACTTTCTTCCGTGTCCAGGTCACACTCCCAACATCTTCCCCTTCCGCAGACGCTATGGGGCCTGCCGGCTGGAACAGCATCCACGGCCCTGTTTTGTGCCCATCCGGTCCTAGGGGCCCAGTGCGGGTGTCCTCTTATTCCCCCCCTGTCGCCGGGCCTGACTGTATTGCTACATCTGAGAGGTGTGCCATAAAACTGACTTACATCCAAATAGGAAACGAGCCCCAAAGCAGTTAGTAAGATCTATTTGTTGATGAAAACATACTGATACTTTTCATAAAATGCATGTAGCCATATGGATCTTTGTGCCCTATAACCAATGCAGGGAAATTACACTAATGATCCCATTTGAATGTATATATCTCTGTTTTTTTTTTACATAACAGCTACATAATGGGGGTTTGGTGCAATCAGCGAGATTGCTAGACTTCAGGGATTCAAGGAGATTGATGCTATTTCAGGGAGACTCCTTGGCAATCAGGGAGAGTTGGCAAGTATGGTGTAAGGTAAAGTAGGCATCCTTAATGTTTGGCTGCGACAGCATTGCAATCATTAAAAATCTTCGCAGTGAGACTGCGTGCGTAATCGCTGTTGCGATCACTATAGCGATCCTTACTGAATCAGGCTCTATATTTCAAGAATTGAGAAACTCATTACACATGTAACAGTCACCGTGCAATTCAAGAGGGAGACTGTTGGTGCAAGTTTCTGATATTGATTGATATCACAAAACAGATGAACACCTTGCACACGTTTAAGGGTGATTTTGGCTTTTTGGTTATTTTGTCATAGATTTTGCAAATCCAATGGTAAAACAAAAAAAAAATGACTTTAGAACAGTTTAGATCATCAGAGCAACAAATGATTGTTTTTGTAAATAGACAGGTATAAGATTCATAGATTTAATTTTGGTCAGTTTTATAACCAACCGAAATTGATGGCAAACACACCCAAACAATAGAACTGCCTGTGGCAGGCAAGTTTGCGTGAAGCATTGCACAGATCTGGGCCGGCTTTGTTAGCTTGGAATATAAAAAAGGGCTTAAAATTTAAAAATAAACGAATGGGGTCTGTAACCAGCCACAGACCTCTGGGCCTGGACTGGCACCGGTCTAAACCAGCCAGGGGGCTGACAATATAGCAGGAGGACACACAGCTTGGGTTCCCCATGCCATAGTGGCAATCAGCTCCAATCTGGTTAACCCAGGGTTTGAACTGCTGAGAAAATCAGGACCACAAAAATAAAATGGGGTCACCTCTCCCAAGGGACAACCATCCTCCTCTGCATTCATGGTATTTGTGGATGCAGGGTTAATGGGTAGTTAAGAGTTTATAATATTGTTCCGGACAGGCGGTCTACAAGTTCTCTGCCCTGGCATCATGACACAAGTGGAACAACTTGTGCCAGTGTGCCCAGACATTAAGGACTCGCTGGCACTTCTAGTCCATCTGTAAAGAATATATTAAAGGAAGCACAGGACACTGACAGCAAATGCTGTAACACTTTATCACAGAATAACCTCCCCCCCCCCCCCCACATCCCTCTTTTCCCAAACTAGTATTTACCAAATCCTTGGATTTCCAAATAGCCATGGCTCCTCTTATTTCCAATTAGGTCTTGACAAATTCACAAACCGAACAGAATCCAATGGACAGGCTGCTGGCACAGCCAATGTAAAAAGACAGATCATTTGAGGACACTGCCATAGAAATGAATAGGGAAGTGTTGATTGGCTGAGAGCGTACACTGCCGTAACAACCATTCACATGCTTTACATTTCGGATCTCGACTTCCTGAGGGCCAACCAGTTTTGGGTTGGTTGACATTATGGCTGGGGGAAACCACGTTGTGTTTCACCGTGCTTTAGCGTCAGTTCTCTGGCTGGTTCAGCCCAGTGCTGGTTATTGAATAGGGGGAACCCCACACCATTTTTTCCCCGTATTTTTCAATTCCAGCCCAGGCTCAAAGGTCTGGGGATGGTTACTGAATTGGAGGGGGCAACATTATTTTTTTTCTTAATCCTTTCTTACATTTAAAGCTAACAGAGCCTGCACAGATCATAATGATCTGTGCAGTGCATCACCTTCAAAGCAAATTCACGGTAGGTTTGCTGTCAGATCTGCTACAATATAGGGGTTTGTGATCAAATGGGTAACAACGTCAGATTTCAATTGGTAGTCAAAAATTTTGCATTGTAAATGCTAGTTTTTTTTTTACAGCAATCCGATGTCGATACTCATCATTGACCGTGGTTTTGAAATAGTCTCAAAACCGACAGTTAGTAAATTTACCCCTAAGTGGTTATGCTATGCACATAAAACAAGTACATTTGGCTAGTATTGTCCCTGTGAAAGTACTGTACTTGCCCTTGACCAAGTTCACAGATTGGAAATAGACAAATGTGCGAATGTTAGCCTTTGCTAGTGTAGCAGGGCTGAGTGTACCAGTGCGGTCACTCACCCTGCTACTAGGCATCCTCACCCTCCACGCCTGGATGGTGGGGGTGCCTTGGGGCAGCGGGAGCCCCGGGCATCAGAGTGGGGTGGGATCCGGAGAGATCCCAGCCCCGTTCGAGCGTGTGGCGGGGCCCATCCGCAAGCTGGCCGGCGGGTCAGGATCGGTCGTGATCCCACCCCCCATCCGGCGCAGCGGGCGTGGAGGTAGCGGCGGATTGCCGCCGCTACTCCACGGGCGTGATGGCAAGTCTGAATCCTAGTGGATTCAGACTCAGCCAATCAGCACGTGCCCCTTTGAATGTGGCGCCGACTGTGAACCAATCAGGGCTCACAGATCGGCAGCCAGCAGGGGAAGGCCACGGCGAGCCAATCATAGCTCGCCGCGTCATCACCCCGCCCCCTGGCGTCGGCTTGAATTAGCTGGTGCGAGGAGAGGACGGGAAGTGCGACGGCCGGGACGGAGCGGTGAAGAGCTCCCGAAGATACTAGAAGGAAGACGACGGAAGTCCCGCCGGGCGGCGGCCATCGAAAAAGAGCTCACCCAGGCTGCCGCCCGCCGGGTGAAGAGCTGCAGACCGGCGCCCACCAGGAGTGAAGACGGAGAAGGCACCGGAGGCCCTGGGGTAGCAGTGTGCGACGCAAAAGAGCTAGCTCCGGCCACTGCTGCCCAGGTGAAGACTGCAGGAAGCCCGGAGGTGGCGGACGTTGTTCCACCTCCGGTGAAGACCACGCGGAGGCTGGGTCAGGCTCGGTTCCGCCGGAGGCCCCGGGACTGGTAAGTCCCTCACACCTCCCTAGACCACCAGGGTTCGGCGCTAGGCCGTGCCCCATTGTAGTTCGGCGCTAGGCCGTGGGTCATTGTAACTCGGCGCTAGGCCGTGGGTCATTGTAATTCGGCGCTAGGCCGTGGGTCATTGTAATTCGGCGCTAGGCCGTGGGTCATTGTAATTCGGCGCTAGGCTGTGGGTCATTGTAATTCGGCGGTAGGCCGTGTCTCATGGTAATTCGGCGCTAGGCCGTGTCGCGTGGTAGTTCGGCGCTAGGCCGTGTCGCATGGTAATTCGGTGCTAGGCCGTGTCTCTTGGTAAGTCGGCGCTAGGCCGTGGGGTATGTTAATTCGGCACCAGGCCGTGGTCACTGTGAGTCTGTGTTAGGCCATAGGAGTTGTTGCTGTCGGCGTTAGGCCGTGATCTTTGTAGTTCGGCGCTAGGCCTTGGACAAGGGACAGTCAGGCTAGGCCACAGGTACGCAAGGGCAGAAGGCCCTAGAAGCATCGTGAAAATTGGTCAGGCGGTCAGGCCCCCATCAAAGGTAGACCGGGCTGGGACCAGGACGTTCTCCCCCTCAGTCAGGCCCCCATTAAAGGTAGGCTGTTGGTAAGTCGCTGCACCCCCCCTCAGTCAGGCCCCCATTAAAGGTAGGCTGTTGGTAAGTCGCTGTATCTCCCACAGTCAGGCCCCCATTAAAGGTAGGCAGTGGTAAGGTATCTGTTATTGTATCGGGTCCTGTGCGGGGCTCTTGCTGTTGTGTTCATCTACAGGTGCTGAGATCAGGACTCGTCCAGCAAAGGGACAAGATTATTGTTGGTGAGCGTAATTGTTTTGTTTGCTGTTTGTGTTGTGTGTCACCCAACTTCCCTTTTCCCTGTCGGGCGTTTTCATTCGGGGTACACCCTTGTGCTTGGCACGTAGGTGTAGCCAGTCTGAGGCCACAAGTGCCAATGATGACCATCCACTGATCCCAGTGGAGGTCACCCCGCCTCAGCACCTTGTTCTTTTCCAGGGCCAGGAGTGGAAACCCAGTTCGCGACTGTCCGCGTCTGACCTGTGCTCCAGGACCGTCGACGGGAGCAGCCTGAAGGTGAGAGTCTGGGAGTCAGGAGGTAAGTGCCCGAGTCCACCGGCACCGCAGCCGAGACTCCACGCCGCCAGTTCAGGGGGACCCCCCCTCCCACCTCTTACACTTGTGTGATTATTGTGAAAGAATACACGGTACAATTTTCATCTCCAGACCATAGGGACACACTGCATATGATCTTTCCATGAGCTAAAATATTAAAATGGCAACAATCAATAAATTACTACATACAACTCTTTTTGATTGGATATTATTTTTTGTTACACTGAATTTGGGCAGTATTTAGATCTTTTTTATTAATTATCACTCCCACTTACTTTGATTTTGTTTTGCTGCCATCTAGTACAATAATGTTAAAGAGCCAGCTCTCTGGGAAGTAACTACGGACTCCACTTTCCTCTTCCAAATCTTCATCAGAGTCATCAGCTGCAGATAGCAAAAGATAAATATGTGTTGAACTTGTACTTTCCTTTTAACAAAATTCAAGGTTGCTCTTGAATTCAGTCAGATATTTTGAAAAATTAAAATGTAAAATGTTGAACTTTGTATATCTTAAAATACCAGAAATATTTTCCTACATTTACCTGAATAGGGGAAATTTAGGACACTGGTACACAAATAAAGGTTCTGTTATCCAACATATACACTAATTTTCTTCTAATACATCTTAGGGGGTTATGGAATAGTTTCCGAGATTAAGGAACCGGTATGCTTTCTTGGCCCGATTCAGACCCGCTCGCGAGCGCTGAGCGCTCGCAAGCGGGTTGATGTTGGCCCAGTGCGTATGCGCACGACGGAGGTGGCTCCGTCGTGCGCATGCGCTAGACCCGGATAGCGACGGGCAAGCCGTCGCTCCGGGTGTCACTACAAAGGGAGCGTGCTGTCGATGGTGAGTGACAGCACACCCCCTTTGGTGGGCGTGCTGGGGGCGTGGCTGCCCATATGGAGGCGTTCCCATGGGAACGCCTACCGTCTGGGGCCGGCCCCACTGACATCACAAGTGATGTCAGTGGGATTGCTCTCGGCTCTGATAGAGCCGAAAGCACTCCAGGGCTTGCGGCAATGAGACCCTGCCACAAGGGTCTCATCGCAAGCCCGATGGTCGCGATGGTCTTGACCATCGCGACCATCTTTTTGGCCGCTCGCTATAGCTGTGGGTGGTCACCGACAGCTATGCGAGCGGCCAGGAGGCCGCTCTAAAAAAAGAGAAGGACAGCCCTGATTCAGAGCGAGCGCTCTGTCAGAGCGTCCGGCTCTGAATCAGGGCCTCTGTCTTTATCCAATTTAAAGCAGTAATTAGTTATAAGGCTGATTTTCATTATAAATCCCTTTGAGTTAGCAGCAGAGGCGGACTTAGACCTCACGGGGCCCTAAGCAAGACATCGATTTGGGGCCCCCCTTCCTTAAACAATCCTGAACACCATATTTACATTCCCTATTTATTCCCCTAACATTATTTGTAATTTTTCCTTCTTATATTCAACTTTTTAAAACATTAAACATTAAGGTGCCCACAAACAAAGCGATATTTGACCCGATCTGGCAGATTCCGAGGCATTGGAACGACAGATCGTGTAAAATATACCAAAATCATGACGAAATCGTGAGTTCCCCACTCACGATCACGATGCGATGCGCGTCCCCGCAGGTCGCACATCGCATCATCAGATCTGACAATCTAGGATACAATACACAGTGAAAAGCCTGCAAGCAGGAGAGATCGTTTGAAGATTGGACACCAAGTTGTGTGCATATCATGTGCAGATCGTGTGCAGAGCTGGCAGGGAGAGTTTCAAGGGAAATCGTACATAAATCGTACACATCGGCTGATCGTGTGCACATCTGTATGTGTGTGGGCATCCTTAGGGGTGCCATAAAAAAATGCTGATATTCTAGGGTGCCGTGATTCAAAAAAAAAATATGGGCACTGCCCGATAGTTACAATCTGAATGCTGGCTGAAGGGACAGAGGGCCTGATTCATAGATGGACAGAATGGCAGAGCCGCACACAAGCAGCTGTGCAATTCCGTCCATCTCAGATGCAAATACAGCAGGAGGCGTCTGTAGGAAACAGGCAACTCCTGCTGCATCTGTGATCCCAGCTCTGCGACCAAGGTCACAAACTGGCGCCACCATCACAATCATTGGACTCACAAATGGAGGACTGCGCATGTGCAGTCCTTTAACAATTGGAGATGAGCATTAAACATCCTCCCATAGAAACCTATGGGGGATGCGGCTGCCAGAGGGAATGGAGGGATTGCAGCAGGTATCGGAGATATCTGCCTCGGCCCCTCTGTGATACATCTGGGGGAAACTTAATATTTGTGGTTAACACCCGAAAACTGGTGTTTTCGGGGGTTAAGCCACAAATATACAATGATAATTGGGCCCCGATGTGACACTATATTGCTGCCTGAATAGAACTACTGTATATTCATAAAAGGCACAGCAGAGACATAGACAATTTACAAATTCTACTGATAATGTAAAGATATAGGGGTAAGTATTAAGTAATATTAAATACCAATGGCATATTCGCTAGTATCACTATGATACTAAACAAGATATCTCACTGGTTTAATATGGATTGTTGCTAAATTGAGCCCTTATTACATGTCCTGGCTTCACACTACAAGGTAAATCCCTTTTGTTAGTATAATGGAGGTAGTCATCAATCAATAAATGCAGGGGAAGAGAAGAGGATGGAAAGTAGAAGGGGTGTGATGAAGGAGGTGAGAGGGCAGGTCTTAGGTCAGTAACCCTCATATATACACAGACAGCAGCTTATCACTACCTTTCACAGAGATAAATGCCTTTGTGTAGCTTTCCCTGCAGCAGAGTTATAAATATAACAGAGCAGCGACATAGCTAGCTACACACTCCTATACAGCTACATATACGTGTGGGGAAGCAGGTCATATGCTAATGGTACTCCTTTTGTACATGGCGGCAAAGCAATAAATCCACCCTCCTCTCTTTTACTATGACAGTGCACAGTCAGAAGTACATCAAGTACATCAAGCATACTCAGATTTACACAGCAAAGCCCTAATCCCAGTGAGCACAGGAAAAGGCAAGTTGTGCAGTTCAGTCACACAGTGAAGTAAGGCAGCATGGAGGAAGGAGAGGGACATGCTTGCTGTGCAAAGAAAGGGGAGTATCCAGGACACTGTCTGGCTCCCACCATGCGGGAGCTCATGAATGTACTATAGGGAGCACGCCATGCCCCCCTGCTCTAACTGGATATGAAGGCAGCTCTCTCCCTCCTTCCCCACCCCCCACAGGAATTTGTTAAAACTGCAGTACTATAAATAATAATAATTACACCCCCGCCCCCCGCGGTGAGCTCTCTTGCTTCAGATCCTAAACTAAAGGCACTGACAGACACCTCACCTTTGATTCAGCAGCTGAGCACCACCTCGGCTCACTGTCTTCCTCCTCTGTTGTCACGTGATCACAGTGCAGGGGAGGAGGAGATGCTGACTAGCAGAGTGGTGTGCTGCTGGTGCTGGCTGGCTCCCGGCAGTGGCAGCAAGCAAAATGCCTTCTGCCCTGCTCTATTATACATCCCCGTCAGCGGCCGGGCCCCCTGGGACACGCCGGGCCCTAAGCGCACGCCTGCATTGCCTAGCGGTAAATCCTTCTCTGTTATGTTATTGTCAGCTACCAACACTTTGCTACCAGTGTGTAATTTTAAGCTGAAAATCTGTGTGTATCTAGCAAATACAAGCATGAGGATTTTGTTTATTATTTTATTCAAAACATTTAAGTTTGCAGCCCATCGTCATGGGACGCCAATGCTCTGCACATATGCTTGTTGGGCATATAAGCTAGTGTAGAACGGGCTGCAAGCTTAAATGTTTTGATCAAAATAATGACCAAAATCCCCATGCTTTTATTTGCTAAATACACACAGATTTGCAGTATATTATTGTTAGCACTATAGCAAACGTCATAGGGCCAAATGTAATAGGGTGATAGTTTAGAAATTGTGAACGTTAAGCAGTAAACGCTCACACTTTTTAAACTCGGCCAATAGAGTCCGAGAACATGCAGACTCACATGTTTTTAGATTAAAGAACTCTCAGAATTTAAATTCTCATCCCATTTTGAAGATAAAGCTCGACTAATGTGAGAGATTACTGATAAATTCTCACATTTTCTAAACTCTCACCTATTTACATTTGGCGCTTACTGTTTTGTATACAAATATGGCATTAATACTGCCACGCAGATGGTACCATGTACAATATGGGTAAAATCGACCACAAGCATATTTCTTTTCTGTTTCAAAATTTTCTCTAGTGCTATCATGGCTGTTTCCAACAAGGCTATAAAAGGCCTAGTTGAACATAGCTCACAAGCCAGGCCTTGTCTAGATGTTACCATCTGTACCTGAGGGGTAAGTTCATTTAACTACAATTTAATGGGGTGTTGGGTAGATATGTTAGTGTAGGACTAGCTGAGAATTTTGGTCCCTTGACTTTGGTAGATACACACAGATTTGCAGTATGTTATTGTTAGCACTGATAGCAAAAGCCTTTCTGTTTTGTATACATGTGGCATGAATATGGCCACGCAGCTGCTACTATGTACAATATGGAAAATACAGAGCATGGACATATTTATTTCTGATTTGTTATTTTCAGCTACTTGTGTGCAATCACTAGCTCCTGTGACTCTGAAACCTGTGTGCAATTCTACTTTTCCTCTCCAGCCTAATTCCTGTATATCCCAAGTTCACTAAAAATTGCTACATTTTCACAATCTCTGACTAATAACAATTCTTCATACATTCAGATTTTCTAAGTAAATATCTGACAGTTTGATAAAATGGGAAAAAAGGTTATTGCTGATTGGTATCGCTATTACTTATACAGAGGATCATAATGACAGAATTGATTTGATTCACATAGAACAAATATTCGTCGTCTGATACTGCTGTTCTTATTTATTACTCATTTAATTGTCTGAAATGAATAGAAATAGTGTACTGTGCACAAAAAGAAAATGTCAAGATAAAGGTGTATGTTGCAATGGCCAAAAATTGGATGGAATGAGATTAGAGACAAGGGTATTACTTGATAAATATGGGCTGTGTACACTCATGTCTCATACTGCATTCACATTCGATTTGTGTTCCCTTTTAATATGCATGCCACCATTTCAACTGGACCTATGATGGGTGCTATGTAACTGAAAGGTGAATAGAATAACATTAGTTAATCAAACCTAATACTTACATCTGTTCCATTCCAGATCTGTACTAAACTGAGTCCTGAGTTTTTCAGCATGTGTGCAGCACTCAAAGAACAAGTCTGCACAGTCCTTCCCTTGGTGAACATGTTGTTTTCTCTTACTACAGGTCAGCCCCATAGGGCTTTCATGTAATCCAGCCAGGCAGCATGGTCTCAGATGAGCAGGAGACTCATTTGCTGAAAACAAAACAAGAAAACTTAATCAAGCTCACAAGTATTGACTAATAACACAAAATGAAGACCGTGTAAAGTGTCCTAGAGGTTTGGTCCAACCAGGTGACTGGCATGCCATATACTGTAACTACTACATATGCAACAGTATAAAGTACAAACCAATTTTATTATGCTGGATCTGGGCTGTAATTGAATATATAACGCAAACCACATCAGAAAGTAATAAAATAAGTTACACTTATTAGAGTGCCATGACAAAATTGCATATGCTGTTACTTTTACATACTACAGCTGAACATAAAAGTTTGCACTGAATTTTTAATTGAAGTAAAAAGAAGTTAACATAACTACTGCATGGTTATTAAAACTTAAACATGAAGTTACTCCACACTTTAATGCACAAATACTATTTATTTGCTGCATTTAACAGATAATATATAAAGCAGGGATTGGTATACAGTATGTTCATAATATCATCGAAATTCAGAATTTTCGTACACCAGATTATCGACATTGACACAACGTTAACATTGTCACAATGTCGATAATTTTAAAGTTAGGTTTAGGGTTAAGGTTAGGCTGTGATTAGGGTTAAGGATACTCACCTCACCAATACAAATCTGCATAGTTGACATGTTAACTGTCGACATTCACTGCACTGCAGAATGCAGCATGGCATCGTTAGTGACATCCCCTGTCGGCCCTGCAGTAGGGCCGACGAGCTATGTCACTAGCAACCCGCGGGAGAGCGCATATCATGAGTACACTCTAGACTACGTACCCAATATGTTGCTCTTATCTGCGGGTACGGATGACATATCGTCTATTGTGCACCCAGCTTAACCCTCCTCGTGGTTCCTAACCCTAAGTGTCTGCATCCACAACATGTCACATGGCAACAGTTCCGCTGTCGACATTGTGAACATGCGCACATTCTGAGGATGTCAACATGTTGCATGTTGCCAGTTTGAACCATGCAAACATTCTAATGTCAACATTGTGGTGCCGACATTATAAATGTCAACAGGGTTACTGTCTATCTTTTGACATATAGCAGATATTCCACCTCTTCCATAAGGATTGAATGGGCATTCTATTTCATCAGGAACAAGACTGGGCCATTATTAAAGTAAGTACAACTACAGTACATTGGTATTCTCTCTAGAACTACACAAACTCAGCTCAACAATTCTCTGAAGTAAACCTCATGGTATGAACTTAGTTTACAAGGTAACCTACTAATTACTATATAGTAGGGGTGAGCGGGTTCGGATTTCTGAAATCCGAACCCCCCCGAGCCCCCCCGATCCGAGTCCGATCCGAGTCAGGCTCGACTTTTCCCGCCTGACCCGGATCTGAAATCGAGGCAAAACGTCATCATCCCGCCTTCCGAGTCTCGCGGGTTTTGGATCCTATATAAGGTACCCGCGTCGGCGCCATTTTCTCACTCGGCTGTGGACAGTGAAGAGGGAGGGTGGGAGTTAGGGCTGTGTAGTGTAGTGTAGTGTAGTGTAGTGTAGTGTAGTGCTGCTGTTGTCCACTACTTCAAAGTCCATAGGGGCTGGCTGTGTTGTGCTGTGCTGCTGTTGTTAATAGGGGCTGTGTCCACTACTTCAAAGTCCATAGGGGCTGGCTGGACTGTGTTGTGCAGTCAGTTCTCCATAGGGGCTGTGTCCACTCCAAAGTCCTGTGCAGTGTCCCAGTCCTAAAGGAGTGCTATAGTGTTGTCCAGGGGGTGCTCTGTCCATCAGGGGTGCTCCCCCCAAGTGCTAAAAAAATAATATATTTTCTGTGTTTGTGAATTGTGTGCGCAGTAGCCGCACGTGCATCAACAAAGTAGTGCCAAGCGTGCGCCTGTGTCATAAGTAAAGGGCCGGCTGGCTTGACCGTTAAGGGTGCTGTAACCCCCGAAAGTACACTCCAGTCCAAACCAAAAAAAAAATTATTTTCTGTGTTTGTGAATTGTGTGCGCAGTAGCCGCACGTGCATCAACAAAGTAGTGCCAAGCGTGCGCCTGTGTCATAAGTAAAGGGCCGGCTGGCTTGACCGTTAAGGGTGCTGTAACCCCCGAAAGTACACTCCAGTCCAAACCAAAAAAAAAAATATTTTCTGTGTTTGTGAATTGTGTGCGCAGTAGCCGCACGTGCATCAACAAAGTAGTGCCAAGCGTGCGCCTGTGTCATAAGTAAAGGGCCGGCTGGCTTGACCGTTAAAGGGTGCTGTAACCCCCAAAGTACACTCCAGTCCAAACCAAAAAAAAAATTATTTTCTGTGTTTGTGAATTGTGTGCGCAGTAGCCGCACGTGCATCAACAAAGTAGTGCCAAGCGTGCGCCTGTGTCATAAGTAAAGGGCCGGCTGGCTTGACCGTTAAGGGTGCTGTAACCCCCGAAAGTACACTCCAGTCCAAACCAAAAAAAAAATTATTTTCTGTGTTTGTGAATTGTGTGCGCAGTAGCCGCACGTGCATCAACAAAGTAGTGCCAAGCGTGCGCCTGTGTCATAAGTAAAGGGCCGGCTGGCTTGACCGTTAAAGGGTGCTGTAACCCCCGAAAGTACACTCCAGTCCAAACCAAAAAAAAATTATTTTCTGTGTTTGTGAATTGTGTGCGCAGTAGCCGCACGTGCATCAACAAAGTAGTGCCAAGCGTGCGCCTGTGTCATAAGTAAAGGGCCGGCTGGCTTGACCGTTAAGGGTGCTGTAACCCCCGAAAGTACACTCCAGTCCAAACCAAAAAAAAAATTATTTTCTGTGTTTGTGAATTGTGTGCGCAGTAGCCGCACGTGCATCAACAAAGTAGTGCCAAGCGTGCGCCTGTGTCATAAGTAAAGGGCCGGCTGGCTTGACCGTTAAAGGGTGCTGTAACCCCCAAAGTACACTCCAGTCCAAACCAAAAAAAAAATTATTTTCTGTGTTTGTGAATTGTGTGCGCAGTAGCCGCACGTGCATCAACAAAGTAGTGCCAAGCGTGCGCCTGTGTCATAAGTAAAGGGCCGGCTGGCTTGACCGTTAAAGGGTGCTGTAACCCCCGAAAGTACACTCCAGTCCAAACCAAAAAAAAATTATTTTCTGTGTTTGTGAATTGTGTGCGCAGTAGCCGCACGTGCATCAACAAAGTAGTGCCAAGCGTGCGCCTGTGTCATAAGTAAAGGGCCGGCTGGCTTGACCGTTAAGGGTGCTGTAACCCCCGAAAGTACACTCCAGTCCAAACCAAAAAAAAAATTATTTTCTGTGTTTGTGAATTGTGTGCGCAGTAGCCGCACGTGCATCAACAAAGTAGTGCCAAGCGTGCGCCTGTGTCATAAGTAAAGGGCCGGCTGGCTTGACCGTTAAAGGGTGCTGTAACCCCCGAAAGTACACTCCAGTCCAAACCAAAAAAAAATTATTTTCTGTGTTTGTGAATTGTGTGCGCAGTAGCCGCACGTGCATCAACAAAGTAGTGCCAAGCGTGCGCCTGTGTCATAAGTAAAGGGCCGGCTGGCTTGACCGTTAAAGGGTGCTGTAACCCCCGAAAGTACACTCCAGTCCAAACCAAAAAAAAATTATTTTCTGTGTTTGTGAATTGTGTGCGCAGTAGCCGCACGTGCATCAACAAAGTAGTGTCAAGCGTGCGCCTGTGTCATAAGTAAAGGGCCGGCTGGCTTGACCGTTAAAGGGTGCTGTAACCCCCGAAAGTACACTCCAGTCCAAACCAAAAAAAAAATATTTTCTGTGTTTGTGAATTGTGTGCGCAGTAGCCGCACGTCCATCAACAAAGTAGTGCCAAGCGTGCGCCTGTGTCATAAGTAAAGGGCCGGCTGGCTTGACCGTTAAGGGTGCTGTAACCCCCGAAAGTACACTCCAGTCCAAACCAAAAAAAAAATTATTTTCTGTGTTTGTGAATTGTGTGCGCAGTAGCCGCACGTGCATCAACAAAGTAGTGCCAAGCGTGCGCCTGTGTCATAAGTAAAGGGCCGGCTGGCTTGACCGTTAAAGGGTGCTGTAACCCCCGAAAGTACACTCCAGTCCAAACCAAAAAAAAATTATTTTCTGTGTTTGTGAATTGTGTGCGCAGTAGCCGCACGTGCATCAACAAAGTAGTGCCAAGCGTGCGCCTGTGTCATAAGTAAAGGGCCGGCTGGCTTGACCGTTAAGGGTGCTGTAACCCCCGAAAGTACACTCCAGTCCAAACCAAAAAAAAAATTATTTTCTGTGTTTGTGAATTGTGTGCGCAGTAGCCGCACGTGCATCAACAAAGTAGTGCCAAGCGTGCGCCTGTGTCATAAGTAAAGGGCCGGCTGGCTTGACCGTTAAAGGGTGCTGTAACCCCCGAAAGTACACTCCAGTCCAAACCAAAAAAAAATTATTTTCTGTGTTTGTGAATTGTGTGCGCAGTAGCCGCACGTGCATCAACAAAGTAGTGCCAAGCGTGCGCCTGTGTCATAAGTAAAGGGCCGGCTGGCTTGACCGTTAAAGGGTGCTGTAACCCACAAAGTACACTCCAGTCCAAACCCCAAAAAAAATTATTTTCTGTGTTTAGCCGCACGTATATATCAAATCGATATAACATAAATGGAGGACCAAACTTTCTCCGATAAAAATAAAATAGAGAAAGATCAAGAACCACTTCCTCCTAGTGCTGAAGCTGCTGCCACTAGTCATGACATAGACGATAACATGCCATCAACGTCGTCTGCCAAGGCCGATGCCCAATGTCATAGTAGAGGGCACATACAATCCCAAATGGCAAAGTTCAGGAAAATGACCTTGAAAAAGACATTTAAATCAGCTGAAGAGAAACGTAAACTTGCCAATATGCCATTTACGACACGGAGTGGCAAGGAACGGCTAAGGTCGATCCCTAGTATGTTCATGACTAGTGGTTCAGCTTCACATGACGATGGAAGCCCTCCTCCCACTAAAAAAATCAAAAGAGTTAAGCTGGCAAAAGCACAGCGAAGAACTGTGCTTTCTAAGAAGATATCACAAATCCCCAAGGAGAGTCCAAGTGTGGTGGTGGTTGCGATGCCTGACCTTCCCAGCACTGGACGGGAAGAGGTGGCTCTTTCCATCATTTGCACGCCCCCTGCAAGTGCTGAAAGGAGCACCCACAGTCCACTTGCTGATATGCAAATTGAAGATGTCACTGTTGAAGTACAACAGGATGAGGATACTGGTGTAGCTGGCGCTGAGGAGGAAGTTGGCGAGGAGGATTCTGATGGTGATGTGGTTTGTTTAAATCAGGCTCCGGGGGAGACAGTTGTTGTCCGTGGGATGAAAAAGCCCATCACGGTCATACCTGGGCAGAAGACCAAACATTCCACCTCTTTGGTCTGGCAATATTTCTATCCAAATCCGGACAACAACTGTCTTGCCATATGTACCATATGTAAAGGTGAAATAAGTAGGTGTAGGGACGTCAACCACCTAGGAACATCCTCCCTTATACGGCACCTGCAGCGCGTTCATAAAAAGTTACTGTCAAGTTCAGAAACTTTGGCTAAGACCGTAAGCAGTCCAGGGACACCTAAATCCCGTTGTCCTGTTGTATCCAAGCGCCTGCAAACCACACCGTCAACTCCCTCCTCATCAATTTCCTCCTTAGTTAGGATCGGAAGTAGTCCTGCAGGCCATGTCACTGGCATGACTGACTCTCCTATCCGGGATTCCTCCGGAGGATCCTGCATTGCTACGCCTACTGCTGCCGCTGCTGCTGTTGCTGCTGCTGGGAGTCGTTCATCATCCCAGAGAGGAAGTAGGAACACCACTACTTTTACTAAACAATTGACCCTCCAACAGTCCTTAGCGAGGAGGATGAAGTACGACAGCAGTCATCCTGAAGCAAAACGTATAACTGAGGCCTTGACTGCTATGTTGGTGTTAGACATGCGTCCGGTATCCGCCATTAGTGCAGTGGGATTTAGACAATTGATGGAGGTAGTGTGTCCCCGGTTCCAAATCCCGTCTAGATTCCACTTCACTAGGCAGGCGATACCGAGACTGTACAGAAACGTCAGAAAAAGTGTCCTCAGTGTCCTGAAAAATGCCGTTGTACACAATGTCCACTTAACCACGGACATGTGGACAAGTGGAACAGGGCAGACTAAGGACTATATGACTGTGACAGCCCACTGGGTAGATGTATCACCTTACGCAGCAACAGCAGCAGCGTCACCAGTAGCAGCATCTCAGAAATGCCAGCTCGTTACAAGGCAGGCTACGCTGTGTATCACCGGTTTCAGTAAGAGGCACACCGCCGACAACCTCTTAGAGAAACTGAGGGAAATCATCGCCCAGTGGCTTACCCCACTTAGACTCTCCTGGGGATTTGTGATATCTGACAACGCCACCAATATTGTGCGGGCATTACATCTGGGCAAATTCCAGCACGTCCCATGTTTTGCTCACACAATAAACTTGGTGGTGCAGAATTTTCTGAAAAGCGACAGGGGCGTGCAGGAGACGCTTTGGGTGGCCCGAAAAATTTCTGGCCACTTTCGCCATTCAGCGACTGCGTGCCGAAGACTGGAGCGCCAGCAAACACTCTTGAACCTGCCCCGCCATCACCTGAAGCAAGAGGTTGTGACGCGGTGGAACTCAACCCTCTATATGCTTCAGAGGATGGAGGAGCAGCAAAAGGCCATACAAGCCTATACATCCACCTATGACATAGGCAAAGGAGGGGGTATGCACCTGACTCAAGCGCAGTGGAGAATGATTTCCGTGTTGTGCAAGGTTCTCCAGCCCTTCGAACTTGCCACACGTGAAGTCAGTTCAGACACTGCCAGCTTGAGTCAGGTCATTCCCCTCATCAGGCTTTTGCAGAAGCAGCTGGAGAAAGTGAAGGAGGAGCTAAGACGGAGCGATTCCGCTCGGCATGTGGGACTTGTGGATGAAGCCCTTCATTCGCTTTGCCAGGATTCCAGGGTGGTCAATCTGTTGAAATCAGACCACTACATTTTGGCCACCGTGCTCGATCCTAGGTTTAAAGCCTATGTGGTGTCTCTCTTTCCGGCCGACACAAGCCTGCAGAGGTGCAAAGACCTGCTGGTGAACACACTGTCAGCTGAAGCGGAACGTGACACGTCAACGGCTCCTTCTTCATTTTCTCCTGCAACTGGGGCTGCCAGGAAAAAACTTAGGTATCCTAAGCAACCCGCTGGCGGTGATGCAGGGCAGGCAGGACCAAGTTTGGACATCTGGTCCGGACTGAAGGACCTGGCAACAATTTCTGACATGTCTACTGTCACTGCATATGATACTGTCACCATTGACAGAATGGTGGAGGATTACATCGGTGACAGCATCCAAGTAGGCATGGCAGACAGTCCATACCTGTACTGGCAGGAAAAAGAGGCAATTTGGAGGCCCCTGTACAAACTGGCTCTATTTTACCTGAGTTGCCCCCCCTCCAGTGTGTACTCCGAAAGAGTGTTTAGTGCAGCCGGGAACCTTGTCAGCGAAAGGCGTAGGAGGTTGCTTCCACAGAATGTGGAGAAGATGATGTTCATCAAAATGAATTATCAGCTCTTCCAGGGAGACCAGCCTCCAGAAGGTACAGAGGGACCTGTGGTGGTGGATTCAAGTGGGGACGAGTTAATACTTTGTGAGGATGAGGATGTACACACTGAAGAGGGTGAGGAATCGGTGGATGAGGAGGATGAGGATGACATCTTGCCTCCATAGAGCCAGTTTGTGCAGGGACACATTAATTGCCAGCTTGTTTTGTGGGGGCCCAAACGAACCAATCATTTCAGCCACAGTTGTGTGGCAGACCCTGGCGCTGAAATGATTGGTTTGTTAAAGTGTGCATGTCCTGTTTATACAACATAAGGGTGGGTGGGAGGGCCCAAGGACAATTCCATCTTGCACCTCTTTTTTTTCTTTGCATTATGTACAGTTTGGGGCCTAGTTTTTCAAACTGCCATCCTGTCTGCCACTGCAGTTTCACGCCTAGATGGGTCACGTGTTTGTGCCGCCCACTCGTGTCGCTTAGCATAGTCATCCAGCTACCTCGGTGCAACGTTTTGGACATAAAAACACTATTGTGAGGTGTGAGGTGTTCAGAATAGACTGGAAATGAGTGGAAATTAAGGTTATTGAGGTTAATAATAGCATAGGAGCAGAAAAACCTACAAATTCTGTGATTTTAGCTGTTTTTATGCTTTTTTAAAAAAAAATACAGATCCAAAACACAAAACCCAGAACCCAAAACACGGAAGGGTGGTTTTGGCAAAACCAATCCAGATCCAAAACACGAAGAAAGATCCAGATCCAAAACCAAAACACAAAACACGAAAAGTGGCCGGTGCACACCCCTACTATATAGACACATTCAAGACAGTGATTCCCTGTGGTCTTCTGGACATTTGTCTATTTTACTGTATTCAATATTTTAGCAGTGTAAAAACATTCATGGTTCCACCCTAGAGTAAGTGGCCTGGTTGTGAGTGGCCTGGCTGTCAATCAACAAAATTATTATTAAATATTAAAATTAAGCTGTATATCTTAGGCATTTGAATCTACTACCTTTTCTTTGTTTTGCTTCTAATATTTTTATTGACCGACGACTGCGTCCATGTTGTTCTGAAGAGCATTTAGGATCTAAAAAAAATATGAAAACAATATAAGAATGGCTGGTGGGGCATGCAGGACTAGTAATCCTGGAAAAGCATACTGTAGTTCATATATTTACACATGTTTACCATAAATATAAACTTTGTCATTACATTAAAATAGTAATTATACATAGACAATTAGGGTTGATGCAGAGTTACATGCAAGTCATCCACAATTGCACGGACCACAGTTAAGTGATTATCAGTGGACTGGGCATGTGTCTGATTCGCATAGCGCATGTGTCAATTTCCATTACCATCATTATTATTCGCAAAGTGATTGACAGGAAGGGATCAGTGGGTGGCAACGGGGCGCGGCGACTCAAATGCAGGCATGTTTCGACCATTTTCAGGGCATGTCTCAAATGGCATAGGCGAATCCATATGCAGTAAATATGGTTCAAGCATTTCAGTCGCTCCACCAATTCAGGGCGACCATAGGGTTACTCAGCGGTCCGATAATTGACTGATCTGCGACCAAGCTGCATCTACGTACAGTATGCAGTCACTTGGATTTGTGAGCCGCTGGTGGGCATCTGAATACAATTCCTGTGGCTGCGACATTTTCATATTTTCACACAGCCGCTGTGTACAAATTTACAGCTGTGGTAACATTAGTTTACATCTCTGAATTAGGCTCTAAATGCAGATATTGGCACGTATGCCGCGTCGCACGCATCTATTACCCCTTTTCCACCAAAATACCGTGTCTGACCAGGATTTTCGAACACGGTTCCAACCTGTGTTATAGCCAGATCAGACCCCTTTTACACTGCACCTTGGACCTGGGTTATTCCTGGGTTGGCCCCGTTCACACTGAACCTGGGTTTGCCCTGCAAAACTTGTGTATGTCATTAGAAATGGCCTTTTTTCAGGCTCACAAAGATGAGATCATAAAAAGTGAGTGGTAACTGCTCACTTAAGCTCCAATCAGAGGATTTTTTGCGTGACCCGGGTAGGATAACCCTGGTCATACTGTTTACACTGCACCATTAACTAGGTCCTTCCCGGGTTCGACACTGGTAGCTACTAGGGTCCGATTCCCAGGTAACTCGACCCGGGTTATTTTTCTTAAACCCTTTTAACAAAATGTCAACTTGGCCCGAGTTACCCCGGCAATAACCAGGGTTATTTGTTTGGTGGAAAAGGAGTATTGGTGAACAGACCACCACAATACAAACATTTGTGGAAATAGCCATTATCATTATCAGAGTACGCTTGTACCAGCCCTATACCTGGTGAGATCTTTGTGTATGCTCAGTTCAGCATAGCCTGCAAGTCCACCTGACTCACTCAACTTAGTCCATTTGTCTGAATGCCCCGTTGCCACCCAGTTACGCCTGTTAAGCGACAAGTGTAGATCTGAGTAATTTGGAAATTACCCTGAATCACATGTAGTTGCTCCTAGTTGTGTGCAACTCTGCATCAGACCATTAATGTATATCTGTAATGGTGTAGCAAACAGATTTGTGCTAGTTTAAATGTTATTGGCTTATCAATTTACCTTTTCTAGCTGGAGTTTTTATTCCCAAACTGGTTGCAAACTCCAGTCCAGCATCTTGAAACACACGAAAAGGGTCAGCTCCACTGCCAGCTGAGCATCCAATATCATTTTCTTGTACTGCCTCCCATATCTGGGTTTAACAGAAACAAATGATGCATCAAAAATAAATTCTATTATCCCTAAAATAGAATACATTTATAAATTGTCACCAGTCTTGCTTTCCAATTTTTGTAAATATAATCAAGTTGAAGACTAGAGGCTAAGGGGAATAACGGCTAGTGGATAGGGAAAAGAACATATGGAAACAATCCTAACAAAACAACATCTAAAGTATGTATAAAATAAATATGGAACTTAGTCACCTTTTCCTATATTGGAAAAATCTTATAAACTTAACACAATTTGCATACCCAGATTTCTTCCATTGCATGTCAACCAGAGAGTCTAGCTAAAAGCATGCCCAAGAACATCAAATGTGTATATATACTGTATACAGTAAAACAATATACTGTAAACAAAAATCACTGCCAAGTGCTATTCATCTGTTTAGAATCCACTGTGATGAGCAACAATATATTATATGGCTCTCTTTAGTCACTACAGATTTAATAGGTCCAATGTTGCTGTTTGAGTTAAAAAAAAATTAGAGAAACAGAGTACATTGAGGTTTGCTATTTTCCTACTGTATATCACATCTTTGATTCAACCATGGATTAAAATTACAGCAGCATAGATGGCAAAAAACTTCTACATTGAGGTTAGAATCAAATAATTTTGAAAGAAATGGACAATATTTGAAAAGCAGTCTTATGGAATTGTCAGCTCACTGAGCCTTCCACAGGTGTAATTGAGTCCCTCCAGTGTCTACAGATCTAGTTGCCGTATTGAAAGCAACATTCCACAATTAGGCACCTATTTATTAAAGTATATTTGCATTATATACCCTGAAAACACCTGTTTTTGAGGAATACCTGCAAATATGAAGTATCCATAAAGATGTAACAAGGGGAGAATGCATCAGATAACAGTGGCAGGGGCGTAGCCAGATCTTTGTGGGCCCCATAGCAGCATTTTGGAAGGGCCCCTCCTCAATGCTTCTAAAGAGACGCCTCTGTCCATAGTGGTTGTTCATTTTATGTCCCATAATTTTGCACTAGTTAATTTTATGCACCATACAGTCATAGTGCCCTAGTTCATTTCATGCCCTATAGTAGTGCTCTAGTTAATTGTACGCCCCATAGAAGTGCCCTAGTTTACATTAAACAACACAGTGCCACCAGCACATATTATGCCACATTGTATTCCCCACAAATTACCACAGTATAGTGCTGCCAGTACACATTATGCCACACAGTGCCTCCAGTTCACATTATGCCACACAGTGGGCATAGACCAATTGGCTCCTACCTGAGGGGATACTTCCTAATGCAGGAAATTTCACTTTGAGCAGAGATCTTCTTTATTTAGGCATACTGGCCCTCATTCAGAGGTGTTCGCAAGAAGCAATCGCTCTCTCTGAATAAGGGTGAGCGCTTTTTTTTTTAGTGCGGCCTCCTGGTCGCTAGCTAAGCTGTGGGTTACCACCCACAGCTTAGCGACCGACCAGGGTGATGGTCACGATGGTCAAGACCACCGCGACCATCGGGGCTTGAGACGAGACTCTAAGGTTGGGTCTCGGCAACCGCAAGCACCAGAACTCGTAGTGCTACCTGGGTGCTGGACATTGATTCAGTTTGCTCAATCATTGGCTGATGGAATTCTTATTCACTGCCAGATTCATTTACGTGATTAAAGAAGTCATTCCACTGCTGAAATTTGCTGTGTCTGGGGTTCTAAAAGCCACTGTTATTGGGCCTGAACCACTTGACTGATTACCTGTTTTACTCATTATCCTCCTGCTGACACCAAGGGGTCAATTCAATTAGCCATGAGGAGGGCAAGTTGCCCATGTAATGGCATGAAAATGGCACCAAAAGCACCACAACACACCTCTCTCATACCTCCAATATAGTCCTATAGGGCTGAAAAAATAATTGTGAGTCTGGATGTAACATAAGTGCATCATATAGGGGACTCGTCAGTAATTGAATTGACGCAAAAGCAGAATCAGGTGGGCATTGCAGATCATGCTTTTATCAACCCTCTTTTGCGTGCAGCAGTTTGCAGCATAACATCATATAGAAGAGAGCTCAGGTACCAGTAAACTTTCACTGACCACAATAAAACAAGAGTAGCATCTAATTTGGTTGCCAGTTAGTTCCTTACTCAAAACAAACCAAAATATTAGTTATTATCATAACATTTATGTGTAAATGCAACAAAACACTGAAGAGGAAGCAGTATTGGGCAGGGGTAGGAAAGGCTACAGTACAGGTTTTGAGAGAGTGTTTGAAAGATTGAAGATTGGGAGGCATAAGAAGTTCTATAAGTGTGGAGCAACACAAGAGAAATCTTAATGGCAGGAGTGGGAGGTCGTTAACAGAGAGGAATAGAGGTGTAGGTCATAGGCAGATTGAAGTGAGCAAGTGGGAGGGTATTTCATGATGAGATCAGAAATTTATGGTGGGTGAAAGAAAAGTAAGATAGGGGGGTGGTTATAGTAGGCAAGGCAGGTGATAATGAGATAATGGAGAAGCGTATTGATAACATCCTGAGTGCTAATAGGGCATCTTTCATCAAAGTTTCAAAAGAGGAGATGACAAGAGAGCAACTGGGTCTGGATGTGTGGTGTGTAGCTGATGGTGGAGGTGAAAGGCATCAGGCTTAAAGGAACAGGGGCAATTGCAATGTTCTCAACTCTGAGGGAAATTGGAGGAGATATGGTGACACTAGGAGGAGTAAAGATTATGAATTTCAATTTGGACATGTTGATGTAGGTAGTGTTATGATATCCAGATGCAGATACGAGAGAGACAGTTGGACACACAGGATAAATGAGAATGACAGTGGTCCAGTAGGAAAGTTGAATTTGGTTGTTATCTGCATATAGCTGGTACTGAAGGCCAAATAATTGTAGTACTTTACAGATAGAAGATGTATAAAAAAAGAAAAGCAGAGGACCAAGAGCAGAGCCTTGAGGGACTCTAACAGATAGAACAAGAGTGAGCATGTACGGTATATGAAAGAACAGTGCTGCAAAGGAATTGAATGTGTCAAGGAGAAGGTGGTGATCAACTGTATCAAAGGTAGAAGAGAGATCAATGAGTATGGACAATTCACACTTTGCCTTAATCAACCTTGATGGAGGGCAGAGAGTAAAGTCATTGAAAACAAAGTTGGTCAGTTAGTTAAAGTCAAGCCAGTCAAGTAGTTTGGAAGCAAAGGAGAAGAATGGGGTGCTAGCTGGAGAGAGAGGTAGGGTTGAAAGGTGGTTTCTTGAGGATAGTAGAGATGAGTGCATGTTTGAAGACAGAATGGAAAGTGCCATTCTAATGACGGCAAGGTCTTACAAACGAATGCTAAATCAGAAATATGCCCCTACTTATTATATACACATAAAAAATATTAAATGCCTTCGAATTAATTATCGTTAGTATGTCTTTTACAAAAAATATTTATGCAAGCTAACAGCATCTCTCTAGTCCTATTAGATTAATTCCTGATATATTTAATAAGCATTTTTATAAAGTATTTTATCATACTGTGTCTTAATAGACAGAATTTTAATGCTGTGTAATGTAGCGACTCTAGATAATATTATAATATAGTGTGTTCTACAAGAATAAGATAACCTTGAGAAATAAAGAAATTCTTTTTTGTCTGTTTAAACAGACAACAGAAACGAGATTGCTCTGGAGACAGAATGAAGAAAATTATAAGGAAATGACTTTCACTTTTAAAGAAGAAATATAAAACTTGCTTTGATTACTTTGATAAATCTTTGTCATTATACATATCTTTAGATACATACAGTATATCTGTACCAATAAAGATAATAAGTGATGGTTATAGCTAAAAAGACATACTTTACTAAGATATACTGTATTAACTACATGTGAATATTAAAGTAGTTATGTTTCAATAAAATAATAGATATTAAAGAATGGGAAAATACAGAAAATCGTTAACGAAAATCGTTGGTTACTAACATGCACACACGTAACGATGTTAGTAACCAACGATTTTCGTTAAAGATTTTCCATTGAAAAAGTGAACGAAAATCGTTTACAAAAATTGTTGGTTACTAAATTAATGAACAATTTTGTGAACGATTTTCATGAACGATGAACGATTTTTTAATCAAGCATACAGTGAATGGACATCGTTCATTCTGTACAACATGAACGATTTCTTAACGAAAATCGTTATGTTGGACAGTCAGAATGGATGATGAACTACAAACCACAAATGGGAGCGCGCTTGGACGATTATCGTTCATCAAAAAAAGTGATGTAAGGATGTCGTTATAGTTAAATCGTTCCAAAAATCGTTACGTGTGTACGCACCTTTAGGCAGCAGTGAGTACAACATGTGTGATAGAATAAGATGGCTGACAGGTTGTACCAAAGGGAAGGTTTAATATAAATGTTTTAATTTTGGCAAAGAAGGGACCTAATAACAGCCAACAGACGGTATGAGGGAAACTATATTTTTTAAGTGTTAAATCCATTACTACCCAGCTATTAGTGTGTGCTCGCAAGACAGCAGCAAGTATAAATTTAATTTTCTGTATATTATCATATTTAAGTTCCACACCTTATATAATCCTGATGATGAATTTAACTGGCCTTTGTGGAAAAATGCTACTTGTGCCCCCTTCTTTCTACCTCATATATGCAAAAGTCTAATGTATGCCACTAAATATTTAATACATCTATAGAACTAAAAGTCTGGTTTTTAACTGTAGCAGCCCCTAGTTCCCATGGAGCTTTATATGTTCACCTGTACGCCTTTGCACCCAGGTTATGTGAAATAGTATACGCTTATATTACTAAGCTGGTGCAACAAAGGATATTCCGAAGACTTGTACCCTGAAACACACAGAGTGATGCAATAGTATAGGTTTATATTACTAAGCTGGTGCCACAAATGATATAGACTACTAGTACTCTAAAACACACATATGGATACCAGATGACAAATGTAAAGGGAACATAAAACGCAGAAAATGTAGGTGTAAACCAAAATTGGTGCATGCGGAAAACAGAACACTGATAACACTAGTGGCAGTGCGTAATAGTAGTTCAAAAACTGGGCAGAGCAGATGGCAGACAAGAGTTACTGATCCCTGTTAAGAGCCAGTAGGAAACCCTTGATCCAGTCAGACCTGTGTCTTCTTTTCTCTATGCCAGCTCAACTGCAGATGGAAGGTGGACCCATGTGTCAAAGTGCCGATGTGCATCAACCTTTGCTAACGTCCTGTCTACTTGTTACTGTGTACTTGTTACATATATGGCACACGAGAAGCTATACTTCTCCCATGAATTCTCTTGGACTTCCACAAGCACTGGTGACATTTGTGTATGACACCCAATTATAGCCGCAGTGACTGGTATATACCTCTCAGTGATCTCAGCAGTAGGGGCAAATGTTTTAGTTTTCTGGATGGAGTTTCCAAGAAATTGAACTAAGCCACCTAAATGTTACAAGTCACCAGCGCACCTTGTTACTTACTCATGCTCCGGATGTTTCTCCTCCAGGTCACCATTCACACTCCCAGAATCCTGCTCCTGGACAACCTTATACACCGTACTGGGATGGCATCTCCAGTTGCTAGGAGATTGGAACGCTGGTCTACGGCACGTGAGACTGGATTATGTTTCTTCCTTACTAATAGATTCCATTAACCACCTGCCTCTAATCCATTGGTTCAGCACCTCTCTTAATCCTGTTGGTTCATTCCCAGCTTGTCAGCTATAGCGTGTTTGTATGTGTCCTTCCAATTCCTACTAGTCATGGTCCTGCTCATCTGTGCCTGTTCTGCTAAATTCTAGAACCCTAATCCCACATTCTCACTCAGTCATCTAGAGTGTTCATTTTTATGTTGCTTGCGGTGCTCCTGGTTGTGCTGTGCCTGCGGCCTCACCGCTCATTGTTGTCAGCTATACCATATCAGCCTGTTACCATCTCGGCTCTCAAAGCTGCATCTCGACTGTCTAGCTGCACCTCGGCTCACTAGGTCACACCTCAGCCTGTTACCATCTCGGCTCTCAAAGCCACATCCCGGCTGTCCAGCAGCCACCTTGGCTCTCAAAGCCAAATCTCCATCAGTTGCATAACTGATGGCTTGCAACAGTGCAAGCCTCTACTATCTCGAGTTAAGTCCAGACGGCCACCTAAGTACCGGTGAACATGTCCAGTTTTATGGGAACAGCGAGTGGCTGTTATTGGTGACCTAAGACCTCACCTGAGTGATTCTAGAGGTCTTGCACTGTGAATCCTAGGTGACCGTAACATTATAGCTGGCCAATACAGTGCGATTGACATGGATCCAAGTCTCAATCCTGCTCAAGTTCTTGCTACACAGATTCAAGCTCTTACCCATAAAGTATAAGAATTGTCTTTGCGAGAGGAGTTTGTTTGCTGATCATCTGCACAAGCTGCTGCTAACGAACCTAAAGTCAATCTTCCAAATTGGTACTCAGGGAATCGTAAATATTCCTTAATTTCAGGGAAGGTTGGAAATGGTACTTTAAACTATGGTCTATCTCATTGGGTATTGAAACTCAGTGTGTATGTGTAGTCATCTCTCTGCTTTAAGGTCAAACTTGGACCTATGGTCAGCCTTCAACCCATTCAGCCCTGCAATCAGTAGATGCCTTCTTTAACGCTTTAGGGCTCCTTTATGACAACCCTGATAAAGTAGCTTCTGCTGAGGCTAATTTACGGCCCCTTAAATAGGGGTGGAAAGCAGCTGAGGACTTTTGCACTGAATTACGGAAAATGGGCTGTTGATAGCGGATGGAACTAACAAACTTTTCACAATCAATTTTGCCTCAGTCTTTCTGATCAGATTAAAAATATATTGGTCCAACATCCAACGCCTGAGACCTTATACGATCTGATGCATCTCGCTATCCGCATTGACTGTCACATAAGAAAATGCAGACTGAAAAAAGATTTTCCGTCTTTGCCCCCTCAGTCGACAGAGTTGGATCTCTCAACAGAACAAGCTGAACCTATGCAGGTTGGGGATTTTCGCTTATACACAAAAGAGAAGTTCAGAAGATGGACCCAAGGTCTCTGTCTTTATTGTGGAGGAAAAGGACACACTGCCTATTCCTGTCCACCTAAGTCAGGAAAAGGCAAGATCTCGATATTCTGGGAGAACTACATCTAGGCCTTGCATCTATTTCTTCCAAAACTCTTTTTTGATACCTACAACTATTCAGGTATCTGAAAGAGAAATAACTACTTCAGTCTTTATGGATAGTGGAGCAGCTGGACAATTTATGGACTGTTCCTTCTTTGAGGTCTTAGGTATTCCATCTTAAACCTTGTTGCAACCAATCTCTATCTGTGGACCGGATGGAAGCCTGCTGTCTAATGGTGTAGTCAGGCTCCAAACACCATCTATCCATCTATACGTGGGAGTCCTGCATTCAGAGTTGCTCATCTTTTATCTGCTGCATTGTCCCTTTGCCCCAATTGTTCTTGGTCTGCCACAATCTAGTTCTAAATTGGAAATCGGGTGAGATCCGCCAATGGTGTTCGGATTGTAGATCAAGTTGCCTTTCCCTTCCAGTACGGGCTGTCCAACTTCCTCCACCAATGGCCCCTCCAGAATTGCCTGTTCCTTATCATGAATTCCTCAATGTCTTTTCCAAAAAGAAAGCCAACACACTTCGTCTGCACAGGCCCTATGACTGCGCTATTGAGTTAGTCTTGGATGCCAAGCCACCTAAAGGTATGCCTTCTCAGTTCCAGAGAGTAAGGCCATGGACGATTACATCCAGAAAGTGTTGGCCAAAAGTTTCATTTGCCCCTCTAAGTCACCAGTTGGCGCAGGGTTCTCTTTTGTTAAGAAGAAAGATGGGTCATAGTGACCTAGTATTGATTTCCAGGGACACAATCAAATCACCATCAAAAATTCCTATCCATTTCTATTAATATCTGTTCTTTTTGATCAGTTAAGGGAAGCAACCATTTTTTCCAAAATAGACCTCCAAGGGGCTTACAACTTAATCCATATTAGAAAAGGTGATTAGTGAAAGATGGCATTCAATACCCACTCTGGGCATTTTGAGAATTTGGTAATGCCATTTGGACTTGTCAATTTCCCGACAGTCTTTCAAGACTTCATAAATTATGTCCTCCATGAGTTTTTGGGCTAGTTTGCTGTAGTCTACCTTAATGATATATTGATCTACTCCCAGTCACTGGATCAACATAGTCATCACAAAAAGATGGTACTGCAAAAACTACGTGAGAACCATCTATACACAAAACTCAAGAAATGTGAATTTGAGGTTGGAAAAATCTCCTTTCTGGGATATATTATCACCTCCAGTGTTTTTTCCATGGATCCTAACAAAATGAAGGCAGTTTTGCATTGGGTTTGTCCAACCACACTTAAGGTGATCCAAATATTCCTCGGATTTGCAAATTATTATCGGAGGTTCATAAAGTCTTTCTCCACTATCGTGTCACCAATAGTGGAGTTAACCGAGAAAGGTGCAGAGGGGGCATATTGGCCTGCACAGGCTATTCAAGCCTTTATTGACCTAAAGATGGCTTTCACCCATGCCCCTGTCCTTCATTAATCCTGAACTTTCATTTATTGTAGAAGTAGACGCTTCTGAGGTCAGAGTCGGAGCCATATTGTCTTGGAGGGTTCCCCAGGACAATAAACTGCATCCCTGTGCCTTTTTTTCTTGGACATTCACCTCTGCAGAAAGGAACTATGATGTCATCAATCGGAAATTACTGGCCATTAAATGGGCTTTCGAGGATTGGAGGCATTGACTGGAGGGCACAAAGGAAAAAACCAGCACCAGAAGGATGTATTTCTTAATAAACAAGTATCTATTTGTTTAGACTGCTGCCCACCACCTGGGAGTAATGCCACCACTCCCAAAAAGCACAAACAGTGCTAAAGTGAACAAGAGAATATAGGTGGAAAAGCAATGTATACACAAAAGTTACTAATAATAATAAAATATAGTTTAATATAAGTATTAAAATGTTACCCAACACATAGGTCAAAACATGAATAGTCTAAATAAACTGCAATCTATATCATGAGAGGTACATGCTGAACATCCACATATTATGTAGATGAGTAAAAATTGTAACAGTTTCTACTAGATGGAACAATGGCCCTCATTCAGAGCCGTACGCTCTGAGCAGAGCGCACGCTCTGCATGAGGGCCGGGCTCCTTTTTCATGGAGCGTCCTCCTGGACGCTCGTATAGCTGTGGGTCACCACCCACAGGCTATACGAGCGTGCATTTTGATGGCCGCGATGGTCGTGACCATCGCGACCATCGAAATTGCGAGCCGGAGCCTGCGGTTGAGGTTTTCAACCGCAAGCTCCGGAGTGATTTTGGCTCTATCAGAGCCAAAATCACTCCCACTGACATCACTAGTGATGTCAGTGGGCCGGCTTCTGACGGGAGGCGTTCCCGTGGGAACGCCCCCGTCAGGGAGGCACGCCCCCAGCACGCCCACCAAAGGGGGCGTGCTGTCAATCAACATTGACAGCACGCCCCCTTTGATCGGACACAACGAGCGAAGGAAAGTCCTTCGCTCGTCGTGTCTGGCGCATGCGCACGACGGAGCTCCCTCCGTCGTGCGCATGCTCAGTGCAGACCATCGACCCACTTGCGAGCGTACAGCCGCTCGCGAGTGGGTCTGAATCAGGCCCAATGTCTCACTCCAGAGAAAACAAATGGTAGATTGTATCCAAGGTGGAAATTTGAAAACAGATCAGTACTAGTTTAAATAAACCAATGCTACTGCATGTAGCGGTATAGAATGATGGCTGCACTGGACTGGAACAATGGGAAATCCCCAATAACCCTAGTAGGAGAGTGTTCCAATAAATAGCAATTGGTTTGGTGAGTAATGCAGTGAGTGTCATATCACCAACCATATAGTGAGTAAGCAGCTATCACCAGGTCCGTTCCGGCAGCGCAGTGGGATCGTTGCTCCTGCTAGCCAAGCCGCCACTGTGGCTGTTCATCTCCCGTCTGTACTTTTCCCCCTTCAAGCTCGTAGTGCAGTGCTGAGTTGAGTAATCAGAAGGAGCTGCGACTGGGTGGTGCCATGGGGCTCGGTGTGAGCTCGATCAATACGGGTGCCATAATGGAACAATTATGCCAACGGTATCCAACTGTAATAATAAAGAAAGCCTATGTGTTAAGTCCTACCTACTTAGGTAGGATTTAACACATAGGCTTTCTTTATTATTCTTTAACCCTCACTTTAAATCTCACACTAGTGTGATGCAATGGGGCGGTTCTGCTGGGTTGGCCTGGGGGGTCCCGTGCCCTATATTTGTTCTATGGGAGTGTTAGGGACCTGCCTGATAGAGGTCACCTGGATGCGGTGGGCAGGCCAATAATTATGGCCATTATTATGCAAAGAACCTCTTTGATGCTATTTAGCAGTTATATTATTAGGTTCAGCATGGTTAGAGTGTGCACTTGCATTTGTCTCTTTATGCTTGCAGCACTACAAGTCTCAGCAGGTAGCACCTCACATTGTGCTTAGGGTGTGCAATCTAGGGCCCCTCCCCCTATGTCCAAGAATATTAAAGCTGATGCTCTCTCTCAAATATTTCTTCCTATCCAGCAATCTACTGCCTCTGATGTACCCATTATTCCTAGTTCTCGGATTCATGTGGTTTTTACCCGAGATTTGACCAACACTCTTTTCAGTCTGCAGCCCCACCTGGAAAACCTCCAGGCCTGTTATTTGTTTGTTACTGTAATCCTGTCAACTTCCGGCTTAAACTGCCTAACACACTCAAAATTAATAACACTTTTCACTGTTCCTTGCTTAAACCAGTATTCTTCTCCTCTCAGTTCAAATATAAACGTCCTGGAAGACCATCTCCTGTGCTCGTTCAAGGTCAACAAAAGTTTATGGTGGAGAAGATTTTGGATTCCACGTTTACACAAGGACATTTACACTTCCTGGTCCACTGGAAGGGTTATGGACCAGAGGAGCGTTCTTGGGTATTTGAAAGGTCTTTACATGCTCCGAAGCTAAAAGAGAGATTTGTCAAGGACTTCCCCAACAAGCCCGGTTCTAGGGGTTCCTTAACTCCTCATCAAGGGGGTGTACCGTTGCAAGTTGTCAACGTGCCTAATTATTACTTACTCATGCTTGGGGTGTCTCTCCTTCAGGTCACCAGTAAAACTCCCAGAATCCAGTTCCTGGACAACGTACACACCGTACTGGGATGGCATCTCCAGTTGCTAGGAGTTTCTTCCTCACCTGTAGATTCTATTAATTACCTGCCTCAAATCCATTGGTTCAGCACCTTTCTTAAGCCTGTTGGTTCATCACCGGCTTGCCGGCTATAGCGTGTTTGTACATGTCCTTCCAGTCATGGTCCTGCTTATCTGTGCCTGATATGCTAACTTCTAGAACCATAATCCCACACTCTCACTCCATCATCTAGAGAGTTTATTTTTGTGCTGCCTTTGGTGCTCCTGGTTGTGCTGTGCCTGCGGCCTTACTGCTAAATGTTGTCAGCTATACAATCTCAGCCTGTTACCATCTCAGCTCTCAAAGCTACGTCTCGGCTGTCTAGCCGCATCTGAGCCCACTAGGTCACACCTCAGCCTGTTACCATCTAGGCTCTCATAGCCACATCCCAGCTATCAGCCGCACCTCGGCCCACTAGGCCACATCTCAGTCTGTTACCATCTAGGCTCTCAAAACCACATCCAGGCTATCAGCCGCACCTCACTCTGTTACCATCTTGGCCTAAAAACCAGTGAACGTGTCCAGTTCTATGGGAACAGTGGGTGGCTGTTTATGGTGAAGACCTCGCCTGAGTGTTTCTAGAGGTCTTGCATGGAAAGTCCTAGGTGAACGTAACACTAAAACAGAGCAGTTGGGAGACATGTTGTACATGGCCTGTATTAAGTACAAATAAACAATACGCACAAAATGTATTCCTGATAATATACAAAAACAATCCCATTAATACAAATTCAAAATTTATAGGCCCAAATAGATTTATTAGTTCCATGTGCACCAGTTTTCAATAGACAATCCTGTCTCTTGCTCTTGTCATCAATACTGGTAATTATCCATCACCTTATTGTATGGGTATAGACTGATACAACTATCTTATTGACTGTGGTACCAATAGAAAGCAACAGGAAAAAACACCACTAACCACTAGTGTAATATATATTTTAATTATCATTTGTTTCAGAAGTGGAAAATCTAGATATAACCTTGATAATCAAAATTAATCAAATCAACATTTAGAATGTGTGCAGTCCATACCTTGTTCTGGGTGAACTTTGTTTTGTTGTTTAAGACGAATACAGCCTTGTCCACAACCCCTAGACCCACATGTGCTCCACTATCACCAGTCAAACTAATGTGTACAGAGACTTGAGGTTCATAAGAATACAATGGTTGCTTGGGTGGATTTATTTTTAGCTGTAAAAGATAAAAAAAACAATAACACATGAGTTACAACAGTTTCATAGCAGATAGGGCATTGTACTCTTGTACCATTTTATGTTCTACTATATCCAAATTAATAGAAGAATATGAATTAGCAACTGCAAGCCTAAATTTAAGTTGTATGTGCTGTATATGATCAGATTATTTAAGAAAGCCAACATATACAGTGGTTCTATGGGCTTCTGTATCCAAATGTAATTTTAGCACTTTATAAAATAGAAAAATAGACTGATTAAAATTGTAGTTTAATCTGAAACATTATTAGTTGATGTTGCAAGGTTAGTTTAAAATAAATCGACTACTGCTTAATAGCAAGTCGAAATCTAAATAATTCTGAAGCATTAATGTTTGATGAAGAATGTATCAGCTGAGATCATTATTCCTTGATGACTGCTTGAAAATAAGTTTGATATTAATAGTAAGTGAGCTTTTATTTTATTATATATATATTTTATTTAGTTGTGTAACTAAGGTGGCAATGCAGAGTTGCAAATGCACTGGAGCAAATTATTTCTAACTAACAGTGAAGCTGAGTTGTAGGTAAGCCAGTCTTATCTTCACTTGTGGATGAGGGGGCATCATTTGTTGATAACGGGGTGTTTGCACTTAGGTGTCTTGAGAGTGTGTTCACAGAATTGCAGTTTCTGCAGAGCTTTGCATAATTACAGTATGCCTGTTTTCATATGGATCTTTTGCAGAAAAGATAGGGCTGTTGTAAGTCTTCACTGATAATGGTGTAGAGTGTGAAACCAAGCATACTGTATGCATAGGGATGGTCTGATCACAGAGATGTGTACCATGCTGCATATGGAATATGTGCATTTAGGGATAGATGTGCTAAGACATGGAGGGAGAAAGTGGTGAGAGATAAAGTACCAATCAATCAGCTTATACAGTAACTGTCATTTTTCAAACATAACCTGTAACATGGCAATTAGGAGCTGATTGGTTGATACTTTATCTCTGTCCACTTTATCTCTCTCCAAGGCTTAGTACATCTACCTTAATTCTGTGCACGCAATGTGGTTGCAGGATGCAGTTAAATTGTCAACACTTTTGCTATCAACAGTCAAAACGTCGACTGCATAATGTCAACAGGAGAATTCAGATAGTAATGTTGTTTTGCTAACTGTGTCAGCATGATAACTTTAAACATTATGCTTTACCATCATATTTAAAGTTATTATTCTGTCACAATTAACATGCTTTAAATAACATTACTATCATATTTGCATTCCCCCATCAAAATTATGCTGTCGACATTTATGCATCCCGCAGATACAATTACAGCCAACTTGTGTTCAGCCCCAAATGTTTATCCACACTAACATAACATTGTCAATGTTGTATCCAAAGCCTAAATCACAGCATGTTGTGGCTGTCTAATAAATAGCTAATTAATCAAAATTACTTTTTGATAAATAATAAATCTTATGAAAGTCATTAACAACATTACATAGATTCCAAGCATTATCCATTGCATCACTGATCTATAATATTAAAAACATAAAGTAGGAACTACAGTAATGATTAGAAGTAACAAAAGGGAAGAAAACTCAAATATAAACAAAAAATAATATATATCGTACTTCTAATATAAATTAACGCAAAGATACAATGGCAAAAAAAACAATAACTTGCAAAACAATTACTGGAAAATTAATCCAAGCTGTGTAAAAAGTATTGAAACATTAGTACAGGCTGTGCAAATATAGAATAGAGAAATGAAAAAGAAAAAAAAATAATTTAAGTAGCAAAATAAATATAGTATATTTGTCTAGTACACCAGCCACACTTCTATAAATGAAAGTTATTATGGGGCATATTTATTAACATTATTTTTGCTAATGTGATAATGTGTTTTCACACCCTTTTCACATTTTAGTATCACATACATTTATTAAAGGACAATTGGAGCAGTTTTCGTGAAAAATTTAAATATATTTTTAGTAAATTCACAGATTTACTAAAAATATAATGTGAAAAAATACTGGAGGAAGCATGTGATAATAACTCCACCTTCAGTTATTAGGGCTTTCCCCTGGTTCTCCGACTCCTGCTCTGCTTTAACAGGCAAAGCAGAGTCGGGAGCTGGCCCCTGTGATCAACTTTGTGGTATAAATAGACCACAAGCTGATCATTGCAAAAAAAAATAGTTACAAAAAAAAAAAAAAAACTTTCCTGCATCCAGGGAATGATGATAAGTCATCTGGTCTCTGCGCTCTGGCACTGTGACCCTGGTCAGCTGCTGCATAGAGCAGTTTGACCAGGTCACAGTGCAGGAGCCGGGAGACCAGCTGACCAGAGCCCCAGACAGAGGACCTTCCCTCCACTGTAGTATGCCTACTGGACAGGAACCCCTCCTTTACTGGGTGCACTCAGCCCAGTCCACCCCCACTGTGCATGCACTACACCCCCAACCCCCATACACTCACTTCCAGGTGTTCACTAAAAACACTTACCATGCATATATCTCCAGGGATCCCGCTGCCTCCCACCAGCCACACAGTATGGACATCAATTTTGTCCATTCTATTTACTTCCAGTCCAGCCGTTGCCTTCTACATCCGGTGGGTGAGGTCAGAGAACTGGCTGACAGGGGGAGGTGGAAAGCAGCAGAAGAGAACCGGGACCAATGAGGAGGGACCAGAAGGAGGACGGATGGAGGCAGGGGAAAATGGATCGGACCAGAAGGAGGAGGGACAGAGTCAGGGGGAAGGTGGAGGGGACCAGAAGGAGGAAGGACAGAAACTGTCAACGACGGTGAGTAGTGGCTGTGAGGGGGGGGGGGAGTACATAAATTCGACCTGAATGGCACCCCTGATCAGAGCAGGAGCCTGGAGCACAAGCTCTACCGGCTCCACCCTTGCTACGCCCCTGGAAACAGAGTTACCTGCAAGCTAGCCACAAGTGCAGCCACATTGCCTGCACAGAACAAAAGCAGAGGTGCACGCATCTATGTGTTTACTGTAAGTAGAGATCGACTGAGTTGCTTCAGACTGAGAATCACCTGCAGTTGAGCATGCTGGGCCATGGAGCGTACGCTGTGGGCATTATATTGTATTGTTACTGTAATGTATGTAATTAAATATGGCCAGTCACATTCCTGCTAGTAAATGAAAAAAAAAAAACAGAGTAAGGTACAAAGGATAGAGGCACTGGAATCCGCAATAAAATATATTACAAAAAAACTTTTATTGTTATAACATTAAAAAATTGATCTATCAGAATTTGTTTAAATTTTTCACTAATATATTTTTTCATTATTATAGTGAAAAATGTTAAAATAATAGAAAGACATATACTGTACACCTACAGTAAGTAGAAAGTGAGGAGAAAGAAAAAAGTGATTAAAACTAGATATGGGGAACCTGAGTATTATTATTTGAGGCAAAACCTGTCAGGGTAAGAAGATTACATGGGAATTTCATATAACTCAGTATCATTTAATAACTGTCGCATTAGCAATATAATCAAATAATTGTTATGATATAAATAGACATAAATGCCAGCTGTGTCCTCTGTAGAGCTAATCTATTCCTGATAATACTTTGTATATTAAATATGGCCATGCAGATAATAAGAGACCAACAAAACAGGCATTGCTGAGTCTCTTAGGACCATATTCAATTCTCTGTGATGTGCGGCAGTGGGAATGGGTATGTAATGCCGGCTGTCGGGATGCCTCCTGTCAGAATACCGATAGCGGTATCCCGATGGTTGGTATCTAGACAGGGGTCAGGTAAGTAAATTTACCCTCACCCCTTCCCCCCTAACCTTAACCATCCCTTTTTGTAGCCTAAACCTAACCCTCCCCACCCTGCAGCCTAACCCTCCCCATTAGTGCCTAAACCTAACCCTCCCCTCTTAGTGCCTAACCCTAACCCTAAGAGCGCCCCGGACTTAACTCATTCGGGCTAGCGTCCCTCTGTGTTCTGGCATCGGGATTAAGATAGGCATCAGTATTTAGATGACTATCTTAAGTCCCTTGTCGGGATTCCCCTGTCAGTATTGACACCGGCGGCATCGCAGCCACCGGTCTCATAACTACATCCCGGGGCAGTGACGTGTGGTTGCATATGTCACTGCTGAATCGCCAATTTTCTTGGACAGCTGTATGGGGAAATTAGGGTTAGGCACTAGAGGGAGGGTTAGGGTAAGCAGTAGGGATTAGGGTTAGGGATAGAGGAAGAAGACTTACCAGAATTCTGGAGTATCAGATAACCCCACTGGAACTGACAGTCACACGACCAACTGGACCAGGAAGTAACCACAGGAGATGCAGCCGCCGCTGGAACAGGTAAGTGACTACTGGGCAATATTTTGACATTCTGATATGTAGACATTTCATAATATAAAATGGAGACACCTTTTCTTAAGATTTACTTACAGTGCCCTTGCAGGATGGTTTCATATGCAGCCAAATAGAGTCAGACACTACTTCAAGAATTAGGTTATGAAACAAATAAACATAGCCCACAATCCTGAAAGACGGCAGCATGTCAGGCGTCACTTTAATGCTTACTGCACTGATTGCTTCATGTTTCGTCCTACTGTGGACTATTGTCTGCAAAATGTTTCCTCTACTTACAACCTAAAGAACAAATGAAACATTTTGTATTACTTATATGATCAATAACATTTATTTGTAAACTACCAATATTACTTTAAATTCTGCATAGTTATTCATTTGTGTATCATTTAGATATTAGTACTTAGAGCTTTCTGCATTAATACAGCACTTTTTTAATTCTATATTTATACACATAATAAAAATAGTAAAGATAATATTTATTTTTCAATAATTATTTCAAAAGTGTTTTTTGACATAAACCTATATTACCTTACGTTCCTTACTTTACATTCTTCAGGTCAATTATTTTATAGTATTTTTCCATTTTGTATGCTTATTTCATTTTGGTGTATGTTATTATTATTTTATTACCAATTACTTATATAGTGCCAGCATATTCTGTTGCACTTTACATTTGGTAACAAAATAGTGATATAATAGTAAAATAACAAGACTGAGAAATAACAGACAGGCAATTAGTTTAATCAGGCAACTCCTAAAAAATAGGACTGTGAGTGTATCTTATGCGCTCTTACCCATCTATAATCTCAGACACTGAAGGTCCTTAGTGTCCACTAAGTAATGGTAGTTGGCACAGTCTTACACCACACGGGTCCTGGGGCTTGGAAATATTACTGCGCTGCCGTCTGCCTATATCACATAGGACCGGGGCTTGCGGGTGATAGTACACTGCCATCTGCCTGTGTTGTTAGGCAATCCTGGGAGACCTAGGTATGATTGTGATATACCTCAGTAGCGGTGTTGGTGTCCTTCAGGTCAAATGCTAGAAAAATGCGTAATCGCAGTAGGGCTGGTATCATGGAAGATCACAAGTGGTTGACCCTTTTAACATCAACTGGTTTTGCTTTTTCAAGTCTTTCAGGTCTCCCATGACTTTCACTAAGGACTTTCAGTGTCTGAGATTATGGATGGGTAAGAGCGCATAAAATACACTCCCAGCTCTAATGATATATTAATCACTATATCTATTGAACTTATCAGGACTTGTATCTGGAAGACATATATGATTCATTGACCACAAGTGATAAACATTCAAGCTATAATTATTACTTTTAAAGTGTAGTTTTGTGTATATGTGTGTATTAACATTTTGTGCTTTTGTATTATTCTGAATAAATAATGGAGTTTTATAAAGAGAAGCCTTGAGGAATAAATTATTTCAGTTAAGTGATAATCACAATTACTGTTTTAAAATCACTGAATGTGCAGTCCTATTTTTTAGGAGTTGTCTGGTGTTGGAATAATTGGGCCAGCTGGTACTGGCTAGTTGGGTTAGCAGCATTAAAGTGATAATTTGAATATTTAATTTTATACTAGCGCAAGGATATAGTTGGTGTTAAACCTTCAACTAAATTCAATTAGTTTAATCAGGTCTAATTGTCTTTTCTTATTATTTATTGCTAGTTATTTATATACTGAACACAAATTGCACAGTGCTTTACAGAGAATATTTAGTTATTCACATCAGTCTCTGCAACAGTGGAGCTTACAATCTATGTTTCCTACCAAATGCATACACGAGAGTTCTTTTTTATATTTTTTGCAAAATCGAATGTTCCAGTATGTTTTGGATTAAGGAAGGATTACAGAGTTCCCAGAAGAAACTAAACCTAAATAAACACTTTATATAGTAATCAATACAATACCACAAATAACACAAATACTACTACTACTACTACTACTAATAATAATAATAATAATAATAATAAATTCTTACCAGAATTGTGAAGTATTTAATGTTTTCTTTTACAATATTATTTTCACTTTTTATATTTAAAGTGGCGATAATAATATCTTCTGTATGTGCAGTAACATCAATATGCAGGAATATTTGAGACAATGTGGGTTGATACATTTTTGCTGTCATTGTTGCAGTAGCCTGTTGTTCATCTTGCAAGTCACCAACAGCTGTCTTGACCTATAAAATTAATATTTATCAACTTTTCCAATATCTCCAGTATACTAAAAAGATATTTTATGATATTTACATCACAAGATGGTGAGATTTAGCTGTCACAATATAGGTAGAGATAATACAAAGCATAAGTGCAAATATTCAGCCCTGGATCCAAATCCCCAAACCAGTGCTTCAAATATTTCCTGCTTACTTGTATCCCAGCTACTTCTGTTCTTGTACACTTAACATAGATGAAGTTTCTACCCAATATTTTATTTTTATCATATTATTATAAATAATAGTATATTCATTTTATATAGACATTTGCTACTGTTACATGATGCCTTTGCATATTAGGATAACTTGTATTTAATTTTAGTAACTTTTTAAATATATATTATATTGGAGTCTGTGTTAAAACAATTACTAGTGTGTATAGTCACAATTACAGTATATGTGAGATGCTATTGTGGCCAGGAAGAATAGTTAATGCTTGTAAAATGATCTTAGTCATTTAAGTTTTCCTGACTCATAATACAGTATGCTCATTGTCCATTGTTAATAGATGGTAACTAGAATATTCAGTTATTTAAAATATAACCATTTAGATCTGGAGGTCATGAAGTATTATTAAGCTACCTATTAAACCTGGTTATAGCTGCTGATGATACATTTCTTCAAACCAAACTTTTTTCAACAGGTACATTTCACCCAAGAGAGACTCTGGTGTATGGGCGTGCTGGACTCTTCATGCTGCCTAAGATGCTTTCAGCAATTGACTGATGCTCTGAACATCTCTTAGCAAGAGCTTGGCTTTGGAAGTGCATCTCACAGTGCACAGACAAATGAAATCTGTCAAGTTAGTAATCTGTCATTAGTAAACAAAGGTTAGTGCCAATACAAACTCTGGCCACCTTGGTGCTGTTTTATGTGAAAAAGAACATTTAACTACAGTGAAACTTTGTCAGGACTGTGACTATCTCAGTACATAAAGATAAACTACATTTGCCAAAGTTCCTTTGTGCTCGTTGGAGGAGCTATCCTGGTTGCTGGCGTTCCCCACATACAGGGAATAGAGAGTTAAAATGATCATCTGTCTCAAAGGTGTTGTCAGATTGTGGGATTTCTGATTGCTTATTATTTCAAACCGGATTCCATTTGGATCACATGTTCTGAACTTCCTATGGATCACAGACCTCTAGTATAAAGCCTGTTACTAACTGTGTCTCAGTGTCTGTGCAAACGTTACTTTCAGGTCTTTCTTGGACTCCTGCCAGATCCCCGCTGTGCCTGTGGTTTGCTGTGGACTTTGCTATATCTCTGCTCGAGTTCCGGTTAAACTTCTGATACTGGTTACCAGCCGCACTACAGAGCTCAGCATTTGCCATTGCCTAAGTATTGTTATCCTGCTCCATTGCTGTGGTTGCATTCCCTGCTGGATTATTTACTCTGCCTGTTGTCTTCTACTTACATGGACATTGAACTCACCTTTACTACAGTTGTCAACTGCACCATTACAGTTATCATCACCGGACCCTTCGTGCATTGCGGGGCTCAACCCCGCTCCGGATCCCCATCACGCCGCAGGGCTCAACCCTGCTCCAGACCCTTTGTGCATCACGGGGCTCAACCCCACTCTGGATCCCCGTCACGCCGCAGGGCTCAACCCTGCTCCGGACCCTTTGTGCATCGTGGGGCTCAACCGCGCTCCGGATCCCCATCACGCTGCAGGGCTCAACCCTGCTCCGGACCCTCACTACATCACGGGGCTCAACCCCGCTCCATATCCTCATCACACTGCAGGGCTTAACCCTGTCCCGGATCTTCACTACATCACAGGGCTCAACCCTGCTCCGGATCTTTACTACATCACAGGGTTTAACCCTGCTCCAGATCTTCACTGCATTGCAGGGCTCAAGCCGGTCACGGATCTTCACTGCATCACAGGGCTCAACCCTGCTTCATATCACAGGGCTCAACCCTGCCTCGGATTTTCACCACATCTCAGGGTTCAACCCTAATAATGTCCTGAGGTCTTAGCTTCATATTGCACTCGGGGTTCCCTACCACATTAGTATCAGAGACTGTTTTTACATATGGGGGTTTACTCTTATATTGACTACTCAGGGCCGGCCCTAGCCCAAATTTTTTGGTAAGCGAGTAGGTTTTTTGGCACCCCCCCTATGCAGTGCCCGCGGTAGTGGTCCCCCTTGTGCAGTGCCCCTTGTGCCCCCATCAGTAAGCTTATACAGTGCCCCCAGTAGTAGTCCCCCCTCTTGTAGTGCCCCTAGTAGTCCCCCCTTGTTGTAGTCCCCCCATTGTTGTGCCCCCAGTGGAGGCTCCCCCCCATGTAGTGCCCCCAGTAGTAGTCCCCCCCAGTAGTAATCCTCCCTTCAAGTGCCCCCAGTAGTAGCCCCCCTTCAAGTGCCCCCAGTAGTAGTGCCCCCAATAGTAATCCCCCCTTCAAGTGCCCCCAGTAGTAATCCCCCCTTCTAGTGCCCCCAGTAGTAATCCCCCCTTCAAGTGCCCCAGTAGTAATCCTCCCTTCTAGTGCCCCCTGTAATCCCCCTTCAAGTTCCCCCAGTAGTAATCCCCCCTTCAAGTACCCCCAGTAGTAATCCCCCCTTCAAGTGCCCCAGTAGTAATCCTCCCTTCTAGTGCCCCCTGTAATCCCCCTTCAAGTGCCCCCAGTAGTAATCCTCCCTTCTAGTGCCCCCTGTAATCCCCCTTCAAGTTCCCCCAGTAGTAATCCCCCCTTCAAGTACCCCCAGTAGTAATCCCCCCTTCAAGTGCCCCAGTAGTAATCCTCCCTTCTAGTGCCCCCTGTAATCCCCCTTCAAGTTCCCCCAGTAGTAATCCCCCCTTCTAGTGCCCCCAGTAGTAATCCCCCCTTGTAGCCCCCCCCCAGTAGAGACACACGTTATAAAAAACAAAAAACAAAAAAAACACTTACCTGAACCCCCCGCTCCTGCTCCCGCCGCCGATATCCGCTACTCCCGACCATTCTCCAGGGCCGCTTTGCATTATGGGAGAGACGTCGTCATGACGACGTCTCTCCCATTACCCACTGCGGGAGCCGGAACATGGCTCCCGCAGTGGGAGCTACAGCAGCCGATGAGAGTCTGACAGACTCTCATCAGCTGCTGAAACAAACACACAGTTGCCAGCTCCGGCGGCTGTGTGTTTGGCACTGTGTAGCGCTGACCGAACTCCGTCCGGTCAGCGCTACACGCGCGGTGCAGACTGTGTCACAGAGACACAGTCTGCACCACTGTAAGCCACTGAAATCTGCATGGTCGTGGCGCCCTTCACTACGTGGCGCCTTACGCGGTCGCGTACCATGCGTAACCATAGAACCGGCCCTGTGACTACTGCATATCTGAACTTCTGTGTTGTTGAGACTTTATGTGAAACGTTGCTATATATTTTGCCTGTGAATAAATTCTATCTACTTTTATTCCGTGTTACTGAGATTCCATGAAAAGGTCAATCCTAAAACCACCTCAGTTTATAGTGCCCAGTAGGCCTGACTCCTTCCAGGAGTCTCAAGTGTCGGCACCAGTGACAAACTTCCTAGAAAAACAATTGAAACTTTCCCAAAACTTGTGAATGATTGATTGCTAATAAATAAATACACCTACATCTACATCTAGAGGATGAGCGGACACATTTTCCAAAATGTGAGGACATTGTAAGATAAACACAATTACAGGAACCCTTCCAAACTTACATACATAACACAAAGGCGTATATTTATGCACATCAACTAGTCAACTAATTTCAGAAGTAACTAATGGTTTGTACCACAGCAGTACAAAATGTGTTACCACTGAAACTTACAAAAGGAAACTCTTGCAGCATTAACTCATGGTAATTGGGCCCCCTAACGAAAGCCCACACTGGTAGCATAATTCCTCAGTGGTAGACTTCATGAAAGTAGAAGCATGCATCGGTGGGAGTTGAAGACATGATTGCGTCATTAGGGTCCCACCCCCACTATGCAAAGCCACAAATAGCTGCTTTAGGGTGGGGCCACAGTAACGCAATCTAACACGAATGCTATAATCAAACCCCTGGATCACCCACATTTTCCATGAGTCTCCTGGATATTCCAGGACACTAGGTAGATATTCAGGCAATTATGGACTGAACAGTTAGATGTCTTTTTTACAGAAAATGCATGTCTTACGCTTCTACCTATATGCAGACTTGGTCCATATCACACATAAGGGCTCATTGATAAATGAGCCCCTATCATATGCAACATGTTTTAAAACTTGTTGTGTATTAAAATGGTGCTCCAGCCAATCCGCTCCTAGCTGTCATCTGTTTGAAAAATGACATTTGGTAGCTGATTGTTGAGCACCACTTATCATACGCAGCAAGTTTTAAAACTTTTTGCATATGATAAAACTCATTGATAAAGGGCCCATTTAACAACAAACCTAAACACCAATGGCATATTTCATTTAGTGTAACAATGATACAAACAAATATGCCACTTGTATTCATCATTACTCTTCTCCAGCGAGGTCCAGCAACGTCCCCGTTGGTGTCCTCCGCTCAGCTGCTGGCAGCCTATCACTGACAGCTATGGGCTTCTATGCCATGCACATGCTTGACAGTCAGTCTGTGAATGAGCATGACTGTTTCACCCAACGGGCCCCACTAGTGCCTGGAAGGCTTTGCTGACGTCAAAGAGACTGCTGCCGGGTCCCCATTGCCGACAATGGGGATTGTGTCGCTCTCGACAACTAAAGATGGAGAGAGCTATAAGGATGACATAACCCCTTTAGCGAGTGCTGAAGAGGTTATGTATCATTGATAAATAGGGCCCTTATTTATTTATTACCAGTTACACATATTAAGTAGTGCTTTACAGAGAATATCTGACCATTTACATCAGTCCCTGACTAAGTGGAGCTTAAAATCTATGTTCCCTACCATATACATACTAGGGTTCGTTTTTGTCAGGAGCCAATCAAGTTACCAGTATATTTTTGGATTGTGGAAGGTAACTGGAGTACCAGGGGAAGACTCGCACAAGCACAGGGAGAATATACAAATTCCACACAGGTGTTCTTTGGCTGTGGTGAAAATCAAACTCAAAACCTCAGTGTTGTGAGGCAGTAAGTAATGCTATTACACTATCCATGCTGCCTACTTAAGACTACTTATGCTTAGAAAAAAGATATGGGCAAAATAGGGAGCAGGTAAGCACAGACAGAGTACATCAAGGGAGTGTTTAAAATGGAGCTTATGCAGACTGCAGCCAGGACAAATATGCATGTATGCATTTTACAGGTGCATATTTGATGCAAAATATGTCTGACTGTACATCAGCCCCCCAGCGTATTAATTATGCTCATTCTAACCGTTTGCAAATGCATTTTAACTGAGTGTAAGTATTTAGTACTTTTTTCTTTTGCCATTTATAAACAACTTTGCTCATAATGCAAAAACCAATGATAAAAAAGTGTGTATACAAAGTTTATACATTCAACATACAGGAAGTCATTAAATTAACTGCTAATCGTCCACTGAACAGTGCATCTAGGTATCCATTAAGAGCAGGTTTATTTAGGGTGCTGCTATTTCCAAGTTGGAGAAAGGACCTTTGTGACGTAGACACCACGTGATCGCTGCAGGAGGCTGGACCGCTCCTGCGTTACCATCCACTAGGGCATAGAGGGGGAATAAATATCTGTGGCGAGCGCAGCGAGCCACCGTGCCCGAAGCGTGGCGAGCGCAGCGAGCCTGCGAGGGGCCAGTTTTGGTCCCCCGTTACCATCCCCGCCCCTCCCCCTTTCAGGCCGAGTCACGTGTGTGACGTCACAGGGCCATCAGCCCTGTACAGTCTAGACATAACCGTTTATTTAGCGATGTTCAATAATACACTTGCACATTAGCAGACATTTTCACAGGTACTGCAGAGTAGAGGGGTGCTCAAATGTATGGAGTGGGCGCCCTGGTGCTCCTCATTTTGTGGAGCCATAAAAAGCAACATGTTGTTTTCTCAAGTGAGATTATTGAAATAGATGACAGGGTGAAAAATGCTAATTGGGGGCATATGCATACCTCCCCATGTGCTAGCGCTAACGACCATTTCCATTGGCCACAAGCACTTCAATTTTATACCAACTCAGAGAAGGTGGTCTCTAGGTATCACCCTGTACTATGAATGGGGGACAAGTTTTACACTTCCATGTTGCATTTCAGTGGAGATGTGCATTTGTAGGTGCACTGATAGCAATGTAATACAAAGTTTATCATACAAAAGACTGATGCATATAATAAATGCAGTGACTATATTCACTTCCATGATGAAATAACTAAATTACTTTATTGAATGGATAGTAGGAGGTTTGGCATAGAAGTGACATTTACAAATACAAGAGTGCCTTTTTAGACAGTGTTATGTTTTCTCTGAGGTAAGGGAGTTAAGGGTCAGAAAATTATTATGACTCATGTGAAACTTGTGAAGTGCTACTGTAGTTAATGCCTTATACGTTAATTCTATAGCCAAGACTAGTAAAACTTACTGTTAATATTAGCTCTCTCTGACTACCCTCTGTATTGATGATTAGATCTGCCAGCCCATCTTCTGACGTGCGGCCTTGCATGCTTTGACACTTTACTGGAACTCTTGCTGCAGGAGTCATGTCAGGATTTGTAACAGAAACCTTTCAGATAAAATTAAGATATATTTAGTTTGCAAAAAATGTACAGATTTAATACTATCAGATCTGTTAATGGATAACTTCAGTCCACTCAGTGACAGGAAGGGGTTTTAGAAGCAATGGGGGAGATGGACTGTATCAAGCCATTAATGAGATCGAGTGGAGAAGTTGCCCAAATTAATCAATCAATCAGTTTCTGTCATTTATCTAGCACAATCTTTGAAATTACAGTTAGGAGCTGACTGGTGGCTTTGGGCCTCTACTCCAATTTATCTCCCTCCAAGGCCTGATATATTCCACCCCAAATTTTAAAAAAATATCTTGTTAAGGTACAACTATGGCTAATGCCTCCACCCAAGCTACACTTCTGTTGAGGCACAACTAGGGCTGGTTTGGGGAAACCCTAATTACTACTTATGGGTCTATTCGCTATTTTAATTATCAGGGTCCAGGCGGACCCTGATAATTAACATTCTTACTCAAGGCGAGTGCCAGAGCAATTCATCATTGCTCCGTCATGGAGACAGCTGATCGGAAAATCAGCTGTCTAACAGAACATTTTCACTTCTCCTTTTGAGTCTGACTTGGCAGTGCTAGTGCACCTGCGTGAACTAGAGTTCACACAGGCGCACAAAAGCACCGGCGTCTGGTAGAAGGAGCTGGACATGGGCGGAGGGATCCAAAAGAATCCCTCTTCCCTCTTCACAACCCGGGACTCCTTCCCATAGGGAAGGAGCAGGTTACGAGAGCAAACGCCATCTGAAGTAGGCGAATTCTCCCACAGTCAAGCTCCAAAAATATTATATTTCTGGAGCTTGATGAATTTAGGTCCCCATACTAGTGTATGGAGACAGTAGGCCAAATCTCCTGTGTTACCTAAATGATGAATAGCCTCAAAACTTAATTTCTACAGAAGCAGGTGAAAATGTTAATTTTCACCTGCTTTTATAGAAACTAAGTGGTAATGAATAGACCCCTTATTGTGAAGAGTGATATACAGCTCATGTACTACAATTCAATATAAATACAATATACACTATCTATAATAATCAACACACATGTTAAAAAAAAAGTTTTACTTTTTTTTCATGAACTCTTTTTCTTTGAACCGGTATAAAGTATTCTTCTACAGGTAAGCTTTAGTGAAAATGTTTACCATTTGAACATTACTTTATGTCACCAGAATAATACACATTAATTTACATGTAGCATTTGTTTTACCATAGCACATTTTCACCGTAACAACATATTCCATCAGTATGACCAAGTCTAACTGGACCTAGACAAGGCACGTTCCCACTGTGTCTCAGAACTGCATAAGCTTCTGGCTGTGTTGCACTTTCTGGCTACTGGTAATTTTCAGTCTGTGACCGGTAGAGTTCTCGGGATATCCCAGTCAACATTCTCATGGTACCTATCTCAGGTAATGGTGGCATTTCGAACCACTGCATCTGTTTCCCTAGCCAGAAGACACAGTGGTATGCAGTCAGGGTCACTGTTTATAGCATTGTGGGTATGCCTAATGTCCTGGATACTATTGACTGCGCACACATTAAGCTGAGATCACCTAGGGCCAGAGCACATGTATACTTCAATAGTCATCATGTCCATTTGACAAACATGCAGGTTGTGGGATTTCATGACCTCCTGCACAAGGACAATGTTCTCTTCCACAGAGAATTTCATATTGTGCCCCGTCTTAGTCTTGCCCCTCTGTCTGGGTGCCTCATCACTGCTGCCTGTACTGATCAATATTGTCTCTAGAGCAGCAACCTCCTGCACCTCACTCTCTCCCTGCCTCTCCTCTGCCCTGAACATATTCCTGTCCCCCTCCCTATAAAAGTCTTCCTCTCCTTCTACCAACACACACAAAAAAACACTGACAGGACAAAAGAAAAAAACATAATAAAGACAGAAAAATTAGACCGATAAATAACAAGACAACAAACAAGCACAAAACAACTTCCACACACCAAGCAACAATTGATTTCACCAGCCATAAACTCTCCTACACCACTAAACACACGCCACATTGTCCCTCTGCAAACCCCAACCAACAAAACCTTCAAAGGTCAGGCTCTTTGTGACGTTTCTAGGATGATGCATACACTCTCATGCAGGATTTTAAAACACACTTCCATGCTCGTGTCTCACGTGTTTGGGACAAAACTTGCACACCAAAACTCATTTGCTGTCACCATTGGAAAACACGATTTAGCCAAATTTGAATCTTGGTAAATTTGCGAGTTTGGTCTGAGAAAACTTGTGCGTGCTCAGGTGAACCTGCAGATTACTCTCGACCAAACTCGATTCTTAGTAAATTTACCCCCAATGTAAGTAAGCTACAATTGTTAAAGAGCAGTGGCATAACTAGTGGTTTTTGGCACCCAGGGCAAAACAGAACTTTCCCCTAATTACCATACGGGCCTAGTGCCCGACACCCTGGTGGTCTAGGCAGTAGATTTATTGTAGCCTACCTGTCCTCAGCCACAGACTTCTGCTGCTGGCCCATCCTGGCCAGAGGCAATGCCCACGGGGCTCTTCTATCTTGAACCCGACATCTTCTGGTATCTTCCAGGGCTGCTGGAGCTCTTCATTCACCGTCGCCAAACTGACCTCTCTTCCATGAGCCGCGGCCTCTTTCTATTGGCTGCTGGTCCGCAAGCCATAATTGGCTGAGGACCAGCGCCAAATTCAAATGGCTGCCGGTCCACCAGCTGCACATAGCTTGCAGCCGGCGCCAAATATCACCCGCTGCTCGGAACAGTCCGGTCTCACCGAACTGCAGGATTTCCAGCACTGGGATCAACACTTGATCTCAGCTCTGGTCTAGGCAGAGGGAGCACCGCTGGCACCCCCTCTGCCAGGGCATCCAAGGCAAGGTGCCCCACATGCACCCCTCTGGTTACGCCACTGTTAAAGAGAATGGGGTGGGGGGTGTTTGAGATTTAAAGAACTGTTTATAGTGTGTGACTTGGGTACAGTATGGTTCATTTATTTTTATATCTTTAAAAATTTGTGTCACATAAGTGGATGTCACTCTTCAGTGTGTCAAAAAAAAGTTTGAGAACCACTGGTTTAAACTTCAATCTCTCTGCGAGGATTTTACTTTGAACATTATAATCCACATCAAGCAGAGATATTGGTCTATATGAACACGGATCATCAGGATCTCTACCAAGTTTGGATAACTTTTTAATAACAGTCTTTAATAAAACTAGAGAACGCCACCTGCAAGGTATCACCTATCCTGAAAGCTAGAGTGGTGTAAAACTCTCCTAAAATGCCATCCAGCCCAGGAGCTTTTATTGGCTTCAAATGTGTAACCACAGCATTGACTTCTGCCTTAACAATAGGAACAGTAGGCTTGGCAGACTGGATATTTGAGGAAGATACAACCCATCCCCCAAAAAATACCATGAAAATGGACTTTAGATTTACAACAAGCTTCCTTAGTAATATGGGAAAGAGAATATTTTAACTTATGGTAGGCCAAAGTTAAAGCAGTTTGGGCCTGCAAATATAATGCTAAACATTCTTTATTGTATGTGGGCTCATATGCATATGCGATAATTAAGAATCCAACTCGCTGCATTAAGTTCAACAGAGCAATTCAACATTGCTCCGGTGCAGAGACAGCTGATCCGAAAATCAGCTGTGTCCTTGATCCCCTTCACTGCTCCTTTTTGAGTCTGACTCGGCAGTGCTAGTATGCTTGCATGAACTGGGCTTCATGCAGACACAGAAAGCACGGGAATCCCACAGAAGAAGCTGGACAGGGACTTTGCAGCCCGGGACTCCTTCCCATAGGGGGTGCGGAAGCAAATGCCATCTGAGATGGTGAATGCCTCTGCAGTCCAACTCTGAAAATTTATTATCGGAGCTTGATGAATTTAGTTCCCCATATGGGGACTGTGAGGTAGATTGGGGCTGAAAGATAAGCAGTAGATATCAGTGATATGATGAATGGCCCCAATCCTTAATTTCTACAAGGGTATGTGAAAAATGAGAGTTATGGTAAGAACTTACCTTGGTTAACTCTCTTTCTTCGAAGTCCATAGGCCCCACAGGGAGACCTTGGGGTGTAGGTTGGATTTGGATCCCGGGCACCACGCAGTTAAAGCTTTGCTCCCAGGATGCACTGGTCCATCCTCCCTATACTCCCTATATACCTCAGTTTGTAAGTAGCCAAAGGTTGGAGGAGGAAAAAGGGTGAAAGAAGACTAGAACACTCAAGAATCACTCTCACAGAGGAGACGGGAAACCGGTGACCAGCCACATAGCCCATATGAAGCCAGGTGCATCAGGGCAGATGCCCTGTGGACCCTATGGACTTCAAAGAAAAAGAGTTAACCAAGGTAAATTCTTACCATAACTCTAATTTTCTTTGTCAGGGTCCATAGGCTCCACAGGGGGATGTCCCAAAGCAGTCCTTTTAAGGGTGGGGATGCTCCTGCACCCAAAGGAAGCATCCTGAGAGGCAAAGGTATCAAATGCGTAGAACCTTAGAAAGGTCTGAATGGAAGACCACGTGGCGGCCTTATAAAGCTGAACAGCCGAGGCACCACGGCGAGCTGCCCACGAGGGGCCCACAGACCGAGTAGAATGAGCAGTAACAGAAGGTGGAACAGGCAAGCCTGCCTGTGTGTAGGCCTCTGAGATAGTCATACGAAGCCATCTGGCCAATGTTTGTTTATTGGCTGGCCATCCTTTCTTGTAAAATCCAAAGAGCACAAATAAGGAGTCTGATTTACAAAGGGAACTGGTCCGGTCTACATAAAACCGGAGAGGCCTCCAATGATGGCTCACCTGCTAAGAGGTCAGGTGACTGAAAGGTCGGTACAATAATTTCCTGGTTAATATGGAATTTAGAAACCACTTTAGGAAGAAACTTAGGGTGAGTGTTAAGCACTGCCCTGTCCAGGTGAAATATCAGAAAAGGAGGATGACAGGAAAGCGCACCCAATTCTGACACCCTCCTGGCAGAAGCAATAGCCAGGAGAATGAGTCTTAGCTGTTAACCACTTGAGATCCACCAAATCTAGTGGTTCAAATGGAGGACCCTGGAGGGCCCGAAGAACAACCGCCAAAACCCAAGGAGCCACTGGGGGAACAAAGGGAGGTTGAATCCAAAGAAAGGTGTGGACATCCGGAAGTGGAGCTATCCTTCGATGGAACCACACTGACAGCGCAGAGTACATTCAACGAGGCCAGTCGTAGGCCGAGGTCCAACCCAGATTGAAGGAATGCCAGTATTCTGGAAATTCAAAACACCTGAGGGTCATACTCCCTTGAGTGACACCACTGGAGATATTTATGCCATACTCTGTTGTATATCCTGGCCAAAGCTGGTTTATGAGCTCTAAGCATCATGTTGATGACAGAGCCAGAGAATCCTTTAGACCTTAGGAGGGATGTCTCAAGAGCAATGCTATCAAATGCTCCAGGTCTGGGTAAAGGCAAGGACCTTGAGGCAACAAGTCTGGACGTTGAGGCAATAGGAATGGAGTGTCGATGGAGATACTCTGTAGATCTGAGTACCAATGATGCCTGGGCCAAGCTGAAGCCACCAGAAGGAACGTGCCTCCATCTTGCTTGAACTTACGAATAACCCAAGGAAGCAGTGATACTGGAGGAAATAGGTACGCAAACTGGAAGGTCCACCATACTGACAGAGTGTCCACCAAGCTTGCTTTGGCATCTCTTGTCCTGGACCCATACACTGGCAACTTGTGATTGCAACAGGATGCCATGAGGTCCACCTCTGGGAGGCCCCATTTGTCCACTAGGAGTTGAAACACCTCTTGGTGAAGAGACCATTCCCCTGGATGCACGTCGTGATGGCTGAGGAAGTTCGCTTCCCAATTGAGAACTCCCGGAATGAACACTGACAAAATGGCCGGGAGGTGACACTCTGCCCATGTCAGAATGCGGGACACTTCTGACATTGCTGCCCGACTTCGAGTGCCTCCTTGTTGGTTGATGTAAGGTACTGTGGTGGCGTTGTCGGACCGTACCTGCACGGGTTTTCCATAAAGAATGTGTCTTGCATCATGAGGGCTCTGTTAACAGGCCAAAGTTCAAATATGTTGATTGGAAAGATTGCTTCTGCTGCTGTCCAATGGCCCTGAAAGGAGTGAAGACCGGTCACTGCGCGGTGTCCATTGTTAGGAGTACCCAGTCCGGGATCCAAAAGGGACAACCCTTGGTGAGACAAGCTGTTTATAGCCACCAAGACAGAGACAGGTGCACCTCTGGAGAAAGCACCAGCATCTGAGTTCTTATCCGGTGGGGTAATCCGTTACACCTGGAGAGGATCAGCCCCTGCAGGGATCTTGAATGGAACTGAGCATATTCCACCATGTCAAATGTTGACACCATGGATCCTAGAACCTGCATCACCAAGTATACTGACACCCAGCGACTGTGGAGGCAACTGCGCACTCGCCATTGTAGGGAGGAGATCTTCTCTGGAGTTAGAAAGATTCTTTGCTAATGAGAATCCTGGAAAACTCCCAAGTGAACCATCGTCTGTGAGGGAATTTGGCAGGACCTTTTCCAATTGATCAACCACCCGTGCGCTTGTAGACAAGTGATCGTCAAGTGCAGGTGTTGCTGAAGTACCTCTGGAGAACCCGCCAGCAAAAGGAGATCGTCCAGGTACGGCAGGAGTCGTATACACTGACTCTGTAGATGGGCTGCCATGACAGACATAATTTTGGTAAAGACCCTTGGAGCTGTGGATAGGCCAAAGGGCAGCACCCGAAATTGGAAGTGTCATTGCAGAATAGCAAACCACAGATAACACTGGTGAGAAGGCACTATGGGGACATGGAGGTATGCATCCTGAATGTCCAGGGACACTATGTAATACCGAGGTTCCATAGCCAGTATGATGGATCGTAAAGTTTCCATCCTGAACCTGGGCACCCTGAGTAACTTGTTCAGAGATTTTAGGTTGAGGATAGGCCGATGAGACCCATTCGGGTTTTGAACCAGAAACAGGGTAGAACAGCAGAAAAATAGGATACAACCTAATTCTATGGAGGATAGTGTATTGAACTGGGGGCCTGATACAGAGATGTACATAAACCTGATGGTTTACGTACATCTCCAATGGTGGAGTTCCTCCGCATGCGTAATTGCACACAGTGCCCCCAAGCCGCAGCATGATTGACATGCTGCCGCCATTTGGTGGTGGGCAGGGGGTGTCGTTGGCCTGCATGCCCCTAATTTCTGGCAGTGCCGAGGCCACGGTTTGCATCAGAGGACACTGATTTCCTGGCCTTGCAATCAGCAGGAGGCAGCCAGACTGAATAAGTTTAAGATTACTCAAAAGGCCGATGTTGGAAACTTTGCGATCGATGATTGTGATGGTGATCTGATTCTGCATCTTTGGGCGCAGCACTTGTATTTGTGATGCCAGCTGGAGATGTCTTTTTCCCTCAGCGCCTCCTGCAGGCATTAGCATATTAGTTATGGTATTCCAGGGCCGTTCTCCTGCAGCTGTGCAGTCCTGTACAGAAATGAACATACCACGGGAGTGTGGTTGGGTGGATAAATTAATGAAATGATGATTTCAAAAGTGGTGCAGGTTGTGACCTATGTGTCCTTCAAATCATAAATGTTAGGAGCTATATTAATTTATAGCAAACATAACTGATACACTGATAACTGCAAAGCATATAACTTGTGTCATTTATGCACCAGTTAAAACTATTTGAAGTCCTTACTGTTAATTTAAAAGGAATGCCGGGTTTGAAATAAGTTGGAGTCCTAGTGAACACAATATTGTAAGGTGAGGAGACGATCTTGATGTTGGTCTTGTGCACCTGGACATGGTCCCCATCTGAAATTAAATAATCACAATTGAAGGAACATAGATTTATATATTTTATTCAAAATGTTTACTTTAATGTTTTATTTTTTGTGCTACCAAGGGAGACCCTGACAGGTCAGAGGAGAGACCAATTGGGTTCTCCAATAGCAATGATGGGTAGAGAGGGAAAGAGTTGTCTGTAATTGATGCACAAAATTAAAATATAACTTTTATTAGTCTTTAAAATATGTATATCAATGATACAATCCGTGAAATTTTAAAAGAAAGAAATTAAAGTGTGATATAGGTAAGAAAAAGTGTCATTAAAATAGATTATCGGTACCAATAAAAGTCTGTTTTTAAAATTTTTCTGAAATATATAGTAGTAGTATCCTGGATATGTATATATTATTATTTATTTAATACATTGCAGTAAATAATTATTTAAACCAAATGCCACTGTCAGTATTATTTTAAACATTGATTATAGTGCTGTGTTGAATGGAGTACGTGTATGTCCACATAGCATAACATAAGTAGATGCAGGGCCGCCATCAGGGGGGGACTGCTGGTACTCCAGTCCCTGGCCCAGAGACAGAAGGGGCCTGGGTGGCAGAGGTACCGGCAACCAGGGGAGAAAGAGCATCGGCGGGCTTAGCTGGGAGGCAGACGACCAGCCTTCCTGCCAGAATTGAGAGTGTAATTCCGGAGTTTCTGGCAGACCCACATGCTAGAGATGATCGACCTCGGAGCTTCTGCAGCCCGCTCAACGGCCCCGGCGCACTCAACCTCCAGCACAGCCGGACTTAAGGCTGCTCGTCCCTCCGATTCAGCAAACGTTACCCCCGCTGCTGTTCACCGCCACCGATAGCTGCGGTTGTCCCTCTGCTGGTGCTGGCGCTCTGGTACAGAGGAGGGAAGCCCCTCAGGGTCTGGCACCTGTTCAAGGTGCTCAGTGGATACCGCACGTCAGAAGCGCAGCTGTGTGTGGACTTGTCAGCTTCCCTTCTTACAGAACGCAGGTTTACCTTAAACTTGGTCCACTCCACCTCAAGGTTTAATGGCTAAGCACAACAGATCAGAGCAGCCTGTGTTGAGCCCTGATTGGAGGGGCTACTCTGACCCCCTGTGCTCGGCCACACGACAGTTCCACTTTCTAGTCTCTACTTCTAGAACCTTCTGTGTGCATTATGTAGTTTCCAGCTCCTGTGAATGCCGCTGATACTGAGCAGCACTTCTCCAGAGAGCCAACGGATGAAGAACATTGAGCTGGTGAGTAGGTGAAAAATGTCAGCGAGCACTCTCTATATAGGGCCCTTATATCTTCACATATATCCCTGTATGGGTAGTGGCTAGATCCCCTTCAGTTACAGGACCCTGCCACGTGGACATAGTAACCTGTGGCGAGCCACTGTGCCCGAAGCGTGACGAGCAAGGGGACAAATTTCTACTATAGGTGGGCAGATACAACAGCGGAGACAACATAACGGCGCTAGAAAACAAAAAAGAACTCCTCACAGGATTATATAAATTTTTTAACCATATGAAAAAAACCAACATATATGTTTGTCAGTTGGGTGTTATAAGAACATCCCTTATCCATAACCTGGTTGGTGGTGCTCCCCTGGAGTAAGGGCTATATTCAACTCACAGGAATAATCCTATATAGTAGGATAACAGAAAGAAACTCCTTTCTGGGGGCACTCTTAGTAAATAGTATATTTCCAAAATTACTTAATACATAACTTTTATTTTTATAAGCACTTAAAAGGACAAGAAAAAGACAAATAATGACAAACCTAGATCACAATATATACATTATTAAAAAAGGATCAGCTCCACGGTATTGTGTACCATATATAACCGCAAAGCAAAACAAAAAAAAGGTATGTCAGCATAGAAATTATATTGTGATCTATGTTTGTCGTTATTTGTCTTTTTCTTGTCCTTTTATGCGCATATAAAAATAAATCATGCATTTAAACATGATTTTGTGTGTATGCTGTGCGTGTGTGTGTGTATATATATATATATATATATATATATATATATACATACATACAGTCAGGTCCATAAATATTGGGACATTGACAGAATTTTCATATTTTGGCCTCTATTCACCACCACAATGGCTTTGAAATGAAACAAACAAGATGTGCTTTAACTGCAGACTTTCAGATTTAATTTGATGGTAATTACATCCAAATCAGGTGAACGGTGTAGGAATTACAACGGTTTCTATATCTGCCTCCCACTTTTTAAGGGGCCAAAAGTAATGGGACTATCAACTGAAAAGCAATTTCATGGACAGGTGTGGGCTATTCCCTCGTTATTTCATTATCATTTAAGCAGGTAAAAGGTCTGGAGTTGATTCTAGTTGTGACATTTGCGTTTGGAATCAGTTGCTGTGGACTCTCAATATGAGATCCAAAGAGCAGTCACTATCAGTGAAGCAAGCGATCATTAGGCTGAAAAATCAAAACAAACCCATCAGAGAGATAGCAAAAACATTAGGTGTGGCCAAATCAACTGTTTGGAACATTCTTAAAAAGAAAGAACGCACCGGAGAGCTCAGCAACACCAAAAGACTCGGAAGACTATAGAAAAGAACTGTGGTGGATGACAGAAGAATCATTTCCCTGGTGAAGAAAAACCCCTTCACAACAGTTGGCCAAATCAAGAACACTCTCCAGGAGGTAGATGTATATGTGTCAAAATCAACAATCAAGAGAAGACTTCACAAGAGTGAATATAGAGGTTTCACCACAAGATGCAAACCATTGGTGAGCCACAAAAACAGGAAGACCAGATTAGAGTTTGCCAAACAACATCTAAAAAAGCCAGTACAGTTCTGGAACAACATCCTATTGACAGATGAGACAAAGATCAACTTGTACCAGAGTGATGGGAAGAGAAGAGAAGGAAAGGAACTGCTCATGATCCAAAACATACCACCTCATCAGTGAAGCATGGTGGTGGTAGTGTCATGGCGTGGGCATGTATGGCTGCCAATGGAACTGGTTCCCTTGTATTTATTGATGATGTGACTGCTGACAAAAGCAGCAGAATGAATTCTGAAGTGTTTCGGGCAATATTATATGCTGATATTCAGTCAAATGCTTCAGAACTCATTGGACAGTGCTTCACAGTGCAGATGGACAATGACCTGAAGCATACTGCAAAAGCAACCAAAGAGTTTTTTAAGGCTACAAAGTGGAATGTTATGCAATGGCCAAGTCAATCCCCTGACCTGAATCTGATTGAGCATGCATTTCACTTGATGAAGACAAAACTGAAGGGAAAATGCCCCAAGAACAAAGCAGGAACTGAAGACATTTGCAGTAGAGGCCTGGCAGAGCATCACCAGGGATGAAACCCAGCGTCTGGTGATGTCTATGCGTTCCAGACTTCAGACTGTAATTGCCTGCAAAGGATTTGCAACAAAGTATTAAAAAGTGAAAGTTAGATTTAGGATTGTTTAGTTTGTCCCATTACTTTTGGCCCCTTAAAAAGTGGGAGGCACATATAGAAACCGTTGTAATTCCTACACCGTTCACCTGATTTGGATGTAATTACCCTCAAATTAAATCTGAAAGTCTGCAGTTAAATCACATCTTGTTTGTTTCATTTCAAAGCCATTGTGGTGGTGAATAGAGGACAAAACATGAAAATTCTGTCAATGTCCCAATATTCATGGACCTGATAGATAGATAGATAGATAGATAGATAGATAGATAGATAGATAGATAGATAGATAGATAGATAGTGTGGAAACCCCCCCCTTAAAAATCCTGCGTTTGCCACTGCATATGCTATCATTTATTCTCCTCTCATACGGGCTGTTCCCGCTAACATGCTGCCGCTGAAAGAGTATGTATTTTAGATGATTATATTAGACAGACACTGGGCCTGATTCAGAGCCGGACTCTGAAAGAGCACTCGCTCTGAATCAGGGCGTTTTTTTTTTTTTGTGTGTGCGGCCTCCTGGCCGCTCGCATAGCTGTGGGTGACCACCCACAGCTATTGCGAGCGGCCAGGATGATAGTCGCGATGGTCTTGACCTTGTGGTAGGGTCTCGTGGCCATAAGCCCCAGAGAGCTTCCGGCTGTAATAGAGCCGGAAGCTCTGCCACTGACATCACCAGTAATGTCAGTGGGGCCGCCCACAAACGGCAGGCGTTCGCTTGGGAATGCTTCCGTTTGTGAAGCCAACCCCCCGCCACGCCTACAAAATGGGGCGAGCTGTCGATCAACATCGACAGCCGCCCTTTTGTAGTGAGCCACGGAGCGAGAGAATTTCTCTCTCGCTCCGGGGCTTGCGCACGTGCAGTGCGGCCGCTACGCGTGTGAGAGTTCACCACATTGACTGCTTTCTTAAGGCAAAAGAAAGCATATTATATACCCATTCAGTGACAGCATTGTAATGGGAATAGTCCGTATTGAAAACTAAACAATATAAATATATGTAAACTGGGGGTGAGCGGGTTCGGATTTCTGAAATCTGAACCCCCCCAAGCCCCCCAATCCGAGTCGTATCCGAGTCAGGCTCGACTTTTCCCGCCTGACTCGGATCTGAAATCGAGGCAAAACGTCATCATCCCGCCTTCCGGATCTCGCGGGTTTTGGATTCTATAAAAGGTACCCGCATCGGCGCCATTTTCTCACTCGGCTGTGGACAGTGAAGAGGGATGGTGGGAGTTAGGGCTGGCTGGGCTATGTAGTGTAGTGTAGTGTAGTGTAGTGCTGTGCTGCTGTTGTCCATAGGGGCTGTGTCCACTCCTCCTTGATGTCCATAGGGGCTGGCTGTGTTGTGCTGTGCTGCTGTTGTCCATAGGGGCTGTGTCCACTCCTCCAAAGTCCATAGGGGCTGGCTCGGCTGTGTGGTGCAGTTTGTTGTCCATAGGGGCTGGCTGGGCTGTGTTGTGCAGTCAGTTGTCCATAGTGGCTGTGTCCACTCCAAAGTCTATAGTGGCTGGCTGGGCTGTGTTGTGCAGTGTCCCAGTCCTAAAGGGGTGCTGTAGTGTTGTCCAGGGGGTGCTCTGTCCATCAGGGGTGCTCCCCCTAAGTGCAAAAAAAAATAATATTTTTTTCTGTGTTTGTGAATTGTGTGCGCAGTAGCCGCACGTGCATCAACAAAGTACCGCCAAGCATGCGCCTGTGTCATAAATAAAGGGCTGGCTGGCTCATCCGTTAAAGGGTGCTGTAACCCCCAAAGTGCACTCCAAAACATATTTTTTTTTCTATGTTTGTGAATTGTGTGCACTGTACGTGCATCCTCAAAGCAGCAGCGCCAGGCGTGCGTCTGTCTGTTAAAGGGTGGTGTAACCCACAAAGTGCGCTCCACAAAAAATAAAAAATTATTCTTTTTTTTCTGTCTTTGTGAATTGTGCGCACTGTAGCTGCATGTGCATCAACAAAGGAGCAGCGCCAAGCATGCGCCTGTGTCCCATAAGTCTGTTAAAGGGTGGTGTAACCCCCAAAGTATGCTCCTTGAAAAATAAACAATTCTTTTTTTTTTGCTGTGTTTGTGTGCGAAATGTATGCGCAGTAGCTGCACGTGCATCAACAAAGGAGCAGCGCCAAGCGTGCACCTGTGTCCCATAAGTCTGTTAAAGGATGGTGTAACCCCCAAAGTGCGCTCCACAAAAAATAAAAAATTCTTCTTTTTTTCTGTCTTTGCGAATTGTGTGGGCTGTAGCTGCACGTGCATCAAAAAAGGAGCAGCGCCAAGCGGGCCCCTGTGTCCCATAAGTCTGTTAAAGGGTGGTGTAACCCCCAAAGTGCTCCAAAAAATAAAAAACAATTTTTTCTCTGTGTTTGTGACTTGTGTGCGCTGTAGCCGCACGTGCATCAACACAGTAGCAGCGCCAAGCGTGCGCCTGTGTCATAAGTCAAGGGCCGGGTTGGACATCTGGTCCGGACTGAAGGACATGCCAACAATTTCTGACATGACTACTGTAACTGCATATGATACTGTCACCACTGACAGAATGGTGGAGGATTACATTGGTGACAGCATCCAAGTAGGGATGTCAGACAGTCCGTACCTGTACTGGTAGGAAAAAGAGGCAATTTGGAGGCCCCTGTACAAACTGGCTCTATTTTACCTGAGTTGCCCCCCCTCGTAGGAGGTTGCTTCCACAAAATGTGGAGAAGATGATGTTCATCAAAATTAATTATCAACTCTTCCAGGGAGACCAGCCTCCAGAATGTACAGAGAGACCTTTGGTGGTGGATTCCAGCGGGGACGAATTAATACTCTGTGAGGATGAGGATGTACACAACACTGAAGAGGGTGAAGAATCGGTGGATGAGGAGGATGAGGACGACATCTTGCCTCCGTAGAGCCAGTTTGTGCAGGGACAGATTAATTGCCAGCTTGTTTTGTGGGGGCCCAAACAAACCAATCATTTCAGCCACAGTCGTGTGGCAGACCCTGGTACTGAAATGATTGGTTTGTTAAAGTGTGCATGTCCTATTTATTCAACATAGGGGTGGTTGGGAGGGCCCAAGGACAATTCCATCTTGCACCTCTTTTTTTTATTTGCATTATGTACTGTTTGGGACCTAGTTTTTCAAACTGCCATCCTGTCTGCCACTGCAGTGTCACTCCTAGATGGGCCAAGTGTTTGTGCCGCCCACTCGTGTCGCTTAGCATAGTCATCCAGCTACCTCGGTGCAACCTTTTGGATTAAAAACAATATTGTGAGGTGTTCACAATAGACTGGAAATGAGTGGAAATTAATGTTATTGAGGTTAATAATAGCATAGGAGCAGAAAAACCCACAAATTATGTGATTTTAGCTGTTTTTATGCTTTTTTTTTAAATACAGATCCAAAACACAAAACCCAGAACCCAAAACACGGAAGTGTGGTTTTGGCAAAACCAATCCAGATCCAAAACACGAAGAAAGATCCAAAACCAAAACACGAAAAGTGGCCGGTGCACACCCCTAATGCAAACGGACTTGCTATAATTCTCTCAGTATTTACATTGCTCCCTTCATGGGTTTATAATATATAGTTGGATAGAAGCATAGGAAATTTTTTTATTTCTTCACACACCCTATTTGTTGCTGATCATTTTTTATTCCTACTGCATGGATGTATGCAGAATGTTATTTGGTCACCATACTAATATATATATATGTATGATATAGTATCCTAAACACATTGAACTAATCATTAAATATCATTTCATTAGTAGCATAATTCGCCTACCATCTGATTTAACCCATGAAATTGACCGTATACCCATCAGGGGTTATTATGAACTGAGGTATATTCTCCATTTGTTATATATGGGGTGTATTGGTACTGCGAAAATTGATTAGTCTACCAACACTTATACATACACATGACAAAATCATATATTTGAAATAAGTGACATGTCATCCTGTTAACATTTAGGCAATATCAATTCATGCCTTTATATCTATATACTGTATAGAAATATATTCACATCATGATTTTCAGGCAAATACCAATGGGTATGCTCTGATATCCATCATAACAAGCAGGAGAGTTGTCAGACTACCTGGAGAGCATGTTTTCTGCTACTTCGTAATTATTTCTTACTATGAGAACTAAATGTACAAATGTCTGACCAACCTATTAGACTACATTTCTCACGGCCTCTGTACATATCTACTTATGTAATGCTATGTGGACATACACGTACTCCACTCAACACAGCACTATAATCAATGTTTGAAATAATACTGACAGTGGCATTTGGTTTAAATAATTATTTATTACAATATATTAAATAAATAATAATATATAGATATCCAGGATACTACTACTACATATTTCAGAAAAATATTAAAAACAGACCTGTATTGGTACCGATAATCTATTTTAATGACCCTTTTTCTTACCTATTTCACATTTTAATTTCTTTCTTTTAATATTTCACGGACTGTATTATTGATATACATATTTTAAAGACTAATAAAAGTTATATTTTAATTTTGTGCATTAATTACAGACAACTCTTTCCCTCTCTACCCATCATTGTCCTTTACTATTGTTGTCTATGGTAGCACCCCTTCAAACAATGTAACACAATATGCTTTATTGTTCTACTAGATATTAGGGGTTTACTTAGATACCATATATAAGATTCTTCCTCTACATTAGACTTGTGCGGATTGTGGTTCCTTTTCTTTTCTTGTTTTGTTCTCCAATAGCAGAAATATATAAGTGGTTGCAGTGCGTATGGGGATATAGTTATGAGACCGGCAGACGGCATGCCGCCGGTCTGAATCTCAACACTGAAAGTCCGACGTGGAACTTAAGATAGGCGTCGAAATACAGACGCCTAACTTTGTCCTGACACCGGAATCCAGAAGGATGCCAGCCTGAACGAGGTAAGTATGGGCGCCCTTAGCTGTCAGTAAAAGGAGAGGAAGGGTTAGGTTTAGGCAACGTAGCAGGGTTAGGGTTATGTTTTGGGGGGGAGGTTATAGTTAGGCACCCCTAGGGGTGAGTGTTAGGGTTAGGCACCACTGGGTGGGGGATAGGGTAAGGCACTAAGGGGGGAGAGTTAGGTTTAGGCTCGAAGGGGTGAGGGTTAGGGAGCGGGGTGGGGAGGGTTAGTTAGGTTTAGGCACTAACAGGGAGGTTAGGGTTAGGTTGCGGGGTGGGGAGGGTTGGGGTTAGACTACAAGAAGGGAGGGTTAGGGGGAGAAGGGGGAACGGTAAGTATACTTACCCGACCCCTGTCAGGATACCAACCATCGGGTTGCCGCTGTCGGTATTTTGACAGGAGGCATCCCGACAGCCGGCATTACATACCAATTGCTGTGTATGCACAGGCAGAATTTAAAGGAGGAAGGGATTCATATCTATTCCAAATTAGACTCCATAGCACTAAGGCTGGGTACACACGTAAAGATTTTCTGTCCAACCATACAACTAGTTGATTGGTTGGAATGAAAATCTGGTAACCTATAGGAGTAAATGATGATCAGCAATTTGCTCCTAAATGCCAGAAAACAGATGAAAATGGTCGGTCAGACAAGTTTGTTAAATGTTTGATCTAAACAATTTGTTCATACAACAGTTTTTCTCCATTTTCCGGCGTTTGGGAGCAAATTGCTGATTGTCATTTGCTGTCATACCTTACCAGATTTTCATTCCAACCAATCAACTAGTTGGATGGTTGGACAGAAAATCTTTACGTGTGTAGCCAGTCTAAGGATGCACCCAGTATTGTGATTATTGTGAATGTGGAAGCCTACTGAGTCTATACTATACAGAAAAAAGCTAAATCTAAAATATTATTATGGTGGAATTAATTTCTTTAATTTACTAAACTGAAAAATTAAGTGATCACTGATATTATTAGATGTATATTCAAAAAAATATAAACCATACTGATTATGAGAGATAGGTAGTTATGCAAAAAAGAGTGAAAATAAGAAAGCATAAGAAAACATATGCAAATTGTACTATGCCAATATTGTCTAGATTAGACCTGAAACAGATAGTTTCATGCTAATTCTCAAATATGACATTCCTAGAAAGAAAAATACATTTGCATAAACTTCTTAAGTCTGCTGATTACACTTTATTGTAAATATCTGTTTATCTGATTATTTATTATTATTTCCCTTCTCCCAAACTATCCCTCCAGTCAAGGAATGGCCTTTCCTATATCGGTATACTACTGTAACCTAGGAGTCCTCTATAGTAAATTAAATTACTGTGTTCAGAGTCAACAAACACTCAAATTGGTTTGAGGCTTCTGGTTTATTAAACAATTACTTTCTACTGAACTAGTCATGTTGCTGACTGACTAACTTCTAGTTGTATATGAAAGGCATGCATCACCAACGTCATAATTTGAGCTATTTGGGGAGATTATTTTCCTAATGAAGTATTGCACACATAATCAACAAATACAATCTATTCACCTGTTGAGAAGACTGTTACATTCACATAAATGGAAAGACCAAGCAGCTCATCTTCTTTACTGACACCTTCCAAGAGTTGTGTCCTGTTAAGCTTTACTTGTCCTTCTCCATTTATTATCTGCAAATAAAAGACATATGATATTGTTTATGTCCGTATGACATATTGGCCCTGATTCAGAGCCGGACGCTCTGACCAGAGCACTCGCTCTGAATCAGGGCCCACCTCCATTAATATGGAGCATCCTCCTGGACGCTCGTATAGCTGTGGGTGACCACCCACAGCATATACGAGCGTGCAACAAGATGGTCGCGATGGTCTTGACCATCGCGACCATCGAAACTGCGAGCAAAAGCCTGTGGTTGGGTTTTTCAACCGCAAGGCCAAGAGTGATTATGGCTCTATCAGAGCCAAAATCACTCCCACTGACATCACTAGTGATGTCAGTGGGGCCGGCTTCAGACGGTAGGCGTTCCCTTGGGACGCCTCCATTTGGCAGGCACACCCCCGGCACGCCCACCAAAGGGGGCGTGCTGTCAGTCACCATCGACAGCACGCCCCCTTTGATGAGACACTCCGAGCGAAGGAAAGTCCTTCGCTCGTCGGGTCTCGCGCATGCGCACGACGGAGCTCCCTCCATCGTGCGCATGCGCAGTGGGGACCATCGACCCACTTGCGAGCGGACAGCTGCTCGCAAGTGGGTCTGAATGAGGGCCATAGTTTTCACATGGCAACACTTACATTGATAAGTAACAATAGCTGTTATTGGTAAAACATGTAGAGCTGGGTACACACTAAACAGATATATCTGCAGGGGATGTAGTTATATGACCGGCTGTCGCAAGGCCACTGGTCACAATCCTGACATCGGAATGCCGGCTAAGAAGTTATGACCGGCATCAAGACACCGATGCCTGTCATAATATCGACGCCGAAATACAGAACGCCGATCGAGGTAAGTATGGGCGCCTGTTCTGTTAGCCGTGGCGGGGGGTTAGGTTTAGGGCACCCCAGGGGGACTTAGGGTTAGGCACCCCCCGGAGAGGGTTAGGGGTAGGCTAAGGAAAGGGGGGTTAGGGTTAGGCACCCCTGAGGGGAGGTTAGGGTTGGGCACCCCCCTGGGAGGGTTAAGTTTAGGGAGTGGGGAGGGGGGGGTTAGGTTTAGGCACTAACTGGGGGAGATTAGGGTTAGGCACCAGTGGGGGAGGTTAGGGTTAGGCACCCCTAAAGGCGGGTTAGGGGAGGATTAGAGTACTTACAACAGTCTGTCGGGATTTCAGCATGTCGGTCTCTCCTTGTCGGGATTTGAATACAATACAATCCCATGCCATCTGCAAATAGAGTGATCTACAGATATATCTGCAGATGATGGTCATTCATACACACTGAACAACCATCATCTGTCTCTGGCCGTGGGTCCCGCTGGCCGGGGGACGTGTACCACCCCCTTCCTGGTAGCCTCTGCGTCAGGTGTACGGACGGTCAGCAGACTGCCCGTACACACTGCCCGATGAACAGATATGTCTGCAGATATATCTGTCCATCAGCTGTGCAGCACAGCTGAGGTGATATGTCTATGTATGACATCGTTCACGGATATATCTCTGGTACACACTGGCCAATGGGCACCCAATATCTCTGCCAGTGTGTACCTAGCTTAAGCAAAGTAAAGGAAAATAGCTGTCAGTGAAATAGATTCCCTATTATGATTATTCTATGGCATTCAGGGCCTGATTCAGAGCCACTCGTAAGCGGCAGCTCGTTCGCTCCGAGCGATGTTTGCCCAACTGCGCATGCGTACAGATCGTTATACGCATGCGCGAACCAGTCAGTGCAGTCGAAATTCATGTGCTCGCAAAATAGCGAATGCCTGCTAATTTGAGTGACAGAATGAGGCGTATGTGGGTGGTAACAGGGGAAGGTGCTTGAAAACGGGGAGTGGAAATCCGATCGCAGGCGTGCTTAAAGGTCAAAACGGGCGTTTTAAGGGAGTGCATAATTAATCCAGCAGCGTCATTGACCACGTCACTGGGTTATTTTTAAGTCAGAACTGCTCGCAAAATAGTGGTTGAAAAAACCAACCACAAGAATAGCGAGCAGTTCATACGCTGGTCGATGTACTCGATTAATCTAATAAATAGCGGACATGGCGTATGGTGCGAGCGGCCAGGGGGCGTATTTTCCAAATTTACGTTCACATGTTTTGCTCGCTCGTTCAGACTTAGAGGCGTGAACAGACCGCAAAGTGCGAACGGTTCATTTGAATAGCCACCCCTTTTTAGAAAACGAACGACCGCAAATAGCGAGCGGCTCTGAATGAGGACCTCATATCACTTTCCCACTAATGTAATTAAAAAAAACAAAGGAAGGCTAGTTATTACTTCAGATAAGTGTATCTCAAATCCAGTTCTCAGGGCACCCTAACAGTTATATAATTAGTACCACCTGTGGATTAACTTTGTCTTTTTCCAGTTCAATGTAAATTGGCATTTGATCTCACATGCGTCATGGGTGGAGAGAAAGTGAACTAAAGTAATCCATAAACATATACAGAGATGGGAGGGAGATTCTGGGTTGTTGAAGGGTTAGCTGGATATTGGGCCTGATTCATTACGGAACACAGTCCCACTGCGAAAATATGCTAATGAATGCTATAGCAATGTCGTCGCTTCCTAACATAAAGGCGCCCACTTCCCATTATACACTTCCGTAATATTTTGCAAGTCTGCAAAACCATCAGTAACAGAGGCCCTGATTCAGAGCCGGACGCTCTGCAGAGCGCTCGCTCTGAATGAGGGCCGGGCTATTTTTTTTTTTAAGAACGGCCTCCTGGCCGCTCGCATAGCTGTGGGTGACCACCCACAGCTATAGCGAGCGGCCAGGAAGATGGTCCGATGGTCAAGACCATCGGGCTTGCGACGAGACCCTTGTGGTAGAGTCTCGTTGCCGCAAGTCCCAGAGAGATTTCGGCTCTGACAGAGCCGAAATCTCTCCCACTGACATCACTCGTGATGTCATGGGGCCGCCCCCAAACGGAGGCGTTCACATGGTAACGCCTCCGTTTGGGCAGCCACTCCCCCGCCCCGCCCACCAAAGGGGGCGTGCTGTCACTCAACATCGACAGCACGCCCCCTTTGGTACGAGACCCGGAGCGATGGCTTGCCCGTCTCTATCCGGGTTTCATGCATGCGCACGACGGAGCCGGCTCCATCGTGCGCATACGCTCTGGGCCACCATCGACCCGGTTGCGAGCGCTCAATGTTTGCGACCGGGTCTGAATCAGGCCCAGAGTACCATTGGAGCCTCACGTACACTTGCACAAGGTCTGACCTTACTCAGAAATAGCTAACCTCATCGCACGCAGTTAAAGCTCAAGCTGCATATGGCATCGCAGTGGCTAATGTATGCATGCCCCTGTAACGATGTTCAAACATACTGGCACGCCTGCGTTTCACCAACCACCCTCTCATCACCACCCCCCAAATGCTCAATTCCTGTCAATTACTCTGAGATGGGTCTGCGTAGTTACTGCAGTCCGATTGGATTGGAGCCTTCACACATGCGCACTGCGATGCATGCCCAGTATAAAACAATCGCCCGATTGCATGTGTAATCACAGTTGTGATCAGTAATGAATCAGGCCCATTGTCCGCAATTAAGGACAGCTTGCTATCTATACTCCCTGTGCAAACACCATGTATGTCAGGGGAAACCCTAATATTGGCTGGCATTTGATTTAACCAATTTGTTCGAATGACCATTTTTGTCTGTGTTCCAGCATTTGGGAGCAAATGGTTGTTTGTTATTTGCTCCCATACATAGGGCCATAACTAGGGTGGTGCGGTCGGTGTGCCCACACAGAGTGCACATGCTCTGTGGGCAGAACCGGCCGCCTCCACCCGCGATCACCCCCTCTAATCTGCCGCCTGCTGCAATGTATAATAGCAGCGGTGTGCCCGGCTCCTTCTCTGGACGTGGCTTAAAGACGTGGAAGCAGTGGCGTCACCTGCCACTGCCTCTGTCGGGGTGGGTCCTTGGAGTTAATCTCTAGAGGCTACTCTGACTGTGTATCGGGAACCGCATGATCCCTGTGAAGCTAAACTTGATGTACGTGAGCTGATTTATACGTAAAGGTTGATATATATCTATTTATGATGATGGCATAATATGTACGGGGGCCTTTGTACTGTGGGCCTAATTCAGACCAACTCGCGAGCGCAGGACGCTCGCAAGCGGGTCGATGGTGCCCTAATGCGCATGCGCACGACGGAGGGAGCTCTTTCCCTATGAGCCCCCGCCCCTTTTTAGGCCCATGCGCCTGCAGCATGCGCTGTTCCTGTTTACGATGGCGGGGGGCACCAAAGCACTTTCTGGCACAGGGCACCAAAATGTCTAGTTACGGCTCTGCCCATACATTACCAGATTTTCCGTCCAACCAGCCAGAATGAACATATAATCTTATAGTGTGAACCTATCATTAGTCTGGTAATAAAAAACACACCAGTTTTAATTAGAGATGTGCGCAGGCCCCCATGTTTTGAGTTTGGTTCTAAATCATTGTTGTGTTTTGGTTATAGCAAAACCATCGTCAAGTGTTTTGGTTCTGACTTGGTTTAATTTTTGGATTTCTTTAAAAATGTATATAAACATCTAAAATCATGCAACTTGGATCTGTTTTTGTTTCTATATTATTATTAATAGCAATAACATTAATTTTCAGTCATTTCTAGTAGATTTTGACCACCTTACAGCACCTGAAATCACCAGTGAGGGATTTATATGCAATCCAAAATATGCGAGATACGTTTATTAGATCTGCATTCCAAACTTGGGGAGAAGAGCTCAGTCAGGACTTGGTACTACTCAGAACACCAAAGTGATCCGAGCTGGTGCTCAGTCCGACTCAGAACCCCAAAGTTTGGGTGTATTCGGTTTTCAGCAAAACCAAACTGCTCATTTTGAACTTTAATCTCATTGAGAACCATAAGAATATTTTTCTGGTTATAAAACATATTTCATTTAGATTTCATAATAATCCAAAAATATACCAGTAGGTTCATTGGTTAATTGGCTCCAGACAAAAATTAACTCTAGTGTGCACACGTGGTAGCGAATATATAGATTGTATATATGGGATGCAGTCAGGAAGGCGACAGTCAAAATGCCGACCGCGGGCTTCCTGACTGTGCAATCCTGACAGGGGACTAATGATAGGTGTCAAAATCCTGACGCCTATCATTATCCCTATGCCGGGAGCCCAACGCCCGGCATACTGAACGAACGTAAGTCGGGTGGCGGCTGCGGACAGCCGTGGTCAGGGAGGGTTAGGTTAGGGGCTCCCGGGGGTAACAGGGTTAGGCACCTCCAGGGGGAGGTTAACGTTAGGCACTCCCCCGGGAGACTTAGGTTTAGACTGCGGGGAGGGGAGGATTAGGTTTAGGCACTTACAGGGGGTTTAGGATTAGGCACTTGGGGGGAGGTTAGGGTTAGGCACCCCTAAGGGAGTGTTAGGGTTGGGGGGGAGAGGCTTAGTAATATTAAAAAACTTACCTGTCGGGATCTTCTGTTGCCGGCAGTGTTTCATACCAATCCTGTATATATATATATATATATATATATACACGAAGGAAACAGCGGCACTCACGGGACTTAGTAAAGAAAGACTCTCAGGTACACAAGCAGTGTGTAGGATTCGACGTTTCATTCGGTGAGGATTTTATCAAGAACAAGTCCTCACCGACGGAAACATCGAATCCTACACACTGCTTGTGTACCTGAGTCTTTCTTTACCAAGTCCCATGAGTGCCGCTGTTTCCTTCGTGTCTACACATCAGGTTTCCCCCACCTCGGATGGCACCTGGGCAAGTATCGGTTGGTGTTGTGTGTGTGCTGGCTTCAGTGACATTATATATATATATGCACTAATCCACGGCACTCACCATTCCTAGATTTGGGGTGCAACATGGTATGTGACCACATTGTTTAACTAGATATCACAGGGGCTCTGCACTCACCATAATAACGAACAATAATAATAAACATAATAAACAGTGGGCTTTTGGTTCATGAATTGATCAATGCATCTATGACGGGGGCTGCAAGCTTAAATGCATTGATCAATTCATGAACCAAATCCCCACTGTTTATTATGATTATTATTATTGTTAGTTAGTATTGTTAGACTTTCACGTCTGGCAGTTGTGTATATTTCCTGTTTATTCCAAGCCCGAAGAGTGACACCGATCTGACCCGCTGTTTATCTCCACTGTGTGTGCACCACGGCAAGTACTTACCCGTTATAGGAGTGCCTGCACTCTCGAATTTACATTATATATATATAAACATATATACACACACACACACACACACACACACACACATTACCAGTCAAATGTTTGGACACACTTTCTCATTCAATGGTTTTTGTTTATTTTAATTATTTTTGACATAGTAGATTAATACTGAAGACATCAAAACTATGAAAGAACATGTGGAATGATGTTGTAAACAAAAAAAGTGTTAAACAAATCACAATATGTTTTATATTTTAGATTCCTCCAAAGTAGCCCCCTTTTGCTTGGATGACAGCTTTGCACACTCTTGGCATTCTCTCAATCAGCTTTATGAGGTAGCCTCCTGGAATGGTTTTCCAACAGTCTTGAAGGAGTTCTCAGAGGTGCTGAGCACTTGTTCGCTGCTTTTCCTTCACTCTGCGGTCCAACTCATCCCAAACCAGCTCAATTGGGTTTAGGTCAGATGATTGTGGAGGCCAGGTCATCTGACGCAGCACTCCATCACTTTCCTTCTTGGACAAGTAGCCCTTACATAGCCTGGAGGTGTGTTCGGGGTCATTGTCTTGTTGAAAAACAAATGATGGTCCCAGTAAGTGCAAACCAGACGGGATGGCATGGCACTGCAGAATGCTGTGGTAGCCATGCTGGTTAAGTGTGCCTTGAATTTTTAATAAATCACCAACAGTGTCACCAGCAAAGCACCCCCAGACCATCACACCTCCTCCTCCGTGGGAACCACAGTGGGAACCACACATGCAGAAACCATCCATTCACTTTTTCTGCGTCTCACAAAGACATGGCGGTTGGAACCAAAAATCTCAAATTTGGACTCATCAGACCAAAGTACAGATTTCCACTGGTCTAATGTCCATTCCTTGTGTTTCTTGGCCCAAACAATTCTCTACTTCTTGTTGTTCATCCTCAGTAGTGGCTTCTTCGCAGCAATATGTCTATGAAGGCCTGATTCACGCAGTCTCCTCTGAACAGTTGATGTTGAGATTTGTCTGCTACGTGAACTCTGTGAAGACTTTATGTGGTCTCTAATCTGAGGTGCTGTTAAGTAGCGGTTTCTGAGGCCGGTAACTTTAAAGAACTTATCCTCTGCAGCAGAGGTAACTCTTGGTCTTCCTTTCCTGGGGTGGTCCTCATGAGAGCCAGTTTCATCATAGTGATTGATAGTTTTTGCAACTGCACTTGAGGGTACATTCAAAGTTCTTGAAATTTTCCATATCGACTGACCTTCATGTCTTAAAGTAATGATGGACTGACATTTCTCTTTACTAAGTTGAGTGGTTGGTGCCACTCAACTCAGTAAAGTATAGAGAGAGAGTTGTGGAAGCCGGCACTCCCTAGCTGTATCCAAACAACAGCCACGTCCGGTGCCCTCCTCATGGTTTACCTAAATAGGTAAAAACATCAATCGCAATGTTTAAGAGGCAGCACTCAGAAAACTTCATAAAGAATATTCTTTATGAAGTCGTCTGAGTGCCGCCTCTTAAACATTGAGATATATATATTTTGTGACCATTTCATATTGTCACTAGAACATTGGTAATTTATACAAGTTTCACTCATTTGACACGTAATTTTGATGGGGGAGTTCCTTTGGACAGGAGGTATGGAAAAATTACAAGCACTGGTGAATTACATCAACACCAGGAACTCCGCCATCAAAATGACGTGTCACATGAGTGCAACTTGTTTACATTACTTGGATATTCTGGTGACAACACAAAACAATAAACTACACACAGGGGTATACACCAAACCCACGGTCAAAAATATATTATTGAGGGCCAATAGTCACCACCCCATGACTCTTAAGAAAGGCGTATAAGGTCACAAATGATCAGAGTAGCCAGAATAACCAGCAACCGCTTGGAGTTGGAATCAACCTTGGATGAGGAGGTATTAAAATTTTTGGAAAGGGGATATGAACCCAAACGTCTCACCAAATACAAAGATGAAGTATTGAAAATTCCCAGGAGCAGTTTATTAACACCTAATAATCAGAAACAAGATTCATTAATTCTGTTTGCTAACGAATATAACATGTCCAGTCCGGTGGTTCAGAGGGCGATGAGGGCACTGTGGCCGATCATCACAGCAGACAAAAGTTTGAGGTGTTTTAACAAGAAAATACCCTTATCTTGTCATACAAGAGGAAGAAACATTAAGGTAATTGTGTTCCACACAGACATCACGGGCTTCGAACAGGACAACCCTTCTCAAGGTCATACGAAGTTCTTGAGTAAAGCAACGGGATGCTATAAGTGTTTGAAGTGCACCACTTGTAACAACATGATAACAGGTCAGACCTTCCAACATCCGACTTCTGGAAAACCCTACAGGATTAAACATATATTGACAAGCACATCCTCTTATATACTATATTTGATCACGTGCCCCTGCGGCTTGGCGTACGTAGGCAAATCCATACGGACGGCTAGAGAAAGAATGGCCCTTCATAGATCGGAAATAAAATTTGCACTACAAGGGAAACCAGTGGCAAGACATTTTGCCAAGAAGGGACACAAATTAAGCAAATTTAGACATTAGTTGATTGATCATGTCCCTAGGAATCTTAGAGGGGGAGATCGTGCTGGAAAATTGCTGCAGGTGGAGGCATGATGGATCTTCGCTTTGAACACTATGCGCCCACAAGGACTTAACAAGAAGATTCAGTGAAGTGTTTTGAAATGACCACTCATTAGCACAAGATTCTGCTTATTTATGATTTTAAAATGCATCACCCTTTATTATGTTTGCTATTACACATTTTACATATATGTGACATATTATTTTTTTTAACACATGTAGGTTTGGTTATCTACACAATATGATTTAACACACACGATCAAACCCTAACTCACGGGTGATTTTTATTACATTACACTGTAGTTATGGGTTAGTGGGAACACATTCACGTTTTTCAACTATATAGATTGGTTCCTTCATTTTGCACATTTTACCATCACATGTTCCAAACATGAAATTTATTATCATATAATATACACTCCATACATTTTTCACACACTTGGGGATTTCTTTTGGTCACGTTAGACACAGAGGAACATGTACATACACCATTGTACACTATACAATACGGTTTGTTTTCACTACTTTTAGAAGACATCTTTCAGCAGATCCATTCTCTGTGCATTCATATACAATATATAAATTCTCTCTCATTCATTAGGATCCACAAGATATTGTTACTTTATATTGATCTTATTTACATGTTATTTACCACCAGGTTATCATGATGTAAGATTGTGTTTTGCCTCTAGCCTCTGTATCCATTTTTTCTAAACTATGCCCCATTCTCTATTCTGGTCTTTCTATCTGGCTTCTATTTTTTTACATCTTGTACTTCATGCACATTGGAGGCTTCGTTTGTTATTCGATGACTGGTATTCTGTTTATTTTATGGTGGAGGTTGTGAGAATATAGCGATATGGCACATAGGACCTCATTCAGAGGCACTCGCAAAATGCGAGCGCTCGCTCTGAATGAGGGCGGCCGCATCTATTTTTCGGCCCGGCCTCCTGGCCACTCGCTAGGCTGTGGGTGACCACCCACAGCTTTAACGAGTGGCCTGGTTGATGGTCGGGATGGTCAAGACCATCGCGACCATCGGGGCTTGCGACGAGACCATTGTGGTAGGGTCTCATCTGCCGCAAGTCCCAGTGAGCTTTCGGCTCTATTAAAGCCGGAAGCTCACCACTGACATCACTCGTGATGTCAGTGGGGCTGCCCCCAAATGACAGGCATTTCTTCAGGAACGCCTCCGTTTGGCAAGCCACCCCCCCCCCCCGCCCCGACTGTGTGTCCATCCAATTTGGGTAAAATTGTCACCAAGACATGTGTATTGCTCAGCCCTTTGTGTGTGCATCTATAGACAGTCAGCACCATAGGGGGTAAAACAAACAGTAACCAGGCTGACATTCAGGCGTGATGAGATATAGCAGATCAAAGAGCAGTCATATTTCAGATGGTTTATGTGGAAAAATTGATGTATCAGTGATAGCTGGAAGCTTGGAAAATTATATGCATATAACGGGACCCCTATCCAGGTTGTGTGCGATTCCCAGATAACTGAGACATACAGTTTTGAAGATATGAGATATCTCAAGAATGCACTATGACAACCACATCATATTTACACTTTTATAACAGATGAAATAAGGACCAGTATGGTGAACGCCCTATATTGTAGGTTATACATCCACAGGGGAAGTTATTAGGCTTATTCTTTTATAAGTTTAAAGGGATTTAAACTAAGCTGGGAGGTTCCTGTCCTCCAATTATCTAATCCACCAATCAGAGCAGACGGATACGACATCACCCTAGGTGTGATGCTCTTCTGATAAAAGGGATTGAATTCTTGCGTTCTGTGTTCAACCTGAGGGATCCATTTGACATGGGAGTTTAACCTGCAGTCCTTGCAGTCATGTCCCTTCCAGGCAAATTAGCTGAGTGTTAATTTGTAAGTATTCCATTTTTATTTAATATTGCTTGCTATACCTGTATGTAACTTTGTAACCATTCTTTTCTCTGTAACATTCCTTTTAAGCATTGCACTCCTTTTTCTGTAAACAAAGTGTTCTTTATTAGTTTATTTCATATATGCTCCGAAACCTAGTCTTTGAAGAGATTATTAGTCTGCTAGGGTGACGTTACACCTATTGTTAAGTACGGGAAGCAGAGGGTTGGTCTCAGCGAAATGTGTGGTCGTCTGGTACGCCGAGTCTGCGCAATTGTGGAGAGGTTAAGCAAAAGATTAACTGCGTGGGAGTCTTGTTGCCAAGCCTGTGCAATTATTGGGGCCTCTTTAAATCATTTCCATCAGTGGTGGCAGTTTGGTAAGTAAGGTAGTTGTATTACGGCGCTCTGTCTATAGCAGAGGTGCACCCCCCACGTCAGGGATACTGGGTACGGGTCCCTGACAGAGGTTTGTTTACATTTTGGAACATTGTCTCTATCAAGGCATCTGTGTAACGTCTGGGTTGCTATGGCAATGCAGTACAGATGGCGCCTTGACATCACTCATGGGGGACGCGACGGAAGTCGGGATTCCCTGTTCTTTCGTGGCACTTCACACTTGGCAGGCTTCTATCTCATATTGAAGGTTATTAGTTTTGTTTTGATTAATACATGCCTTGACAAAGGGACATGCATGTCCCGAAACATTGGTGTCACATATGTATTTCATCTAATACACTACTTTAACTATTTGAACGAGTCTCCGAGTGCCGCCACTTGTTTGTGCTGTTCAGTTACAATATATATATTAGGGGTGTGCACCGGCCACTTTTCGTGTTTTGTGTTTTGGTTTTGGATCTGGATCTTTCTTCGTGTTTTGGATCTGGATTGGTTTTGCCAAAACCACCCTTCCGTGTTTTGGGTTCTGGGTTTTGTGTTTTGGATCTGTATTTTTTTGAAAAAAAGCATAAAAACAGCTAAAATCACAGAATTTGTAGGTTTTTCTGCTCCTATGCTATTATTAACCTCAATAACCTTAATTTCCACTCATTTCCAGTCTATTCTGAACACCTCACACCTCACAATAGTGTTTTTATGTCCAAAAGGTTGCACCGAGGTAGCTGGATGACTATGCTAAGCGACACGAGTGGGCGGCACAAACACGTGACCCATCTAGGCATGATACTGCAGTGGCAGACAGGATGGCAGTTTGAAAAACTAGGCCCCAAACTGTACATAATGCAAAGAAAAAAAAGAGGTGCAAGATGGAATTGTCCTTGGGCCCTCCCACCCACCCTTATGTTGTATAAACAGGACATGCACACTTTAACAAACAAATCATTTCAGCGCCAGGGTCTGCCACACAACTGTGGCTGAAATGATTGGCAATTAATCTGTCCTTGCACAAACTGGCTCTACGGAGGCAAGATGTCATCCTCATCCTCCTCATCCACCGATCCCTCACCCTCTTCAGTGTGTACATCCTCATCCTCACAGAGTATTAACTCGTCCCCACTGGAATCCACCACCACAGGTCCCTCTGTACGTTCTGGAGGCTGGTCTCCCTGGAAGAGCTGATAATTCATTTTGATGAACATCATCTTCTCCACATTCTGTGGAAGCAACCTCCTATGCCTTTCGCTGACAAGGTTCCCGGCTGCACTAAACACTCTTTCGGAGTACACACTGGAGGGGGGGCAACTCAGTTAAAATAGAGCCAGTTTGTACAGGGGCCTCCAAATTGCCTCTTTTTCCTGCCAGTACAGGTATGGACTGTCTGACATGCCTACTTGGATGCTGTCACCGATGTAATCCTCCACCATTCTGTCAATGGTGACAGTATCATATGCAGTGACAGTAGACATGTCAGAAATTGTTGCCAGGTCCTTCAGTCCGGACCAGATGTCCAAACTTGGTCCTGCCTGCCCTGCATCACCGCCAGCGGGTTGCTTAGGATACCTAAGTTTTTTCCTGGCAGCCCCAGTTGCGGGAGAAAATGAAGAAGGAGCTGTTGACGTGTAACGTTCCGCTTCAGCTGACAGTGTGTTCACCAGCAGGTCTTTGCACCTCTGCAGGCTTGTGTCGGCCGGAATGAGAGACACCACATAGGCTTTAAACCTAGGATCGAGCACGGTGGCCAAAATGTAGTGGTCTGATTTCAACAGATTGACCACCCTGGAATCCTGGCAAAGCGAATGAAGGGCTTCATCCACAAGTCCCACATGCCGAGCGGAATCGCTCCGTCTTAGCTCCTCCTTCACTTTCTCCAGCTGCTTCTGCAAAAGCCTGATGAGGGGAATGACCTGACTCAAGCTGGCAGTGTCTGAACTGACTTCACGTGTGGCAAGTTCGAAGGGCTGGAGAACCTTGCACAACACAGAAATCATTCTCCACTGTGCTTGAGTCAGGTGCATACCCCCTCCTTTGCCTATGTCATAGGTGGATGTATAGGCTTGTATGGCCTTTTGCTGCTCCTCCATCCTCTGAAGCATACAGAGGGTTGAGTTCCACCGCGTCACAACCTCTTGCTTCAGGTGATGGCGGGGCAGGTTCAAGAGTGTTTGCTGGCGCTCCAGTCTTCGGCACGCAGTCGCTGAATGGCGAAAGTGGCCAGAAATTTTTCGGGCCACCCAAAGCGTCTCCTGCACGCCCCTGTCGCTTTTCAGAAAATTCTGCACCACCAAGTTTATTGTGTGAGCAAAACATGGGACGTGCTAGAATTTGCCCAGATGTAATGCCCGCACAATGTTGGTGGCGTTGTCAGATATCACAAATCCCCAGGAGAGTCTAAGTGGGGTAAGCCACTGGGCGATGATTTCCCTCAGTTTCTCTAAGAGGTTGTCGGCGGTGTGCCTCTTACTGAAACCGGTGATACACAGCGTAGCCTGCCTTGGAACGAGCTGGCGTTTCTGAGATGCTGCTACTGGTGACGCTGCTGCTGTTGCTGGTGATACATCTACCCAGTGGGCTGTCACAGTCATATAGTCCTTAGTCTGCCCTGTTCCACTTGTCCACATGTCCGTGGTTAAGTGGACATTGTGTACAACGGCATTTTTCAGGACACTGAGGACACTTTTTCTGACGTTTCTGTACAGTCTCGGTATCGCCTGCCTAGTGAAGTGGAATCTAGACGGGATTTGGAACCGGGGACACACTACCTCCATCAATTGTCTAAATCCCACTGCACTAATGGCAGATACCGGACGCACGTCTAACACCAACATAGCAGTCAAGGCCTCAGTTATACGTTTTGCTTCAGGATGACTGCTGTCGTACTTCATCCTCCTCGCTAAGGACTGTTGGAGGGTCAATTGTTTAGTAAAAGTAGTGGTGTTCCTACTTCCTCTCTGGGATGATGAACGACTCCCAGCAGCAGCAACAGCAGCAGCGCAGGAGCAGGCGTAGCAATGCAGGATCCTCCGGAGGAATCCCGGATAGGAGAGTCAGTCATGAAAGTGACATGGCCTGCAGGACTACTTCCGATCCTGACTAAGGAGGAAATTGACGAGGAGGGAGTTGACGGTGTGGTTTGCAGGCGCTTGGATACAACAGGACAACGGGATTTAGGTGTCCCTGGACTGCTTACGGTCTTAGCCAAAGTTTCTGAACTTGACAGTAACTTTTTATGAACGCGCTGCAGGTGCCGTATAAGGGAGGATGTTCCTAGGTGGTTGACATCCCTACCCCTACTTATTTCACCTTTACATATGGTACATATGGCAAGACAGTTGTTGTCCGGATTTGGATAGAAATATTGCCAGACCAAAGAGGTGGAATGTTTGGTCTTCTGCCCAGGCATGACCGTGATGGGCTTTTTCATCCCACGGACAACAACTGTCTCCCCCGGAGCCTGATTTAAACAAACCACATCACCATCAGAATCCTCCTCGCCAACTTCCTCCTCAGCGCCAGCTACACCAGTATCCTCATCCTGTTGTACTTCAACAGTGACATCTTCAATTTGCATATCAGCAAGTGGACTGTGGGTGCTCCTTTCAGCACTTGCAGGGGGCGTGCAAATGGTGGAAAGAGCCACCTCTTCCCGTCCAGTGCTGGGAAGGTCAGGCATCGCAACCACCACTACACTTGGACTCTCCTTGGGGATTTGTGATATCTTCTTAGAAAGCACAGTTCTTCGCTGTGCTTTTGCCAGCTTAACTCTTTTGGTTTTTTTAGTGGGAGGAGGGCTTCCATCGTCATGTGAAGCTGAACCACTAGTCATGAACATACTAGGGATCGACCTTAGCCGTTCCTTGCCACTCCGTGTCGTAAATGGCATATTGGCAAGTTTACGATTCTCTTCAGCTGATTTAAATGTTTTTTTCAAGGTCATTTTCCTGAACTTTGTCATTTGGGATTGTATGTGACCTCTACTATGACATTGGGCATCGGCCTTGGCAGACGACGTTGATGGCATGTTATCGTCTATGTCATGACTAGTGGCAGCAGCTTCAGCACTAGGAGGAAGTGGTTCTTGATCTTTCTCTATTTTATTTTTATCGGAGAAAGTTTGGTCCTCCATTTATGTTATATCGATTTGATATATATGTGCGGCTAAATACAGAAAATATTTTTTTATTTTTGCTGGAGAGTAGTGCACTTTGTGGGTTACACCACCCTTTAAGAAATGAGCCAGCCGGCTCTTTACTTATGGGACACAGGCGCACGCTTGGCACTGCTCCTTTGTTGATGCACGTGCGGCTACTGCGCACACAATTCACAAACACAGAAAATATTTATTTTTTTGGTTTGGAGTATACTTTGGGGGTTACAGCACCCTTTAATGGTCAAGCTAGCCGGCCCTTTACTTATGACACAGGCGCACGCTTGGCACTACTTTGTTGATGCACGTGCGGCTACTGCGCACACAATTCACAAACACAGAAAAAATATTTTGTTATTTGGTTTGGAGTGTACTTTGGGGGTTACAGCACCCTTTAACGGTCAAGCCAGCCGGCCCTTTACTTATGACACAGGCGCACGCTTGGCACTACTTTGTTGATGCACGTGCGGCTACTGCGCACACAATTCACAAACACAGAAAAAATATTTTGTTATTTGGTTTGGAGTGTACTTTGGGGGTTACAGCACCCTTTAACGGTCAAGCCAGCCGGCCCTTTACTTATGACACAGGCGCACGCTTGGCACTACTTTGTTGATGCACGTGCGGCTACTGCGCACACAATTCACAAACACAGAAAAAATATTTTGTTATTTGGTTTGGAGTGTACTTTGGGGGTTACAGCACCCTTTAACGGTCAAGCCAGCCGGCCTTTTACTTATGACACAGGCGCACGCTTGGCACTACTTTGTTGATGCACGTGCGGCTACTGCGCACACAATTCACAAACACAGAAAAAATATTTTGTTATTTGGTTTGGAGTGTACTTTGGGGGTTACAGCACCCTTTAACGGTCAAGCCAGCCGGCCCTTTACTTATGACACAGGCGCACGCTTGGCACTACTTTGTGAATTGTGTGCGCAGTAGCCGCACGTGCATCAACAAACACAGAAAATATATATTTTTTGGGTTTGGAGTGTACTTTGGGAGTTACAGCACCCTTTAACGGTCAAGCCAGCCGGCCCTTTACTTATGACACAGGCGCACGCTTGGCACTACTTTGTTGATGCACGTGCGGCTACTGCGCACACAATTCACAAACACAGAAAAAATATTTTGTTATTTGGTTTGGAGTGTACTTTGGGGGCTACAGCACCCTTTAACGGTCAAGCCAGCTGGCCCTTTACTTATGACACAGGCGCACGCTTGGCACTACTTTGTTGATGTACGTGCGGCTACTGCGCACACAATTCACAAACACAGAAAATATATATTTTTTTGGTTTGGAGTGTACTTTGGGGGTTACAGCACCCTTTAACGGTCAAGCCAGCCGGCCCTTTACTTATGACACAGGCGCACGCTTGGCACTACTTTGTTGATGCACGTGCGGCTACTGCGCACACAATTCACAAACACAGAAAAAATATTATTTTTTTAGCACTTGGGGGGAGCACCCCTGATGGACAGAGCACCCCCTGGACAACACTACAGCACCCCTTTAGGACTGGGACACTGCACAGGACTTTGGAGTGGACACAGCCCCTATGGAGAACTAACTGCACAACACAGTCCAGCCAGCCCCTATGGACTTTGAAGTAGTGGACACAGCCCCTATTAACAGCAGCACAGCACAACACAGCCAGCCCCTATGGACTTTGAAGGAGTGGACACAGCCCCTATGGACAACAGCAGCACAGCGCAGCACAGCACAGCACAACACTACTCTGCACTACACTACACTACACTACACAGCCCAGCCAGCCCTAACTCCCACCCTCCCTCTTCACTGTCCACTGCCGAGTGAGAAAATGGCGCCGACGCGGGTACCTTATATAGGATCCAAAACCCGCGAGACCCGGAAGGCGGGATGATGACGTTTTGCCTCGATTTCAGATCCGAGTCAGGCGGGAAAAGTCAAGCCTGACTCGGATCGGCCTCGGATCGGGGGGGTTCGGATTTCAGAAATCCGAACCCGCTCACCCCTAATATATATATATATATATATATATATATATATATATATATATTATATATATATATATATATATATATATATGGTCACTTGGGCCAAAAGAGGTGAGTGCCCACTTTTGGCCCAGGTGACCATAACTTTTTCTATTATTGGCACAGGGGACTGCCTGTTACCTTAGTGGAGCACCCCTTTGCTGAATATTGTTGGTATGTGAGCGCGGACTATTGGGACTACTATAGTATATATAGATATATAGATATATATATATACATATACATACACACACACACATACATATACATATATATATAGTAACAGCAATTGTTAGATCGTTAGTCATGTCCTTTTGATATTGCAACCACTGTTCTTAACTGTATATATATATATATATTTATATATATATGAATCAAATGGAATGGACTGACTGACTCACTTCAACATCCAGCCTAATCCCCTGGACCTAGAAACATGTAATTCGGGGAGTATATTCCTTCCATGATGTAGGCATCCACTAAGAAGGGTTTTTTCTAAATTAGACTCCTAAGAGGGTGAAAAGGGCTACAATGTTTTCTACCTCTGTGCAATAGCCTGACTGACTGACCCATTGTGGGTACAGCACATTTCAATATTCAAACAGGGTGAGCCACACCAACTGTCTGCCCAACTGCTGCCAAACATCACTGGCAGTTGGTGTGATTCTCCTATTTGAATATTGGACTGTGTGCAGCCCCACCTCTGGAGTCACTACTAGCCGTATGATCCTTACATGGCTTATGAGGCAGACAGCACTGCAAAGGGGTAAAATGTGTTTTCACTGATTCCTCAATAGCTCTTAGGCCACAGGTGAGGGAGGGGAATGTGTTACTGCATAGGTGAGGAAGGGGATGAGGGAGGGGAGTGCCTACCCTCAAACATGACCCCTTCTATCAGGTACAAAATGCACTGCTTCTGGACTTTCCACCTAATTTATAATTACCAGTGTTGAACTAGTTAATTTATGAGAAGAATGTTTCAACACAGGTGGCTGCAATCATAAATTAAAATAGAAGTACAGAAGCAGAGCATTTTGTCCCTAAAGAAACAGTCATGTTGGAGGGTCTGCAAATGTGTTACTACACAAGTGAGGGAGAGGAATGTCAAATGTGTTACTACCGGGCGAGAGAAGGGAATGTGCTACAACATGGTGAGGGAGAGGAATGTGTTACTACATGGGTGAGCGGGGGTAATGTTGAATGTGTTACATCAGGTTTGAGGGTGGTATTGTATTTCTACACTGGTGAGGGAAGGGAATGTTGAATGTGTCACAACACGAACGAGGGAGGGAAATGAGTTACTACAGAGGTGAGCGAGAATAATGTGTTACTACACAGGTGAGTGAGAATAATGTTTTACTATTGAAGTGAGGAAGGGGATGCATTACTATATACATGAAGGACTAATGTGTTACGGGAGTGGTGAGATAGAAATATTAAATAGCTAAATTCTAACCAGATGAAACCAGGCACAGCACATCAGCTAGTTATGCATATATACAGTTAGATTAAAAAAGCCGGGGGGGGGGGGGGGGGTGATAATCCAGACTCTGTTATAGAAGAAGGTGTTCCTCTTTCCTTCATGTTAAGATTGCAGCATGTGTTTGAACTAGGGATGTGCAGGCTCGGATAGGTTCGAGTTTGCACGTGGAGTTCGGATTTTTCCCTCCAAAAAAACGGAACTCAGAACGAGGCAAAACATCATCTTACATGGACGAACATCATCATTCCTGGTCTTTTGTCCAGGAATGATGATGTTCGTCCATGTAAGATGACGTTTTGCCTCGTTCTGAGTTCCGTTTTTTTGGAGGGAAAAATCCGAACTCCACGTGCAAACTCGAACCTATCCGAGCCTGCACATCCCTAGTTTGAACCTGTTTATACCATACTTGCCCACTCTCCCAGAAGTTGTGGGAGATTCCTAAGTTTTAGGGAGAGTCTCCCTGCTCCCGGGAAAGTGGTGAAATCCCCTGCACCTCGCCAGCTGACCGTGAAGTGGGTAAGATACGGATGATGATGAGGCAAAATGCTATAAATCGCATCATCACTGGATCATCCCCAGCATTGAAAAGACATTAATGACACTAAACCAGTGTTGGCTAACCTTGACACTCCAGCTGTTATGGAACTACATAACCCAGCATGCACTGCTACAGTTTTGCTATTAGGGCATGCTAAAACTGTGGCAGGGCATGCTGGGATATATAGTTCCACAACAACTGGAGTGTCAAGGTTAGCCAACACTGCACTAAACCATCATGGAGGGCAGGACTGCCATGATGTGATTTGCGTTGCGCCTCCTTCTCACTCACCTGCCTCCTCTCTCGTGCTCAGACTTGCAAAGTCGGCAAGTATGGTTTATACATAAATAAAGAATTCATATTTTTTTATACTTTCTGCTGCTCCTATGTTGCTTATCTGCGAACAATAATAATAACAAAATAAAAAAGCCAATACACCAAACTGACCAGCACTAACATTGTTTGTAGATAGCTGTTGCAATTTACTAATTGCTTGCCGATGTAAGTGGTGTATAGTAGGGTTTCGTTAGTATCTACCTAAGAGGTGAGGTTCCCAACTCGAGTATAAACAAAAGTCTTCAAATTTACAATTTGCTTTTATTTGATCAAATTTTAAACATTTTGGCAACAATCCAATTTGTCTTTCTACGTTACCAAACAAATTGTTCGTCAATTATAATCACTTTAACTTTAGAAATCACAAATGAACAATAGCAATTTATTATTTTTATATTACAGGAAATCCACTGGAACTCGCAACTGCAGCTTTTCAAAAGAACCCTGCAAACTGAGAACATTAGTGCATCTAACACCCCATGCAATATGAGCAAAGTAAGCACTAAACAAATATTTTTATTAATACGCTATTCAATAAACTACTTATATTTCTAATTTAAAGTCTTCTATATTTCTTGACTAACTCTATATTGTTCTTACACTTGTATCTGAGCTCGAGACTTTAACAAAAGTTCAGCGCTATTTTCAGTTCTGTGCACAAAGCGTTGCCCGGGTTGCTGACTATCCATAAGTCTATAGCAGAGCCGTAACTAGACTTTTTGGTGTCCTGTGCCAGAAAGAGCTTTGTCGCCCCCCTCATTTTTCAAAGGGACATAATGCACCCAAAAAAGGGGAATGGCCTCATGGGGAAAGGCCAGGAGATGCTGGGGATGACATAAGAGGAAGCTATAAGCGAGAATGATAATAAACTGAAATTTGACAGGCCCAAACAGTGCCCCCTGACCTGTGGTGCCCTGTGCGATGGCACTGGCCGGACTACCCTAGCTACGGCCCTGGTCTATAGTGTACACTATAAAGCAATGTTCTCTGGGCCTGATTCAGAGCCGGACGCTCTGACAGAGCACTCGCTCTGAATCAGGGCCGTCCCTCCTCCTTTTTGGAGCGGCCCCCTGGCCGATCGCATAGCTATGGGTGACCACCCACAGCTATAGCGAGTGGCCAAAATGATGGTCGCGATGGTCAAGACCATCGCGACCATCGGGCTTGCGACGAGACCCTTGCGGTATGGTCTGGCTGCCGCAAGCCCTGGAGTGCTTTTGGCTCTATCAGAGCCAAAAGCACTCCCACTGACATCACTAGTGATGTCAGTGGGGCCGGCCCCAGACGGTAGGCGTTCCCATGGAAACGCCTCCGTCTGGGCAGCCACGCCCCCGGCACGCCCACCAAAGGGGGCGTGCTGTCAATCACCATCGACAGCACGCCCCCTTTGGTGCGAGACCCATAACGACGGCTTGGCCGTCGTTATTCGGGTCTCACGCATGCGCACGACGAAGCCGCCTCCGTCGTGCGCATGCGCACTTGGGCAACATCGACCCGCTTGTGAGCGCTCAGCGCTCGCGAGCGGGTCTGAATCAGGCCCTCTGTTTCAGCCCCTTATTCAATTTCTATTGAAGTCTCCATTATAGTAATTCTCTCTCTGTATCCTTAGTGCAGGTATTTAGCTGAGATTTTACTGGCAGACTGTCTAGTTTCAATGTAATGTGTAAAGGTCCCCATACATGGTGTGATATAGCAGCCGATCCGATGGATTGGAACAATATCGCTGCTGTATCGTTCCATGTGTGGGTATGACATCACCCAATGCGCGCTCTCGTGGCATTGTACTTCGCTCCTCCAAATCTTTCTGCATGTTCAGTTGATCTGGAGGAGCGATGTACGATCCGATGCAGCGCTATGCAGGTGGCGGGTGCCGGCATATCGGGCGGTCGGCCACCTGATCGCTCCATGTGTGGAGACCGTCCGATATGTCAGCCATCGGATCAGCCGTCGCATCGCAAGGTGCATGTCGCACCGTGTATGAGGCCCTTTGCAATATCCCTTTCTAGAGACGACTTCACTGTAGCAAAGATGTATCAATTAGCAAGAAAGTTATTTGTATCTATTTCATTTATGTGTGTCCTGTCTGCTCTCATTGATGTTGTTTTTAGTAAAACTTACTGTCTTGGTAGTATAAATCTCTATTCATTCACAGTTTCAGACTCTATAATTCCTGTAGTTGCTGTGCGCAACTCTTCTGTGTAGCAGTAGTATAATAACTCCTGGCTGGCCTATGCTTCTGTCTGAGGTCACTTAATAGCGTATACGGGGATCACTAACAAAGGCTCAGAGGAGTATATGTTAATGAGGCAGTATTGCTTAGTATTGTGCTTGTTCTGAAGGGTAGTAGTTGAGATCGGTGAGCGCTTGTGTGGGAGGTATGTATCAGACTCTCCTTACCACCACAAACACGTCTTCGGTCCTCCCTTCGGTTGATCAGCTACTCAGGCTCTGATTCCAATTCACAGCTCCACCTGGACCTCGCCTTCCTGGAATGTCGGACACATCTCCAGCAGTCAGGCTGAAGCCGGAAGATAAGATGATTCCTCTGTTGTCTCTGAACCGCCTCCAAATATCACCTCCGCCTCGTCCCTTCACTAGACAAGCTGAGCACCTCCTCTGTACAATATCCTCAGCGAACTGCCATTGCCAACTGCTGCTCCCTTCCCACTGTCACCTGCCTGCCACTGGTCATGTGACCTGCTCCTACCCTCCTGAGTAGCTGCAGAGGCTGCTGGGAATTGTCTGCACAGTGTTTGGCATAATACCTTGCATAGCGGGGTATTATATAGCTTTACATCAGAATTGAACAGAAGAGAGACAGGAGGAAAGAGATGAAAATAAAACAGATATATATAGGGGTGGTTTAAGAAAGGCTGGCACATGAAGACTGCATGTGCAGTCCTCATGTGTGTCCCACTCCCCTCTTGTCGGAGCAATTGAACAGTATACTCTGGCACTGTGGCAGCTGCTTAATTTTCCCAGTGATTTCTGTGGGGGGGGGAAGAGAGAGAAAGAGAAAAAGAGAGAGAGAGAGAGAGAGAGAGAGAGACTGTAGAAATGGGCACTCCGAGAGAGAGAGAGAGAGAGAGAGAGAGAGAGAGAGAGAGACTGTAGAAATGGGCACTCAGAGAGAGAGAGAGAGAGAGAGAGAGAGACTGTAGAAATGGATACTCCCAAGAATTAAAGTTGAAGTATTCAGGTTAGGTGCAGAAAAAATAATGTTGCAATGTTGTCAATGAGGAAATTTAATTATGCTTTGGCTTAGTACATCTTTAAATATATGTCTGGTATAGACTCTGCCCAATTATTTTACTGTATACAGAAAATAGAAGGCAGCTCTTTATATTCTATATAATAACACAATATATCTAGTCTCCTCCTAGATTAAAAGCTGTAAAAAATACCTGTACTGTTGTCATAGATCCATGTAGACTCTTCAGAAAATCCCTGTACAATCCAAATATGGCAACAGCATTTCCATTTACATCCTGGCCAAACAGGTACCTAAAACAGGTGTACTGTGAATATACGATTGCTAGTTTGTACATTTATATAGCAAGTACTAAATCCCCAGATTTTCAGAGCATACTGCACAAAATCTCCAATATTACGGTTCTAGTACTGGCAAAAAAAAATGAGAGTAAGGTGACCCAAAGCCCTAATACCTGACTTTATATTGGGAAAAAATTAGAAAAAAAGTAACATGTATCTAAAAGAAAAGAAAATATTGTTTGATATATATATATATATATATATATATATACATACATACATACATACACACACACACACTGTTTAGGAGTTTGAATATTATTGTTGTACAATTCTCTAACTATCCATAAAAAGCATTCAGAAGTTGCTTACTGAAAACTTCATATTGTTTACATCATCCATCCCGCATCCACAGTAGCTGAGATGGATGCATAAGAAAAAATTTATTTTTGCAGCAATATTTGCCAAACACTACTTATTTACCCATTTATCACTTTTACTTGGGGTACACTGAGACTATGTGTTCTGTTGCACAAGGACAACTAAAAATTCAAGTGTCCCTGGCTCAGAACACTAATGTGAGCCAAGAATTTATATAAGGTGCTAGAAATATAATTGACCTCTACAGGTTGTTTTTAAATCTAGTTTTGCATATTTGAGTCCAAATTTAATGCCAGTTTTTTTCCTGCTTTTCGTATCCATTTACCAGCTGTATTTACCAGTTTCATCTTGCCAGGATAGCTCTTCTGAAAATCCCAGCTATGATTTTGCTATGAAGGTTAGTAGTGTGTGCATGCGCTGAGCCGTATGTGCGCATATAGAGTGTCACCATCGTCACGGGTAGGCAGCATACCAGCAGCTACAATATTCAATATAACTGGAAAGAGTTTTTCTCTCTCATAGTGATGAGGGGAGGACCTATAGATGCACCATGGGATGAAGCAGGAAGAGATCAGTCTATTCACTTATTTTCTCTTCTTAATAAAATGACAAAGTGCTCAGTCCACATTGCACATTATGTATGTAAAGAGAAGCCATACAGCAGAATAATCTGTGATTTCTCCACTGTCTAGAATTTGCTAAATAAGGAGAACAGAAAACTGTTGATATATCCAGCAGTGTTGTATTTCTCAAGGGGTTTCCTACTGATTAAAGCCCCTTATGTCACTGTTTATATTTTATTTTCTTAATCATAAAATTAAAATGGATTTATTTGGGAATCGCCACTGATTAACACAAAAAACTCCCTTAAACTCAAAAACAAATTTAAAACATTTTCTTAGCTAATCGCAAATTAAAATCCAACAATAGTCAAATACAAATATTACAACAATATTTGCATTCCTTATTAAAATAAGTACTTGGTGGAAGCACCTTTAAATGCAGTTATAGTTGTAAGTCTAGTTGGAAAGTCTCTATACGATTTGCAATTTTTACCCATTCTTCTTTGCAATATTGATTGAGTTCCGTTATGGTAAATTTGGGACCAATAGAGAACCAAAATGATCCAAATCATTCCACAGATTCTCAATGGGATTGAGGTCTGAGTTTATACTGGGACTTTTTCAACATACATTCATAGGCACTAACACCACTTCTCTAACAACTCTTCATTTTCACATATTTCATTTCATTTGCACAAGCAAAACCTATATGGCCTTGGGCCCCATCCTCTTCTGAGCATAATTTGACCTCTGCTCTCTCCTATTTTTTCTCTGTCCTGCCCTAATTCTGCTGCCTCAGTCTACAACACTACAACAGCCCTAGATGAGGAAGCTCTAGCCACCACAAACTGTCTCCAAAGATCAATCTCCAAGTTTGGCACAGCTAACAGACCTGCAACCTGCAAAAGTATCGCTCTAACACAGATTTTCTCCACGATAAATGTAACCTAACTTTCTAACTATGGCCCTCTATCTTGCCAAGCAACTATATATTCTGTAATATCTACCCAGTTAACAAACCTGTAACATCTCTCTGCTACTGACAACTCACTTCTCTAAACAAGTCAAACAACTCTTCCCTCACTGCTCATGGCTTTGCCATCTACTTCAAAGGAATTCATACACCATTCATCAAGAAATCTTCTATAGCCAGGTCCAAAATCAACACACTTTCTCCTCTACTAACTAACGAGCCTCAGTTGCTTATCTCCATTTGCTGAAGGTGCTCTTCTACCACAACACATCTATGCTATTTCCCAAATACTTGCCATGACATACTGCAGCTTATTTCTTCAACCTTTCCCTCTCCAATGGCACATTCCTTTTCCTCATCAAACATGCTCTCAACTCTATTCTCAATACACCATCTCTTGACTTTACCACTCTCCAGCAATAACAACATTTTACTAGTTGCCTTTGCTTTCAAACTACTTGAACATCCTGAAAATAACTACTTGATTCACTTCCCTCCACTCTTTTTTTAACATTCGACAATCATAATTTTGCCCACTACACACACTGACAACTCCCTTACCAAACTAACCAATGATCTGCTTATAGTTAAGCCAAAGGTCACATCTCCCTGCTCATTGTCATTGATCTGCCATTTTACATCAAGTTGGACAAGCCTCTTTTCCTCAGAAGCACTGTTTTCTTCTGGCTCACCTACCCATTATGAATGCACCTTCAACATCTTTACTACTAGAATATCCTCTCCTCCATTTCCTCTATAATTTGGTATTCCTCATAGCCCTTGTTTTCTCAAGAGCACTGTTTCATTGTACATATGTGGTGACATCTCCACCTGGCTGTCCCAATACTACATAGAGTCCAAAATGGAGCTCATCATCAGCTCACCCAGTGTCACAACTCCTCCTCTAGTCTCCCTCACAGTTGACATTTTCCCCAAGCCAATAGACTTGGTGTTATCCTCGCCTCTGTCCTTGGCTTCACTCATCACATTCAGTCATTTGCACTATCTTGTTGCCTCAGTATTCAAAACATTAATGGAATACTCCCCTTTCTCACTGAGGATGTTTTTTTTAAAACCCATATTCATTCTCACATGATCTCCCACCATGATTATTGCAACCTCCTAAATTCTGGCCTTCCCCTCATTAGTCTAGTCCTTCTACAGTCCATTCTAAATGCTGTATACAGACTGATATTCTATTTTCATCACTCCACATCTGCTTTACCAGTCTAGAAATAATCTCACTAGCTTTCTATTCCCTTTCAAAATGTAAGTTTCTCACCCTCTAATCAACATTTCACCTTCAGAAATCTCATGTCACAAGATACACGCTCTCTGTGATCTGTCTCTGAACTACAGTCCTCCTCCTCCCAATTATCCACCACTCACTCCTGTCACCAAGATTCTCCCATGCTGCTTCTCATTTTGGAATGTCCTACCCCCACATGACCAAACTCTTAACCATTTTTTATGTGTTCTCTCAAAACTCATCTCTACATTGTAGCATATCCATCCCTCACCTAATACTACTCACTCTGCATTTTCTACTAGCTCCAAACCCATTATTGTTTCAACTTTGGCTTCTTTTTCTAGACTAAGTTCTCACCAATGGGGCTATCCCTAGCCTTTGTCTCATATCCGAATTTCCTTTCTTTACCTTGTCTGTACTTGTTCTTTTTATGTGAGACTATGTTTTATATGATCTCTCAGTGACTGTCCGGGGCTCCCGAGTTGTGTGGTGCCTTACAAATAAACAATGATAATGATCCATTGTCTTTCTTAGAAATCATTTGCAGACTGTAACCTATTGGTATGTCCTGCCCAAAAAACTTAAGGAAATAAAGATTTTAGGCAGCATTACTTTTTCTCAATATGTCACATTGAATTCATAACATTATAGTAATATTTCCATTGTTTTGAGAAACCAACAATTACGTTAGTAAATTTATAAAACAGTTCTGGTGAAAACTAATAATTACACTTTTATTCTTACCTGGCTTTAATATTCACAATCAAGTCTTCATCTTTGTAATAAAAAAACTTCTTCTCTGTATCCAGCTCAACAGTGAAAGATGGAAGTACTGAGAATAATATAAATAAAAATATCATTACATAAGTGGTAATATAAACTGAAACCTAAACATACTGTAGCAAAAACATATTTCACTTAAATACTAGAGTTACATGCTCTAATGGATTAATATTCAATAACAAAGTAATGTCCTCTTCCATTCCATGTATGTGTTACTCTGCAGTACTCTAATTATATAGTTATCCACAGGAAATTTTGGCTACTAAGTAGAACCTGAACAATGAGCTTATAGTTCCAGAAATCTGATACACAGCCCACCTATATCGAGACACATCATAAAATAACTTCATGCACCTTTGCATGATATTTAATGTGGACATTATATAAGTGGAGGTCTTGATCTTTTTGATATGAACAACACATATTTATAATAATCCTATCAACTGAAAATAGTGAGCTATCAGAGACTGGGCCAAATTAAGAGGGTGGGAGTTTAAGTTGGAAAATGTGGGCACCTTCCATAGATGCTGTACCACTGAAAGCGGAATAGTCGCACATATTGGGGGTATGGCTACACCTCTGTTCTACTGTTGTTCAAACACAAAGAGTGTCTATTCCTGACAAAAGTGTACACGTCAATCAATGAGAGTGCTAATCATTCTGTGCTATAGAGAAATAACCTAGAGCCATTTACTATTTAGTAATTTATAATCTCTTTAGTAACTGTTCAGTAAAATGTATGAAGCTGTTGGTTGCTCCAATTATGTTAGCTTGCTATCATGCAAATCAGCAAGGGAGAAATGTAAGCTGAGGTTATAAAGTTCAAATGTGCTATAACTAGGGCTATTTAATACTGAAAACGAATCTTTGTATGTATGAAAGCAGATAACGTAGAGAAAAATCACTTTTCTCTATAATAAGGTGTTATTAAATAAGATCGCTTTTGTGGCTTTTCTTTTACTCATATATTGGCAGGATTACCTGCCGGTATGAGTACAATCCTGCAGATACTTCTGTGTGGTCTCAGGCTGCACATAAGTTCTCGCGAATGGAACGCTGTGGGTCTAGCATGGATCACAAGAAGAGGGAATTTTCTCTCACTCACTCTGGCGGCCAAGACTCAGCATTACTGCTTCCTCGTTCGCCTCAGTAAGACACGTAGAAGGAAGAGCTATAGCATCATGATAAGTGCCGTTATAGTACATCTCCCACAAAATCTATAAAAATTATATGTCCACATTGAAATCATCAGTATAGCTACTCATACCTTGGCAGATCAAATCACCAGGCATGAGATACCAGATCTCTATCCAATTTGGACACCCACATGGGTGACAGTATAGCCCGATGATTAAAAAAAATAAATAAATACATTTCTCATGTTGGATTTTCATGTCATTTTCATGTCATTATCAAGTAGTAAACTAGGGTGCTCGTGAGCTAATATGAGGATTGTATATCTGTAACCAAATTGGATGGACCATATTAAATAGGTTAATGCTCAGACTCATGGCACTCAGCCATTCATCAACTCAATTTGGCATCAGTTCTAATAGACATTGGATCAATCCTAATAAAAAAAAATGTGTGAGACTTCATAACGTAGAAAGTCCTTCCTATATTAAGGTAAGATGAGTGCATGGTGTAAGCTAGGTCACAGCTAAATCCTAATTTACTTTCAACCAGCCACAATAACTTCAGAAAATAATCATTTGAGAGATGCCCACCATATTCTCGCACTTCAAACTGGGTAGAAAATTCTTCCTGCTGTGCATCTCGAAACTTTGCAACAATTTTCCATGTGCCAAAGCTAAAAATAATGAAACATAGTAATAAACATAAACAGTACATTCTCCCAACAGCTCATGCAGAACACATGTAATGGTATAACAAGAGAAATCAATATACTGCCAAGCAAGCAATGTAGTGGTCAAATGGTGAAAATGCAAAGATACCCACCTTACCAGCTCTGGGATTTTCAAAGAAAAGGGTGATAAACCATTCAATATTTTTACTTCCTCCTTATTTACAGTTATACCATCGGGATTCTGTGAATGTGAATTGTTTTTTGGGGTTATTTTTTTAATACAACTGCAGTGTCATCAATATCCAAATTATAACTTACTTTGATTGTAGGTCTTTTACAGTATAATCTGCTTATGAACGTGGAATAAAGTAAGTAATTCAATGGGTTTTTGTTGCTTTCTTTAGAGATCCAAATATAGTAACACTGAATTGCATCTCATGCAGTAACATCCCACTGATAAGATAGTTATTTGAGGATTCTGAATTATAGGAAACTAAGTAGAAAGATCTTTATTGGTAGTGGGAATACTGAGATAAGGGGTGAAATTCTAAAAATGAAGCAAGTCTATAAGTACTTACAGAAAATGTGACTTTGAATGATCTTTGGGAATTTTTGTAAACTAGTGCACAATCTTTAAAAAAATAAAAAAAGGTGTTGATATAGGTGCCAGCAGTGTGTGATGGAGGTCAGTCCACACGATAGATAGCTTAACAAGGTTTTGAGTTTATCAATCAGACAGAACAGGCTGCAGGATAACACAGGGTTAATGCTGTTATCTACAACAGGCACACAATGCAGGCATATAATAGATGCACCAGATCCAACCAGGAATGTATGGGGTTAACGCTGATGGTGTGCGAATAATGGGAAGCACACACCTGCACTGTGCATACAGTAGTGGCAGTGGAGTATGCACCCACTTGTATAAAAGCAGTGGTGACACAGTGGAATATGCTGTATATAAGAGACGTCTCTCCGTGGAGACTCTTAGGGGAACATCCATTCTCTATGGACGGAAATGAAGAGGCACAGTAAAGCCCTGCATGCGCACTAGTGTATTGGGGTCGGAGGTCGCTCAGTAGAACAGTTGCACTCAGACTAGGCTACATTTGTTCTACTCAGTAACAAGATCTTCAAAAGAAGTCACTGTGGTTTCACACTAATCATTATGAGAATAGACATACAGTATCACACATATAGTATACCTGTAACAAGACAATGACTATCATTTCAGCAGGATCCAAGTTTTGATCAGTTGAGAAAATCCTGTAGTTGACTGAAATAAGATATTAGACATCTGAATTTTAAATCTTATTACAGATTTATGCAAATGAAAATAATGTAAGAAGTTTGATGTATGAAAAAAATTAAATCGAACACTTTCTCATCTAAACACTTTTTAATATCTCCAGATAAGGTCAGGGTCTGATTATCAGTTAGGCTATCCAGGCAGCCTACTAGTACCCAGAGCCAGATTTGGATGTCCTGGCCGATGTCTAGTGGCGTAATGGTCAGTAAGCACAGTTTTGGGCAGTTATACAGATAGTGCAGCAGTCCTTCATCCTGCTCTATCTCTCTAGTGACTCAATTGCATGAGGATGAGCACCAGAGAAGCGCTGATTTTAGGAGCTTAACACATGCTCCTCTTACATTTGTTGCACAACTTCCTGCTTGAGTTCATGGCAAAAGGCTAGTTCCACTCCAGCTAAATGACCTCCCAGGGTCTCGTGAAGATGTTCTTGCAGAGAATCAGGGAAGAAAAAGGGCAAAGTGGGACAAACTGGTGAAAAGATGGAAATGAATGCAAAACTGATGGGACAAATGTGAGAACAGTGGGTGGACATGGGTGGCCTGTGTGAGAAAATTTAGTAGGCATGGGGCATATGTGAGAGGTGCTGGTTGGTAGAGGGACATGTGAGAGCAAAGCTAACAGGTACAGATTGCATATAGTATGTGACAAATGTTTGCTACAGTTAGACTTTTTGTATGCCTGCTTGTTAGTTACCTGGTTTTGTATCTGACATTCCTTGTGTCTGCTATCTGTCTGCCTGTCTGTCACTCTGTTACTCACCTGGGTTGTCTTTAACCATTTTTGTTTGCCTATTGTTCTGACATTTCTAGTATTAAATTAGATTTCGTATCTGTCTCTGTCCATATTTGAACCTCATCTTCAGATATTCATGACATCAGCAGTTCCCTAACAGGACAAACCTGGGGTCTGTGATTTGTGGGCGTCTTGCAGTCCATCTAACTGACACTTTTTATTTTTTTCAAAAGTGACCTCAAAAAATGTTGCTTTTTTATTTTGTTACACATACACACAAACTGGCATTAACTCTTCCCCTATGTAAAGCAGAGCACAGCGGAGCGGTCACAGGATGAATAAATGATCAGTCCTGCTAATCTCTTCACTCTGAGTGCAGATATCAGCAACAGGATTTTAATTTTGCTTTTGCAACGAATACTCTTCAGAATGATAATTCTGTGTTGCAAAATTTGGCAGTGATGTCAATGGTCATAAACCAAAACATCACTGCTCGGGGGGGACAAAAGGAGAAGAAGGTGTAGAAACAGAGGAGCAGGACATGGTCACATAGTATGCAATCATGTCAGTTAAAGCCCAGCTGGCTGAGGTCAGATCTCATGCGACTGTGCCATGTAAGTGGTTAAAAGTGTTCCCTGGATAAAGTGAATCAGCCAGTTGCATAATATATTAACACAGTGGGTTTACAACATTATCCAAAGATGCTGACAATGTACAGTAGGTTGGTAAACAAACCTAAAAAGCATGCATTGGTTTTTAATTGAAAGTACTGAGGTGATGGTTAGTATTAGGGGTGAGCGGGTTCGGATTTCTGAAATCCGAACCCCCCCGAGCCCCCCCGATCCGAGTCCGATCCGAATCAGGCTCGACTTTTCCCGCCTGACTCGGATCTGAAATCGAGGCAAAACGTCATCATCCCGCCTTCCGAGTCTCGCGGGTTTTGGATCCTATATAAGGTACCCACGTCGGCGCCATTTTCTCACTCGGCTGTGGACAGTGAAGAGGGAGGGTGGGAGTTAGGGCTGTGTAGTGTAGTGTAGTGTAGTGCTGCTGTTGTCCACTACTTCAAAGTCCATAGGGGCTGGCTGTGTTGTGCTGTGCTGCTGTTGTTAATAGGGGCTGTGTCCACTACTTCAAAGTCCATAGGGGCTGGCTGGACTGTGTTGTGCAGTCAGTTCTCCATAGGGGCTGTGTCCACTCCAAAGTCCTGTGCAGTGTCCCAGTCCTAAAGAGGTGCTGTAGTGTTGTCCAGGGGGTGCTCTGTCCATCAGGGGTGCTCCCCCCAAGTGCTAAAAAAATAATATATTCTCTGTGTTTGTGAATTGTGTGCGCAGTAGCCGCACGTGCATCAACAAAGTAGTGCCAAGCGTGCGCCTGTGTCATAAGTAAAGGGCCGGCTGGCTTGACCGTTAAGGGTGCTGTAACCCCCGAAAGTACACTCCAGTCCAAACCAAAAAAAATATTATTTTCTGTGTTTGTGAATTGTGTGCGCAGTAGCCGCACGTGCATCAACAAAGTAGTGCCAAGCGTGCGCCTGTGTCATAAGTAAAGGGCCGGCTGGCTTGACCGTTAAAGGGTGCTGTAACCCCCAAAGTACACTCCAGTCCAAACCAAAAAAAAAATTATTTTCTGTGTTTGTGAATTGTGTGCGCAGTAGCCGCACGTGCATCAACAAAGTAGTGCCAAGCGTGCGCCTGTGTCATAAGTAAAGGGCCAGCTGGCTTGACCGTTAAAGGGTGCTGTAACCCCCAAAGTACACTCCAGTCCAAACCAAAAAAAAATTTATTTTCTGTGTTTGTGAATTGTGTGCGCAGTAGCCGCACGTGCATCAACAAAGTAGTGCCAAGCGTGCGCCTGTGTCATAAGTAAAGGGCCGGCTGGCTTGACCGTTAAAGGGTGCTGTAACCCCCGAAAGTACACTCCAGTCCAAACCAAAAAAAAATTATTTTCTGTGTTTGTGAATTGTGTGCGCAGTAGCCGCACGTGCATCAACAAAGTAGTGCCAAGCATGCGCCTGTGTCATAAGTAAAGGGCCGGCTGGCTTGACCGTTAAGGGTGCTGTAACCCCCGAAAGTACACTCCAGTCCAAACCAAAAAAAAAATTATTTTCTGTGTTTGTGAATTGTGTGCGCAGTAGCCGCACGTGCATCAACAAAGTAGTGCCAAGCGTGCGCCTGTGTCATAAGTAAAGGGCCAGCTGGCTTGACCGTTAAGGGTGCTGTAACCCCCGAAAGTACACTCCAGTCCAAACCAAAAAAAAAATTATTTTCTGTGTTTGTGAATTGTGTGCGCAGTAGCCGCACGTGCATCAACAAAGTAGTGCCAAGCGTGCGCCTGTGTCATAAGTAAAGGGCCGGCTGGCTTGACCGTTAAGGGTGCTGTAACCCCCGAAAGTACACTCCAGTCCAAACCAAAAAAAAAATTATTTTCTGTGTTTGTGAATTGTGTGCGCAGTAGCCGCACGTGCATCAACAAAGTAGTGCCAAGCGTGCGCCTGTGTCATAAGTAAAGGGCTGGCTGGCTTGACCGTTAAAGGGTGCTGTAACCCCCGAAAGTACACTCCAGTCCAAACCAAAAAAAAAATTATTTTCTGTGTTTGTGAATTGTGTGCGCAGTAGCCGCACGTGCATCAACAAAGTAGTGCCAAGCGTGCGCCTGTGTCATAAGTAAAGGGCCGGCTGGCTTGACCGTTAAAGGGTGCTGTAACCCCCGAAAGTACACTCCAGTCCAAGCCAAAAAAAAAATTATTTTCTGTGTTTGTGAATTGTGTGCGCAGTAGCCGCACGTGCATCAACAAAGTAGTGCCAAGCGTGCGCCTGTGTCATAAGTAAAGGGCCGGCTGGCTTGACCGTTAAAGGGTGCTGTAACCCCCGAAAGTACACTCCAGTCCAAACCAAAAAAAAAATTATTTTCTGTGTTTGTGAATTGTGTGCGCAGTAGCCGCACGTGCATCAACAAAGTAGTGCCAAGCGTGCGCCTGTGTCATAAGTAAAGGGCCAGCTGGCTTGACCGTTAAAGGGTGCTGTAACCCCCAAAGTACACTCCAGTCCAAACCGAAAAAAAATTATTTTCTGTGTTTGTGAATTGTGTGCGCAGTAGCCGCACGTGCATCAACAAAGTAGTGCCAAGTGTGCGCCTGTGTCATAAGTAAAGGGCCGGCTGGCTTGACCGTTAAAGGGTGCTGTAACCCCCGAAAGTACACTCCAGTCCAAACCAAAAAAAAAATTATTTTCTGTGTTTGTGACTTGTGTGCACTGTGGCTGCACGTGCATCAACAAAGGAGCAGCGCCAAGCGTGCGCCTGTGTCCCATAAGTAAAGAGCCGGCTGGCTCATTTCTTAAAGGGTGGTGTAACCCACAAAGTGCACTACTCTCCAGCAAAAATAAAAAAATATTTTCTGTGTTTGTGTGCGCTTTAGCCGCACGTATATATATCAATATAACATAAATGGAGGACCAAACTTTCTCTGATAAAAATAAAATAGGGAAAGATCAAGAACCACTTCCTACTAGTGCTGTTGCTGCTGCTGGGAGTTGTTCATCATCCCAGAGAGGAAGTAGGAACATCACTACTTTTACTAAACAATTGACCCTCCAACAGTCCCTAGCGATAAGGATGAAGTACGACAGCAGTCATCCTGAGGCCTTGACTGCTATGTTGGTGTTAGACGTGCGTCCGGTATCCGACATTAGTGCAGTGGGATTTAGACAATTGATGGAGGTAGTGTGTCCTCGGTTCCAAATCCCGTCTAGATTCCACCTGCATCCTCAAAGCAGCAGCGACAAGCGTGCGTCTGTCTGTTAAAGGGTGGTGACACCCTCAAAGTGTGCTACACAAACAATTAAAATATTGTTCTTTTTTTTTCTGTCTTTGTGAAATGTGTGGGCTGTAGCCGCACCTGCATCCTTAAAGCAGCAGCGACAAGCGTGCGTCTGTCTGTTAAAGGGTGGTGACACCCTCAAAGTGTGCTACACAAACAATAAAAATATTCTTCTTTTTTTTTTCCATCTTTGTGAAATGTGTGGGCTGTAGCCGCACCTGCATCCTTAAAGCAGCAGCGACAAGCGTGCGTCTGTCTGTTAAAGGGTGGTGTAACTCTCAAAGTGCTCCAAAAAATAAAAAACTATTTTTTTAATGTGTTTGTGACTTGTGTGCGATGTAGCCACACTTGCATCCTCAAAGCAGCAGCGACAAGCGTGCATCTGTCTGTTAAAGGGTGGTGACACCCTCAAAGTGTGCTCCACAAACAATAAAAATATTCTTCTTCTTTTTTCTGTCTTTGTGAATTGTGTGGGCTGTAGCCGCACCTGCATCCTTAAAGCAGCAGCGACAAGCGTGCGTCTGTCTGTTAAAGGGTGGTGACACCCTCAAAGTGTTCTACACAAACAATTAAAATATTGTTCTTTTTTTTCGGTCTTTGTGAAATGTGTGGGCTGTAGCCGCACCTGCATCCTTAAAGCAGCAGCGACAAGCGTGCGTCTGTCTGTTAAAGGGTGGTGTAACTCTCAAAGTGCTCCAAAAAATAAAAAACTATTTTTTTTATGTGTTTGTGACTTGTGTGCGATGTAGCCGCACTTGCATCCTCAAAGCAGCAGCGACAAGCGTGCGTCTGTCTGTTAAAGGGTGGTGACACCCTCAAAGTGTGCTACACAAACAATAAAAATATTCTTCTTTTTTCTGTCTTTGTGAATTGTATGGGCTGTAGCCGCTCCTGCATCCTTAAAGCAGCAGCGACAAGCGTGCGTCTGTCTGTTAAAGGGTGGTGACACCCTCAAAGTGTGCTACACAAACAATTAAAATATTGTTCTTTTTTTTTCGGTCTTTGTGAAATGTGTGGGCTGTAGCCGCACCTGCATCCTTAAAGCAGCAGCGACAAGCGTGTGTCTGTCTGTTAAAGGGTGGTGACACCCTCAAAGTGTGCTACACAAAGAATAAAAATATTCTTCTTCTTTTTTCTGTCTTTGTGAATTGTGTGGGCTGTAGCCGCACTTGCATCCTCAAAGCAGCAGCGACAAGCGTGCGTCTGTCTGTTAGAGGGTGGTGTAACCCTCAAAGTGTGCTCCACAAACAATAAAAATATTCTTTTTTTTTTTCTGTCTTTGTGAATTGTGTGGGCTGTAGCCGCACTTGAATCCTCAAAGCAGCAGCGACAAGCGTGCGTCTGTCTGTTAAAGGATTACATCGGTGACAGCATCCAAGTAGGCATGTCAGACAGTCCGTACCTGTACTGGCAGGAAAAAGAAGCAATTTGGAGGTCCCTGTACAAACTGGCTCTATTTTACCTGAGTTGCCCCCCTCCAGTGTGTACTCCGAAAGAGTGTTTAGTGCAGCCGGGAACCTTGTTAGCGAAAGGCGTAGGAGGTTGCTTCCACAAAATGTGGAGAAGATGATGTTCATAAAATGAATGATCAACTCTTCCAGGGAGACCAGCCTCCAGAACGTACAGAGGGACCTGTGGTTCCAGCAGGGACGAATTAATACTCTGTGAGGATGAGGATGTACATAACACTGAAGAGGGTGAGGAATCTGTGGATGAGGAGGATGAGGACGACTTCTTGCCTCCGTAGAGCCAGTTTGTGCAGGGACAGATTAATTGCCAGCTTGTTTTGTGGGGGCCCAAACGAACCAATCATTTCAGCCACAGTTGTGTGGCAGACCCTGGCGCTGAAATGATTGGTTTGTTAAAGTGTGCATGTCCTGTTTATACATCATAAGGGTGGGTGGGAGGGCCCAAGGACAATTCCATCTTGCACCTCTTTTTTTTCTTTGCATTATGTACAGTTTGGGGCCTAGTTTTTCAATGCCATCCTGTCTGCCACTGCAGTTTCACGCCTAGATGGGTCACGTGTTTGTGCCGCCCACTCGTGTCGCTTAGCATAGTCATCCAGCTACCTCGGTGCAACCTTTTGGACATAAAAACACTATTGTGAGGTGTGAGGTATTCAGAATAGACTGGAAATGAGTGGAAATTAAGGTTATTGAGGTTAATAATAGCATAGGAGCAGAAAAACCTACAAATTCTGTGATTTTAGCTGTTTTTATGCTTTTTTTCAAAAAAATACAGATCCAAAACACAAAACCCAGAACCCAAAACACGGAAGGGTGGTTTTGGCAAAACCAATCCAGATCCAAAACACGAAGAAAGATCCAGATCCAAAACCAAAACACAAAACACGAAAAGTGGCCGGTGCACACCCCTAGTTAGTATACATCTCCAATGGCTCAGTATCTGCGCAGGTGCATAATGGGTTCTGTGCGCTCACTCGCAGATCCCTCTTAGCCGCAGCATAATTGACATGCTGTGGCATTGGGGGGCGGAGACAGGAACTGTTCTCTAAAATGAGGGTGTGTTACCTCCATTTTGGAGGCGTGCCGAGGCCAAGGTCTGCGTCGTCAGACGTAATCTTCAGAGATGGTGATATGAGACAGCGTCTACAGACGCTACACTCGGATTGCAGATGCATGCAAGGAGGTGCCTAAGCTTACTCAGAATGGCCACCTCCTGTCTGCTTGCGAGGCCAGTAAATCTGCATCGGAAGATGCAAACACTGGCCTTGGCACTCCCAGAAAATAGGGCCGACATCCCCCGTTTTCTGGAAATGCAGGAAACGCCACCCCATCCCCACCTCCAAATGCTACAGCATATCAGTCACGCTGCGACTTGGAGGCACTGCTTGTGAGCTTGCAGGACCCTCTCTATACATGCGCAGAACAGGTCAGAATGTCTCCCAGAATGTCCAGGAGACTAAAAACTGTTGGTGAGTTCTCCCAGCAGAATAGCACACCTGAAAGGAACCTTCCCTTACTTTCCCCAGAAAAGTTGATGTGAGAACGGTATCATGGCATCATAACAGCCCCATGCACATGGCATATTGCTGCAGGGAGTGGAGCTGTGATGACACTAATCACATCACCATGCCCCTACACCAGCCTACTGGACTTCCCCTCCAGGATCTCCAGGTAAGAAGCATCAAAAAAAAAAATATGTATGTGACTGTATGTGACACTTGAAGGGTAAATTGTTGAGGATCGGAATGGTGGAAAACAAGCACCAGACTGGGCATATGAAACAACGTAACAACAGCACAAAATAATGAGTGTTAAGAAAGATAAAACACACCTCTATAGAAAACAACAGTTTCAACATGTAAATTGTTTTAAAATGATGCCAGGTTACAGGTACACAACCCATACTTTACCTAATGTTGCAATTATTCGTTGCAGATTTATGACTATGTTTATGTATGATCCCATCTGATAGAAAACACTTACATGTTACTGAATTGCCATACATAGTTCATAATAGTATTTTAGAATCGTAAATTCCATTACCATTTTGGTTTGGTGTATAGATTGCTTTGTCTGTCTGGATGAATATATACCCTGTGTGGGGGGAAAGAAGGATAACCTTTTCCAAATCAATGTCTTTTGATTTGGCTCGAACAACAACATACTGTTTCTCATTGCTGTCAGAAGATAGATAACTGGTGGGAATCTGAAAAAAATAGAATAATATTTTTGTATACTGTACTTTGTATGGCCACTACTTCATGCACTGTTTGGTATACTGTACTTTGTATGGCCGCTACTTCATGCACTGTTTTGTATACTGTACTTTGTATGGCTGCTACTTCATGCACTGTTTTGTATACTGTACTTTGTATGGCTGCTACTTCATGCACTGTTTGGTATACTGTACTTTGTATGGCCGCTACTTCATGCACTGTTTGGTATACTGTACTTTGTATGGCCGCTACTTCATGCACTGTTTTGTATACTGTACTTTGTATGGCTGCTACTTCATGCACTGTTTTGTATACTGTACTTTGTATGGCTTCTACTTCATGCACTGTTTTGTATACTGTACTTTGTATGGCCGCTACTTCATGCACTGTTTGGTATACTGTACTTTGTATGGCCGCTACTTCATGCACTGTTTTGTATACTGTACTTTGTATGGCCGCTACTTCATGCACTGTTTTGTATACTGTACTTTGTATGGCTGCTACTTCATGCACGGTTTTGTATACTGTACTTTGTATGGCCGCTACTTCATGCACTGTTTTGTATACTGTACTTTGTATGGCCGCTACTTCATGCACTGTTTTGTATACTGTACTTTGTATGGCCGCTACTCATACCTGCCGACATTCTGGCTGCTCCTTCCGGGAGGGAGCAGCCAGATCGGCAGGATGGGGTGGGCGTGGCCGAGACAAGGGGGAGTGGCCGGTCGGGTGACGTAACTTTTGGGCATGGCGGGGGCGGGAGTCACGCGATCGCGTCAGTTTGGCCCCGCCCCCGCTACACAATGCCGATAAAATAGGCATTGTGCAGCAGGGGGCGGGGCCAAAATGATGCGAATCGCATCACCGCCCCCCCCGCTGCGGGGGTTACAGGGGTTATAGCGGGGGGGATAGGAGGGGTGAGCGGCAGCCGGGAGAATTGCCTGCCTTCCCGGGAGGTCGAGAGCGGCACCCGATTTTCGGGAGGCTCCCGACCAAATCGGGAGGGTAGGCAAGTATGCCGCTACTTCATGCTCTGTTTTGTATACTGTACTTTGTATGGCCGCTACTTCATGCACTGTTTTGTATACTGTACTTTGTATGGCTGCTACTTCATGCACTGTTTTGTATACTGTACTTTGTATGGCCGCTACTTCATGCACTGTTGTACTTTGTATACTGTACTTTGTATGGCTGCTACTTCATGCACTGTTTTGTATACTGTACTTTGTGTGGCCGCTACTTCATGCACTGTTTTGTATACTGTACTTTGTATGGCTGCTACTTCATGCACTGTTTTGTATACTGTACTTTGTATGGCTGCTACATCATGCACGATTTTTATACAAAAAAAAATAGATTGCATACGTTCATCAATCAACAATCATTCATATTACAGTAAATGTGAGCATAAATAGCCTGAAATTGCGCTATTGGCCTGTTACTTCCATATAAAAGTACATTAGCAATTTTAAGATGTAAATTACAAATTTATCTGTAAGGGTCATTAACAAAAGCAAAAAGTCACCTAAGCATCATAAAAGGAATCTCATAATATTCAGTATTTTTTTCTCAGAACAAGTGAAATGTGTTGTCAGTTTAGAAACTGACCACTATGCATTCTAAATAAATCATAAGCTTATGTATCATAATCTCCCTTTATCTGCTGTAAAGAGGAACACTAAATGGTATATTTACTAAAGTGCAAGCATTTAGAAGTGGAGATGTTGTCCATAGCAACCAATCAGATTCTAGCTATTATCTTCTAGAAGGTGCTAGATAAATGTTAAGTAGAATCTGATTGGTTGCTATTAGAGATGAGCGGGTTCGGTTCCCTGAGAACCGAATCCCACCCAAACTACTGTGATCAGAGGCCTCTGGTTTTCCCGCCTGACTTGGATCTGAAAACGAGGCAAAACGTCATCATCCCGCTGTCGGATTCTCGCGGGTTTTGGATTCTATAAAGGTCCCGCGATTTGCCACCATTTATCATTCCAGCTGTGGAGAGTGAAGAGGGAGGGAGCTGGGAGCTGTGCTGTGCTGTGCTGTTGTTAATGCTTGTTATTGTTAATTAATTGCATGCTGACGCTGTGCATGGGGGCTGGCTACTGTTGACCACAAGGGCTGACTGGCTGTTGTCTATGGAGGGGCAGGCTGGCTGGCTGTTGTCATGTCCATAGGGGCTGGCTGGCTGTCGTTATCCTGTCCATAGGGGCTGTCTGGCTGTCATTGTCCTGTCCATAGGGGCTGGCTGTTGTCCTGTCCATAGGGGTTGGCTGGCTGTAGTGCTGTGTTTTCCAGGGGGTGCTCTGTCCTTCAGGGGTGCTCTTCACCCACCCCAGTGTGAAAAAAATTAAAATAATAGTGTTAGCCACACTTGTCATCAGTGCAGGGGTGCTGTCCTGCTGTCTGTTAAGGGGCTGCTTTTTCTTTTCAGGGGTTCACCCCAGTGTTAAAAAAAAATAATAATAATTTTTGTGTGGCATGTTAGCCACACCTGTCATCGGCGTAGGTGCACAGGGGTACTGTGCTGCTGTCTGTCAAGGGGCTGCTGGCCCAAAAATAAATAAAAAAATTTCAGTGTGCGTGTCAGCCACAACTGTCTGTCACTGTCATCAGCATAGCTGCACAGGGGTGCTGTGCTGCTGTTTGTCGAGGGGCTGCTGCTCAAAAAATAAATTGACAATTTTTTTGTTTGTGTGTCAGCCACACCTGGCTGTCACTGTCATCGGCATAGCTGCGCAGGGGTGCTGTGCTCCTGTCTGTCGAGGGGCTGCTCGCCAAATTAATAAAAATAAAACCAACAAATTTTTTTTGTGTGTGGTTGTGTGCGTAGTGAGTATGGAGGACAGTCACATTACCGGAGAGCAGGATCCACATACCAGTTTTGTAGCTGCCGGCAGCAGTCATGATGATGATGCAAGGCCGTCAACATCATCTATGAAGGCCGATGTACCAAGGCTTCAGTCAGCCCAAAAAGTCAGGCTAAAAAAAACAACTTTTAGCCTGTTAAAGCAAAAAAAATGTAAAGCTAAGTCAGCTTTAGAGAAACAAAAAATTGGCAATAAGCCATTCTCTACACAAAGTGACAAGTAAAGGATAAGGCATTGGCCTGTATTTATGACTGATGGTCCTAGTGATAATTTAACCCCCTCTGCTTGTAGGAGAGGTACAAAAAAAATAAAATTGTTAAGACGAGTAAGACACTGGAACCAACTGTGTGCTAGGAAAAATCAGAAATCCCTGAGGAGAATCCAAGTGTGTTTGCACGAGGAGGATGACTAGGAGATTTATGTAGTTGGCGATAACAACAAGGATGATGAGGATGTTGATGATGATGAGGATGTTGATGGCGAGGATGTTTGTGTAAAAACTGTAAATCAGGCAACACTTGTTGCCCCTACCGTGGGAAAAATCCCATTGTTGCCATGCCTGGGCAAAGAACCAAAAAATCCACTTCTCATGTGTGTAATTATTTCCACCCAAATCCAGACAACATTTGCAAAGCCATTTGTAACCATTGCCAAGTAACAGTGAGTAGAGATAAGGACCATAACCATCTTGGAACCTCCTCCCTGTTATGTCACTTGCAGCGCATTCATCAAATTGGAAAGGGTACAACAATTTTGGGGACAAAAAACAAACAAATCAGTCCAGTGTCACCAAGCTGCTCCCTTCTATCTGGATCCAAGTGCCTGCAATATCCACCACCAACACCTGCATCATCATCGACATCCTCATTCGTGATCGGAAGTAGTCCTGCATCCAATATCATAAGGACTGACTCCTCTCCTCTCAGTTGTTCCTCAGAAGGATCCTTGAGTGCTATGTCTGTTGCTGCTGCTGCTACAAGTGGATCTTCATCCCAGAAGGGGACCAGGAAGAAGACTACTTTTAGTAGCTCAGGAAGTTCAACAAAACAATTGACTATCACACAGTCCCTTGCATTGGCAAACAAATCTAACAGCAAACACCCAGCTTGCACATCTAATACCAGCATAGCTGTTATGGCACAGCGGATTACTGATGCCATAACAGCTATGCTGGTATTAGATGTGCATCCAGTGTCCACCATTAATGCAGTGGGTTTTACTCAGTTAATAGAGATCCTGTGTCCCCGCTACAATGTACCTTCTAGATTCCACTTCTCTAGAATAGCAATTCACAATCTGTACAAGGGCATTAAAAAAAAATTATTAATGTCCTCCGAATTGCCGTTGTGCCCACTGTCCACTTATCCAAAGATATGTGGACAAATGGGACAGGGCAAACTAAAGATTATATGACTGTGACAGTCCACTGGGTAGGTGTATTGCCTCCAACTGTGCAAAGAGCAGCAGCATCTAACAAATGCCAGCTCATTCAGAGGCAGGCTACTCTGTGCATCACTGGTTTCACTAAGAGGCATACCGCTGAGAACCTCTTAGAGAAACTCAGGGAAATCATTGCAAAATGGCTTACACTTGGACTCTCCTCGGGATTTGTGATTTCTGACAATGCCATCAATATTGTGCAAGCATTACATGTGGGCGAATTCGATCACATTCCATGTTTTGCTCACACAATAAATCTGGTGGTGCAACATTTTTTTTTAAAAATTACAGGGGAGCGCAGGAGATGCTCTCGGTGGCATGAAAGATTTCTGGACATTTTTCGACATTCAGCAACTGCGTGTCAAAGATTGCAGCACCAGCAATAACTGTTGAATTTGCCCTGCCATCAGCTGAAGCAAGAGGTAGTAACTAGGTGGAATTCTACCCTCTATATTCTTCAGCAGATGGAGGAGCAGAAAAAGGCCCTCCAAGGCTACACTACGGCCTATGACATAGGGAGAGGAGCGGCAATGCACCTTAGTCAAGTGCAGTGGAGAATAATTTCCGTGTTGTGCAAGGTTCTCAAACCCTTTGAACTTGCCACACATGAAGTTAGTTCAGACACTGCCAGCTTGAGTCAGGTCTTTCCCCTCATCAGACTTTTGCAAAAGCAGCTGGAGAAACTGAAGGAGGAGCTGAAATGGAGTGATTCCGCTAAGTATGTGGGACTTGTAGATCAAGCCCTTCATTCGCTTCAACAGGATCCAAGGGTCGTCAATCTATTGAAATCAGATCACTATATTTTGGCGACCATACTTGATCCTAGAAAAGTGTATATCAGGCGCCCACTACATAAATCTTGTAAAACAGCTATATAGCAACTCTCAAAAGGGGTGTTTGGGAGCACCCCACAAAACAAGAAATGAACAAATAAATATAGAAAAATAGAGAGCGCTTATGAATAGAAAATGTAAATGTTTTAATAAAACATGAAATGACAATTTTAATATCAAATCAATCATATAACAGCTTACAATGAAGGTGGCCAATAAAGCACATTAGAAAATACTAAAAAAAGAAAACATATACCAGCTATAAAAAATAGTCAATAAAAAATTAATAATTGTCCAGGTAATTCAGCAGTACACTTCAAGGAGCGTCTGTATGTTCCAATCTTTTTATCACCACTAATTATAATGTGCTCCTGTATGACATAAATCCAAAGAAGGAAAACACACAGTGGGTATCCAATAATCCGAAGGGGAAAAAATAGTAGTTCCTTGTATTGATTATTATTAGTCACCGGCTAGCCTGCAGAAATAAGTACCCAGTGCTCGTGATGGTAACAACACATCAAAGGAAACTGCTGCAGAATGATAGAGAGTTCCACTCATTACCACTTACTCACCGGCTTACTCCCAGAAATCAGCCCGGATCTAGTAGCAGTGACAGCACATCGGAGGAGTCTGCTGGGAAATAATCAGGAGTTCCACACGTCACCACTTAATTACTGGCTTACTCACAATATCAGCCAGGCTAAGGTAAACAGGGTCACGCATCCAAAGATAACAGTCTAGCTGTTAATCCTGACTCCACTTGTGCCGCGGTCTCTGTATTGTCCAGAAATCAATATCCCCCGGATTAGGTGTATCAATCCACCAGTTCATCAATCAAATGTTGAATAAAAAGTAGTTTGTATAGATGGCTCCAAATCCTTAATGCGTTTCTCTGTTTTTATCAATTTTAACGGTTTCATCAGAAAGTACAATAATGTGTCCACAATCTTCTGCCTTTTTGAAAAAGCCTCCTAGTGAGGAGAAACATGTTGAAGGATACAGAAGGAGCCTGTTATTAAGCAACTCTACATATCTGGGAAACCTATTGCTTTGTGCCAAATGCTGGGTATTTACCCCAAGGAAGCAGACGTGCTATTCCATTGGGACTGTCTCAGCTTGTGCCATATTCCACCAGGGCACTGACTGCCGTGCATGGCTGCATTGGAGGCGGCGCGTCCCTTCAGCTAGGAGTGGAGACAGAGACAACCCTCGCTGGTCATTATGCCTTTGTCCCACGCGTGACTGAGTAAGCTCTGCCACGGACTTTACCTTTACACCTGCTACAGACGCTGGCATATTACTGGAGCTTACTGTGCTCCGCAGCACAGAGCCTGCGCTGAATATACAGTGCCTACTAATTGGCACATTGCTGGAGTACATTGGGACTGATACCTCACAGCTATCAAAGTGTCACGGATACAGCAGCACACCTACTATTTTAACATCAGACATTAAGAGGTGCCTCTTAATATATATATATATATATATATATATATATATATATATATGTTATTTATTTTTTTCCCAGAACTGTGAGTATATGGAATTCCATTGATACACTGAATAGACGCATATATGCATTTTTAAATCCAATTTATTGGAACTTCATATATCTGTGCATTAGCACTACTGTAGTATTGCATTGTAGTTCTTTATGTGGCATATTGTTGGTTCATTTTCTTGTACACATTTATTAGAATGTGGACACATTAGTGTCTAATTTTGTGCCAATTTAATACATTATTTGAGTCATAGAGAGTACTTTCTTTCCTCTTTTATATGTTTATGTCCTATATAATTTTTTAGTTTGTATTTTATTTATTGTGATATTGTGATTAAAATAGGATATTTTATTTGAATGTGTTGTGTCGTTTAGCGCCACCTTATACATTTTTGGTTGTATATTTCTCAGCCCTCAAGGCTGCTACACTGCCCAAAGGCCGCATCCTGCGTCACGGCCCAAAGGCCAGCTGTCGTCACTCCTCACCAGCCCTCAAGGCTGTATTGGCCACAACTTGCCAAGAGTTCTAGGCCTTAAGTCTGTTGCAGGACTAATCATTGCTCTGTACTACTACTCAGCCCAGAGGCTGCATCAACAATTAACTATCAACTATCAATTTTTCAGTCAAGGGCTGCACCAATTATCAATTCTTCAGCCAGGGGCTGCACCACCAATTATCAGTTCTTCAGCCAGGGACTGCATCACCAATTATCAAATCTTCAGCCAGGGGTTGCACAACCAATTATCAATTCTTCAGCCAGGGGCTGCACCACCAATTATCAATTCTTCAGCCAGGGGCTGCACAACCAATTATCAATTCTTCAGCCAGGGGTTGCACCACCAATTATCAATTCTTCAGCCAGCCAAGGGCTGCACCACCAATTATCAATTCTTCAGCCAGCCAGGGGCTGCACCAATTATCAATTCAGCCAGGGGCTGCATTCATTATCAATTCTTCAACCAGGTGGGGGCTGCACCAATTATCAATTCAGCCAGGGGCTGCATAAATTATCAATTATTCAGCCAGCCAGGGGCTGCACCAATTATCAATTCAGCCAGGGGCTTCACCAATTATTAATTCTTCAGCCATGGGCTGCACCACCAATTATCAATTCTTCATCCAGCCAGGGGCTGCACCAATTATCAATTCAGCCAGGTGCTGCACCACCAATTATCAATTCTTCAGCCAGGGGCTGCACCACCAATTATCAATTCTTCAGCCAGGGGCTGCACCAATTATCAATTCTTCAGCCAGGGGCTTCGCCAATTATCAATTCAGCCAGGGGCTTCGCCAATTATCAATTCAGCCAGGGGCTTCGCCAATTATCAATTCTTCAGCCAGGGGCTGCACCACGAATTATCAATTCTTCAGCCAGGGGCTGCACCAATTATCAATTCAGCCAGGTGCTGCACCACCAATTATCAATTCTTCAGCCAGGGGCTGCACCACCAATTATCAATTCTTCAGCCAGGGGCTGCACCACCAATTATCAATTCTTCAGCCAGGGGCTGCACCAATTATCAATTCTTCAGCCAGGGGCTTCGCCAATTATCAATTCAGCCAGGGGCTTCGCCAATTATCAATTCAGCCAGGGGCTTCGCCAATTATCAATTCTTCAGCCAGGGGCTGCACCACGAATTATCAATTCTTCAGCCAGGGGCTGCACCAATTATCAATTCAGCCAGGTGCTGCACCACCAATTATCAATTCTTCAGCCAGGGGCTGCACCACCAATTATCAATTCTTCAGCCAGGGGCTGCACCAATTATCAATTCTTCAGCCAGGGGCTTCGCCAATTATCAATTCTTCAGCCAGGGGCTTCACCAATTATCAATTCAGCCAGGGGCTTCGCCAATTATCAATTCTTCAGCCAGGGGCTGCACCACGAATTATCAAATCTTCAGCCAGGGGCTGCACTACCAATTATCAAATCTTCAGCCAGGGGCTGCACTACCAATTATCAAATCTTCAGCCAGGGGCTGCACCACCAATTATCAAATCTTCAGCCAGGGGCTGCACCACCAATTATCAATTCTTCAGCCAGCCAAGGGCTGCACCACCAATTATCAATTCTTCAGCCAGCCAGGGGCTGCACCAATTATCAATTCAGCCAGGGGCTGCATTCATTATCAATTCTTCAGCCAGCCAGGGGCTGCACCAATTATCAATTCATCAGCCAGGGGCTGCACCAATTATCAATTCAGCCAGGGGCTTCACCAATTAATTCTTCAGCCAGTGGCTGCACCAATTATCAATTCTTCAGCCAGGGGCAGCACCAATTATCAATTCTTCAACCAGGGGCTGCACCACCAATTATCAATTCAACCAGGGGCTGCACCAATTATCAATTCAGCCAGGGGCTGCACCAATTATCAATTCTTCAGCCAGGGGCTGCACCACCAATTATCAATTCAGCCAGGGGCTGCACCAATTATCAATTATTCAGCCAGGGGCTGCACCACCAATTATCATTTCTTCAGCCAGCCAGGGGCTGCACCAATTATCAATTCAGCCAGGGGCTGCACCACCAATTATTAATTCTTCAGCCAGTGGCTGCACCAATTATCAATTCTTCAGCCAGGGGCTGCACCACCAACTATTAATTCTTCAGCCAGGGGCTGTACCAATTATCAAATATCAACTCTTCTTACTTCAGTCAGTGGCTGCAAAAACTATCAATTCTTCAATCCTCAGGGGGTACCCCAAACATCATCTTTGCACAGTCCTCAACTCTATTGATCAATCAGTTTTGAGCCAGATAGTTGGATGCAACCTTTTGGCCCTTTAGATGAAAAAAAATCAATATTGTGATCTGTGAGGTGGTCAAAATTGACTGGAAACAAGTGGAAATAAATGTTATTGAGGTTAATAATGCTGTAGGAACAAAAAAAGGCCAATTTTATGTGATTTTAGCTGTTTTTATGATTTTTTTAAGAAAACATCCAGATCCAAAACCGAAAAACAAAACACGGAGGTGAGGTTTTGGCAAAACCAATCCAGATCCAAAACCAGGGGAGATCCAGATCCAAAACCAAAACACGAGGGTCAGTGCACATCACTAGTTGCTATGGGCAACATCTCCACTTCTAAAAACCCACACTTCGTAAATATACCCCTTATGCTGGCCATACACTAGCTCGATTTCGGGCCAATTACACGATTTTAGACACGTCGTACGATGAATTGTGTGAAAATCATGTAGTATTTAGGTAGGAATATGATCCGATGCGCGCTCTCGCCTCTGTTCTATCGTATCTTATGATCGGACGTGCAACCCATATTATCCATCGTGATCGTATGGAGATCGTGCCGTGTGTTTGCGCATGCGATGCATCGTGTATTTGACCATCCGAGCTGCATCATTTAAATCTATTATGATCGCATGCTTTTGGTGAGGGACACGATCAATCGCATTACGACCAGTCGTATAGGGGCGAGTGATCGTACGTCAGATTGTATGTTCATCGTGTGTCAAATAAGCACCAAATGGTACCGCCGGGTCAGCCAGGGAGCTGCCAGGGAGTTCAAGGGAAAACATATGATGAATCACATCGAACTAGTGTATGGCCAGCATTAGAGTTTTTTCATCAGTTATTCACCATCAAGCACATGTATATATGCCACAATGAAGTACAAATATAGAGATGCCCCACTTACAATATGAAAGATCTGTACTGCTGTGAAAACATAGCTATTTTAAACAATATCAAATTGTTCCTATTTAGTTACTGACAATAGTAATACTATTATAATTATGTGTCTCAGAAATACAACATTCACAATAACTTTCTGTATCCAAGGCCTCTAAACTCCAGCCATATTATGATGGTTTCCTTCATAAAAAACAGGGAAACTAATATATTTGACTAGATCATTTATTATCTTCCCTATTCCCACTAATGGAAATTCAGGCTGCAAACAGGATGTATTGGAGGTAGACCAAATTATTAGAGCACATTTATCATACTTTGATGTATCCGGTAGCCAGGTAGTTGTTGGATGAATTTAGATGAACAACTGTCTTGTCAAGCCTCTTATCTTCCTGAGGAAATGAAAAGACATCGATGTCTACTTCCTGATTTGTAACACATTCATGGGCTTGGATGACAATTGTCTCATAATTGCCAGTATGTAGGACATTAGGAGCCATCAGGACAAAGCTGAGAAAAAAGTTGGAACAAAATGTAATCATTTGTAAAACTGAGATCAAAGCACACAAGCGTTGAGTCATCTGTGATTTTCAAGTAAGCCATGAATTGAATACATACAATTGTACCCAGGTACAGATCTAGACAAAAATGACAGGGGGGACACCATGATTGGGGGTAGCATGGTTGCAGGGGTGTGGCCAGGTATGGGATGTGGCCCCACACATCCACTGTGAATACATGTCCACCTTGTTGTGCCAAATGTTATAGCAAATGAACATCCCACTTATATTTTGAGCAGCTCAGTGATTGATGTTAGTAAGTAGAAGTGCTAGTGTGTAAATTTAAAGTTGCTGGCCAGGGGCCTCGGGGCCGCCTAGGCCCCCAGACGCTTTATGTATTTTGACAGCAAAAAATTAAATTTAGATGCAATTTCTGCACTTATGCCACCAACTGTGACTCAAATCTTAACCACTTGCCTGGCATGGTCGTATCAAATATGACAACACCTGACTGGGCTTTCCCTGACATGGTTGTATCTGATACAACCAGTCAGAAATGGCCACTAGGTGGCTGTGGGAAGCTAATCTTCCCGCAGCCGCCTATATAAGAGGGACCTCTTGGTCCCTCTACACCTGCCACTCCCTCTCCTGTATTTACAGATCACTGCTGGCCACATTGATCGGGACCCAGCGGCATCCCCCTCCCGCCGTGGCTGCTAGGACAGTCGTCTGCTCCTGTGAAGAAGCAACAGCTGCTGCTGTGCCCTGTGTCCCGATCACTGTGGCCAGCAGTGATTGGGCTACTGGCAAAACCCCTTTCGGCTCCTGCTAAGTCCCGGGCAGCCGGTGGGACACTCTCCCACTGCGGCTGCTGGCTGGCAGTGATCACGCTAGTGATCACAGAAGCAGTAGTCACAGCTCTGGTAGCTGCAGCTACTGCTATGTCCCGGGCAGCCGGCAGGACATTCTCCCACTGCGGCTGCTGGCTAACAGTGATCATGCTAGTGATCACACTTAGGGATGGACTTCGATGGTCAATGTTTGCCGATCATCGATGATTTTCTTCCGATATTAGTGTTTTTACCATTTGATGGCACCATTCCGATGTTTGATGCAATCAAATGGTTATCATTTGATGGTGTTCCGATGGTGGCTTCTGTTTTTTAATTCCTAAAAGCTGAATAGGAACAATACATAAAATTATGCAGAAGCTGCAGTTTATGCATAATTTAATGTAAAAAACAGCTTGATACATAGGCACCCTAGCCTTTCTACTTTATCTAACCTCTCCTCCTTAAGTCTCTCAGTTTCCGCTTGCCGTGGAAAGCTGATGCAGACTGCTTCATCTGTGCACCATGTCCAGGAGCTCCTCTAAATACTAGTATGCACAAGGCAGCGGCATAAGGGGGTCATTCAGACCCGCTTGCGAGCGCAGGACGCTTGCAAGCAGGCCGATGTTGCCCCACTGCCCATGCGCACATCGGAAGGGAGCTCCGTTGTGCGCATGCGCGAGACCCGGATAGCGACGGGCTCTCCGTCGCTCCGGTCTCGCACCAAAGGGGGCGTGCTGTCGATGTTGATTGACAGCACGCCCCCTTTGGTGGGCGTGTCGGGGGCGTGGCTGCCAGACGGAGGCATTCCCATGGGAACGCCTACAGTCTGAAGCCGGCCCCACTGACATCACTAGTGATGTCAGTGGGAGTGATTTTGGCTCTGATAGAGCCAAAATCACTCCTGTTCTTGCGGCAGCGAGACCCTACCGCAGGGTCTCCGTCGCAAGCCCGATGGTCGCAATGGTCTTGACCATCATCATGGATGCTCGCATAAGCTGTGGGTGGTTACCCACAGCTATGCGAACGTCCAGGAGGACGCTCCATTTTCATGGAGGAGGGCCCTGATTCAGAGCGAGTGCTCTGGTCAGAGCGTTCGGCTCTGAATCAGGCCCTAAGTTCATACCAGGTGCCTGAAGGCATAATAATGGTTGGTGCCCCCCCTACCAACAAGCCAACCCCCGCAGCAAACAGACACATTCTCCCCACCATCAATATCCCAAAATCAGCAACACCCAGAGACAAACTCCTCCTCTAACACCTCAACTTCAGCAGCACCCAAAGTTACTCTAACTTCAAGCTAAGCAGCACCCAGAGTTAGGTTCCCCATTCACCAGCGACAGATTGCCATGATCTTGCATTGCAGAGATGCCAGGTTGGAGGATCAGTGAAATCCAACATGTTGGATTTCACTGATTTGCCAATCACAATCAAAATATGATTGAGATTTGCAATTTGGTTAAATTTAACATGTATAATTTCACCGATCCTCCAACGGATCACGTAACATCAGTGGCCACCGGTCGGCATTTCTGATCCAATCACAGGATCTGACAATCAGTCGGTAAGCATATGGGGGCCTTCCTGCTCACTCCCCAACCAACACCCCAGCAGCAACCAGAGACACTACCTCTGCTTAACACCCAATTTCAGAAAGACCTAAAGACACCATTACTGGCCCAACCAACACCCCACCTGTTACACTCCCACCCCTCTGACCATCACGCCAACGCCAGCAGCACCCAGAGACACACTTATGACATCTACCAACACCCCAACTCCAGCAGCACCCAGAGTGACTTTCCCGCCCCTCGACCAACACCCCAATACCAGCAGTAGTTACACACTCTCCTTCCCCCTTAGCTAACACCAGCAGCAGTTACACCACCCTCCCTTTACTAACACCAGCAGCAGGTACACCCTCCTCCCTTGCCTAAAACCAGCAGCAGTTACACCCCTCCCTTACCTAACACCAGCAGTCATTACACCACCCTACTTTACCTAACACAAGCAGCAGTTACACCCCTGTACCTAACACCAGCAGCAGGTTACAGCCCCCTCCCTTACCTAATACCAGCAGCAGTTACAACTCCCCTCCCTTACCTAACACCAGCAGCAGGTACACCCTCCTCCCTTGCCTAAAACCAGCAGCAGTTACACCCCTCCCTTACCTAACACCAGCAATCGTTACACCACCCTACTTTACCTAACACAAGCAGCAGTTACACCCCCGTACCTAACGCCAGCAGCAGTTACAGCCCCCTCCCTTACCTAACACCAGCAGCAGTTACACACCCCCGATCCCTCCCCTACCTAACATCAGTAGCAGTTACACACTTCTCCATTACCTAACACCAGCAGCAGTTACACACTTCTCCATTACCTAACACCAGCAGCAGTTATACACCCCCGATCCCTCCCCTACCTAACACCAGCAGCAGTTACACACTTCTCCATTACCTAACACCAGCAGCAGTTATACACTCCCCTCCTTCCCTACGTAACACCAGCAGCAGTTACCCCCCTCCGTTACCTAACACCAGCAGCATTTACACACTCCCCCACCTACCTTACCTAACACCAACAGCAGTTACACTCCCCCCTCTCGCCAACACCCCAGCACCAGTTACACACTCCCCCACCACCCTTTACCAACACCCCAACAGCAGCAGCACCAAGAATATAACAGTATACCAGTTAAAAAAAAAAAAATAATTCCTTACCTGATGCTGGTGATTGCTGGTCTTCTGGTCCAAGTTGGCATTATAGTCTGTACTGCTCTCAGCCTCCCACAAACTAGTTACAAGCATCCGTGCCAGGGAAGCTCCCAGAGCAGAGCTCAAGGAGGCACAGCTTCTCAGGCTTTACTCCGAGCATTCTACTGCTATATATACGCCTGCCAGTAGCAGCAGCTGAAACAGCAGCTTCCTGGTAGCAATTACAATAAAAAAAAATGCCTGAAAATGACAGGGGGCACGTTTGTTGGTGCCCCTCCTGAATCCGCCTATGATTGTACCAACTACAGACAGAAGGCATTAAGCATTACCATTTCAAAATTGTATATAGAGCTGAAAGACCATTATTTTGAAATATCTAGGACATATCTAGAACACATTTCAAATGTAACCCTTTTAATGTGACGAGTGTGCATCATGACAGTACAGATTTTTTTTTCTCTATAATGCAGGGGATCAGGGTAGGAACTAGAGGTCCCTTATCAAGGCCACCAGTGTCAATACCGACATTGGAATCCTGGCAAGGGACTTAAGATAGGCATAGAAATACCGACGCCTTTCTTCATCCAGATGTCGGAACGCCAAAGGACGCTAGACTGAATGAGGTAAGTCCATGGTGCCCTTCGGGTTAGCCATTTAGGTTTGGGAGGGTAGGGTTAGGCACCCCTAGGGGGTAGGTTAGGGTTAGGCACCCCCCGGGAGGGTTAGGTTTAGGGAGCAGTAAGAGGAGGTTAGGGACCTCCGGGTGGAGGTTAGGGTTAGGCACTAGGGGGGAGGTTAGGGTTAGGCACCACTAAGGGGTTAGGGAGTGAAAGGGGTAGGGATAGAGTACTTACCTGCCCTGTTCGGGATCTTCTCCCTTCAGGCCGCCGGCGTCGCAATATACAGCCACTGGGACTTCATACCCATTCCCTTAGTACATAGGGGTCTATATCATATATAAATTGCAATGTTATTATATAATTTATGCAAAATTAAACAGCAGATTGAGATGTAAAAAAATTTTCAAGCTTGCTAAAGTGAATTAAAGGTCTGTTCCATGAATTACATTCCCATAATATATAAATGGCATAAGATCTGCTGTGGGTGTGCTCATTGGCCTTAGGAAGTTGTATTTGTTTCTTATGAACAAGCCCAGTAAGAAATATATTTTGTTTGTCAGGGTGTCTAAATGGAAACCATATGAATGGTTAGGATCAAGATATATATTCAAGATTTTATGGTAGATGATCTAATCAGTAGATTAGCTGAATAGACTTTACATGTTATTTGAAACAAAGGCGAAACTTGCAAACTATTTTATTAATGTTCAAAAATAGTTTGTTTAAAGTCATGGACATTTTTTGGGCTGTGTGATGTCTAAGCTGTGTGATCATTGTTTAATTTTATCTTGCTTAAGTTAAATATGCTTATATTAGATGGGTTGCTGTGTGGGATGTGGATCACCACTATTTTCTTGTCATCTTGTTTGTTGGTTGCTTTAGTTTTTCTTTTTGTTTGTTTATTTATGAATTTGCCTTCTCTTGTACCTCTTATTGTTCTTTTTTGTTTCTTTTTTAGAAAATTTCCCCATGTACTCATTGGTGTTGATTGTTTTGGTTGTCTCTTTTCTGTCTTCTTTACTGGTGTTAGTCAGGCACTAATTCCTGCCACTAGATCTACAAAATGTTCTACCAATGTTGGTGTTCTGTGTATTTTATCGATACTATGGAATTTTATTACACTGTATTTAGGTGTTTGGAGTTCAGGTTGTGTCCCTAGTAGTTCTTCTGTATATTTCCATGTAGCCAGATGTTTGTCTCTTTTTTGTTATCTGTGTTGTAAATGGAAAATGATTCAACAGTACTGGTTGTAGGTGTGGTTTCTGTGTTTGGCTTTGAGTGGCTTCTACTAGGAGTGGGTTCCATTTTCTTTTTGTCTTGTGGATGATTTTCATATATTGTTGGTAGATAAGGTGCAATTTCTTATAAAGGGGGCTTTGCTTGATGTATTGACTAATACATACTTCTTTGGTGTGTTCCATGTGTGGTGGCAATGTAATAACAGTTTTCTGGATGTGTGTTGAGTGTTTGATTGCTCCTTTAGCTGATGCAGTGGTGATTTTAATGGATCTGGTTTCAATTGCTCGTTTGGTGATTCCATCCAGTACTTGTCCCTGAAGATCTTTTTTTGTCTATGATGATGTTTTTGTGTTTTGATAATCTTATTTAGTTAATGTCACTAAAGCGCTAATGATGTCATGGGAGGTATATTTGTCCAATATGTGAATAGTCTCTGTGATTACAGTGCTTCGCTCAGAGTGGTTAGTTTGGTTTCATGCATGTCTATGAGAAGATTAATCACATTTTGTGAACACTGTATTATTCCATTTGTCCTGGTTGTCCTAATTATGCAGTGGTGTTTTTGTGATTTCAAGTCCTTTGGTTACTAAGTTGTGTTTCCTGTACCATTTGAGAGAAAAACAATCACAGCAGACTCTGGGCTTGATTCAGCAAGGAACGCAAGTGTGCGTACGCACGCACTCTGCCGCTGCAAATATATGCTAATCAATGCATAGCACGGCAACCGCAGCATAAGATGCAGATGCCCAGCACCACACAATGTCGCCCACTTTCCTTTACTCAAAGCCTGAGTAGTCCGCAAGACATCAGAAACATCGGTTAGATCGAGAACCATCAGAACCATACGCACAATAGAGGTTGACCTGATCTCATGCAGGATTTTGGCCACTTCTTGCGTGCATCGAGTAGTCTGGCTGCGTATGCCGCCGCACTGCCTGAATTATGCACATCCCTATAATGGCGTCCCAATGCACAGGCATGCCTGCGTTCGCCCAACCACCCCCCATCACCACCCACAAACGGCACTTCCTGTCAATCAATATCGGAAGGGTCTGCAATGCATACACACTGCGTATAGACTGCATACCCTTACCCGATCGCACTGGCTAGTTCGCACACGCGCAGTGCAATGCATACGCACGCGCAGTGCTAAAAAATATCGTCCGAGTGCGTGCGTTCTCTCATTTGCATTCGTTGCTGAATCAGGCCCTCTGTTTTCCCTGGAAAGCAGTTTCTCTAGTATGCGTGTTTATGGAATTTGTGTTCTAATTGTGTCCTCATGGTCTCTATCAAGTTGCATGAAAATATCTAAAACACTAGTGTCCCTATTGTTCCTTAAATCATGTAGGCCCATAGGCAGTTGAAATGATGATAAGATGCTAGTCTAAGCTGCATGTGCATGAATGGTTTAGGTGGGGTGATGTGCGCATGTACTAGAAAAGCAGTGATCCTGTGTTAGGAGCAGCTAGGGTGTGAGGTAACAAACCTCCTAAAAGGGTAAGAATCTGGTATTGGTAACCCCAATGTTAACTGTAGGTATTAATGCAAATACCTGTATGTGTGATGAAAAGTATCTAAATGTGTGTATCACGGATAAATACAAGCAAATAAACAATATAAATGAATAATGTCATTTATTTTAGTAAAAATTAAAACAATGTATAAAATACCAGTTGTGGTGATGGATTAGCATAAATGGTAAACCAGTAAGATGAACCTAATTCATGAAAACTGGAGTGCCAGGGCATGTATACCCTGATCAGCACGTCTTAGATAAAATGGGGGCAGACTACTAGTGGTGGGGCAGGAGCACTGCACTGGCCCAGCGCTTGGTGCAGGGTGGGCCACACTGCCTGAGAGACCTGCCCCAAACCTTAGAGAGGTGGGTCTGAGCTTGTGTGTGTGCAGCCGCATCAGTCTGCCATTTGAGTCAAACTGCTAGGAAAGTCCTGTCACCTATCAGTGCCGATGATCACTGTCGCATACTGGAATGCGATGCATGACACATCGCAATTTGCATGCAATGCATCCCTCCACTCATCGCATGCATGCAGGAGTTAATTACACTGGTATGCATGATGAAAATTGCAAAGGACAGCTTTCTCTGTAACAGCTGTCCTTTGTGCAGGAGGGACTTCCATGTCTATGACCCAGAAGTCCCTCTGGTATCCTTCTGCGCATACCACGGGGGGTGCTGGGAGGATTCTGATTGGATCCCTCCCAGGTTGAGGTCGGAATAGAAGCCCATAGCCTCTTTGTTACCCATTACCTCTCCCTGTCAGACACTGCCTCTTTCTGTCACTTTCTACCTCTACCAGTCACCCACTGGCATGTGGCATAATTTAGGGTGGGGCGGAGGAATAGAGCCTAAAGCATATTTTTGCACCTATGCCCACCACTCACAAGTTCTGACACTGATTGGAGTGCACAGACGTCTGCATAAACAATATCATCTCTGGCCCAATATACACCTCCACTGTCTACATGTACATTTCAGCAGGCATCTTAGCAATGTTACTACAACTAATATGGATAACTCACGTTCCAGCCACACAGAATACATGGAACCACTGTATAAACTCATGTACTGTATATGATTTGTCTTCATTAGGTAAGGCAAACATTTAATATAATCTAAATAAAACTAAGCGTTACTTGAGAAAGCATATAAAAACAAACAATTTTAATAGCCCTTTTGCGTATGTGATGTGAATGAGTGGTATTCCTCAATGTCCGATTTGTATAAAGTTTGTGAAGTAAAGATCACTAGCACTTGCCCTTACTTTCCCTCCCTTGATCTTGCACGTAGGATCTTTGGTCAATGTGCTAGACGCTTGGGATCCGGTGTTTGGTATCTCCCCAGTATCCACGAGTGCCGCGTGTCTTCTCCGCAGCGCCATTCAATGACGTCAGACGCCGCTGCCGATCTTCCTCGGAACTTCTTGTCAGTACCGCTCTGCTCAATCCAACGCATTTCAAACCATCAAAGGTTCTTTATCAAGGATGACTATGTTTGTCTTTGACTGCTTTAAATAGTAAAAACTTTATTCTCCAAACTAGGGGTGAGCGGGTTCGGATTTCTGAAATACAAACCCCCCCGAGCCTCCCCGATCCGAGTCAGGCTCGACTTTTCCAGCCTGACTCGGATCTGAAATCGAGGCAAAACGTCATCATCCCGCCTTCCGGGTCTCGCGGGTTTTGGATCCTATATAAGGTACCCGCGTCGGCGCCATTTTCTCACTCGGCTGTGGACAGTGAAGAAGGAGGGTGGGAGTTAGGGCTGGCTGGGCTGTGTAGTGTAGTGTAGTGCAGAGTAGTGTTGTGCTGTGTTGTGCTGCGCTGTGCTGCTGTTGTCCATAGGGGCTGTGTCCACTCCTCCAAAGTCCATAGGGGCTGGCTGGACTGTGTGGTGCAGTCAGTTGTCCATAGGGGCTGTGTCCACTCCAAAGTCCTGTGCAGTGTCCCAGTCCTAAAGGGGTGCTGTAGTGTTGTCCAGGGGGTGCTCTGTCCGTCAGGGGTTCTCCCCCCAAGTGCTAAAAAAATATATATTTTTTCTGTGTTTGTGAATTGTGTGCGCAGTAGCCACACGTGCGTCAACAAAGTAGTGCCAAGCGTGCGCCTGTGTCATAAGTAAACGGACGGCTGGCTTGACCGTTAAAGGGTGCTGTAACCCCCAAAGTACACTCCAAACCAAATAAAAAAATATTTTCTGTGTTTGTGAATTGTGTGCGCAGTAGCCGCACGTGCATCAACAAAGTAGTGCCAAGCGTGCGCCTGTGTCATAAGTAAAGGGACGGCTGGCTTGACCGTTAAAGGGTGCTGTAACCCCCAAAGTACACTCCAAACCAAATAAAAAAATATTTTCTGTGTTTGTGAATTGTGTGCACTGTGGCTGCACGTGCATCAACAAAGGAGCATCGCCAAGCCTGCGCCTGTGTCCCATAAGTTAAGAGCCGGCTGGCTCATTTCTTAAAGGGTAGTGTAACCCACAAAGTGCACTACTCTCCAGCAAAAATAAAAAAAAAAATTCTGTGTTTGTGTGCGCCTTAGCCGCACGTATATATCAATATAACATAAATGGAGGACCAAACTTTCTCCGATAAAAATAAAATAGGGAAAGATCAAGAACCACTTCCTCCTAGTGCTGTTGCTGCTGCTGGGAGTTGTTCATCATCCCAGAGAGGAAGTAGGAACACCACTACTTTTACTAAACAATTGACCCTCCAACAGTCCCTAGCGATGAGGATGAAGTACGACAGCAGTCATCCTGAAGCAAAACGTATAACTGAGGCCTTGACTGCTATGTTGGTGTTAGATGTGCGTCCGGTATCCGCCATTAGTGCAGTGGGATTTAGACAATTGATGGAGGTAGTGTGTCCCCGGTTCCAAATCCCGTCTAGATTCCACCTGCATCCTCAAAGCAGCAGCGACAAGCATGCGTCTGTCTGTTAAAGGGTGGTGTAACCCTCAAAGTGCTCCAAAAAATAAAAAACTATTTTTTTGATGTGTTTGTGACTTGTGTGCGATGTAGCCGCACATGCATCAACACAGTAGCAGCGCCAAGCGTGCACCTGTGTCATAAGTCAAGGGCCGGTTTGGACATCTGGTCCGGACTGAAGGACGTGCCAACAATTTCTGACAAGTCTACTGTCACTGCATATGATACTGTCCTCAAAGCAGCAGCGACAAGCGTGCGTCTGTCTGTTAAAGGGTGGTGTAACCCTCAAAGTGCGCTCCACAAACAATAAAAATATTCTTCTTTTTTTTTCTGTCTTTGTGAAATGTGTGGGCTGTAGCCGCACCTGCATCCTTAAAGCAGCAGCGACAAGCGTGCGTCTGTCTGTTAAAGGGTGGTGACACCCTCTAAGTGTGCTCCACAAACAATAAAAATATTCTTCTTTTTTTTTTCTGTCTTTGTGAATTGTGTGGGCTGTAGCCGCACTTGCATCCTCAAAGCAGCAGCGACAAGCGTGCGTCTGTCTGTTAAAGGATTACATCGGTGACAGCATCCAAGAAGGCATGTCAGACAGTCCGTACCTGTACTGGCAGGAAAAAGAAGCAATTTGGAGGTCCCTGTACAAACTGGCTCTATTTTACCTGAGTTGCACCCCTCCAGTGTGTACTCCGAAAGAGTGTTTAGTGCAGCCGGGAACCTTGTCAGCGAAAGGCGTAGGAGGTTGCTTCCACAAAATGTGGAGAAGATGATGTTCATAAAATGAATTATCAACTCTTCCAGGGAGACCAGCCTCCAGAACGTACAGAGGGACCTGTGGTTGTGGATTCCAGCTGGGACGAATTAATACTTTGTGAGGATGAGGATGTACACAACACTGAAGAGGGTGAGGAATCGGTGGATGAGGAGGATGAGGACGACATCTTGCCTCCGTAGAGCCAGTTTGTGCAGGGACAGATTAATTGCCAGCTTGTTTTGTGGGGGCCCAAACGAACCAATCATTTCAGGCACAGTCGTGTGGCAGACCCTGGCGCTGAAATGTTTGGTTTGTTAAAGTGTGCATGTCCTGTTTATACAACATACGGGTGGGTGGGAGGGCCCCAAGGACAATTCCATCTTGCACCTCTTTTTTTTCTTTGAATTATGTACTGTTTGGGGCCTAGTTTTTCAAACTGCCATCCTGTCTGCCACTGCAGTGTCACTCCTAGATGGACCACGTGTTTGTGCCGCCCACTCGTATCTCTTAGCATAGTCATCCAGCTACCACGGTGCAACCTTTTGGATATAAAAACACTATTGTGAGGTGTGAGGTGTTCAGAATAGACTGGAAATGAGTGGAAATTAAGGTTATTGAGGTTAATAATAGCATAGGAGCAGAAAAACCCACAAATTCTGTGATTTTAGCTGTTTTTATGCTTTTTTTAAAAAAAATACAGATCCAAAACACAAAACCCAGAACCCAAAACACGGAAGGGTGGTTTTGGCAAAACCAATCCAGATACAAAACACGAAGAAAGATCCAGATCAAAAACCAAAACACGAAAAGTGGCCGGTGCACACCCCTACTCCAAACAGGATGGGGTAAAACCAGCAAGTCCTCAAAAATGCAGTATCCACATGTTTTTTTCAGGACCCCATTTTCACCGTAATAATTTCTTATTTCTTATTTATTCAAATTTAAGTCTTTTTAATGCTTTCGTGGTAATGTGAATCAGTAATGTAAAGGAAGGATATTCTATATATTCACAAACTGAGATTTTGATGATTCAAGATGGAAGGTAATCATCAAAATCTCAGTTTGTGAATAAAGTTTTTACCATTTAAAGCACTCAAAGACAAACACACTTTTTTCTATATGCTTTCTCAAGTAGTGCTTAGTTTTATTTGTACTAAATTCTACCATTGATACTGAGCTGCTGTATACACTTCAGAGCGCAGAGCACTCACATACATCTTTAGACATTTAATATAATCTACTATACACATTTGACTGGATAAACGCATGTGTGAGGATACGGGGTTCACTCAATCACCCAGACACCGAGCAGATGAAACCAACGTGATGGTTTATTTTTCCACAGCACACAGAAATAGATAATATGTCAGGACAAGCAGTAAATCCAGTGAACGGGCAATAAACAGGTAGCAGTCCAGACAGAGGCAGTCCCAGTAGAGTATAATGTCCCAGAACAATTCCACAAAATAGCTAGAGACCCTCAGTCCCCACAGTAGAAACTATCACTGATCACGCAGCAGTGCATAGCGTATGTCCACTCAATCACTTCCAGGACCCCACACGTAGAAACTATCAGAGATCACACAGCAGTGATAGTCCCTGGGTACAATCAAGCATTTCCAGGACCCCATGCAGTAGAAGCTAATCACAGAACACACAGCAATGAATAGCGTATAGGTCCTTGCAGAATTTCCAAGTATAAATCCACAGAACTGGTGATGCGTTCCACTAGCACCTTGGCAGAGCGAGGCCTCTTAGCCAAAGTCAGCGACTAACATGTGGAGTTACCTTCAGTGACCTGTTTTAAAATATTCCAATTTCCCACGATATTGTGACCTCCCAGGGGGGGTTGCACCGTTTCCTGATTGGTGCGAGTCCCTTATGCTGTCACTTTCTCCTACCTCCTCTGGGTATTACTTCCCTGACCAACACCTGCTGGGATGGTTCCGTTCAGTCTACCAGGTTCACGTGAAGCACAAAACAGGCAAATGGAAGGAGGAGTAAATCCTGAGCGTCCCCTGGGGAGGTGGGAATTAACTTAGAGGGTCTTTTGTTTTGGGAGGTGTCACCTTGCTCTAACACAGACATATGGACCAGGCTAACATCAAGGCTTATCCAGTATTAAACATTTCAATAACTTACATTATTACAGTACATAATAGACATGCTAATGAAAATGTGTGTCCTGAGAATGTCACACATACACTAGGAGATGGATGGGGGACACAAAAGGACTAAAAAGTAAATTGATCTCTGCAATGACTGAGATGCTGCCAGTAAATTTGTAACACACATCCCATGTCCTCACATTCCTCTCCCACTTTTTAGGCCTTGTTCCCAGGGGTGATAAGGACACATTACTGACTGGGCGAGGCGGTGCTAGGTCTTCCAGTGTTGCGTAGAACTGGGTCTGGTTCCTGCTGACGGGACAAGCCATCCGCGTTTCCGTGATCTCTACCCTGTTTGTGGGAAATAGAGAAGTTGTACAGTTGCAGGGCCAAACTCCATCTTAGCAAGCGTCCATTGTCTCCTGCAGTACGTTGTAGCCAACTAAGGGGGTTATGATCTGTGACCACCGAGAACTCGCACCCATACACGTATGGCTGCAGCTTCTTAAGGGCCCAGACTATAGTCAGACACTCCTTTTCAATAGTGGCGTAGGCTACCTCACGGTCGACAAGCTTCCGCGAGAGAAAAGCCACTGGGTGTTCACATCCATCTTCCCCTACCTGGATCAACACAGCTCCTATTCCATAACCTGAGGCATCGGTTTGCACAATGAACCACTTGCGAAAGTCGGGGGCTGCTAATACTGGGGATTGGGACAAAATTTCCTTAAGCTGGGAAAAAGCCCGTTCACACTCAGGGGTCCAGTGTATTTCTCGGGTGTACTTTTTGGTCGTCAGGTCAGTTAATGGCTTGGCAATGGTGCTGTACTGGGGCACAAACTTCCGATAGTACCCTGCCATTCCAAGGAAGGCACTTACCTGTTTTTGGTTAGTGGGTTGAGGCCACTTCAAGATGGCCTCAATTTTTGCCGGCTCTGGACAAATTTGGCCTCCACCAACCCTGTGCCCGAGATACAACACCTCTGCCATCCCCATCTGACATTTGTCTGGTCTGATAGTCAACCCCGCCTGGCTAATCTGGGCTAGCACCTGGGCAACATGCTGCAGATGTTCCTCCCAGGTCTCACTAAAAATTGCTATGTCGTCCAGGTATGCCTGTCAGCACGCGATCTACTGTACGCTGAAAGGTGGCTGGGGCATTCTTCATACCAAAGGGCATGGCTGCAAATTCAAATAGCCCAAATGGGGTGCTGAATGCAGACCTCTCCTGTGCCTCCCTGGTAAGGGGTATCTGCCAGTACCCCTTACTAAGGTCCACAGTGGATACATAGCGAGCCGCCCCCAACCTGTCTAGCAACTCATCTACCCGGGGCATGGGGTATGCATCCGTCACAGTCACCTCATTCAGCTTCCTATAGTCCACACAGAAGCGAGTGCTCCCATCCTTCTTAGGCACTAAGACTACACTGGCTGCCCAGGGACTAGTGGATGGTACAATGACCCCAAGTGCCAGCATTTCATCAACCTTTTTTTTGATCATGTCCAGCACCTCTGGACTCACCCAATATGCGGGTTGCCTAATGGGCCGAGCCGCCCCGGTGTCGACATGATGGGCCACTACATGGGTGCGCCCTGGTTTGCTTGTGAATTGAGGTCTCTCTACCTCCAACACCTCCCTCATCTTTCTGGCCTGGGTTGCTGTTAACTGTGAGCCTATGGGCACTGCCTCTACCCCTAGATCCTTTTTGGTTGCTGCTAAAATGTCAGGGATAGGGTCAGTCTCTGGGTCATCCATAGGTGGGCAGCAGATTGCCACAGCCCCTATTTCTCTAGTGACATACTCCTTTAACCGATTTATGTGGTAGGTACCCACCCGCTTCCCTGTTGGACCTAGGGCAACAATATAATCTACCTGGCCCTGACGACCCATGATGGTATAGGGCCCTGCCCAGGTTGCCTGTAACTTGTGCTTTCGGGCAGGTACTAGAACCATCACTTTCTGCCCAACATCTAGCTCCCTTTCATGTGCTCGCTGGTTATAGTACTGGCTCTGCCGTTCCTGTGCCCCCAGCATGTGGTCATGCGCAAGCTGCATCAAACGCTGCAATCTCTCCCTCATTTGGACTACATACTCCAGGACAGGAACCTCAGGTTCCTGGAATGTCCCTTCCCAGCTTTCCCAGACTAGGTCTAGAGGCCCTCGTACCCTTCGTGCATATAATAACTCAAAAGGGGAGAATCCAGTGGAATCTTGCGGCACTTCGCGGTACGCGAATAATAGCTGCTGCAACGACTTCTCCCAATCCCCCCCCTCCGATTCAGCATATGCCCGCAGCAACTGCTTTAGGGTCCCATTAAACCTCTCGCAGAGCCCATTCGTCTGGGGATGGTAGGCTGTCGTGCGGAAGGGATGGACCCCAAATTTGTACCATACTGTTTGCAGCAAGTCCCCTTGAAATTGTGTACCCTGATCGGTAACTACTTCTTGGGGAAATCCTACACGGCTAAAGATGTCCATGAGAGCCTGGGCAATATGCTCAGCATCTATGGATGCCAGGGCCACTGCCTCAGGGTATCTAGTCGCATAGTCAACTACGGTCAGTATGTATTTCTTCCCTGTTCGGCTCGGCTTCTTAAAAGGCCCAACAATGTCCATGGCCACTCTCTTAAATGGCTCGCTTATGACAGGCATGGGTTGTAGGGGAGCTCGACGTGGGGGCCCCCCGAGGCGTTGACATACCTCACAGGATTCCCTATACTGTTTTACTGCTTGGCTTATTCCAGGCCAGAAGAAGTGCCGTAATAGCCGGGCACGGGTTTTACGAACCCCTAAGTGGCCTGCTAAGGGAGTGTCATGGGCAAGTGCTAGCAACCGGGTATGGTACTGCTGGGGAACAATCAACTGTTTCCTTAGGACTTCAGGCTCTAAGGGGTCTGCTTTTGCAGGCACCCTGTACAGTCTCCCCTCCTCCCACTGGATGCGATCCCCCTGAGGTCCCCAATCTGCCCGTTCTGCCGCACTGCGGAGGCTAGCTAGGGAAGGGTCTGTCCGTTGGGCTTCCCTAAATGCCGTCCTGTCTAGCTCCCCCAGATTCCCATTACAGTCAAACAAGTCTGGTTCAGTGTTACTCACCGGTGACAGGTCAGGGGTTGTGGCCATTGATCCCACCAAGACCCCCGACGCTGGCCCGAGAGGGTCCTCGGGTGCTGTCGCCAACAACTGTGCTTGGCTCCGGGTGATAGCTCCCACAAAATAACTAGCCAAACCACTGCCCAGATCATTTCCCAGGATAACATGGGTGGGTAACCCACCCAAAAGTCCCACCTCCACTTCCCCTGAGTCCAGGCCCCAATCCAAGTGTACCCGGGCCATGGGGATAACAGTGATCTGCCCTCCGGCCATGGAGATTTTAATTTTCCGTTTCTCCAATAGTTGGCAGGGGGGGATTAACTCCGGTCGGACCAGGGTAATGGAGGCCCCGGAGTCTCTCAATCCTTGCAGTTCCTGTCCATTGACTTTAACAGGCTGTACGTGGGTTTTCATGTTATCCGGGGTAGCTTTCCCAATAGCTGCTACTACCTCCACTTGATATGCTACTTCCTCCGCCTCTGGCGCATCAGGAATGCAGTTCCCCTCCCCACCCCCAAATGTTGTTTCCTGGCACACAGCTACCCTGGGCACAGCTGGTCGGGCACCTGGAAATTGTCCTCTTCCCCGCGGACAGTCTCGCTGCACATGCCCTACCTGGTGACAGTTGAAACACCGCCGAGGCTCTGGAAGTGCAGGGCCCCGCGGCCTTGCATTGGCCGTTTGCAGAGCTGGGGTGTGTAGTGGGGCCGGGCGCTGGGTTGCCAGGTAGGGATTCTGGTTTGGTTGGGGCCGTCGGGGGGCTGACCTCTCTACTGGGTTGGCTCCTCTCCACCGGGGCCTGTTAGCTGTGAACTCGTCAGCTAGGTGTGCTGCATTCTCCGGAGTGGTGGGGTTCCAATCCGCCACCCACTCTCGAATTTCCGGGGGCATCTTGTTAAGCAACTGTTCCAGGATAATAACGTTTTTAACCTCCACTACAGTGCGTGCCTGCTTTCCGGCCAACCATCTGTCACAGTTCCGCCGCAACAGGTTCTTAAACTCTGTAAATGAGGTATCCCCTTTCCATGACATTGACCGGAACTTGGCGCGGTATGATTCAGCAGTCACCGCATATCTGGCAAGCAGCACCCCCCGGACCTCCTCATAGGCCAATGTCTGTTCTGGACTCAAAGCCTGGCACACTTCCAGCGCCCGTCCTCTCAGACTGGGTAACAAATATAGAGGCCATTCTGCTGCCTCAATTTTATGCAGAGACATCATTGATTCAAACGTCTGCAAATGGTTATCAATGTCCGAGCTGGCCTCATCAAAAGGCGGTATGTCCCGATATCGCAGCCTGGCTGGCTGACTTACTGATACTGGTGGGACAGGGGTGTAGGTCTGTGCTCCCAGTGCGGCCCCCAGTACCGCTGCTCCTTGTCCTAACGCTGCCAGCAACTCCCGCAATTGATCTACCCCTCCCATGGTAGGCATTGCCCCGGAAACCGTTGTCGCCGTGGTTCCCTGACCCTCGGTCTGCTCCGGTACATCGTCCTCATCGTCCTCCTCCGCTGGATGATCTTGGTCCCACTGGGCTAGTTTTGCCATTCATTTTTTCCTGGTGTCCTCCGCATAAAACTCAATCTGTTTTATTCGGCAGAGATCCTGCAGGGGGCCCTTCTTGAGGTATCGGTAGCATAGTGGTTCTGGATCCATTCCCTGCTGTATTTTATGACTTTATGCTTGAAAGCTGGTGTCTGAATGATCCCACTGTCGCTGCCGCCAAATGTGAGGATACGGGGTTCACTCAATCACCCAGACACCGAGCAGATGAAACCAACGTGATGGTTTATTTTTCCACAGCACACAGAAATAGATAATATGTCAGGACAAGCAGTAAATCCAGTGAACGGGCAATAAACAGGTAGCAGTCCAGACAGAGGCAGTCCCAGTAGAGTATAATGTCCCAGAACAATTCCACAAAATAGCTAGAGACCCTCAGTCCCCACAGTAGAAACTATCACTGATCACGCAGCAGTGCATAGCGTATGTCCACTCAATCACTTTCAGGACCCCACACGTAGAAACTATCAGAGATCACACAGCAGTGATAGTCCCTGGGTACAATCAAGCATTTCCAGGACCCCATGCAGTAGAAGCTAATCACAGAACACACAGCAATGAATAGCGTATAGGTCCTTGCAGAATTTCCAAGTATAAATCCACAGAACTGGTGATGCGTTCCACTAGCACCTTGGCAGAGCGAGAGGCCTCTTAGCCAAAGTCAGCGACTAACATGTGGAGTTACCTTCAGTGACCTGTTTTAAAATATTCCAATTTCCCACGATATTGTGACCTCCCAGGGGGGGTTGCACCGTTTCCTGATTGGTGCGAGTCCCTTATGCTGTCACTTGCTCCTACCTCCTCTGGGTATTACTTCCCTGACCAACACCTGCTGGGATGGTTCCGTTCAGTCTACCAGGTTCACGTGAAGCACAAAACAGGCAAATGGAAGGAGGAGTAAATCCTGAGCGTCCCCTGGGGAGGTGGGAATTAACTTAGAGGGTCTTTTGTTTTGGGAGGTGTCACCTTGCTCTAACACAGACATATGGACCAGGCTAACATCAAGGCTTATCCAGTATTAAACATTTCAATAACTTACATTATTACAGTACATAATAGACATGCTAATGAAAATGTGTGTCCTGAGAATGTCACACATACACTAGGAGACGGATGGGGGACACAAAAGGACTAAAAAGTAAATTGATCTCTGCAATGACTGAGATGCTGCCAGTAAATTTGTAACACACATCCCATGTCCTCACAGCATGATTCAAAACTAGCAAGAAATGTGCAGATTTATAATCTGAAGCCAGCATTGCTGCTACACATATTTATCTATTCATGTTTTATACATAATCCACATGTCATTTATGAAGCCAGCATTGCTGCCACACATTTATATATTTATGTCTATAAACATAATCCACAAGTCGTTTCTGTCTTCTATATATTAATCAAATTGTGACTGCTACATTGGAACTTAAGCATGCATGACGACATCCTCATGTCCAGTTCTAATGATTCTCAAGCACACCTCTGACCGCTTGTGCAGATTGTAGGACCTGCCATTCCCAGTGAAGAACTCCTGTCTTCCAGTTCTGATGGGGGACTTGTGTCTAATAGTCCCAATAAGGGACTCTTGTCTGCTATTTCTAAGAGGGTGCAATTCCTCTAGCCTGCTGCTATTCTTTGAGTGCTGCTGCTCAACCCAAGTTATCTGACAGTGCTGCATGCCAGTTGCCAACCTAAGTGCTGTCCTGCTGGCCAAACTGAATGTCCTTGCCTTTGGGCATGGGGTTAAGTTTACCTTGGGCATGGGGTTACGTTTACCTTTGGGTTTACCTTTGGGCATAAAGAGTTGTCTGTCACCATGCCAGAGGTCCGAGAGGTGCCAGTTGCCTTGTTAGAGATCAGAGAAGTGTCAGTCACCTTGCCAGAGGTAAAATAGGTTCTCGTCACTTTGCCTGTACCCAGTATTGTAGAATCTGACTGTTTCTATGAAGTAATACTCAGGAGGTTCTGTCCATCCCATTTTTGATACGCTGAATGGCTCCTTTATTTCAGAAAGTTTTAGAAAATGCATTCCTACATTCCTTCTCTGGTATTAAAAAGAATTAGAACAAGGAAGTATGCCCTGTAGGTGTCTGGAATCTGCCTTCTTAAGGGGGGCATATTGTTAGAACTCAATTCCATCATGAATCCCCACCACCAGGGATCACCAGGCCTCCTTTTATGTGAACTGCAGTTCTGGATCTCACCAGAGGGGCTGCTCTTCTGACTCTGTTCTGCAGCCAGGTGTCAAGTAATCATTACTCGTTCACCTGACACCTGGATATATAAGTCTGCCTGGTTTCTGCTAGGTTTCTGGACTTGTGTGCTTACTAAGCTAAGGAACTTTTGTCATTCATCAGGTTACCTTCTGTCTGTTCCTTGTTCAGGTATACAGAACTGTGGGGTCTATTTACTAAGCAGTGTTAGGAGACAGAGTGAAAAGTGATAAGAAAGTGATAACATGCCAGCCAATTAGCTCCCAACTGTCATTTTTCAAACACAGCCTGTGAGATGACAGTTGGGAGCTGATTGGCTGGCATCCTTATCACTTTTCACTCTGTCTCCTAACACTGCTTAGTAAATAGACCCCTTTATTTGTTTCCAAGTTTATCTGCACTTCGAAGTGTATCTGTTTCACTCCACTCCCTGCAAATGGACATTATGCTGATGCATGTTCAGATAGCTCAGACTCTGCCCTTTATGTCGAAACTCCTAAACTTTTCCAGACTGCTACAATTCTCAATATGCCATTAGGAGACTGCAACTCAAAAGGGGTATTCCAGTGACACTTGTTCTCAGAAGGTCTCAAGTCTATCTGTCACAGCAGCCTCCAATGCTGCATAGCCATTTCAGGAAGTATCAAGTGTTCTAGTGGTCCTCATGCTCCCCTTACTGAGGCAGAGTAAGTTGTTTTTTTTAGCAGATGTAATCAGCTGTGTTTATAATGTGCATATCCTGAACACTTTTTGCTGTCCTGCTCACTCTGAAAGATCCACATTTGATCTGGGGAATGCTAGGTTGTAGATACCTCATAATGCTATAGTACCAGGAGTGGTCTCCAGTGCCACAGACCCAGAAGGGGCCTCTAGTGCCACAGCTCCAGCAGGGGTTTCTAGTACCACAGCCCCAGGAGGGGTCTCTAGTGCTACACTCCTGACTGTCAGTCCCAGTACGGTACTCCTGTCTGCCAATCCCATTGAGGGACACCTACCTGCCATTCCCAGTGAGGGATTCCTGTTTGCAAGTCCCAGTGGAGGACTCCTGTCTTCCGGTTCTGGTGGGGGACTTGTGTCTGCTAGTCCCAATAAGGGACTCTTGTCTGCTATTTGAATGGGTGCAATTCCTCTAGCCTGCTGCTATTCTTGGAGAGCTGCTGCTCAACCCAAGTTATCTGACAGTGCTGCATGCCAGCTGCCAACCTAAGTGCTGTCTTGCTGACCAAACTGAATGTCCTTGCCTTTGGGCATGGGGTTAAGTTTACCTTGCCTCTAGGCATAAAGAGTTATCTGTCACCATGTCAGAGGTCCAAGAGGTGCCTTTTGCCTTGTTAGAGGTCAGAGAAGTGTCTGTCACCTTGCCAGAGGTCCAATAGGTACTTGTCACTTTGCCTGAGGTCTGAGAGGTGCCAGTCACCTTGCCAAACTTCCAAAAAGTACCCACTGCCTTGCCAGTGGTCCAAGAAATGCCTGTCACCTTGCTTGAGGTCCGAGCAGTACCAGTCACCTTGCCTGATATTTGAGAGGTGCTTGATGACTTGCCAGAGATCTGAGAGGTGTCAGTCACATTGCCAGAGGTCCAAGTGGTGTTCTGTCACACTGCCTGTAGTCTGTGAGGTGCTTACTGCCTTGCCAGAGGTTCTGTCTGCCCATGCATCCAGGTCCATGGTTCTGTCTGCCCATGCCTCTGTGCATGAGGTTTTGTTTGCCCATGCCTCCAGGTGTGAGATTCTATTTGTCCATGTCTCCAGGCATGAGTTTCTAATTGCCCATGCCTCTGGGTGCAAGGTCCTGTCTGCCCATACCTCAGGGCATGAGATTCTGTCTGCTCACTCCTCTGGGGGCAAGGTTCTGTCTACCCACATCTCTGGGTACGAGTTTGTCTGTCTGTCATTAGTCCTGTGGTTCCAGTCTTTTCTGCCATCAGTTTTGTGGTTCCAGTCTTGTCTGCCATAAGTCTGGTGGTTCCAGTGTCATCTTCTGTCAGCCCAGTGGTCCCAGTTTCATCTGCCACCATTCTGGTATTTCAAAGATCTGCTGCCCAATCCAGTATCCCAGGAGTGACAGATGTCCAGGCTGACAGGGCAAGGGATACTTATGCTCAAATCCATGAACCCTCCAGCTGTCAATCTATTTATTTTGATGGGGATATCAGTCAAATTATGGCTTTGATTCAACAACACATTGAGTTGTCTGATGCTACCCACAATGACATGATAGCCTCTATGTAAATGGGGTTCAGAGGAGAACTCTGAAGTGTGTGTATTCTTTAATGGACTCTAAATACCCAGTATTGTAGAATCTGACCTTTTTCTATGAAGTAATACTCAGGAGGTTCTGTCCATCCCATTTTTGATACCCTGAATGGCTTCTTTATTTCAGAAAGTTTTATAAATGCATTCCTACATTCCTTCTCTGGTGTTAAAAAGAATTAGTACAAGGCAGTACGCCCTCTAGGTGTCTGGAATCTGCCTTCTGAAGGGGGGCATATTGTTAGAACTCAATTCCATCATGATTCCCCACCACCAGGGGTCACCAGGTCTCCTGTTATGTGAACTACAGTTCTGGATCTCACCAGAGGGACTGCTCTGTTCTGCAGCCAGGTGTCAGCTAAATAACTACTGATTCATCAGTATGGATTACACTTGACACCTGGCTATTTAAGTCTGCCTAGTCCCAGCATTCATTGCTGAGTCATTAAGATTTCTCCTATGTTTCTAGACTTCTGTTCCTGTGAGCTCCTCTGTATTGTGCCTGCCAAGCAAAGGGACATCTGCCATTCATCAGGTTACCTTCCATGTGTTCCTTGCTCAGTTATACAGGAATTTATTGGTTTCTGCCTTGTAACCATTCTCATCTATGGAGTTTATCGGAATCGGTATGTATGTTGAAATCCCGACACCAGCAGCATGATGAGTAAAGATCCCGACAGCAGAGATAAGTAGGCCATCCCTACCCCTTTCCCCCCCAACCCTCCCTTAGGGTTGCCTAACCCTAACCTCCCCCCCTAGTGCCTAACCCTAACCTCCCCCCAGGGGTGCCTAAACTTAACCCCCCTCCACACACCCTAAACCTAAACCCTCCCAGGGGGTACCTAACCCTAACCTCCCCCCAGGGGTGCCTAACCATAACCCCCCTTCCCCTCCTGGGGGGGTGCCTAACCCTAACTCCCCTCGGTAGTCCCTAAACCTAACCCCCCCTACTGCGGCTAAGAGGTCCCGACGCCCGGCTTACTTTCGTTCAGTATCTGGGTGTCGGGATTTTGGCAGGTGGAAAATGGTATGCGTCGGGACTTCAACGCCTATCATTAGTCCCATGCCGGGATTTGACAGTCGGGAAGCCGGCGGTCGGCATTTTGATCGCCGGCTTCCTGACTACATACCAGTTCTGCACTTTCAAGCATATCTGTACTTCCAAGCTTACTGTATCTGCATTTCCAAGTTTATCTGCATTCCTTTGGAACTGTATCCTCCCTCAATAAACATTATTTTGAATTATATTACTATATTCTGTGACATTTTGCTCAACCACACCCAGGAGGTTCATAACAGCAGAGTTCATGCAGCCAGAATGAAGCAGTATTTGTAAACAAAGATTTAACCACACCTCAGCATGGTGCCACCTAATCAAGACACCTCAGATGTCAATCCAGGAAGTATAAAAGGATTTCCAGCCAAGACAGACAGAAATCCTTGAAAAAGCCGCACTTACTTTTAGAGACCACCCTGCAGTTCAAGAAACATCTGCCTGCCATTCTGATGTGTGGTAACTTCGGACCAAAATGGCATCTACACTCACAAGGTTGCTAGAAGCTGACTGTACTTCAAAACTATAAGTCAAGTCCACCCACACAGCATACACATGCAGTCAAACATAATGTATATCTATAGATAATTTGAATCAAATGTATGCATTTATACAAAATACATGCATAAAAGTTATGTCAAGAAAATAAAAGGTAGAGGTTTATTCGTTACTAACATATTTTAGCAATGTTGATCATATGGTAAGCAGTAGACAGTTTAGAGGATAGATAAAGATGTGTTAGTACCTACTGTAAAAATCATCTGAATCCAAATATCTTTAAAGTCTCTTAAGTTTTATAAAATTACTCAAGCAGTACCTAGGTAGGGAGACATAACAATTAAAGAGTATCTGTGTCTTTGATTGCTACTTGTCAGATACAAATTATTTATTCAGTTTGAGCAATATAAGTTTGGAAACAACTTCATCTTCACTGACTGGAGTAAATATGAATTTGTGATAAATGTTTCTTGGGGAACGTTATATAAAGTTTTTGTTACTTAAACAGGACCTTTTTTTGTAATAATTATGCTCCAACAATAAGGAAATTGCAAACACTGAAAGAATTCATGATAGGAATGGCAGAAACTTTCTTGTCAATCAACATTGGGCTCAATTCAATTGGGTGCAATGCTGAACAGCCCCTGGAGGGAAATTTATTTTATCTTAGGTAGCAATGGATTCTGAGGTAAGATTCATTTGCATGACAAGGGATGCTGGAATACACCTACTCTCCTTAGACCTCATGTAGTCTATTGTCTTGAAACAATTACTTCACATATTTGAAATTTCCAGAATGTGTCTGTAAAAAAATTAATTCCCAGATGGGCTTGTTTATATATGGAATTATCAGGTATTATTGAGATATACTGCCCTAAGAATGGCGTTTGTTTAGGAATACAGATTCCATGGTGGATCATGAGGGAACATCTCCCTCTTCTATCTCCACTCTGTCCTCACATAATCAAAATAAACTTCCTTTTGCAAACTCACACTCAAGTACCAAAAGACAGAACATCTGTATTATACCAAACTGTTATGTATGTCTTTATTGTTGGTGATTGTTATCAAGATCATTTAAATATTAATTAAAATACAAAATACCTTTAATCTATCTTTTATGTGATTTCTTACAATTCTATTAAACACTTAATTGGTGTTGTCATACAGGATGCAACCGCCAACAAATGGGCTTTTTAAGTATCCTATGCAACCGTGCCCTACTTCTCAATCTTTCTGCATTTTAAATAGGATTTCTAAATAGGTAACCTCTCTAAAAATACTGGTAAAGAGGCCGTGAATTATATATGTATAGGGCTGTGAAAATTGTGTAGGAGAAGCAGAAAAAATACTTATATATAAAAACTCATGGAGAATCCTACTTAATTGTACTTACAGGACTCGTTCATTTTACTCAATGAAACATAACAGGATATATAATTTTATATAGTTTTATATTAGGATGTGCAGCTCAGCCCCTCCCATAGGATTATATAATTTGTCAGGACCATAACGGAGCAGCATTGTGCTTCTCAATAAACAATTTGGCCCTATCATTGGTTGTCTGTCATCCTTTATGATACTACACACCACATTCTTTGCCACCACCCTCACACACAACCACTACACCCAGTACAACACACCTCATCACCCAGCAAATCCACTATCCACAGGAAGAGCGCACCCGACCAGCAACTATCAACTCTACCATTATCAGGATCTGGTACTCCTGTAAGATGGTGCAGCACTCCACATACCCCCATCCACTCTACCCCACCCACCCGCAACACATACACACTCTCCCACCCATCACTTTGCTTTCCCAATAGCAATCACTCTGCGATGGGTCTGCGTAGCCTCTGCAATCCCAATAGCAGTGGCCGGTTCACGCACTGCGATGCATACGCATGAGCAGAACGCAACAATCGGCCGATTGCGTGTGTAATAGCAACTGCGATCCAAGCTGAAAAAGGCATTCAGTCTAGACCAGTGTTTTTCAACCGCTGTGCCGCAGCACACTAGTGTTGTTAAGTGTTCCGCGCGGTCAGATATGACCATCAAAGCTGTCGGTCAGATCTGCTGTACTACGGACCGGGCAGCACTGAGTTCTTCTGGGAGTCTCAGGTGTGCTCGGGTCGGGCCATCACCTGTGGAGATGCAGCAGCGTGACATCACATTTCACGCATGCCACGTTTCCAGTCAACCCACTCGCCCGCCAGCCAGCTCCACGGTCTGCTCTGCATGAAGGCCGCCAGAACCCCCAACCAGCCAGCCCCACGGCCACCAGCTAGCCTACCTGTCTCACCAGTCAGCCCCGCAGCCACCAGCATTGCCAGCCAGCCTGCCTCAGCATCCAGCTAGCCCCGCAGCCACCAGCCAGCCTGCCTCAGCATCCAGCCAGCCCCGCAGCCACCATCTCTACCAGCACCACTAGCCACCAGCCTTCACGCTGTACTCTGCTGACAGTAAGGGGCAGAAAAATGTATATTACTATTTTATGTGAAAGCCAGTGTACTTTGTTTTTTGGGGGGAGCAATGTGGGGGTTTTTTTCTTTGAAGACCAGCAATGTCTCTTTTTTTTTGTTTCTGTGTGTTTTATTCCTGTTTGGGCATAGTGTGTGGGGGGTTTTTTATGTGTGAGCCAATATTTATGTTTTTTCATACTGTAGCTCGCACACGCCGCTTCGCCGGATGGTGTGCCTTGGCAATTTTAAGATCTTGTGTAGTGTGCCTCCGGTTAAAAAAAGGTTGAAAATCACTGGCCTAGACTCTAGCAGGTGACACAATGTAACACTTCTTTAGTTACCTTTGTGCAGTCTTCCATGTGAAACAGTGTGGCATTCTTAATTCACAATGCACCTAAATAATATGCAGCTGCCTGAAAAAACGGTAAAGCACTTAACTAAAATTGTAGAGATGTAATAGAGCGATAAGTGGAGCAATACTTCCCTTCCTGCTCTACTGTATCAACTCTAGTGCAGTGTAGTTAAACCAGGGCTTGCCTTAGCTATATTCTCTATGCTTTGTTCTCAGCTATGATCAAGAAGCTCAGTATAAAATGTCACAATTGATGATGTTGACAGTGAAAATGTTGACATGATACAAAATGTCGGCTATTAATATGTTGATGGATACAAAATGTCAACATGGTACAAAACCCTACCTTTCTCCACCACAGCCTAACTCTAACCCCCACCCTAACCCCTAACCTCAAGCCCAATACTTATGTCAGCGGGCGGGTTTCTGACCTCCGGCATCCTGACCACTGGGATGCAGAATACATCCTTTTAAGATTTATTTTTCTTTTATCATTCTATAGCTGGTTTTTGCTTGAACGATCACCAACTTCACTAAAGATTACCATCAATGTAGTGAAAATTAGACAATGTATGATTGTTGGCTATGCTTTAGCGCAAATGTCCACTTTGTTAGTAAATAACCATCTACAGAAACATTACCTATGTCACGGTCATATGAGCCTGGTGTTAATCAGGAGAGGAGGAATGCATGCAGCAACTTCAGAGCTGAAGTTCAGATGTGGAATACAGTACATACAGTATATGCCTCACTGACTATAATGTGTCACTTCAGAATTATTTTATTTATGCTGTAAACATGCAGAAATACATAGTATGCCACTATTAGTGTACTTATACAGTAATATAAAGACAAGCAGCTGTTATACAGTATGTGAAAACAGGGCAGAGAACTAAAGATGGGACATGGGCTGTAATACTTACAATTGGACACATGAAGACAACTGAACCCATGTTTGAGCCCACAGCAGGACAGACCAGATTGAGAACTGCAAATATTGATGCATTACAGTAAAGAGGAGCTTGCAGAAGTAACCACTGTATGCTTTTATATCCTCTCTCAGAGAATGCACCAAGCCAAATGCAGAGCAAAAGTAAAGATGATTTGTTTGCTCAGTTGCTTCACACTATCGTTCAGTTTTTGGAAACCATGTGATTTCTTCTCTGAAGCACAACCTTTACCCAAGGTCTGCTTACAAATAAGCCCAATGAAAAGGTCAGGACAGTTTAAGTCTAAGGCCACATATTTTCTGTTTATTACCATGTAAATGTGTCTACTTGATTATTTGTAAGAAGAAGAAAAATAATTTTTTTATGACATTTTTCTATAATAGAGCAGCCATTGTTTGAGAGCATTGTGTTGAGGTAATTAATGGCAGACTGGTGAAAATACTTGTCAACTTTAAATTATAATGATTGATTAGTAAATTTCAAAAAGAGAATTCTAGTCCCCATTCCAATTGGAAAAGAAATCAACTATACAGTATATCTGCCATAGTAAATCAGGATTGTCAGATATCAGCTTCTCTGTTCAATATGAAAGGTCCCAAGTAAAGATTCACATCAGAGCAATCCTGGTTCTCATGGCAGTACTCAGTGTTTGAATCAAACAAAACATTAATTTGAGAAAGCAAAAAAGTTATAGACCGTAAATTAATCTAATTCTCTGACACACATTACTAGTAATGGAAACTTTTTCCGGCACTTTTATACAATCTATATGTGATATATACATAAAAGTGGTAACTCTCTTTCCATATTATATTCTTAATTCTATTGCAAACATAATTGGTATATATGAGCATAAAGGCACAATGTATGGTCTCAGATAAAAAATAATCAAACTGACAAATTGTAAAAACCCACTCCCAAATTGATAGACTGTCCAGGTGGATTAATAATGATCTTGTGAATATTTAGCAAATTATACAAAATAAGGTGTAAATTTAAAAAAAAAGTGCCAAATTTCTCTGGATAACACACACTTTGTCATATCAGCAAATAACATGCTCATAAATTCACTGGTAAGATTGCAATGTATCTATTTATAGAACTTACCATTACTAAGCTTTAGGCGTTCAAAGTATTCGCCAGAAGAGTCTAGGTAAATTTGTACGCACTCAAACCACTTGGTGAAGCAGCTGGACCAGTCCAAAGCAGGTAAGTCTTCTACATGCTGGATGAAGGTCTCCACTGCAGCTTCTGGTGTCTCAAAATAATTCCCATGCATCTTGCGCTTGATTTGTGGGTACACAAAGAATTCGCAGGGGGCCAGGTCTGGACTGTACTGCAAATAACCAAGCTCCTGAATACGTTCATGGGACAGAAAATTCTCCATGTGGGTAGATCCATTGTTGTGATGGAGAAGGGCACCACAAGCGTGACTTCTTGGACGGCGCGTGGAAATGGCTTTCAGAACTTGCGGCTGGCATTGGTTGGCGTACCAGTCCCCAGTGAAGGCACACTGCTGCACAAGTGGTACGGTAGCTAAATGACCGGAGGATTATAGATTCCTGCTCCCAGGAAGTGTGGACTTCCATACAAGCGATTATAGGTGTCTTCACTTTACACCCACACCATTTGGTATGCCTTGATATTTAGTTATGTATGATGGATTTTATTATCTATGCAATATATGCTTTTGATTCCTATAAAAAAAATGGTATTACACTATGGTGGCCTTTCTCTCGCTCTCTTTTCACAAACGTATTTGGTATACGGGAGTTTGAGGATCTACCTACATTCAGTGTTTGGAATCTCGAGAAGCCCTCCTTCTAGTGGAATTTAAAAGGAAATTTCCTAAGAAATCGGATGTGAACTTTCTCTCTTGGAAGTTTGTTTTGTTGGAACTAAGAAACCTTAGGACCTTTTATGTATTAACAACATTGTAAATATTAAGTTTCCATTTTTAGTTCCAGATATTACGCTTGGGTGTCTATTTTTATAGTTTACATTTGTCATTTAAGTATCTGTAGGGTTTACCTAGTGACACCTGATAGCTGCATCTTATGAAGTGCAGGTTTCTATACCTTTTCTTTACATAAATGACCATTATTGGCCACAAAATAGCCACCATCTGCTTGGCCACATTGCACTCACATTAGAACTTCTGTGTTGGGACACCTCCAACTGGGGTCCACTGGGCTAACAGCTTGGTCTCGGGGTTGAAACTGTAGATCCAGGATTCATCACCACTAATGATCTCCCAGACAGAGTTTGAGCAACCGCCATCAAACCTGGCCAACATATTTGAGAATCCAAGTCACTCTAGCCTCCTTCTGCTCTCGAGTCAGCTGATGGGAAACCCAGTGTGAAGAAACCTCTCACACACAAGCTTTTCATGGAGTATCAAGTGAATGGATCCCAATGGGATGCCTAACTGAACAACGGTCACTCTGGTGTCCACCTCAACTATGGTCCGCATGGCAGCAACATTGTCCTCGGTGGTGGCAGACACAGGTTGGCCACAGCGCTCCTAGTCTTCCAGGGACCATTTCTCATGCCGAAATTCTGCAAACCACTCAAACACAGTGGTTTGGGATGGTGCTTCCTCCCCAAAAGCAGCTCGCAGATTATAATAACTCTCCTGCTATTGCAGACCACTCTTGTAGTCATGGCTTTTCTGTAGCCTCTGTTGAACTCCATAATAGGTTTCTGAATTTCTTGAAGGAAGCAAGCTGACTTCTGTGTGCAGTGCTGCTTATATACAGTTCTGTGCCCTAAAATTTCACAAGAACTATAGTAAGAGATTACAGTTCACAACCAGACAGTCAGATTGTGTCTACTCTACCTATGCACTGCACATCCAGAAACTAAATGCATGAAGCATATTGGTGGATAGGAGAATCATTAAAAACGGGGAAAAAAATGCAGAATCGGTTGTCGAAGCTGGATTATTGGCTGAGACAAGATCAGTTTGAAATTGAATCGCAGCGACACCATCTTGCAAATGGCCGCCCAAGCGCCATTTTAGATAAATTCACATTTAAGTACATATGGCGATATTACTATTAGCACCATGCGATCGCATCTTTCACCATTTCTCATATATACATTAATACGCACAATTGCGCTGTTAACTAGTCGCATATTAGGGAATGCATAAGATCCTATATGAAAACGCTGTTTATTAGCTTTATGCGCACGCATCTGCTCCAAGTTAACTAGCATTGTTATATCAAACCCCGCATACTCACACATTACATATCCACATACAAGGTTCCATAAGCTTTAAGGTATAAGATTTAAGTTTGTTCATTTAGTATAAATGCTGTGAAATAAGGTATTATTATAATTATTTGGTAACTAAGGTTTTATACATGATAAGTAAGCCGTGTTTGGTTTTGTGCTGATGCGTACTCTTTCCACAGTACTCCGGTATCATCGGTGTGGAGATCGCATCGTGCATTCTCAACTTATGGACCGCAGAGACTTCAAGCAACAAAATGTATATTATATTAACAACTGTTAGGATGTTGCATGAGGCGGGAATCCAGAGACCCCCAGTTGCTAGAGGCTGGGTTGGGTCTATTTGAATCAGCCTGTTAAATGCTCTCTAACAGCTGCATCCCCCTTGGGAACCAATGGCATCAGCAACAAACTTCTCTATTGTGTTGTCTATTTCTGGGGGGTATAAATATGTGTGCTCCAACACTGGGTCTTAGGCCTTCATTCAGAGGCGGCCATACGGTCTACGACCGCACAGCCGCCTCGATGTTTGTCAAGTGCGCATGCGCATGAGGGAGCTGGCTCCTTCGTGCGCATGCGTGAGACCCGCTACGACCGACAGCACCGTTCGTAGCAGGTCTCTTTCCAAAGGGGGCGAGCTGTCGATGTTGATTGACAGCTCACCCCATTTGGAAGGCGGGCCAGGGGGGTGGCAGCCCAAACAGAGGCGTTCCCATGGGAACGCCTACCATTTGGGGGAGGCCCCACTGACATCACTAGTGATGTCAGTGGAGAGCTTCCGGCTCTGACAGAGCCAGAAGCTCTCCGGGGCTTACGACAAGTGAGACCCTACCCTAGGGTCTCGTCGTAAGCCCCGATGGTCGCAATGGTCTCTGACCATCGCGACCATCACCCTAGCGGTCGTTAGAGCTGTGGGTGTAAACCCACAGCCTAACGACAGAAACAGAGGCGGGCGGTCAGGATGCAAGCGGCCACCCAGTTTCTGAGTGACCGGTTGCATCCTCTGACCGCCTCTGAATGAGGCCCTTAGTCTTTGTGCTGAATGCTGATTGACGAGGGGTTTCTTGCTGATGCCTAACATCTGGTCCAGAAGCGCTGCGTATGTATACTGTACTTGGGTCTGTATAATTCCTTTGCGCCTAATTGTGTTTGGATCAATAGCGTGTAACTGACTGTACTTTTACTTGAATAATACTTTGTGCTTTGGAACCACAGATTCTAGGTCTGAAGTCTTTATTTACTGTATGACTGCGTACGCAAATTAGCATCATCCTTAGAAGGTACAGGCAGGATATTAGAAGGTATAGGAAGGAGTGTATAGAGGTTCTAATTCAGTATCATTAGTTGGGGGCTCATAGTGAAGTCACTTACCTACTCAAACGGCACATACGGTTATCGATATCTCAGCAAAGGGTGGAGTGGCCACATGCAGGGTTTACCTGCAACCGCTTTGTGCTGAAAGATCGCTATCCATTTTCGTGTAAGCCAAGGAAGCTGACTAGAATCCAGGGACAAGAGAGGAAAAAGTTTGTTTTCTTTTGTTGATAGAACCTAACGTTTAAAGGGGTGCCGCAGTATTGAGTACGCAGCTGAGTCGCAGTTTTGTGCACAGCAAAGACGCACTTTTGCGTACGCAGCTAAAAAGTTGTCATACGGTTGTGTGGTAGTTGCATTATTGTGTATGCGACTGGTTGCACAATAGAGTATACGTACTTCCGGTTGTGCTGCCACATGTTTAAATAAAGCAGTTGAGGTTTACATTTTTCAATTGTTATCAATATCTGGGTTAACGTGTATTTTTCAGCGCAGGAAAAAGTGTGTAACAGTGAGTATTTGTTGGTACGGGTAACTTGTTCCCTACAGTTAGAGGTACCGTATGACCTTTAAGGGCTAAGTGCTAGTCACTCGGTAAGCAGCTTACCGTTCTATACACAGTTGCAGGTGTACATGTTGTCTTTGTTGTAGAGAGGTGCGTGGAAGTAGCCGACAAACTTCCATAGGTGTGGAAGTTGCCTTTTCAAATCTTATCCAGGTGTGTGGGCGCTGCCGTTTAAATCGTCCACAGGTAAGTGAAAGTATCTTGATAGTCTTTCACCAGTTTAAATCTTTATTGAAAAGCATAGGATTTGTCTCAGAATGGGAACCGCGCAAACAGTAGAGATGTTAGACAATGATGTGCTGCTAATGGAATCAGCGATTGGATCGGCCTGTCGTATTATGCATACTAAGTACGGTACTTATGCGATAAGGTATTGTGATGTATAGTTTAAAATGATGATGAAGAGTGTTAAACTATCAAAACTGTTGTAGTTTTGATAAAAATGTACTAGATAATGTCCAGGATCACATCAGTCTGATGCGCTCCCAAGAGAAAAAGTACAAATATTATGAATGTTTAAAGTTGTGGCAGCATGAAGGGGATGCGTGGCTTAAAAATGCGCAAGCAACGCAAACTAGCGTTGTGAGCGCATTGCCAGAGAATACATCCACAATGCTGAATTGCAGCAAGGTATCGTTGTGGAGAGTATTGCCATCAGTTCACCTGTACTTTCACCTTATGTGGATGGAGGTGAAAGTACAGTTACCAAAAATACCCATAAAAATGTAACAAGCAATTTGTACCCTCTCTTAAGCAACCATAAAGAAAATGTTTATAATGTGGATGATGAGCCTATTGTAATGTCTGCCATTTCCCATGCTGTGCAAATGATAGATGCTGCATCACCACAATCACGAGTGGTGCCGCCATCTCCATCGGTAACAGCAAGGGAAGTGCTAACACCCTCTGCACCCGTAGAGGAAGTTGTTAATACCATACGTAGCAGCAACAGATTAAACCCCCAGCCAGGTAACAAGGTCAAAGGTAGCAGTGCTACCGGTCTGCATCCCATTCGGACGATAACTGTTCCGAATGGATGCGAACGGTGTAGTGCCCATGAGGGAAGTAGCAATGCATTGTCCTTGGACAAGAGCAGAACTAAATTCCATCATAAAGGATATCCCCGTTCCCAAAAAGGAACTAGCCAAAAGATTTTTGAGAAATTTGGGTAGTTCACATGAGCCAACTAATAAAGATTGGCGTGTGGTGTTAAGGGCCTGTCTACCACGCAATACCGATGTGACAAAATTTATCACGGATTGTGTATAGGATGGTGATGTTCCCTTAACAGACCAAGTAAACCAAGGTAACATTTCCCGCATTGTAACTCAATTCGGTATATATTTTCCAGTAGTAGTTAACTGGAACTAAATTTTCACTATTAAACAAAAGGAGAGTGAATCTGCAGAAGATTATTGCGACCGGGCTCTGCAGGCTATCACCCAGTACACTGGGATAGAAGATATTAAAGATAGCACTCACCACAGGGGAATGATAGTCACGGTTACTCATGGACGGTCTGAAAGAGAATTTAAAGACTCAGGTTCAGACCTCACAGCCTGGCTGGAGGGGACTCACAATAGATACCCTCATAGAATCTGCCATAGAACATGATAAAAACATCTCAAAGAAGAGAGAGGCCCAGAGCGAAAAACTAATGGCTGTCAGTATCCAAGCTCTGGAGGGAATGACGGTAACATCACAGCCAACAGACACACTCGCACCTGCACACACACTTACATCTGAACAGTTATATGCCCTCACTAACCCCATGCAACAACAAACGCAGTTCTATTTCACTAACCCAATACAACCACAGGTCCCATACTACTCACAAACTTCATATCCCCCACAATACCCTTACCCTCCCTATCCTTACCCATATCCACCACCTTTACCCTCTGCTCAAACCTCACAACAACACGTCTTCACCCGATCCACGAACATATTTTAATTGTAAACAAACATGACACTTAAGTAGAAATTGTACAGTAAAAAGAGTAGGAACCCCAAATCAGGGAAGACCTGGACATCCCCATAAGGGATATGCACAGAGACCAGCAAATGTACAGCAGGCACCAGCTCCAATTGTGGCCGTAAATGCTTTATTAGGCAATGGTAGCCAACACTAGGGGTCAGGTCATACCTGTAGTCTACAGATAGTCAGGTTAACGGGAAGTACTAGGGAAGAACCAGTCATGATGGTTGATGTAGCTGGTACTGAATATCCTTTTCTTGTTGACACAGGGGCGACCAGGTCAGTGATAAAATCTCCTGTTAATTTACAGGTGACCAACAAGACAGTACCAACAATGGGTGTAACAGGTAAAGTGAAACATTATCCTTTAACAAAGTCCACAGAGGTTACTATTGGGCCGTTGCATACCAGGCATTCTTTCCTTCTGGCTGCTGCGACTCGTACTAACCTGCTGGGTAGAGATCTGTTATGTAAAATGGGATGTGTTATATATTGCACCCCTGATGGTGTATTTTTAGATATCCCAGAGAGAGTTGCACACGAGGTGCGGGATATGTTGGACACTCCCCAAAGGATAATGTATCACTCTACAAGTTTAAATGAAAATCCATCTCAGGTAGATGAAATGTTGTCCCAAATTCCAGATTCTCTTTGGGCTAAGGATGGACAAGACACTGGATTACTGGCAAACGTAAGCCCTGTAATGGTAAAATTAAAAGGCGGTAGGCAAGCTCCAAAAATTCCCCAGTACCCACTAAAACAGGAGGTAGAGTTAGGGGTTTTTCCAATAATTGAGCGATTATTGCAACAGGGAATTTTAGTTCATACAGCTAGTGTAGCCAACAGTCCCATCTTTCCAGTGAAGAAGAGTGGTGGGAGGGGTTATAGGCTGGTACAAGACCTTAGAGGTGTTAATAAGGTAGTAGAGAGCCAACCCCATAGTGCCGAATCCAGCTGTCATTTTGATGCAGATCCCACCAAATGCAACCCATTTCACTGTTATTGACCTCTGTTCTGCTTTCTTCTCTGTGCCTCTCCACCCTGACTGTCAGTATCTATTGGCATTTACATACAGAGGTGTACAATATACATGGACACGGTTACCCCAAGGTTTCATAGACAGCCCCAGTATCTTCTCCCAGGCATTGCATGACTGTTTACAATATTTTCAACCTGCCAATGGATCTGTTCTAATTCAATATGTGGACGATTTATTGCTATGTTCTGACTCGTTTATGTCATGTTTGAATGATACTAAACTTTTGTTACTTCATCTCTCACAAACAGGACACAAGGTGGCTAAGGACAAACTACAGCCGTGCCAATCCAGAGTAAAATATTTGGGACACTGCCTAACCCAGGGGTTACGACATCTTACAAATGATAGAATCCAGGCCATACAAAACATGACACTGCCGCAGAATCAACAGCAAATTCGTACCTTCTTGGGAATGTGTGGATACTGTAGAATGTGGATCCCAGGTTTTTCTATTTTGGCCTTGCCTTTACAGGAATTGGTCTCTTCCTCAAAGCCCGATCGTGTCATACACACAGAGGAATCAGAGCAGCCTTTCCTTAATCTTAAAGATAGTCTGACAAAAGCTCCTGCATTGGGAATACCTGATTATGAAAAACCTTTTGATTTGTATTGTACGGAAGCCGATGGTTGTGCTGCAGGTGTCCTTACACAAAAACATGGTGATGCCAGTAGGCCCGTAGCATACTACAGTGCCCAATTGGACACTGTAGCAAGATCACTCCCCACTTGTTTGAGAAGTGTAGCAGCTACCGCTCTATTGGTGAGAGAAAGTGAGGACGTAGTACTGGGTCATGATATGATTGTCTACACTCCCCATGCTGTATCTGCTCAGTTGAACTCAGCTCAAACCAGACACGTCTCTTCGGCTAGGTTTACCAAATGGGAACTAGCTCGAATCGCACCCGCAAACATCACTGTTAAACGTTGCAGCACGCTGAATCCAGCAACGTATTTACCATATGTACAACATGATGTACAAAGGGTGGAAGGAGGAGAGTTGCTGGCGGGAGGTGAGTTCAGCGGACATAATGATACACACGATTGTATGAAATATCTGAATCAGACCTTTACTGCTAGATCTGACATACATGACACACCTTTAGAGAATGTGGATGTGACTTTTCATATGGATGGGAGTTGTCATAGACAAACAGACACAGGTGAATTATGTACAGGTTATGCTGTTGTAAATGACACAGACATCATAGAAGCTAAACCTCTTGGTCCTCCTCACTCAGCCCAGGTGGCAGAGTTAGTAGCACTAACTAGAGCGTGTGAACTGGCAGCAAGCAAATCTGCTAACATTTACACTGACTCGAGGTACGCGTTCGGGGTGGTGCACGATTTTGGGGCTCTATGGCGTCTGAGAAATTTTATGACAACAGCAGGCACACCAGTTGCACATTCCCGACACATAAAACATCTTTTAGAAGCAATCCAACTGCCCAAAGTGGTGGCAGTAATTAAATGTAAAGCCCATACATGTGAGGATGATCCGGTGTCACTGGGCAACAACAGAGCCAATGAAGCCGCAAAATGGGCAGCAGGGTTAAAAATGTTTTCTCCAACTGAAAAAATTATGTCTCTCCAAAGAATTGATATGCTGAAATTAATTGAGATGCAAAATTTGTGTTCAATTCAGGAAAAATCCATTTGGAAGTCCAAGGAATGTGGGCAAGAGTCCTCCGGGCTCTGGAGGGACGGACAAGGTAAACCAGTAGTCCCCAAGGCATATTACACCAGCCTGGCTGAGGCAGCACCCGGTCTGACTCATCTGGGAAAACAAGGTATGTGCAAGTTGGTGAGAGCATACTGGTGCGCACCAGGTTTTTCTTCACAAGCAGAAAAGATGGCAATGTCCTGTCTGACCTGCTTGAGGAAGAACATAGGGAAAGCGATCCCTACTGAACCATCCCACATTCCACCAGCTGATGGACCTTTCCAGGTGATACAAATAGATTTCATCCAATTACCACCCTGCAGGAACCTTAAGTATGTATTAGTGTGCACTGACGTATTTTTTAATTGGGTTGAGGCCTACCCAGCAGCCACTAATACTGCTGCATTTACTGCCAAGAAAATAGTTCAGGAATTTGTAAGTAGGTACGGTATCCCTAAAATCATCAAGAGTGACAGGTGTACTCATTTCACAGGTGATGTTTTTCAAAATATGTGTAAGCTGATGGGTATTAATAGCCGACTTCATACCCCCTACCGACCGCAAGCCAGTGCCAAGGTAGAGAGGATGAACGGGACTATTAAAAATAAGTTAAGTAAAATTATGGCAGAGACTAGACTAGGATGGCCAGAAGCGTTACCTTTGGTCCTACATAGCATAAGGACCACTCCTAGACCTCCTCTAAATCTGTCCCCATTTGAAATACTGTTTGGTAGACAACCTCATTTGATTATAAGTCCACAGGAAGATTTGAAGGGTAACAACAAGGTAACTGTAAAGTATCTTATATCAATGAGTAAGCAGTTAAAGCAACAGCAGCAGAAACTGAAATTGTTGTCCCATGATATGCCTGAAACTAACAGTCATGATGTTGAACCAGGAGAATATGCTATGATCAAAAATTTCTTGCATTCAGGTTGTTTAACTGATCGGTGGGAAGGTCCGTATCAGGTGCTGCTGACAAGTACTACATCTTTGAAGGTGGCTGAGAGAGATACCTGGATCCATTCCACTCACTGCAAAAAGGTCAATCAACTGGTGGAGAAACAAGTCGGAGACAAGGCTGATAGTGTGGACCTGTCGCTTGGGAGCTTGTTCCGGGAGGATTGAAAAGGTTGTAGTGAGATACCTGAACTAAAACAAATTTGCAGGTCTTGTTCTGACAATGGACGGGCCTGCTGTGTTCATTTTCATATTCTCTTTTAGAGTGTTCACCATCCTGGTCGGTTCGGGAATATCCAGTTTCTGTGATGGGAGACCGATTGAGGAAATGGGAGCTGATGGCAGTGCTGATGGAGTGGAGTCAGGAGGAATGTAATGTCAATCAGGGGAGTGTCTGACCAATCTTAGTACTGTTATTGTTAAGAGAGCTGTTATTCCGGATACTCGGGGACGGTGTGAAAGTTTGTCGTCTGAAGATTCCTGTATTTGTGAGCTTTGTGGGTCCCTAGTTGATGAGAACTGTATCCAACGGTGCCAACCTAAATATAACCCGTACTGGGGTAGGTATCCTTTAGAGGATTATCATAGCATGGTAGGCAAAGTGTTAAATCAAACTGATTGCTGGGTGTGTTCACATGTGCCACAGGGACAGCATAACGTAGGGTTGGTGCCATTTCCGCTGAATATCATGGAAATTTTAGAATTACAAAAAGGGAAAACATTGGATGGAAAATTCCTCTCATCCAAACCACCTCATTTCAAACTCTATCAATTCCAAGTAGATAGATCACTTTTGTGTTTAAACATAACCAACCCCAATAAACCCGGGAGTTGGGAAGTGACGGGGAATAATCAGACGATGACCTTCTCACAAAGAGCTGATAATGAGTCCATAAACCATGATCTGTTATGCTCAATTAAATCTGGTGGGAAACATTTTAGGTATTGGTATACATTGAGTTCCACCAAAGAAATTATTGGTAAGGTGCCAGATGGTTATTGTGCTAAAATAATACAACCAGAAACTTGCATGTACCAGATGGAAGACCCAGAAATAGGATTGTTTGCAAGGGAAATGTGCTTAATGATAATGATGCATACCATTCCTTATATTCTCCCTGATAATGTATATTTTATATGTGGAAGAAAAGCGTATAAGTGGCTCTCCCCAAGTTCCGAAGGTTTGTGTTACCTGGGAAGAGTAGTCCCAGAAGTTATGACCCTCACACATGTTAAAATGCTTGGTATACATAAAAACACACCATCACCATATCTTCACACACAATATGAACACAGAGGCAAAAGAAATATGATACCTGGTGACGTGCATAAAGCCACTCAGTTAATTAGTGAGACAACTGGCTTTCAAGTTTTAGTCGCACTGGATCCCACCAGGATTGCTCGGGGTACTTTAAATTTTAGGTATATTCAGGAACTTGCTAAATTGATAGATAATATCACCGAGATGTACGATGACACATTCAGGTATACAGGGAGAGAATTGCAAGCGTACAAGAAAGAACTGGTGCAACACAGGCTAGTGTTGAATTATTTAACTGCTGTTACTGGAGGGTATTGCGTAACATTAGCCACCCAATTTGGAGTAAAATGTTGCACCTATGTCACCAATAATACCAGCGACCCCAAGGAGGTGATAGACCGGAAGATGGATGAAATTCTGCAGCTAAAATGGGAGTTTCGTAAGAACCATAACGCTTCAGTAGCTGAAGTAAGGGAGAAGATAGAAGGATGGGTTTCATGGCTGAACCAAGTGAAATGGTTCTCAGGTCTAGGGGAATGGGTTCAGGAAGTGGTCGCCAGCATAGGCAAATTCTTGATCCTTATACTGACTGTCATCATAATAATTGGCATATGTGTCCGGTGTGTTCCTATTGTGTTGAAGTGTGGAAAATGTAAAAATAGAGTAAAATGCAAGAACGAAACTATGATGGTGGTCAGTAATAACAATATGAATACCGAGGTAAATATAGAACTGCATTACAACCCTGAACTAGGAAATACCATCATTTAATGTATTATATTTAGACGTGCATAGAATGTATTATTGAAATGTTATTTTTAAAACACCTCAGATAATGTAAAGTCTCAATTCCCCTTCAAGACTGCCTTTATAAGACTGGTGCATCCCCACACCTTTCACATGATCTTCCAAGATCCGCGGTGTGCGTATAATAGTAGTTTTATGTCCCCACCCAGAGACACATTATTGATGGATAAAGAACCACCTTATGCCATCCCATAATAACACTAAATAGCATATAAATGTAAGCATAAATTATATTTTAAAATCAGATTGTTGTTCGCTATCAAAGGGTGGACTGTCGAAGCTGGATTATTGGCTGAGACAAGATCAGTTTAAAATTGAATCGCAGCGACGCCATCTTGCGACTGGCCGCAAGACGCCATTTTGCGAATGGCCGCCCAAGCGCCATTTTAGATAAATTCACATTTAAGTACATATGGCAATATTACTATTAGCACCATGCGATTGTTTCTTTCACCATTTCTCATATACACATTAATACGCACAATTGCACTGTTAACTAGTCACATATTAGTGAATGTATAAGATCCTATATGAAAACGCTGTTTATTAGCTTTCTGCGCACGTATCTGCTCCAAGTTAACTAGCGTCGTTATATCAAACCCCACATACTCACACATTACATATCCACATACAAGGTTCCATAAGCTTTAAGGTATAAGATTTAAGTTTGTTCATTTAGTATAAATGCTGTGAAATAAAGATTATTTGGTAACTAAGGTTTTATACATGATAAGTAAGCCGTGTTTGGTTTTGTACTGATGCGTACTCTTTCCACAGTATTCCGGTATCATCGGTGTGGAGATCGCATCATGCATTCTCAACTTATGGACCGCAAAGACTTCAAGCAACAAAATGTATATTATATGAACAACTGTTAGGATGTTGCATGAGGCGGGAATCCAGACCCCCAGTTGTTAGAGGCTGGGTTGGGTCTATTTGAATCAGCCTGTTAAATGCTCTGTAACAGATGCATCTCCCTTGGGAACCAATGGCATCAGCAACAAACTTCTCTATTGTGTTGTCTATTTCTGCGGGGTATAAATATGTGTGCTCAAACACTGGGTCTTAGTCTTCATGCTGATTGACGAGGGGTTTCTTGCTGATACCTAACATCTGGTCCGGAAGCGCTGCGTATGTATACTGTACTTGGGTCTGTATAATTCCTTTGCACCTAATTGTGTTTGGATCAATAGCATGTAAATGACTGTACTTTTACTTGAATAATACTTTGTGCTTTGGAACCACAGATTCTAGGTCTGAAGTCTTTATTTACTGTATGACTGCGTACGCAATTTAGCGTCATCCTTAGAAGGTATAGGAAGGAGTGTATAGCGGTTCTAATTCAGTATCGTTACAGTGAATCAGGTTTTTTTTATGTGATTGCTGCTGAGTGGGCCACCTATATTTAGGAAGTGACAGCTTTTGTAAGCTGTTTGAACCTGAAAATTTAAAGTAGAACAAATGTTCAGTCTGAAGCATGCTGGGCTTTACACTGAATTTTAGTGGCACTTTAAATTTTCAGCTGCAACCCACCGAGAAGCTTCATAAATATAGTCCCAGTAGTTATATGACCCACCACTGGGAGCCTGGTATCCATAGTGAGTCTGCTGCTTTAAAAGTAGCTGACACTGACATGCACCCTGTCTAGGCTTGCCATATTATCCCAATTCGGGAAACATGTGAATTACACAGGCTTTGTGACTGATTAAAGCCAGGTGAAATGGAGACAAAGTGAATCAGCCACAAAATCTGTGTCTGGAATGGGATGACATGGCAAGCCTAAGCATGTCAGGAGTGTATGTAATCAGTCCTTCATAGTTGAAGTCCTGTAATTTTTAAAACATCTGCATTATGGATCTTTGGACATCATTCATATTGCTTTACAGAAGTTGCTTTTTGTTCCGGAGAAATCTGCAATGACTTATTTCCGTTTCACAGGAAACATTGTGCCAAGCCCTGGAGATGGGATTAGCGGAGGAGCCAGTGCTATCAGAAATGGTTCAATCTGAGGAAAAGTAGTGAGCGCTTTTGGGATGGGATCTATGGAGGAGGAGGAGGAGACAAAGGGGTATATTTACTAAGGTGCAGGTTTTTAGAAGTGGTTTTGGTGCCCATAGCAACCAATCAGATTCTACTTAAGATTTATCTAGCACCTTCTAGAAAGTAATAGCTAGAATCTGATTGGTTGCTATGGGCAACAAAACCACTTCTAAAAACCCACACCTTAGTAAATATACCCAAAGCCTTCAGAGGTTAGCAAATCTAGGGAGAAGACATGGCCTTTGGAGGTGGCATAAATCAAAGACTCCCAAGAAGCTTCTGTGGATGTTGCTGATGGTAAATAAATGTGTACAGTACTCTCTTCTTGTCTACTAATAATGTTCAATTTCATTATGGAGATAAATGCATTTAGGCACTCTGCTCCCTTAGGGACCTATTTATCAAATATTTGCAGGATATCTCCTGAAAACATCCGTTTACGGGGGTATCTGCAAATATTAAGAGGGAGGGACTGTAGCAGATGTCACCATTCCATATTTGCCACTGTCCCTCCTTCTCTGACAGCAGCCTCTGCCCCCCTAGGTTTCAATGGGGGAATGCAAAGATTTACTGAGCTCCAGAATGCAAAGAACTCCACATAACTTTTTAGGAGAGGGATCTGGATCCCTCCCCTCTGCTGCCAGCACGCATATGCGTCAACCATGCACAGCTGGCCAAAACAGATAGAAAAGTGATTGCATATCTGAACCCCTGTCCCAATAACTCAGTAATAATACATGTAGATTGCCACATCTTGCAGTAATAAGGATTCCTTATTAGGTGCTGGATGCATCTATTAATAAATATGCCCCTTAATAGCAGTAACATGTCTGACTCCCCAACTTCCTTCTTCCCCAAATCTCCCCCGATCTGACCTGCCCCCCTAATCACTGAAAAAAGGTTTGCATCACCTGTAAGATACGCCATGCAGTTTTCGCATAACATTGAGCTGTGCCACCAACACCACTTACAGAATCATACATTGGCAAATATAGTTTACATATTGTTTTACACCCACTAAATCATCACTGTGGTACTACACATGCCATCATTGTTTACCAGTTTCCACCCACATCATATAGCAAATAATAGTAATAAGTATTGTGCTAAATCAGTGACTATATATTTCAGTCCATCTGGCACTTTCCAATTTGAATCCAGCCACTGGTAGCATCCATACTGTCTTTCCCACACGATGCTCAACACTCCAGAGACTACTTGTTCTGGGCAGAGGTCACCAGGGTAGATATATGCGCCACCTACTCTCTGAATCCCAGCCTGACTCACAGATATCATCAGCCTCCCCCACCAGTCGTGCATACCTCAGATCACTGCACCAATGATTCCTCCTTACACCTATTTATACACCAACCTCACATGCTTTAGCAGCACTCATGGCTGGTGGATGTTTAAATGGCATCCTCAAAGATCCTCCTCTCATAATGTCACACTTCACTAAGTACAGTAAACATCTATTAACAAATTGCTCTTGAACCCATGTAATTAATCCCCATCACAGTTCACATTAACAGCCCTGGACTAGTCCCTGTTCCATGTCACTAGGGCCACATTCACCATATGTGGCCTGTAGTCTTGGCACAATTTAGACCAATCTCTGTGCCTGGATACCAATTGTGAAAATGAAAGCGGTTAACTCATTCTGTGCAATGTTCTAATTTAATCTATCCATACTACCTTCTCACCCATTTTTAGGCCAGGAAAAAAAACAATTATACTAGGATGGACAACCTAGGGCACAGGGTCGAGATAGTAAGAATCATGTCCAGTGGGTTTTTTTTACGATCATCATGGGCACTATCAATCACAAATTGAGGTGTAGAATGGCCAGGAGGGCTGTCAATCTACCTGCAACTCTTCACTCTGGCTTTGTTTTGATGGGGAAATCTTCTCACTTCGCAGCCAACAGAAAGGAGGTGTTGTCTAAAGTGTTTTTATTGGAAATGAAGTTCCTTCAGGCTTGATTTTGTAGGAAACGGTACCCAGGCAATTGCTCAACCATGACAAAGGGGGCAAACCTCCATCGATAGGCAAGTTTGTACTTATGAGGAAGTCCTACTGGTCAGACATGCACTCTCTCAAAGCTGTAGTATATACATATGAACCCGATGGTCATACCTAACTTTATAGCGATTTATTTAGCTTGTGAGGTTTGAGAACAGGATCATTGGAAGAGAGCCCTAAACATGCATCTATGGGAAGAAGAGCTTCTCTTCTGAACAATAGTACATATGGGAAAGTACCTGGTAGCCTCACTCATCACACATGTTCCAGATGAGAGATGAATCCTCCTCAGTATGCAATATGGAGGCAGTACAAGTAATGTGGTCAGGAAGATAAAATGAGTGGTTCAGAATTTTTTTATTTTTTTTTTACACTGCAGAGATCACACAATTCCTGGTTGATCCAGATCTCAAAATCTCACCCCTGGTTAGATTGCAGCCATGCTAGCAAACCATAATATATGAAGAACCTTTCCCATAAGTTATTGGCTACTGCGGTGGTCTGCTGATCTTTGGTATATCAAGTGAAGTAGTCCATTGCCGCTTCATTGTTACTATTCCTAGCAGAGTCTGTTCAAAAGTCTATGCCAGGGGTCTTCAAACTTGGCCCTCCAGCTGCTGTAGAACTATACATCCCAGCATGCACTGCCACCTTTTTGATATAACAGCATGCTAAAACTATGTGCAGTGCATGCTGGGATGTGTAGTTCCACAGCATCTGGAGGGCCAAGTTTGAAGACCCCTGGTCTATGCAAATCAATTGCAATGGCCCATTGGAAGAAGTGGGTGCAGTGGGAGCTGTGAAAGACATCCGCACAATACAATTTGCACATGTATCACAGTATTCAGCAACATTTATTTCCATACTAGGGAAATAGGTCACTAAACCAAACATCATCTTGACTACAAAAGGACCATTGAAAAGGCCTTTAATACTATTGAATGAAATCTATCGTGCAGAACCAATTTGCATTCTTACCTTTTTTTTGTCCTTCGATAAAGGACCTAATTTTTCATGACCAAACAGTAGAATTGCTTGCAAAGTAACTTTGTGCTTTAATTGTGTATCATGTTGGGTTGAAGGTGGTGACCATTCACAACAACATTTCATACACCCAGATGTACGGGTATTTATTCTCATCAAACTCAATCTGATTTCTAATAAATTTTTGTAGATACCCACCTCTAATTGCATCAATCAGAAATATGTTAAAGAACAATGCCCTTCCAGTGGCACCTAAAGAAGTAAGACACTCAAGAGTAAATAGTACCACCCTCACTAGGTAAAAAAGCCCTCTTTAATATAGGAATTTAATAAAAGGATATCACCCTCTATTTGGCTTCAGTAGACCAATGTAGGGTGAAATTTAATTAGCTGGAATCACATGAGCAAATAAATTGCATTATCTGGGAATGAAACCTCATTCATTTTTGCTTGCACACCTAAAGGTGCCCACACACTAGGCATTCAGGTCACGATCCGATATCGTGTCCGACTTCTCCCCCTGCAGTCGTGGGCACGATTTGGTGTTTTGACCCACAATCTATCGTGCATCCTACACTATTCCAGTGTATCATGACTGAGATTTTCAGATCTTGCCTGCAGCAGGCAAGATCTGAAGATGCAATGTACGACCAGCGGGTACGCGCTTCGGCATCGTAAAAGTGAGGAGTCTCACGATTAGGACATATTTTACACGATCTGTCATTCTGAAGCATCGGAATCGGGCTGATCATGTAATATATTGCCTAGTGTGTGGGCACCTTTAGAGTAAACTAAAACTAGAAAGTCTCTCCAGATCAAGCATTGCCATTAACGTCACAAAAAAAACCCATGAAACAGTCTTTAGTAATATATGTTGCAGAATTCTGCGGATTCAGATTTTTATATTGTAGGTAACCAGTCCATGTTTTGTTTATCAAAAACAAGACACTATTGTATTGGTCACTTGCATAAAATGTATGTAAATACATTAGTACATTTTCAAATTTAACCTTGGGACATTAACTTTTTTGTTGAGACAGTACAGTATATCCAGTTGTGCAACCACATTTAAAAGTGAGCAAGATCCATCACAGTCTAAAATGTAGGTCCAAATAATTCTTTGAAATATGGGCAATGTTGTTACATGTAGTGAGAATAGTTAAGTAAACATTTCTATTTTACTTCTAAGTGTAGCCACAGTCAAAACTTTGTGATAAGCACAATTTAACATGTATATGTCTTGTTTTTATTTTAAAAACATTGTGTTATTTTTCTGTAGCTTGTTTTGTTTCTAATCCTCTAAAGAAGAACAATCACTTCTAAAGATGGATACCCTGGCTTACAAGAATTATTTTCGATAGATGATAAGGGTGCAAAGAACTTTAAAATGGTATTAACAAATGTTTATGTGAAACAAAAAATAAAAGTAATTGTGGGAACTAGTAACTGATATTAATGACATTATCTAAAACTTTTATTTTTTACTTATATGAAATTCAAAGAATTAAACTTTTAAAAGAAACTGTAGTGTGCTTTATTTATACTAGTCAAAACCATACCCAAAAAATATAACAGTCTACATATTTATGGTATTTGACGATACGTTATCTAGGCAAGTTCTACGATAACTCCTTTTCTTCGAGATCCATAGGGTCCACAGGGATACCATGGGAATATTATAGTTGGAAGACCAGGCCCGAAACAGTTAAAGCTTTGGCTGCCAGAGTGCCCCTGGTCTTTTTCCATATATACCTTGCCCCTAGCCATAGGACTTCAGTTTAGTTAACAATCTTAAAGGAAGGAGAAGGAAGAACAAAATCGACCAGAAACACTCTTACAGAAGATGAGAGAATCTGTGACAAAGAAAATCACACAATGAAGCCAGGTGCATCAGGGTGGGTGTCCTGTGGACCTCAAAGATAAGGAGTTATCTAGGCAAGTCTACCATAACTCTATATTTCTTCTTCAGGGTCCATAGGGATCCACAGGGATACCATGGGGGGAGTCCTAAAGCAGTTCCCCTAGGGTGGGGGACACTCCTGAGCAGAAAGGAAAACTTGTCGTCGAAAGGAAGCAGCCTGGGAGACAAAAAAGTATCAAAGGCATAAATCCCCCAAAATGTGTGGACAGAAGACCACGTGGCTGCCTTGCACAATTGTTAAGCAAAGGCACCATGACTGAATGCTCACGATGGCCCTACACACAAAGTAGAATGTGCTGTCACCATGTTTGAACAGGAAGATCAGCCTGCGTGTACACTTGAGAGATAGTCATGCGTAGCCATCTCGCTAGAGTCTGCTTATTAGCTGGCCATCCTCGTTTGTGAAAACCATATAATGCAAAAAGAGAATCTGATTTTCTAACACAGTTTGTACGCTCCACATAAATACGGAGAGCATGAACTACATCCAGGGATTCTTCACCTACAGGAAGGTCTCGAGCCTGAAAAGCTTTAACAACAATTTCTTCATTTACATGAAAATGGGACACCCTCACTTGTACAAAGAACAGCTTTATCCTGGTGAAAAATCAAAAAATGGGGAGCGACAAGGGAGCGCTGCCAAATCCGAGACTCTGCGAGCAGAAGAGATAGCAAGAAGGAAAAGTGTCTTTGCCGTCAACCACTTCAAATCTACAGAGTCTAAAAGGTTCAAAAGGGGAAGCTAGTAATCCCTTAAGAACCAAAGACTAATCCCACGGTGCTACCGGTGGAACAAAAAGGAGGCTGAACTTGCAAAACTCCTTTGAAAAAAATATTCTAACATCTGGTAATAAAGCAATCTTCTTCTGGAACCAGACTTTGAGAGTGCGGATACCTGCACTCAAAGTGGCCAGGCAGAGTCCATTGTCTAACCCTGACTGCAGAAAATCCAGTATCCTTGAAATCCTGAACACCTTAGGACCATATTCCTTATGAGAACACCACTGACCAAAATAGTGCCAAATTCTGTAACAGATGCAGGCAGAAGCAGGCTTCCGTGCTCTAAGCATTATTTGAATTACAGAACTGGAAAATCCCTTCGCTTTTAAGATGGAAGATTAAAGAGCCAAGCCGCCGGAGTCAGACAGGGCAATTCCAGATGTCGGCAGGGATCCTGCGTTAGCAAATCCTGCCAGAGAGGAAGAGGATATAGACTGTCTACCGACAGATTATATATGTCGGTGAACCAATTATGTCTGGGCAAAGCCGGGGCCACCAGTATTACTGTTCCGCCTTCCTGCTTGAATTTCCTGAGAATTGGAGAGATATGCCAACTTGAAGTCCCATCTTACTGCCTGTGCATCCACGAAGGCCACTTATGTCTCTGTACCTGGCCTGACACCATGAGATCTCTCTCTGGTAGACCCCATTTGTTTACCAGGAGCTGAAACACTCTTGGATGGAGAGGCCACTCTCCTGCATATATGTCCTGGTGACTTAGGAAGTCTTCTTCCCAATTTAGCACTCCTGGTATGAATATTGCTGAGATTGCCAGAAGATGAATTTCTGCCCAAATCAGAACCCTTTTGACACTCCTTCCATGTCTGCATAACTTCTTGTGCCTCCCTAATGATTGAGGTAAGCCACTGTAGTCGCATTGTTGGACTGGATCTGGACCAGCCTGCCGTGGAGCAGGTCCTGTGCCTTGATCAGTGCTCTGTATACTGCTCGCAGTTCCAGATTGTTTGACTTTCTTGATTTGTCCATCTTCCCCAGAATGGGCCCCCTTTTTTTTTCAGATGATCCTTTCTCAGCCACCACAGGAGGGAGTGACGTACCTCTGGAGTGTGAAGGATCCTCTAAGACTTTATAAGATGATGCTGTCCGTTCCTCCTGGAAAGAATCAATCTTTGTAGAGGCCTGGAATGTAACTGGGCATATTCCACCATATTGAAGGCGAATACCATGGACCCTAGGACCTGTATTGATGAGGGAATGGATGTCCTCTAACTTTGGAGCAATTTGCGCATCCGCAATTGTAGAGCTGAAAACCTGTCCACTGGTAGAAAGATCCTTTGTGCCAGAAAATGCAGTAGCGCCCCTAGATGTACCATCTTGTTGGAGAAGGGAAGACCATTTCCAATTGATTATCCAGCCCTGCTCCTGGAGACAGGCATTGGTCAGCTGGAGATGATGTTGTAAAACCTCCGTATACATTCAATATCATGAGGTCGTCCAAGTATGGAAGTATCCTGACTCCTTCTGAAACGAGCAATTATGACTGCCATTATCTTGGTAAATCCCAGAGGGTCTGTGGACAGACCAAAGAGCAATGGTATTGTTGTTGACGAAGAAAACCTTGGTGGATAGTGGAATAGGTAAATGCAGATATGCCTCCTGTATGTCCAGGGAACCATGAAATCCCCCGGTCTATTGCCAGCATAATTGACCGTAGGGTCTCCATATGGAACTTGGGCACATGGATGAACCAGTTGAGTTTTCAGATTCAGAATAGAGGGATACCCATTTAGCTTCTGCATCAACAGCTAATCTGAGTAATAGCTCCTTCCTTGTTAGCTAAAGGAACTGGGAGTTGTGTAAACAACCTTCTGGGGAGTAACCCTTTAGGAAGGGGTCACGTAAGAATCCCCAGTAGTGAGGGGGATTTCCCACCTAATTTACTCTCCCTTTGGGAGTGTAAAAAGACACTTGTCTTTTTCGAAAATGCAGTAGTCTACTTTGAGTGTTCCATGCTCCTCCCATAAAGTCAGTGAGCTGTTCAGATTGAGGGAATCCAGCTTAAATCACCTTCTGGTGCTGAACACCAGGTTTTTCAGGGTTTAGGAGCCGGTTCTTCATCTTCTATAATGAGAATTCAATTATCCGCGCCTGCTAGAGGAACATCCACTGATGAATGGTGCTCTTCCTCTCCGAGATAGGAACAGAGGGAGAAAACTATCTATCTGTATTCTCTGCCTCCTCAAATGCTATATCAGAATCCGAAAGCAAGGTGGACTGAAAGGATGGTGCAGTCCATCTATATGTTTAGACGGCTGATGCCTTATTCGCCTGTAACATCTGCAGATAGGTAGATGCTAAAAAACAGATTCTGAACTGAGTCGACATAACCATCCATCCAGAAAGGATGTATGGGAACATGGAAACATAGCAGGCTGTAATCACTGTGGGTAATCCAAAGTGGGAGACAGTGTGGGAGCTGATACGCGGTCCACTAACTGTGGACTTGTGGGGTATAACAATCAAACAGTCCATCCTGTATGAAATTCTTAGAGGCCAACTGTACAGGATTTACATGAAACCAGCACAGGGACAACAGTCATGTTTACCCTTGTCCTGAGACATGGGAAAATATGAGATATGGTAAGAACTTACCCTTGTTATCTCTATTTCTACGAAGTCCATAGGGTTCCACAGGATACCTTGGGGTATAGGTGTGACGTCAGTCGCAGGGCACCAAAGAGTTAAGCTTTCAGCCTCCCAGGATGCACTAGGTCCCCCTCCTATACCCCGCCCCCGGGCCAAGGCACCTCAGTTAGTTACCAAGCCATAGGCCGGAGGAGGAGAAGGAAGAGAGAGAACAAAGATCTGGACACATACAAGAATCACATTCTCACCAGAGGGAGACGGAAAACCGGTGACCAGAGCAAAGCCCATCTGCAGCACAGGTGCGACAGGGCGGGAGTCCTGTGGAACCCTATGGACTTTGTAGAAATAGAGATAACAAGGGTAAGTTCTTACCATATCTCATATTTTCTACTTCAGGGTCCATAGGGTATCCACAGGATACCTTGGGGATGTCCCAAAGCAGTATCCTTTAAGGGTGGGGACGCTCCTGTGCAGAAAGGAGAATCCGCCGCCCGAAGGAAGCATCCTGAGAGGCGAAGGTGTCAAACCTGTAATACCTCACGAAGGTATGGACAGAAGACCACGTAGCAGCCTTGCAGATCTGAACTGCCGAGGCACCACGTCGAGCTGCCCACGAAGGACCCACAGACCTAGTGGAATGAGCCTTCAGAGAAGGAGGGACCGGTAGGCCTTCATGAAGATAAGCTTCAGAAATAGCCATACGGATCCAGGCTGCCAAAGTTTGCTTTGAAGCAGGCCAACCCTTTTTACGGAAGCCAAAGAGGACAAACAAAGCGTCCGACTTCCTAAACGAAGAAGTGCGGTCAACATAAGTCCTTAAGGCCCGCACAACATCCAATGAGGCCTCACCCACGGAAAGACCCGGTGAGTTAAAGGCCGGAACAACTATTTCCTCGTTAATATGAAACTGGGAAATAACTTTGGGAAGAAACTCGGGCCGAGTGCGGAGCACTGCCCTGTTCCCATAAAAAACCAAGAAAGGGGGTCTACAAGAAAGAGCCCCTAACTCAGAAACACGTCTGGCCGAAGCAATAGCCAGAAGGAAAACAGTCTTAGCTGTTAGCCATTTAAGATCCACTGAGCCCAGTGGTTCAAACGGCGGTCCTTGGAGAGCCCTCAGGACCACAGCCAAATCCCAAGGCGCCACAGGTGGAACAAAGGGCGGCTGAATGCGGAGAACACCCTGCATAAAGGTGCGCACATCCGGGATTGTAGCAATCCTACGGTGAAACCAGACAGATAGGGCCGAAACCTGTACCTTCAAAGAAGCAAGGCGAAGCCCATGATCTAGTCCCGCTTGCAGGAAGGCGAGAATCCGAGACAGACGAAACTCCCGCGGTGCATAACCTCTCGGTCGACACCACTGGAAGAACGTATGCCACACGCGATGGTATATCCTCGCGGAAGACGGTTTCCGAGCTCGTAACATGGTACGCACCACAGAGCTGGAAAACCCCCGGGACCTCAGCATGGCCGTCTCAACAGCCACGCCGTCAAAGACAGCCGAGTCAGGTCCGGGTGAAGGCAAGGACCCTGAGACAGAAGGTCCGGTCGTAGCGGCAACCGCAGAGGAATGTCCACGGACAGACCCTGAAGGTCTGAGAACCAGTGCCGTCTGGGCCACGCGGGAGCTATCAACAGGAGCGTCCCTCCTTCCTGTTTGAATTTCCGGATTACCCGTGGAAGAAGGGAGACCGGAGGGAACAGGTATGCGAACCGGAACGTCCACCGGACGGACAGAGCATCCACCAGAGACGCCCCTTTGTCTCTTGTGCGAGACCCGTACACCGGCAACTTGTTGTTGTGCCGGGACGCCATGAGGTCGATTTCTGGAAGACCCCACCTGTCCACCAGTAGTTGAAAAACGTCCGGGTGCAGGGACCATTCCCCCGGATGAACGTCCTGGCGACTTAGAAAGTCCGCCTCCCAATTGAGCACTCCCGGGATGAAGACCGCTGATATGGCCGGAAGATTGCGCTCCGCCCAAACCAGGATCCGAGAGACCTCTACGAGAGCCGCCCGACTGCGAGTTCCTCCTTGCCTGTTTATGTAGGCCACGGTGGTAGCGTTGTCCGACTGGACCTGCACCGGGCGACCCTGGAGAAACCGCTGTGCCTGCTGGAGAGCATTGAAGACCGCACGGAGTTCCAAGATATTTATTGGAAGCTCCGCTTCTGTCGGCGTCCACCTGCCCTGGAACAAGTGTGGACCCGAAACTGCTCCCCAGCCCCGAAGACTGGCGTCCGTTGTCAACAGGACCCAATTTGGAACCCAGAACGGACGTCCCTTGTTGAGGTGGGTCTTCTGTAACCACCACGTAAGGGACAGGCGAACCTCCTGGGTGAGCACAATCGTCTGGGACTTCAGAGACTGAGTCAGCCCGTTCCACTTGGACAGGATCAGGTGCTGCAGAGGTCTGGAGTGAAACTGGGCGTATTCCACCATGTCGAACACCGACACCATGGAGCCCAGTAACCTCATCGCCGAGTGTAAGGACACCCGGCGGCTGTGCAGACAACTGCGCACCCTTGACTGTAAAGCAGAGATCTTGTCCTCCGTCACGAAGATCCTTTGCTGTCCCGAGTCCAATAAGGCTCCAAGATGCAGAATCCTCCGAGACGGGATTAGAGTGGACTTCTGCCAGTTGATTAGCCAGCCGTGCCGTTGCAGCAGTGCAATGGTCAGGTCCAAGTGGCGTAACAGGAGCTCTGGAGATCCTGCCACCAATAACAGGTCGTCCAAATACGGCAACATGCGGACTCCCTGCAGCCGCAGAGAAGCCGCCATGACCGCCATCACCTTGGTGAAAACACGTGGTGCTGTTGCCAGGCCAAAAGGTAACGCCCGAAACTGGAAGTGGTCGCTGCTGATTGCAAACCTGAGGAACTGTTGATGGCGCCAAAGAATAGGGACATGCAGGTAAGCGTCCTGTATGTCCAATGACACCAAGTAGTCCCCAGGTTCCAGCGCCAGAATGATGGACCGTAGGGTCTCCATCCGAAACTTCGGGACCCGCAAAGACTTGTTGAGTGCTTTGAGGTTGAGTATCGGACGATATGACCCATTGGGTTTCTGTACCAAAAATAGATTTGAATAGAAACCCTGGCCCCTCTGGGAGAATGGAACCGCCACTATAACTCCAGCCTGGAGCATAGTGTGCAATACCTTCCGCAGCTCCGTAGCCTTGTTCCGGTCTGATGGGAGACCCGTGGTGAAGAAGCGAGCCGGGGGTCTGTGCCGGAAGGAGAGGGCGTATCCGTGGGAAACCACCTCCAGAACCCAAGTGTCTGTCGTAGTGGTCGACCAACACTGGGCGAACTGTAGCAGGCGGCCTCCCACCCTGGGATCCCCCAAAGGGAGGCCCGGACCGTCAGGCCGCAGGCTTGTCATCTGGCTTGGGGGCCGGACGTCTGGTACTCCATGCCTGCTTCCGGGGCTTGACCGATTTCTTAGGGCCAGCCTGTCGAGGAAACGACTGTGGTTTGGGCCTGCCCTGGGCCCTAGATGACCGAAAGGACGATGGTCCCGAACCAGAAGGAGCAGCGGCCGACGGGAGACAGGCAGATTTGGCTGCCGCCAGCGTGGCCACAATCTTATCCAGATCCGGACCGAAGAGAACTTCTCCGGTAAACGGCAACGCTTCCAGACCTTTCTTGGAATCTGCGTCCGCCTTCCAGGATCGCAGCCACAAGGTGCGACGAGCAGCTACCGCTGCTGAAGAAATTCTAGACACCAGAGTACTAATGTCTAGAGCCGCCTCGTTGATGTAGGTGGCCGAATCACGGAGATTGCCAATCAACTCCGCCTGATCGGCCGGACAGTCGGATTCAAAAGAAGCCTCTAATGAATCCGCCCAGCGCTCCATCGCTCTGGCAACCCAGCAAATGGCCATAGCCGGCCGTGCTGCCCCCCCTGCAAGGGAATAAGCGGACTTCAGGCAGATTTCTACCTTGCGGTCCGTAGCATCCTTAAGGGAGGACATGGATGGCATCGGCAATGTGGCACTACGGACAAGACGGGTCACGTGAGAATCCACCTGTGGAGGGGATTCCCACTTAGCAAAATAATTATCCGCGAACGGATAAGCCACCGCCAGGCGTCTCTGCGGCTGGTATCTTTTGCCAGGTTGTTTCCACGCCTCCTCTAAATGGTCCACCAACTGACCCGAAAGAGGAAAGACTGTGGCATCGCCCTTCACATCTTTGAAAAAGGCATACTTAGATTTAGCCGCTGGGGGAACTTCGTCCTCAATCACCAAGGCTGTGCGGACCGCCCGAATAAGTCCAGGAATATATACTTTGGACTTAGCATCAGCGTCCTTAGTATGGAGAGGTTCCTGATCGTAAGGATCTAGAATCTCCCCATCATCAGACGTCCCTTCGTCATCCTCATAAGGAGCGGACAGAGACGCCACCGGCCTTTTATGAGACCGCATCACAGACTCCCCTTGCAACACATCCGACAAGTGCTGTACAGAACTTGTCAGGGAGTTAACCCACGCTGGCTCCTGAGAACCCGGGAGCGGGGAAATAGGGAGACTGTGGGGTACCACCAATTGTCGTGGGAACCCCTGCATGGGTGACGACACCACAGACTGCTGGGACAAACCCATCGGAGTAAACGCGGGCTGCGGAGCTAACTGGCCCACTAAAGCTGTTAACGCCTGAGCGAAACAAGCCCAGGGCGGCTCCTGTACCGGTGCTGTAACCGTAATAGGCCGCGCCATGGACAAACACTGCCGGCAAAGGCCCTCCGCGCTACCCTCCCCCTCCGCTAACGGTACTTTGCACGTGGTACACTGTAGCCGGAGGGGAAAATCACTTTCAGACATGATGGCACCACGTATGTGACCTCTCTCACCAATTAAGTATTAAATAGGCGAGAGACCACCCTGCAGCACCGCACCGCAAGGGCTTTAGCAGAAAGAACAGGGACAGTAATAAAGCTGACAGTTTAGAGAAGAAAAGATTACAGGCAGCAGCGCTAGCACAGTCACATACAATGCAGAAAAATAACAATTCCTGCACTAACAGCGCTGATCACTCAACTACACAGACACAGGGCCTGGTAGGACACAGCGCTGCATACACAGACCTGACCACAGCAGAGGAGAGGTATGCGGGGGGACCCAGACCACGATGCTTCCGTCCAGCGCTTCCAGCAGCGTTCACCATGCGTTCTGGAGAAGATGGCCGCCGAGGAGCAGAGAGGAGGCTGGCCTGGGGGAGGAGCGCTGCCACAGGACCAGTCGGCAGCATGCAGAGAGGGCTGTGTGCAGCGGGGGAGGCGCCGGCTGTGAGACAGGGAAGGCGCGCTCCCCTGGCATGCATTTAACCCCTGGGACGCCGCAGCGCTACCGCTCTGCTGCGGTCCGCTGTCCCAGGGGGTAGTGGAAGCGCAGGTTGGTCGCCTGGCTCCACGCTGCAGCCAGTCCCCAGGGAGCCCCCTGCCTGGGGACTTAGGACCATGTGATCAGCGGGGACCCACCGCGGGACCCCGCTGCTTACCTCTGTCCCCCTTGAATCCGGCCATGGTCCGGAGCATCTGGGGTCACCGCTAGCTGTGACCCCAGACGCCCACCAGCATCCCCGGATCAGTACCGGCGTTCTGGTACCGGCGGGGTGTAGGGAAGACAGCATGGACGTCAGGACTGACTGTCCATGCTGTTCATCCAGATGTGCAGCCACAGCTGCATGAAGAATAAGCTTCAGGGGCTTTCTAGCCCCCACTCCAACAGGTGCACCCGACTCCGGCCGGGCACCAAACTAAACTGAGGTGCCTTGGCCCGGGGGCGGGGTATAGGAGGGGGACCTAGTGCATCCTGGGAGGCTGAAAGCTTAACTCTTTGGTGCCCTGCGACTGACGTCACACCTATACCCCAAGGTATCCTGTGGATACCCTATGGACCCTGAAGTAGAAATACTTGCAAGTAACCTACAACCAGTGTAGGGTTAACAATGCAATGTGACCCTTTTCACAGTTAAATATAAATGTGAAGTACTCTCTAACCCCTATACATCAGGTAGTTGGTGGTTAGGAAAAACAAATTTTTTTTTTTTTGCAGCAGTTAGTACAAGTCACATTAAATGCATATAATATATTTGCAAAAGAGCATTAAAATCAACTACCTAAACACAGAGATGTGTCCTCATACAGCTTTCCTTTTTTCCTTAATTTGGCACAAGATGCCATCACGGCTAAGATGCACCACGACGAGTAGCAATTAGATCAATTTTTTTCCCTGCAAAAGTATTCATATAAAGTATCAGATTAAAGTAGCAAATTTTAAGAAAAATCACAAGGCGTGGTTAATACAGACATGGCAAATTTGGCCACATGGCTCAATTTTAGGAAAGGTGTATGTGGACACATCTGTAAGTTTGGTAGGATCTACATGCATATAAATATCACATTAATAGGATACAAGTGCAATGCATACAAATGTACAGTACTTACAAATCGGCACCGAATCAACTTTATACATACACCAAAGTTGGTAGGATTCCAATGCGATATACCTTGGTCCTAGGAGAAAGGTATACTCAGAGAGCCCAAATCTCCCCTCAGCAGACATTTCCATGATCAATTGCAGCTGAGCATCTCCAACTAACTAGGAGGTGGATGGCAGCTCAGTCTTCACAAGTAAATGTGAAGTACAATTTAACCCCTACCATCCTGGTAGTTGAGGATCAAATGGAGCAATAGCAGTGATAAATAAAATCTGCCTGAACTCCCGTTTCCCTTTACACTTATATACATATAAAAAGGTAACAATGCAATGTGACTACCTTCAAATATATGTTAATGAATGTGAAGTACTCAGAAACTTCCACCATAAGATGGAGAGAAAACAGTGATAGTTAAAACTGACAGACAGAAATTAAAGACAGTGTCAATACAGCAGCTAGCAAACAGTCATATACAATGCATATGTAATATAATTACAATTGGCTCTAAATCAACTACAGCAATGCAAAAGGAATGGTAGGACAAAGCACCATATACCTTACCCAAGGGAGAGGTATACAGGGAGACTGACCCAGACCTTCCTGAGACCAACAGCTACCGTGTGCACTGCGTCGACCGTGAGCGTCACATACATGTGGAGGGTAGGCGGAGCAACCCAAACGCTCAATCATTTCATCCATAGGTATTTTAGGGGGATCTCTCATTTTTCATCCGCATTGTTTGTCTTCTTGGGGATATCATTATCCTAGCAATATTTTAGCAATGAGGTACAATTTAAATGAATGTGCATATTTATTTATATATATATTTATACTTAGTTTTTGATTTGTAAGTTTTATTTTTGCTCTAAATATTGCATTTAGTTATATATTTTAATTTAGATTTTTATTTATGCTATTCTATTTATTATGCTATTGTGTACAAGACTAAACATATGACGTCATACATGACGCCATATATATTTTAGTAGTGTTTTAACATTCTTCTCTATCTGATATTTATTGATCTTTCAATATATTTGTTATGGTCTTATTGTAGTTTTCATATTTTGTCCTGGATAGTTTCAATATGGTAATTTTTTGATGAATGTGACCTTTTATTGGATTAAAAACTTTCTGTGTGTCAGGATATGCAGCCTTAAAAAAAAAAAAAAAAAGGGGGGGGACATAATAGATGGCAGGTGCTGTCCAAACTAATGAATGTAGTTGATTGGTGGGTATTCCCTTTAAGTATGACATCTTCCTGCTAATAGACATCCTTCTGAAGAAATTATCTAATGAGAAAGAAACGCGTTAAGTGTTCCTGAAGTGAAACCAGCCTATCAGGCATATATTTTGCAAATCTGACCTGCAACTATCCCTGTGGAGAACTGTGCAGAGTTCCATGCTTGACCAAAGATCCTGCACTTTTACAGCCTCAGTTCTGTCAGTCATCACTAGAGCTCCGGAGTGGAGTTGCTCACTCTGTGCGCCTCCATAGAGCTCTGTCCAGCATGTGCAGATGGCCGCTCTGATGGGCCAGTTGATGTACAGCTCGCAGCTTTGACGGACCAGCCGCTTCACATATTTCCACAGCAATCCCGGCTCACATACTAACGGAGAAGTGGGACCCGGCCCTCAGGTGAGAAGTTTATTTGTTCACACTCCTCCAAATTGGAGTTTATAAGCAGGCTATAAAAGGACATGTTCACTTATCCTTCCTACATACAAGTATATAGCCTACATGGGGAGACACCATGCTGATTGACCCAGCCAGATCTCCATTAACCACTGGGATAACTGCATTGACATCTAAATACACAAGTCTCTGGACTATTAATAAGGATTGGTTACAAGTTGGCTATTTGCAGTCACAGAAAGGATACAATGTTTTCATATGCAACCTTTTTATTAAATTTTTAAACGAATACATAAACATACTACAATTGTTTGAGAAAAGAGCACACAGCTGGTGCCTCCTAATGAGATCTCAGATTCATGAGGATGTTTAGATAACTTGTGTGCAGATCTACCGCTATTGAGCAGTTTCTGTATTATTTGTTTAAATTTAATATGCTAGCTATCATCTTGTGATATATATTTGTACATTTAGTATAATAAATTTTCTTTGTATTTATCCAAATTGTGTGTCTTTTGTGTCCGGGTAAGACATTGTGGCGCTATCCATCTATATACTGTACTAATTTCTATTCAAAATAAGGATGTTGGGAGACCCTTAGGAGAGCTGCCTGTCATGATTTGACTGCCAAGAGGTGGGCGCCCATACATATATCCTCAATTATACCAGGTGCACTGCGTCGACCGTGAGCATCTCATACACGTGGAGGGAAGGCGGAGCAACCTAGACACGCAAAACCATTCGTAGGGACTGCGTCAGGGTCGGAAGAGGGGCTGCCGGTGGAGCGCCTACCTCCCCTAAGCTGCATTAACCAACAGAGTACGCTGGCCTCGTGGCAGCAGATAGCATCTGCTGCCATTCCCCGGCAACAGACAATAGGGCCCCGGCTGGTGTAGTAAGGATGCGTATAATCCCTGGTCCTTACAGCAGCTGCTTCTGGAATATCTGACACCAGAAGCAAGGACTGTCGCAGGAGATTCCCCGTAGGTGAGGCATTGCCTTACCTGACATCCGAGCATCTGGTGCAGTCAAGGTTGCAGCATCACTGCTAGCTAAGCTCAGCCACAACCCACCAAAATCACCAGCACAATTACTGATGTTGCGGCCCGGCTGAGGTAGATTGAGTCGCAGTACATTCATCGTAATACAGACGCTTGATACCGCCAACTCAAAAAATTTAAAAAAATAAATCTTAGGCCTGCCTGAGCAGTCCAGTTACAAAAGTGCGTCTGAATCCTGCCGAACCAAACAACCTGAAGTCCTATGGCTAGGGGTGGGGTATATATAGAGGGGGACCCGGGGCATTCTGGGAGCCAAAGCTTTAACTGTTTGGGTCCTGGTCTTCCAACCATAATATCCCCATGGTATACCTGTGGATCCCTATGGACCCCGAAGAAATATAGTAAATTCTGAAAGTGTGCTACACTGGTGGCAGCTTGTCCTGTTATACGGGCATTGACTGGTGTTTGGAGGTTTTCTCTGTGTCCTGATCTCTTTAAAACCCTATTAGCAGTTGTGGGCATTACAGAATTGGTTATGGCAACTTGGCCAAGTTTTTTTTTTTTTAAAACCAAAAATGGTAGTTTCAAAACTGTCATACTCAAGCATACATTTCTTATCAAAACCATAACTAAGCCAAAAGCATAGTTATACATGCCACGTATGTTTCAATCTGCAAATGGATCTTACCATTCTCTGGTAACAGTGCTTTATTATAAGTAAAATGTGGTCATCCCTAGCAGCAAGAAGGCCTAAAAATGTCATACCTTCATTGGCAACCAACATAACGCAATTATTGTATTTGGTGGTGTTCTATTCCATTGATTCAGACTATTTCTGCTAGGCTCCTAAGTGGTATTATGGTATGCTTTGGCTCAATAAAAGAGTGGAAAATAATAAAAAAAAAAAAAAAAAAAAACTCAAAACCTGCTGGTGCTATTTAATTAGGAATAAACCAGCCTATCAGGCATATATTTTGCAGTGTTTTTCTCATGACAGGCTCATGAGAACAATGACATTAGACCATGCAAGAGATTTGCACATATTTATCGGTTACACGGTGAATCCTTGCAAAACACAGCACATTTATGTTTTTCTCTTAGAAGAAATGTTTGACATTTAGGATGTACTAGTGTTGAATTTTTTCCAATGAATACAATGTCGACATATTTTTAGATTCCAGCATAATTCTGTTTTACAAGGCTGAGCATAAAGAGCATGTTGGCAAAGTACAATGTAAATTGCAAAATCTCACACCTGTTAGCCATTTCCACTGTACCAACCAAGCACACTTTTCTTCTTTTTTCCCCCCAAGGCCTAAATTACAGTAAAGTTTGGTATGGCACAAATAGTGCTACATTATGCTTGGATCGCATATAATCTTCAATTGTCCTAAACTGTTGGGTGCACACAAACACATTCATTTCAATACAAGAAAGCAGCAGCAGACCTGGACTGTCATTCTAAATCATTCTGTAACAGTATTTTGTGATTTCTTTGTTTTTTCCACCAAGATATCACCAGCATAACCTAGTACTAATGAGAAAACATGTTCATCTAGAAGGTATACCCGACTATATGGCTGGAGGCTGAACAGATTACATATATTACCTAATGGTCACTGGCCACAATGTAAACATAAGCAGTTAGACAGCAGGGGAATCAATGCAACTTTAATACATTAAGAGTAGACAAGTTAAATGCATTCTGGTACATGTCATTGATTGATTAGCTGATCTGATCAGCTTACAGTGCCTGATTGGTATATTTGGAACTTTTTCTGCAATATAACAGCTGTCACAGAGACCCTGACAGTGACAGATACACTAACGCATGATCACTTCTTACAGATATGACAATTACGTCCAAACACAATAATTTAGTGGTGTTATTTGTTCAAATATTGCTACCTCCAGTCTCCTTACATGTCAACACGTTTTAAACTGATTTTAATTAAAACTTTCTTTTGTCCTATCTCCATTAAATTAAGTTGGACACAAATAGTCGTTTTTCAGTATACTATTAGAAGAACCATTTACGTAAAGCACAAATAATATGTTAGGGTAGCATCTTTTCATGACTAGAACAAAGTGTGAACTTTAAAGTCTGCACAGACTGCCAAAAATTAACTGTACACATGATGTACAAATGCTTTTTCAATCCCAGGGAGATTTCCCCACACACAGATCTCCTTCACACATTGACCCAACTAAGTCCTGTGCATAGGAGGGTAGTGTGTATTGTACACTCTACCTATGATTTAACAATGGGTGATCAGTTTATGTCTAGCAGCAATACACGCTTTCATATCTATAGATTGTAGGCTTGTGCGCAGGGCCCTCTGTCTGCTATTACAGAGTGTTTTATTACTGTTCCCAATTGTAAAGCGTATCGGAATACCCCTGCGCTATATAAATGTTAATAAAGATGCAGTGCCTGGACTGAAAGTGGATACGAAAGTTTAAATAAATAAATAAAAATTAACATTAAATCCCTCTTCGTTGACAATATATTCAAATACATATATAAGATACCCTTTAAGGGTGTACCATTTTAAATGTAGTGTACATGTCATACCTATGTTCTTACACACTTCGGGTGATAGCATTTCAACAGTCAACAGGAAGAAATTCAGGGAATAAGAAATCATTGCAGGATGCCATATGAAATAAAATAGGTAGATTTCAATGCCAAACTACTCATTTTTTTCATATAGTTTCAATTGATAGGTTATATTAACATTTGTGCTATCTAGTGGTTACAATTGGTATTGCAAGATTAACATTGTCAGATGGCAGTTTGGTGCTTTTTTTGTTTGTGTGTGGCAGGGGGGGGGGGGCCGTGTAAGATAACTCACAGCACGTACTTACTGTAAAGTTGGGGCCCATAACATTGGTGTATGAGTCTTTACAAAACAGTAAAAATATTTCTGTGAATGTCAGACCATTCTCCACACAAATAATATGAGCAGAGCCAGATGTACAGCGCATTTACTTTAAGCACTGGAGCACACCATTTAACAGACATGCTATGCTCAACCTGTATGCATATCTTACTTCTAAAAAACATTGTTTAGTACAGTTAGGAAAGCTTTTAATTGGGCATAAATTATACTGAATGATCACAGCCTGGATACAATGCAAATCCTGTACATCATACACTGAAGATGAACACTTTCTCAAAAACAAAATGGCTGGCAGATAAGTTCAGTTGGACAGATACTTTGGTAAGCTTTTACAAACATCAAGATAATACAATGCCACACATTTATTCTGATAGGTAATAGGCGAAGCTTTTCTAAAGCCAACATAAAGTACATCTTAATAATAATTTGTAAAATGGCAAAGACTTTCTACGTCATGTGTGGTTTAATATGTGAAAGTACACTTAGATATAGGTAATGGAGGACATTGGCCTCTGAGCGCTAGCTTTCCGGATTGGAGGAATCTATGTTCATACAGTTACAACAAAGATCTATGGAAGCCTTGTGCATAGTTTGTATTGCGCACGAGCACAAATCGTAGTGATCAAGCTCTCTAACAGATAAAGTGGCAGCTCCCTCGAGAGCCATTTCCTATGTGTGAGCAACAGGGTTAAGGCAAAGTTGTTCAAATGTGGACAACACACCTTTAAAATTATATATACGAATGCAAATGCTACAAAAAACAAAATCAGATTCTCTCCAATGTGCACATTTATCAAGGACATTTTAATTTAACAAATATATTTGGTTGAAAAGCATATCAAAACCTTGATCAGACAGAACTTTCTGAATGGGTGTGTGGTATGAGTAAACAGTCCTATTTTTCTTTTTGAGCTTCATGTAACAAGCAATAAGAATGCCAGCATGTACTAGGAGTTGTCATATTAAGATACAGATCTAATGTATTCCATGATTATCATGTTCTCTGCAAGCCTAGAGAGGATAGGACACCTCGAGTACAATAAAAAAAAAAATGTAACAGAGCTCTGGCAGATGCAATTAAACAAAATCCTATAAGACAAAAGTACTTTTAGGTCATTATCATACAGCACAGATTTGGCAAACATTCATCAAAGAACCCTGTCTGGGTGTAAAGCATCTTTGGGCCAGTCAGTCATTGTGTGGCAAAAGCATACGTTTACTGTGCACATGGTGCTGGGACTTAATCTGTGTACACACCTATAGATATATCTGTCCAATCCGTGTGGTGGGACAGAAAATCTGGTAATTTATGAGTGCAAATAGAAATTTGCTCCCACATGCTGGAAAATGGACCAGATTTTCCTTCCCACCAGACAAGATATATCTATAGGTGTGTGTACACAGCCTTAAGCTGCCCATCCACTAATCTAGATGTGGGGACGGCAGCACTAGGGATGAAGTGCATACACTAAACGTTCAGTGTATGCAGATCAATCATCCCCAAACGTGGCAACCCGACGGCGGTCGTCAGGTTTACCGTCATGTTCGGGCGATGATCGCTGTTAAAAATGACCAGTGGGCACGCGCATCGCTGGTCGTTTTTAACATTTTACTGACTGATTTGAGGGAGATTACCAAGCGATTGAGCGAGAATGACGGTAGTTATCGCTCAATCGCTAGGTTTAATCGCCTAGTGGATGGGCAACATTACGGGTTTTGATACTTCCCACAAAAGCTATGCTTGTACCTGGAGACAGAGACAAACAGTAGCACAGCAGTGTTTTTTAGTTGCTGCATGCTCCATTTACTAAAGTTCATTACACTTTTTTTAATACAGCATTCGCCGTATATAGGTGGAGGAAACAAAATGGCCAAAATACGTATTTCTTAATTTGTTACAGTTTACTAAAGTCAATTTAGTATCACATTTTTAGCAGCCCTACACTGTTTTATTGGCAGCAAGTAGACTGGGTTTGGGACATAACTTGGTGCAGCAGTCATTTCAGCCACTCACTTCTCAGGTTCCTAATACAAAGGACTAGTTATAAACACCAGCTTTTAATGATAGAAGGCACCAACAAAAGGGAAGAGAAAAATCAGCCCAAATACTGCAGGACATAGATCACTTTTTCTACCATGGGCTTGGATGCCAGAAGAACTGATCCCACATAAGAAATGCACCATGAAGTATGAAGCAGTTAATATTACTAGCTAAAAACCAGAAAACTACACATTAGACTCCATGGGCAGACACACGTATTTGTCATTACATGTCTGCAGCAGCATAAAGATAGCCAGGATTAAGAAGCAGGCCATCGTCTCAATCTTCGACAAATGCATACCATATACTGAAGGAAAACGTATCAGCACCCCAAACTGTAAAATACAACCACAATCTGTATAAAGAGTTACTGTGGAGGCAACATGTGTTTCTGTCCGAGTAAGGGAAATGAAGGCAAGAAACAGAAATTCAATACCTAGGTGGGAAATTAAAAAAAAAAAAAAAAAAAGCATTAAAAAAACAAATTGGCTTTCTTCTAGTTTTAGATTATTACATTTCTTTAACATACTATTTCTGCATTGTGTTTTGCTCTATCTTCCCTCACAGATATGCATTTGTGATAAAATCCCAGGTTTCCTTCAGGTAATCTTTTATGTAAAAATTCATGGTGCCAAGTAGCTGACCACCTATTCGCATATCAATTACTTAAGACAATAGGGTTTGCTAAAACATAAAATGAGGGCGTCCATTGTCTTCTAATCTCCGTGTAAGTATGTCACATCCGGTCTCAGTGACTAAAAGGGTGTGCTCAAATTGTGCTGAACGTTTTCCATCCCTGGTCACTGCAGTCCAACCATCTGGCCAGGTTTCATCTTGCCATCCTCCTATAAAGTTCAAAAGAAATATACATTTCATGAGTCTGGAACGTACTACACTGAAAACCGAAAGAAAATGGAGAATACATAAAAATACGACAGGATCATCACCTGATTGTTTTTTTAAGTATTAAAATGAACTCATGCACACAATATGCTCGCATAGACCAGTCAGCCAGAACATTAAAACCACTGACAGGCGAAGTGAATTACATTAATTATCCATTGTTACAATGGTACCTTTCAAGCGGTGAGATATTTTAGGCAGCAAGTGAACACTCAGTTCTTGAAGTTGATGTGTTGGAAGCAGTAAAAATAGGCAAGTGTAAGGATCTGAGTGACTTTGACAAAGGGCAAATTATGATGGCTAGACGACTGGTTCAGAGCATCTCCAAAATGACAGGTCTTGTGGGGTGCTCCCGATATGCAGTGATTAGAACCTACCAAAAGTAGTCCAAAAGAGGACTAACTGTGAACCGGCGGCAGGGTCATGGGCGCCCAAGGCTCACTGATGTGCGCAGGGAGTGAAGGCTAGCTAGTCTAGTCGAACTGCACAAAGCTACTGTAGCACAAACTGCTGAATAAGTTAATGCTGGCTATGATAAAAAGGTGTCAGAACACACATTGCTTCACAGCTTGCTTCATATGGAGCTGCGAAGCTGCAGACTGGTCAGAGTGCCCATGTTGACCCCTGTCCACCACCGATAGCACCTAACAATGGGAACTTGGGTGTCAGAATTGGACCATGGAGTAATGGAAGTTGGCCTGGTCTGAACAATCACATTTCTTTTTTTTTTCTTTTGAAAACTGTTTATTGAACAGCAAAAGAGAAAATTCACATGACAAGGGAATATACATTCCAATCAATCAGAATTTTGCATATACACATACAATATTGATTTAAAAGACAAATACAATTACTGTCCTCTTTTTTTAAACAATAAAATCAAAATGAAGATAAGAAAACATGAAAATAACCATGAAATAAAAAAGTGAAATAAAATGAAATTAAATAAAGTAAAATAAAATAAAGTATATTAAAACAATACGTGCAACACGCAGTGGTATCTCAGTTGCCATTACAAGGTATGCAATCTTGTGAGAATTAAGTGCTACCAACATGTCCCCGCAAAAATTTCCCATGTCATACTCATGTCAAGCCTGTAACATCAGAAAGCATAAGTATAGGTCTAAGCACCTAAACCCCTAAACCAGGCACCCATCCATATAGGAGGTAGAAACGAAGAAGTATTGTAATGTAATTAAACGAGTAATCAAACGATTTGTCTCTGTAAGAACCATTCCGTATGTTCGAATACCTTCCAGATGTTAACTTGTAAGTGGTCAGGTAACTGGTCTATATATCTTTCCCATTTTTTGGAGAAGGCCAAAATACCTCTCTCTATATCAAATGTGGCCATCCGCCTCTCATGATATAACACGTCTAGCATAGCAGTTTTCCACTCGGCCAACGTAGGTGCCGAACTGGAAATCCAATGTTTTAGGATCAAATGTTTAGCTACTGTGACCACAACAGTCAACAGGGATTTCCAAGATTGTAAAGGATGGATTTTCTCCCACGAGAATTCCGCAAATAGGAATGGCGCAGCTATTTTGGGTAACCGTACGTGTAACATGGAATTTATATGCTCCAATAATTTGTTCCAAAATTTAGCTATTTTACCACATTGCCACAAATTATGGGATAGCGAGGCTTCAGACTGACCACACTTAATGCAAATACCCGAATCAGAAGAAACAAAGTACTTCCCTTGGATGGGAGCAAAATAAGTACGATTTAAAGTACGAATGTGTACCTCCTGTAAACGGGCAGATTTAAGGGTTGGTAAAATCTTATCTAAACAATCGATAATTGATTCAAATTCTGGTAAATTGGTTAATTCTAGTTGCCATGCCTGGATGGTGGATGCCCATGTATGAGGAGACGCTTCGACTAAATAAGAGTACAGGTGTCTAATCCGAAATTTAATTCGTTTGCATGTAGATAATATTGATAATATATCTGGGGGGCTAGAGGTGATCAGAGGGGGATCCAGGGATTGAATGTAATGGCGGAGTTGCAAAAACATGAAAAAAATGTGTCTGGGGGATATTATACCTCTCCCGCAAATCCGAAAAGGAAAGGAGATGGCCCCCTGGATCAAATACTTCTTTAATAGACATTATGCCCTTCTGATACCAAGTTCGAAATTTCACGTTAGTGAGAGAGGGGATGAAAGATGGGTTACCCCAAAGAGGTATATAAGGAGATGAGAAAGGGCTCCTCTTCAGACTTTTATTTATAGTAATCCACGCTCTATAGGTGTCCCAGAATAATATATTGGACCTAATCTCTGAGGGGATTTGTGCAATAGGTGTGTGAAGTAGAGCTGCTGGTGCATACGGATGAAACAGTGCTTCCTCTAGGGCAGGGTCAGTGAAGTTATTAGTATGTAGCAACCAATCTGTTATATACCGAAAAAGGGCAGATCTAGCAAACCCCTCAATATGTGGCACACCAAGCCCACCTTTAGTTTTAGGTAGATAAGTGCGGGAACGGCTCATCCTGGGTTTACGATAGTGCCAAACAAATTTAGAGAAGACCTGCGTGCATAATAGAGCATCAGCCTTCGTGATCATAATGGGCAGCATTTGTAACAAATACGCCAACTTGGGAAATACTACATTTTTAACTACTACCACTCGTCCTAATAAGGATAATTTAAGGTCTTTCCAGTGTAGTAATTGAGATTGGATTTTATGAATAACAGGTGAAAAATTAAGACTATATAATGATGAGAGTGTTGCTGGTATAAAGATGCCCTTATATTTAAGTTTATGCGAAGCAACCGTAAATAATGAAGCAACATTAGGATGAGAGTTTAAGAAGGAGGGTGCATTAATTGGGAGTAATTCTGACTTATCTATGTTAATACGGTAGCCTGCAAAGGAACCAAACATATCAACAATTTTTAATATGGCTGGAATAGAATGCAGTGGTCTTGATATGAAAAGCAGCATATCGTCAGCAAACAGGGACAGCTTGCATTCCCTATGTCTAACTCTTATACCAGTGAAGTCCTGGCTGTGTCTCAAAGCTATGGCCAATGGCTCAAGGGCAACTGCGAATAAGAGAGGGGAAAGGGGACATCCCTGTCTCGTACCCCTGTGTATGGGAAAGGAGGGTGATAAATAGTTATTAGTTAAAACTTGTGTTTTAGGAGAAGCATATAAAAGAGGAAATTAATTGGATAAAAACGGGGGGCACGCCAAACCGTTTAAGAGTCTCGAACAAATGATCCCACGTCACCGAGTCAAAAGCTTTTTCAGCGTCTAAAGAAAGAAGAAACCCGGGATCATCCGTCGGAGAGTCACGAAGGAACTGCAAGACCGCAAGGACCTTTCTGATATTAATGGCTGAACTACGGCCCCAAATGAAACCGGTCTGATCCGGGTGTATAATAGAGGGGAGTATAATTTTAAGTCTCTGCCAGTAATTTAGTAAAAATTTTATAATCTACATTAAGTAGAGATATGGGCCTATAGGACGAGGGGAGAAGAAGGTCTCTACCAGGTTTTGGTAACACCTTCACTATAGCTGAGTTAAAATGTTGCGGAAGGGCTTCCCCGGCTAGTAAAGAATTATAAAGGTCAGTCAACGGTTGTACAATATGCGGGCGAAGTATCTTGTAAAACTCCCCACTAAAACCGTCCGGTCCTGGTGACTTCATGGGTTTAAGCGATTTTATAGCTCGATCAACTTCATCAGCAGTGAATTTATTAGTTAAGTTCTCCATTTGTGTTAATGATAATTGCGGGAGAGAGACTCCACTCCAGAAAGATTGTTTCTGTTGTTCAGATATAGGTTCCTGAGAGTATAGCTTTTGATAATATTGATAAAAAATATCTGCTATTTTATCTCCCTTGAACTGAATGTCTGAGTGTTCATCCCTAAGTGCTGCTATATTAGTATGACCCCTTTCTCCTTGTAACAAATTTGACAACAAGCGGCTAGACCTGTTACCGTACTGAAAAAAAAGAGATCTACCAGACCGCTGATATCGGTCATCAATCTGGGTAAGAACTTGGTTAAAGTGCTGCCTACTTTCATAATAAGCCGTTTTATTAACCAAAGAAGGATATGCCTTAAATGTTTGAAACGTTTCGGTCAGGGAGGATTGAGCAGATTTGTACATGGCTTCTTGATCAGTTCTATATTTTTTCATGAAAGATACAATATCACCACGTAGAACTGCCTTAGCAGTTTGCCAAAAAAGACTAGAGTCATTTTTGTGGCCTTGATTATTAAACTCATACTCAGACTCAGACCAAGCTGCCCTCAACCTATCCTTAAATTTAAGTGAGGAGGCAAGTTTAGCTGGAAACCGCCATTGCGAGCACGGACCCAGAAGAAATTTCCCCTGTAAATCCATCCATACTGGAGCATGGTCTGAAATAGAGATGGCTTCGATGGCTGTGTCTAAAACCATTGGGGATAAAGAATTAGAAAGGAAGAAATAGTCCAGCCTGGAGAACGCATTATGGGTAGCTGAATAGCAAGAATATTCCAATTCATCCGGGTGCCTCACTCTCCAAATATCTGCTAAATTTAATTGGGACACCATATACTGAAGCCCAACCTTAGGCTGATTAGGACGAGTGCGTGGAGTAGATTTTCTATCTAATATTGGAGAGACAACTAAGTTAAAATCCCCGCCTAATATGATTTGTGTATCAGCAAAAGGGTACAATAAATTTATTAAATTCAAAACAAATTTTTTGTCATAACTATTAGGCCCATAAACATTGCACAATGTGTATCTTGCGCCATCTAAGGTAACATCTGCTACAATATAGCGACCATTTGGATCTATAATAGTTGTGTGTATGGTATGAGCAATCCCCTTTCTAATTAATATAGCCACTCCACGTGCTTTGTTAGAGTATGAAGAAGAAGCCAATACTTTTTGATGTAACATGTTTAGCTTGTCATGTTTAAGGGGGGAGAGGTGCGTTTCTTGGAGATATGTAATATCTGCTTTCAATTTGTTCAAATAAGTTAATATTCGCTTCCTCTTCACCGGGGAGTGAATTCCCCTGACATTCCAAGTGCAGAATCTAAGTTTGGAAGTCATGAGAAAACATAAGCTTGAAATAATCTACAGATCAATAAACCAAATCGAATTATATACCATTTTTGACATGACATGGGCAGCATAGACATCGGGAATGACATGAGTAGTGAGAGAACTCAAAATATTTGGAAGATAATCCCATCATGCCTCACAAGCTCCAGTAATGTACCACTGCTAGAAAATACATTTGAAAGTATCATATATAGAAAACAAAAACTAAAACAAAAATAAAAACAATAACACCAAAATAAAATAAAGACATGGTAAAAAGAAAGTGATTTCACCATAACAGCGCAGTCACAGCCAAACGCATAAGCTATCAAAAGGTTAAAATTGACTAGATCAAAATCAGTGTATAGGAACCATCTAGAGAGGTTCCATTCAACATGACCAAAAAGAAGAAACAAAAATAAAAATTATAAATTATCTAATGACGAGCTCCTTCAAATAGAATGAGAGCTACATGTAACAATGATAAACCTCAAAGTACCTGTAAGCAGGAAAAAATTAACTAAACAACTATCAGCAATAAATGATTACTTAAGTGATATTAAGCTTGAAATCAATATAAAACCTGAAGAGCCAGAGTCTTATCAGTCATCTTGATCCATGTTAGTCGAACCGGTTGCCTGCTCCAATTCACGTAGGTAGGCTTGAGCATCCGACACCTCTGTAAAGTCCTTTATGCCTTCGGGTGCAAAAATACGGAGCCTGGCTGGGTACATAAGAGTGAATTTGATTCCCACTTTAATCAGTTGAGAACATATAGGTGACATATTTCTACGAGCCCTTGAGACTTCAGCTGAATAGTCCTGGAAAATCAAGAGGCGTTGGCCCTCATATTGCAAAGGGCCCTTCTGTTTTGCCGACATCCAGATAAGTTCCTTATGTTTGAAGTTTAAACATTTAAAAATTACAGCTCTGGGTCTGGAATTATTAGAGTCTCTGAAAGGTCCCAGACGGTGAGCCCGCTCAATCTCCAGTGAACACAATTCCGAGGATAGGCCCAACAAGCCAGGAAGGTCTGACATCAAAAATTTGGTAAGGTCTGGACCCTTTACAGACTCCTTCAGGCCTACAAGTCTGAGATTACTACGTCGAGATCTGTTTTCTAGGTCGTCTACCTTAGCTAATAAATGCGTTTGATTAGCCGTTAAGGATGAGACCTGTTGCTTCAGTTCAGAAATCTCATGGAAATTAGTCCCGATTCTATTTTCGTTCACAGATACTTGATGTGTTATTGAGGATATTTGTGATTTTAGATCGGCTACAGCTCCCATGAACTTGTCTGCCTGTTTTTGAAGCAAGGGTTCCACCATTTCCTTTATAGCTCTGACAATCTCAGCATAGGATAGTGATGGTGTCACGGAGACAGAACTGGCATTACGGTCAGCAGTATGAGTTGAGGGGACCGACGTATCATCTGCGGTTTCCATGGATTGATCACCTTTTTTGCCACCGCCTCTGTTTGCTTTTTAGGGGTATTCGGAGCAACAAATTTATCCATAATGCAATCAGTAGATTAAGGGTAGGAAGAGCAAAAAATGACACGTATTTAGTAGTCAATATCGTAGTAGGATGGCTGTGACAATGCTCGTCATGAAGCTTCACATAGCACTATTCAACAACTCTTAAATGGTGTGGGGCTGTACCACCATCTAGTGGTGAGTAATAAAATTATATATGAAAAAGGGAAAATGAGAAAAGGAGGTAAAAAAAAAAAAAATAATAAAAAAAATATATATATAATTATAGCCAGAAGTATTGTGTACCCCCCATATAAGGAAGCCTGACCTGCAGAGCCCCGCTTATAAACAAGGGACAGCAAACCTAGCTTGTGGGGACTGGATGATGATAGTACCTGTGGCAGGGAGTGCTGGCAAGCAGACTTCAGGGATTATATGCAGCTGGTAGCCACCAAGCAGTGCCACAGGAGGCAGTGAAAATAACTTTCCCAGTGCTAATAGGCGGCGACTTGTTGTTCATCCACGCGGTCGCCGGTCCACATACAACTGGGCAGAGTGCAGGGTCATGTGTCTCCGTATCCTCAGGGTGAAGTCGCAGCTCCAGGGATGTCGATGAGCCACGGCTGTCAGTGACCCCAGGCTCCGGGAACAGCGCGGGAGCACCACGCAGCCGGAGTTGAGCTAAAGAAGCCGCAACCCCGGGAACCACCAGCTCCGAGGACCCCGCAAGGTATGTTGTTTCCAAGCGGCTTGAGGAAGGCGCGCCGCGGTCCGACAGCGCTCAGTGCCTCCCTAGATCAGGCACAGCACCCGAGGCCGGCATTCAAGTAGGCCGCGATAGCTCCGTCACTCCGATCCGCTCCCGGGAAGCCAGGCAAGGGGATCATCAACTCGCCGACTGTGTCTTTTTAAGTTTCCACTGTCAGGGTCAGCCCAAAACTACCGATATAGGCCCTTTATTCAGTGTATTTTCAGGAGCTGCGTGATGGCGCCTCTGCTCTGCTTGCCCTCCAGGCCACGCCCCCTATCACATTTCTTTTACATCATGTGGACAGCCAGGGGGAGAGATGGCATTGGATGCACTATGGAAAGGCAGCAAGCCAGCGGAGGGAGTGTGATGCGCAGGGCAATGTTCTTCTGGGAAAACTTGGTTCCTGCCATTCATGTGGATGTTATTTTTACACATTCCAATAAGCTAAACATTGTTGCAGATTATGTACACCCCTTTATGGATACGGCATTCCCTAATGGCAGCGGTCTATTTCAGCAGGATCATGCGTCTCACCACAGTTGCAAATATTGTTCAGGAATGGTTGGAGGAACATGATAAAGAGTTCAAGGTGCTGACTTGGCCTCCAAATTCCCCAGATCTCAATCTGATTAAGCATCTGTGGAATGTGCTGCAAAACACGTCCGAGTCATGGAGGCCCCACCTCACAACTTACAGGACTTAAAGGACCTGCTGTTAACATCTGTGTCCATGCCTCAATGGGTCAGATGTTTTGGCGGCACAAATAGGGACCTACACAATATTAGGGAGGTGGTTTTTAGGTTATGGCTGATGGGTGTACTTCTAGGATAACGTGATTGGAAAAATATTTTGCTTTAGGCATGCTGGTAAAATAAGTTTACTTTACTACTGTAAATCTCAGACTCCTTCAATGGCAAATGTATACTTTATATGCATTCTATATAGTCTACAATTTGACGCTGAGTAATTAAATCTATGCAAAACATGATTTCATTAAAATTCAAAGTAGTAATTTAGGTCATATCATGTAAACTATGGCAGCAGGGGGTGTTAATTATATTGTAGTGTAACAGGTCATGGCTGCATTTAATAATTAGAAGCAACGTTAGAAAAATAAATGTCTTTGTTGACGCACTAATAAATGATTATAAAATGTAACTTATTGTTACAACAATAAAAGTTACATTTTATAATAATAATTCATTAGTGCGCCAACAAAGAGGACATTTCTTTTTCTAACGTTGACTCCCTATTGTCCTCGGCAGCACCGCCAACTACTGCAGCAATAACATAATTGGTGATTTTTCAATATGGGGCTTATACATAAGCTAAAATTAGTCAGTTTATTTACTGGTGCAGAAGTCTTCCCAATTCCCTTTTTCCCTCATCAGTTAGAATAATTAGAAGCAGCATGGTGTAATTATAATGGCATAATATATATTGTTTTGCCATACTCTTCTTTGGACAGAAATGGTCCATAAAATGTTAAGGAATAATTTAATTCCTCCAAAAATACGTCGACACAAGTGATCACTCTACATGTAATTGATTTACTTATTAGTTACTGTAGAGCACAGGTTCTCAAACTCTGTCCACAGGACCCAACAGTGCTTTTTTTTCCAGGTCTCCTCACATAATCACAAGTGAAATAATTAGCTCCACTTGTGGACCTTTTAAAATGTGTCAGTGAGTTATGAGTACACCTGTACAGCTGCTGGGTGACCTGGAAAATGTGAACTGTGTGGGGTCCTGAGGACAGTTTGAGAACCCCTGCTGTAGAGCAGTGGTTTTCAAACTCGGTCCTCAGAACCCCACACAGGTCACGATTTCCAGGTCACCCTGCAGGTGCACAGGTGTACTCATTACTCACTGACACATTTTTTAAAAGACCCACACGTGGAGCTAATTATTTCACTTATTCTGTGAGAAGACCTTGAAAACATGACCTATTTGGGGTCCTGATGACAGAGTTTGAGAACCTGTGCTGTAGAGTATATGACAGCAGGGTCACTAAAGAAATGCACTACATGATTTCACGGTCATGTATTCTGCAGTAACTAATGCACAATGCTGATAATCCTCACCTATTCTCAAAGCAGCTTAAGAAGATGAGGAGGAGGCCGGTGTGCAGCTGGTGTGGTTGGGTTTGGTTGTGTACGTGCTGCTGTCCCTCCCCTATCTAGCTCACAGTGGCACCACCATCTTTACTGCTATGTAATCGTAAAGTTAGCATGTGATGGAGAGCAAAATGCAGTGCGGTGCCATATTTGCAATATATAGCCAAGAAGATGGCCTTGCTACGTGCTGTGTAGCGCCATGTTTTCAAATATATAGCTGAAAAAAAATAGGGGAGGGGCAGCCGCACAGGCATTGGCAAATCTCTGGGTGCAGGGAGTGCGGCACAGGGGCCCCTTGGACTTTGGACACGTATGCACTGCAAACTCTGCACCCCAAACCACTGCTCCTGCTGTACCAACATTAGTTTAGTACTCCTCACCTCATATGTGTTACTTAAACTCACAGGGCGGAATTCAATTGTTTTCATCCCCTATCGCGCTCGACGGAGCTATTCTATTCTTGTTCCTGTCGGGCGCGATCAGCTGCCAAGCGCTACATTTCAGCTCGCACCCCTGGGGGATGAGAGCTGAAATGTGCGAAAAGTGACATGTTTGGGCGCCCAAACATCACTTTCCGCGATCGCGCCCAGCACTTTGGTCGGGTTTAGCTGCTTTACGCGGCTAAACCTGGCATCTATGGGCGCGATCAGCGCGAAGAACGGCAGCAATTGAATGGCGGCCCGCGATCTCCTGTCACTTTAGACGGGAGATCCGGACCGCGTAGTCAATTGAATTCCGCCCACAGAGTTCAGTCTGGCCAAGAAATCATTTCAATACCACTTCATTATGCAGTTAGGTTTTTTTTTTCCTTTGTTTTGAACAAATCTGTTTTCTCCTCTTTTCCACAAGATAATGATCAGGCTCATGTGTTCAGAGACAGATCTGCAGGAGTGCCTGGGAAACAGGGAATGAGGAGTCACAGACGTCTGTGCATGCGTTAAATGTCATTACTAATCGTTCTAGAATATTAAAAAGTTTTCAAGTTTGAAGCTACAGACTTCACCCTAAATTGTCAGACGCCACAGCCCTGGTTTTTAGTCCTAGCACTCATTTCTATAGAAGCAAGACACTTGGTTAGGACTCAAAATGAGACAAATCCTGGTCAGCTCTCAGAAAATTCACAATTCCGGAGGGCTTTTAAGCAGAATTCTCAAATTTTGACATTCAATCCCTACATAATCAGGGTCCTGTGTACTTGAAGTAACTTTTGATTACCTATGTGCCTACTTGCACATTCAAATGACTACTAACAGTACAAAGAAAGCCCACATACATCATTTTGGGCTGGAGTTTCTAGCTTAGCATGGAACCATCACGCTAGATAATAAGAGTTATGGTAGGACTTACCATTGATAACTTTCTTCGAGGTAGGGTCTACAGGGATACCATGGGGTAAAGTGGTTGGAGAGATCCAGGCACCAAACACTTACAGCTTTCAGCTCCCAGGATGCCTCGGGTCCTCCTCCATATATACCCTAGCCACAGGCCTTCAGATTTATAAACAAGCCTCAAGACAGAAGGAGAGAGGAGAAGGAAGAACAATCATACACCAGAAGCACTCACACAAGATGAGAATCAGTGACCGAAAGAATACCCAATGTAGCCAGGTGCATCAGGGTGGGTGCCCTGTGGACCCTATGGACCTCAAAGAAAGAGTTATCAATGGAAAGTCTACCATGAGTCTTATTTTCTTCTTGAGGGTCCATAGGGATCTATGAGGATGTCCTAAAGCAGTTCCCCTAAGGGTGGGGGAAGCTGCTGAGCAGAAAGGAGAACTCGTCGTCCAAAGGAAACATCCTGAGGGGCAAAAGTATCAAAGGCGTAGAACTTAAAAAATAAAAAGTGTGGACAGAAGACCACATGGCTGCCTTGCACAATTGTTCAGCAGAGGCACCAAGACTAAATGCTCACGACGGCCTTACAGACAGAGTAGAATGTGCTGTCACAGTGTGAGAGACAGGGAGATCAGCCTGAGTGTACACCTGAGTCATATGTAAACCAAGCAATACAAAAAGAGCATCCGATTTTCTAACAGAGTTTTTACGCTCCATATAGATACGGAGAGCACGAACTACATTCAGGGAGGCTTCAACTACCATGAGGTCTGGAGCCTGAAATTTACATGAAAACGAGACACTAACTTAGGAAAGTGACCCTCCCCTTGTACGAAGAACCGTTCTATCCTGGTGAAAAATCAAAAATGGGGAGCAACAAGAAAGCGCTGCCATATCAGAGAGACTGCGTGTAGAAGAGATAGCGAGGAGAAAAAGTGTCTTCGCCGTCAGCCATTTCATGTCTACAGAGTCTAAAGGTTCAAATGGGGGAGCTTGTAGCCCCTTAACCAAAGAGATCCCACGGTGCTACCGATGGGACAAAAAGGAGGCTGAACTCTCAGAACTCCCTGAAAAAAAATAAAAAAAATAAATTGTAAATATCTGGTAATGAAGCAATCTTTCTCTGAAACCAGACTGACCATGCAGAAACCTGCACTCTCAAAAAGGGCAGGCAGAGACCTAGGTCTAACCCAGCCTAAAAAAATCCAGTACCTAGGAAACCCTAAACACCCTAGGGCAGTGGTTCCCAAATTGTGCCGCGACACCCTAGGGTGCCTCGGGACTTTTGCAGGGGTGCCTCAGGTTGGTGGTTCAGCGCCAAATCAAATTCTTTATGGTCAATGTAATGTAAGTATGTGCACAAACCTGTCCACCACTATATAACCAAACCAGGTCAGCACAATTTACTTCACTGTACTACTTCGCCACATATTTTTATGAATTTCTCAATAAAAACTTTTAGCTTAGGGGTGCCGCGAATACAATGCTGATGCACTAGGGCGCCGTGATTCAAAAAAGTTTGGGAGAAACTGCCCTATGGTCATTCTTTCTGTGCATACATCATTGACCAAAAGAATGACAAACCCTGTAATAGACACGGGCAGAGGCAGGGTTCCGTGCTCTAAGCATTGTTTGAATCACAGAGCTGGAGAAACCTTTGGCTCTTAAGATGGAAGATTCAAGAGCCACGCCAACAAAGCCAGACTAGGTAAATCCGGATGCAGACAAGGACCCTGTGTTAAAAGATCCGGCCATAGAGGAAGAGAATATGGACTGTCTATGGATCGATTCTGTAGGTCGGTGAACCAATGACACATGGGCCAAGCCGGAGCCACTGCTTGAATTTCCTGAGAACTCTTGGGAGGAGGGAAATTGGAGAAAAGATACCCCAGCTTGAAGTCCCATTTTACTGCTAGTGCGTCCACAAATGCTGCCGATGGGTCTCTGGACCTGGACCCGTACCTGGGGACCTTTGGTTGTGACGTGATGCCATAAGGTCTTTGTCTGGTAGACCCTATTTGTTCACCAAGAGCTGAAAACACTCCCGGGTGGAGAGACGACTCTCCAGGGTGTATGCCCTGACGACTTAGGAAGTCTGCTTCCCAATTGAGTACTCCCGGTATGAATATTGAAAAGATGGCCGGAAGATGCCGTTCTGCCCAAATCAGAACCTGTGTCATTTTCCTTCATGGCTGCATGACTTTGCGTGCCTCCCTGATGATTGAGATAGTCGCCTTGTCGGACTGGATCTGGATCGGATTGCCTTGGAGCAGGTCCTGTGCTTTGTATACTGCTCGCAGTTCCAGAATCCCTGAAAAGTGTGATTACCTGTCACTGCCCCCCATCCGCGAAGATTCCAGATTGGGTGAGACGCACCCAATTTGGAATCCAGAATGGGTGCCCTTTGTCCAGATGATCCTTTTTTAGCCAACACAGGAGGGAGAGACGAACCTCTGGAGTAAGAAGGATCATCTGGGACCTTAGTGGATACTGTCCATTCCACCTGGAGAGAATCAAGCTTTGCAGAGGCCTAGAATGAAACTGAGCATACCCCACGATGTTGAAGGTGGATACCATTGATCCCAGGACCTGCATCGCTGAAAGAACGGATACCCTTCACTTGCGTAGCAGTTTGGGTACTCGCAATGATAGGGCCGCAATCTTGTCCTCTGGTAGAAAAACCCTTTGTACCTGAGAACCCAGAAGTGCTCCCAGATGTATCATCTGCTGTGTTGGCGAAAGAATTTCTTCAATTGATAATCCAGCTGTGCTTTTGTTGGCAGGCTATGGTCAGTTGAAGATGGTGTTGTAAAACAACTGGAGTTTGTGCCAATATCAGAAGATATTTGCAAATTTAATGAAAAAAAGAAAAGGAAAAGAAACTAAGAAATCACATGAACATAAGTATTCACAGCCTTTGCCATGAAGCTCAAAACTGAGCACAGTGCATCCTGTTTCCACTGATCATCCTTGAGATGTTCCTACAGCTTAATTAAAGTCTACCTGTGGTAAATTCAGTTGTTTGGACATGATTTTGAAAGGCATACACCTGTCTATATAAGGTCTCACACTTGATAGTGCATGTCAGAGCACAAACCAAGCATGAAGTCCAAGGAATTGTCTGCAGAACTCAGACAGGATTGTCTCGAGGCACAAATATTGGGAAGCGTATAGAAAAATATCTGCTGCTTTGAAGGTTCTAATGAGCACGGTCGCCTCCTACATCCGTAAATGGAAGACGTTTGGAACCACCAGGACTCTTCCTAGAGTTGGCAGGCCGTCTAAACTGAGCGATGGTGGGAGGAGGGTCCTAGTCAGGGAGGTGACCAAGAACCCGATGGTCACTGTCAGAGCTACAGCATTCCTCTGTGGAGAGAGGAGAACCTTCCAGAAGGACAACCATCTCTGCAGCAATCCACCAATCAGGCCTGTACGGTAGAGTAACCAGACGGAAGCCACTCCTTAGTAAAAAGCACATGGCAGCCCACCTGGAGTTTGCCAAAATGCACCTGAAGGACTCTCAAACCATGAGAAACTAAATTCTCTGGTATGTTGACACAAAGATTGAACTCTTTGGCGTGAACGCCAGGCGTTATGTTCGGAGGAAACCAGGTACCGCTCATCACCAGGCCAATACCATCCCAACAGTGAAGCATGGTGGTGGCAGCATCATGCTGTGGGGATGTTTTCAGCGGCAGGAACTGGGAGACTAGTCAGGATAGAGGGAAAGATGAATGCAGCAATGTAGAGAGACATCCTGGATAAAAAACTGCTCCGGAGCGCTCTTGACCTCAGACTGGGGCGACTGTTCATCTTTCAGCAGGACAACAACCCTAAGCACACAGCCAAGATATCAAAAGGAGTGGCTTCAGGACAACTCTATGAACGTTATTGAGTGTCCCAGCCAGAGCCCAGACTTAAATCTGATTGAACATCTCTGGAGAGATCTGAAAATGGCTGTGCACCGATGCTTCCCATCCAACCTGATGGAGCTTGAGAGGTGCTGCAAAGAGGAATGGGTGAAACTGCCAAAAGATAGGTGTGCCAAGCTTGTGGCATCATATTCAAAGACTCGAGGCTGTAATTGCTGCCAAAGGTGCATCAACAAAGTACTGAGCAAAGGCTGTGAACACTTATGTACATGTGATTCCTTTGTTTGTTTGTTTTTATTAAATTTGCAAAAATCTCAAACATTTTTTCACACGTTGTCACTGGGGTATTGTGTTTAGAATTTTCAGAACAAAAATGAATTTATTCCATTTAGGAATAAGGCTGTAACATAAAATGTGGAGCGCTGTGAATACTTTCCGGATGCACTGTAGTATTTCTGACTAAGTGCGTCACGTGAGCATCCACAGCAGTAGGTACCTCCCACTTAGTACATTCAGAAGCTGGGAAAGCTTACAACAATGTTAATCTTTTATTTCACATAAAACCATTTATCCTGGTTAGCCCCATGCCTCTTCCATAAGCTCAGTGAGCTACTCGGATTTAAGAAACTCCATTTTGGCCACCTTCTGGTGTTTAAACACTGGAGCCTTCTTACTAGGGGCCGATTCATCATCCTGAATATCTAGGATTGATTTAACCGCCCTCACCAAAAGGAGGAACATCCACTGAGGACGGATGGTCCCTCTCCCCAGAGCTAGACCCTGGAGAAAAACCCTGAGCATCATCTGATTCCATATGCTGACTCTGACTTGAGTGGACATAAACATCCATTCAGGAAGGATGTACAGGAGGTTCAAACATAGCATGCTGTGGAAAACCCATACAAGGAGGAAGTATGGGAGTACCCATATGATCCACAAACCGCTTCATAACCTGAGACAAGGACGACACCAAAGATGGCTCTTGTACAGGGACTGGTATACTGGACTGGTGAGGTGGTTCTTTATAACAAACGGCACACAAACCATCCTTTATAAAGTCCTGAGAGGACAAGCACGTCAAACAGGCTTTACATGAAACCAGCAAAGGGGCCACCCCCTCCGGATTCCCTTTACTTTTTGATATATTGATTATAAAGGTGGTAATGCAATTCTATGTGACAACCTTCACAAATAAATAAATGTAAAGTATAAAGAAAAACCCCACACACCTGCAACAGAGGGATGAGGAGAAAAACAGTGATAGTTATAACTGACAGTCAGAAATAAAGGCAGTATTAACATAGCAGCTAGCAAACAGTCATATACAATACATATGCAAATTTAGTTGCACTGGGCTCTGGATCAACGACTCAAAACACAATGCTTGGTAGGATATAGAGCACTGTATTCCTGGCCCATGGGAGAGGTATACAGGGAGACTGACCCAAAGCCTCCTGAGACCAACAGCTACAGCAGCGCACCGATAGTGGACTGTGAGCGTCTCATATACACGAGGCGAGTAGGAGGAGCAACCCAGACGCACAAAAACCTTTGAAGGGACTGCGTCTCGGTCAGGGGAGGAGCTGTCGTGGGAGCATCTACCTCCCCTAAGATGCACCAACCGGCCGGGTATCAGACGATAAGGCCCCGATGTTCTAGAGGATGCGGAAGCTCCGTGCCCTGACTGCAGCGGCTTCTGGTGCATCTCCTGCGCCGGAAGAAAGGACTGCCATGCATGATTCCCCGTAAGCAAGGAATCGCCTTACCTGACATCTCCGTGCCTCCAGTTGCAGTCTGGGTCCCTGCATCGCTGCTAGCAAGCTCAGCCGAGACCTGCCGAAATCACCATCCCTGTTACTGGTGTTGCGGCCCAGCGGAGGTAGACTGAGTAGACTAAATAAGATGCTCAGTACTGCCAACCCAAAAACATAGAAAATAAAAACAAAATAAAAGCTTAGGACTGCCTGAGCAGTCCCGTTACAAAGGTGCGTCTGAGTCCTGCAGCACCAAACGAACAACTGAAAGCCTGTGGTGGGGAGAGGACCCGAGGCATCCTGGGAGCTGAAGCTTTAACTGTTTGGTACCTGTATCTTTCAAACCACATTACCCCATGGTATCCCTGTGGACCTTGAAGAAATCTTCAACAACACACTAAAGACATCTAATTTCTAACATACAAAGTGCTTCACTCTTTTCAGTACTGTTAATCCTTTAAAAGGTTTGTGTTCATTTGTTTTTTAATCTGAAACGTAAAGTGATTTAAATCCTATAAGGATAAAATATCGGTAAAACTTAAAATGGTACACAAATAAATTTTTTAGAAGATATGGATTTTGAAATAGCAGATATCAAAAAGATAACTTCTTGATAAATTGAGTCAATCACTTTAGAATTCTATTTTAGTTAATAAAAACAAAATATGGTTTATTTAACCATCTTCTACTTACATATTATGCATACAGTTTTTATATATTCTGCTAAAATTAGATTTTAGGAAGATTAAAAAAAAAAAAAAGCAAGTGAAACAAATCAAGGTATACAGTTTAAAAATGTAAAACCTAAATAATTGTGACAAGCAATCTCACTTACCTTCACAGATCATTGGTTCAATTGTAAACACATGGCCCGGTTTTATCACTCCGACAGCTTTGTTTTCTTAAAAAAAAAAAAATAAACCTGTCAGCAGTTTTGACACTTAACAGAAGAATCAACTGAAGATTCAGATTTTGATTGAAGGAAAAAAATAATTTCAATCAGATAGCCTTTAACACAAACTGCACAGGGTAAACCATTTGAAATATTTCATCAACATAAAGGCATTATACACCCTGGCATTTGATTTGTTTAAAATGCTAATTCAAAGTTTATGTACATACAGCTGTTAACTGAATAGGTCAGGCAAGGCTAACCTGTGGCTGTCCAGCTATTGTGAATCTACAAGTCTTAGCATGCTTTACCCTCTGATCGGTAGGAAGGTATGCTGAGATTTTTAGTTTCACTTACAGGTACATTTTAGCAAAAGCTAAACAGAAGCAACATTTTTTTTTTTTTGGGGGGGGGGGGTCACTTTTTTCTCAGGCGTGTAGCTTTAGGATTCTTAGAATCTGTGAATCCTGCCATCACATAATTGTGCTAAACGTATATAAATTCTCACTTGTCATGTGAAACTTGTTAAAATATAATAACATTCAATGGTCCGTAGCAAAAATCTTTGGTAACAAATTTGTGTTAACATATTGCCACTGCAGTAGAGACTAATTATTTCAGTAGGAACTTATAATAATCAGTGATAATAATGCACTGTCCTAAATCCCCCAAAGTGAATTCTAGGGATACGGGTCTTATTTTGTAGCTAGATATAAACACTTCAGTTTAAACCAACTGGTCCTGTAACAAATGGCATACAGGTCGACAACTGTATCTTATTGTCTTACTAGATATGTATGTTTAGGCAGTGTTGAAACCACATGTATACACATTTCATAATTATCGTAATTAAAACCTTCATCTTCCACAACATATGGTATTCACAAGCCCATTTAGTATATTCTGTACCCCTCATGCGTCTCTGAACACGTTAGATACTAAAGGAATAAAACCAGACTGGAATTTGTGTGGCAATCTAGCATATATGATTTCACCATAAATAGTTATAGTACTGCATCAGGTACCTCACAGATAAAGTACAACACAAAGGTGCCGCTATCTCTTCTTCTGTCTGGTGTCTTCAGAGATAGGACACCAGATGAGAGAGAGACTGCTGGCTGTGTTGATGGAAAACAAGATATTGTGGACAGTTTCTCACATGAAAAGAGTTAGGTGGCTAGGTATATCTAGCTACAAAATAAGACCCGTATCTCTAGAATTCACTTTGTGCATTATTATTAGTAATTAATTATTTCAGTAGGAACTCTACTGCAGTGGCTATATGTTTACACAAATTTGTTACCAAAGATTTTCGCCACAGACCATTGACTATAATATGTTAACAAGTTTCACATGACAAGTGAGACTTTATATGAGTTTAACACAATTATGTGATGGGAGGATTCAGATTCTAAGAATCCTAAAAACACTCTATTTTAAGAGATTTCTAATAAAAAGGTATATTTTAATATTTACCATACATCATTTTTCAAACTACACCATACACGTCTAAGAAAAGAGTGCCCCCAAAAATGATTTTTTTCTTCTGTTTAGCTCTCGCTAAAATGAGACCAGGGGGTACATTTACAAATGTTCGATTTGCCATTCGATTTTCTTAGAGGGGATTTACTAAAGCTAAAATCTAATAGAAAAATGTACTTCAAAATCGAATTTCTGAAAAGCATTGATGTGTTCCCATAGAATATAGGATCCCTTCATTTACAAACATTCAATGTTGAAACAGAAATTGAAAAGCTCAATCTAACCGCAAATGCCCAAATAAATAGAAGAGCTTCATGCTTGCGATATGAGCAGATATATATATATATATATATATATATATATATATATATATAACGTGGGGTTCCCCCCCTAAAAGGGCAACCAGCCCCGCCTGAATTACGGGGGGGGGGGGGGGGAAACCCCACCACCGGGTTCCATGGCCAAAACATTGCCCGACCACTAGCCAGCCCAGGGTTCGTTGGTGACGACCCCACCCCCACCGTGGGCGGACAGTGCTGAGTTGATCGTGTAAAATGTGTGTAAATATAGAAGTGTAAACATTGTCTTAACCAGTAGAACTGCACCTCCCAGCAAGCTTCCTCCGCATGCTGGCACTTAAGAGAACCACAAGTACCAGCATGCGGGGCATTAAAAATACCAACCCACGTACTCAGTACCATCCTCGAAGGATGGTATCTCCCGAATGACGGGCTCAGACATGGCATTTTCCTTTCGACTTAATTTCACAACAGATGGACAGCCACAGGTTGGCCAGGCCTGTAATAGGTTTTTTTTTATCTGCGTTCAAGCTGCCATTAACATTGTGCTGAATGCGTTAAACAAATCAAATTGAGAAAACAGCTGTAAAATATCTTAATGCACCTAAACACAAATTAGTATGCAGACATTGGAATCTATGGGTTCCTTTATAAATCCTTTTATACCCATTTTACTGTATTTAAAACTGCTAGTAAATCAATGTGTTTTAATACCAATGAGGTTGAGTCCTAACAACCAAATACTGAACAGCACCAATGCAGGATCAACCCTAAAACAATACACTTTACAGCATGCATGTACAAACATATTTGGGATAATTAGAATGCCCATGTCCAAATTGGATATATACAGAATCTTTACAGATATTGAAATGCATAATATCCAGCATATATCGAAAACAAACATTAATGAAAAAAAAAAAAATTTTGCCCCACAAAAATAAGTGTCTGCACACAAAACTTACTGGCATAGTGTGGCACATTGGGAGCAGTATGGAATAACTTGTGAATGCCATGACCACAGTAGCTTCGAACAACTGAGAATCCATTAGCTTGAGCATGTTTCTGAATAATATTCCCCAGTTCCCTGTACCGGACTCCAGGCTTCACTGTTGAGAAAGTACAGTTGATCACTCCAAATCTATACAAAGTCAATCAAGGGACAAAAAATAAAAATCTGGAAACTCTCCATGCCCATCCACCCACCCCTCTCAATAGTTTACTAGTTTTGAGTGAGTTTGCGTTTTAACTGTAAAATACAGAATTATGGTATAACATACCTTGATAACTATTTTTCTTCGAGGACCATAGGGTCCACAGGATCTACATTGGGGGGGGGGGGGGGGGTATGTAGTTGGATCGCATCCAATGCACCAAACAGCAAAGCTTTGGAGCTCCCAGCATGCACTGGTCCTCCTCCCTATATGCCCCCAGCCACAGGCATTCAGTTTGTAACGAAGCCCAATGGCAAGAGACGGAGAGTAGAGAAGGAAGAAAAAATGCATAAGAAACTCAACATACGAAGAGGGAATCTGAAAAAAGGCTGAAGAAGAGATCCCAACTGAGGCCAGGTGCATCAGGGTGGGTGCCCTGTGGACCTCGAAGAAAAAAATTATCCAAAGGTATGTTATACCATAATTCTGTATTTCTTCTTAGAGTTCCATAGGGTCCACAGGATCTTCCTTGGGGACGTCCTAAAGCAGTTCCCTTATGGGTGGGGACGCTCATGCGCAGTAAAGGAGAATCCGCCGCCCAAAGAAAGCATCCTGGGAGGCAAACTTATCAAATGTATAGAATATGATAAACGTATTAACGGAAGATCAAGTGGCTGACTTTCAAAGCTGTTCAGCCGAGGCGCCATATCTTACCCCTACGATGGTACAACACACAGAGTGGATTGTGCTGTCACCTTGTTAGGAACAGGGAGACCAGCCTGTGTATAGAAGTGAGAAAGTCATATGAAGACAGCGAGCCAATGTCTGTGCTATATGGATTTCACAAGAGGTTGGCCAGAAAACAAACAAAGAGAATCTGATTTCCTCATGGAACTGGTCAGATCCACGTAAATACGAAGTGCTCGAACCACATTCAAGGAAGCTTCATCTGTAGATAGGTCTGAAGACTTGAAGGCCGGGACTATAATTTCCTCATTTATATGGAAACGGAAACCAAGCATGCCTTGGTACAGAGGACCGCTCTATTTAGATGAAAGATCAAATATGGAGACCGACATAACAATGCTGCCAAGTCAGAAACTCTGCGAGTTGAACAGATAGCGAGAAGAAAGAGTTTTCGCAGTCAGCCATCTCAAGTCCACTTTATCCAAGGGCTCAAAGGGATGCGACTGCAGTTCCCCGAGAACCAGGGACAAATCCAACAGTGCCACCGGTGGGAGAAATGGGAGGTTGCAGCCGCAAAAAACCCCTGTAAGAATGTGCTAACATCCGGCAAAGGAGCAATTTTGCGCTGGAACCAAACTGTCAATGCCGAAACTTGGACTCTCAAGGTAGCCAGACGAAGAACTAAGTCTAATCCAGCCTGAAGAAAACACAGTATTCTCTATACCCTGAAAACTTTAGGGTCATATTTTCTGTGGGAACGCCAAAGAAAAACTGACCGACAACTTCTGTGATAGATGCGAGCAGAAGCAGGCTTCCTTGCTCTCAGCATAGTCTGAATCACAAAAGCAGAGAAACCACTGGCCTTCAAGACGGAAGACACAAGAGCCTTGCTGTCAAAGCCAGCCGAGGTAAATCCTGGTAAAGACAGGGATCCTGCATTAGCAAATCCTGTCTTCGAGGCAGTGGAAGTGGACTGTCTACAGATAGACGTGTCAGTTTGGAGAACCAATGCCTCCTGGGCCAAACAGGGGCTATTAGTATCATCCTGCCTCCCTCCTGCTTGAACTTTGACGACTCGAGAGGAGGGAGATTGTAGGAGACCAGTATGCCAACCTGAAGTTCCATCTCACCGCCAGCAGCTGAGGGGTCTCTTGTTCTGGTCCCGTACCTGGGGACATTGTGTTTGTGACATGATGCCATGAGATCTACGTCCGGTAACACTCACCTGTCCACCAGGAGTTGAAACACTTCCGGATGAAGAGCCCATTCTCCGACGTGTATGTCCTGGTGACTTAGGAAGTCCACCTCCCGGTTGAGAAAACCTGGGATAAATATTGCAGAGATTGCTGGAAGATGGCCCTCTGTCCACAGCAGAATCTTTGCCACTTCCCTCATGGCTGCTGGACTTCGTGTGCCTTTTTTGATAATTTATGTAGGCCACTGCTGTCGCATTGTCAGCCTGAACCTGGACAAGCCTGCGCCAGATTGAGTGCTTGGTGCACGGCTCGAAGCTCCAATATATTTATTGGTAGATGACTTTCCTGGTCCGTCCACCTTGTTTAAAAGGTTGATGACCAGTCACTGCTCCCCATCCGTTCCGGTATCCATAACAGACCACCCTTGTTCAAATGAGTTGTCTCCAGCCACCAAGCAAGGGAGAGCCGAACCTCTGCACAATCTTGTCCTCTGGAAAAAGAATACTCTGTCCCAGAGAGTCCAGCAGCACCCCCAAGTGCACCATCAGCTGCATTGAAGAAAATACTTTTTCCAACTGATCACCCAGGCGTGCTTCTGTAAGCAATGGTCATACGTAGATTACATTGTAACATCTCCTGAGATTGTGCCAATAACAAATATCTTCATAGAGCTTATTTGTTTTTATATTGCGCTTTTCATAGAGCTAATTTGTCACTATTCTACTATTATATGGCTTCTAAGATAATTGTTGCACTTTATGGCTTTCTAACCGAATTATGTTAATAAATTAAGAAATGTCTTTACTTCAAGCAGAATTGCACTATTATGTTTTTTCTCTTTCATTTTCATAAGTCACTGCTGAATAATCAGAACGACTCACTTATACAAGTATAGTAACATTTATTTTATTTTTTTTCTTCCACATCATTGATTAGCGCCAGAGGCTCTTTACTACTGTTTTTTTTTTAACTATAATACTTATTTCTATCTGGGATACAGGACCCCCAGAAGTACAGTGCCCCCAGGCTGCTTGTTAATCTGTGCACACCAGTTTGATATTTAGCATATCTCTGTTATTTTATAAACATGACGAGAACCTCTTTTATGCCCTTGCTTTTTGACTACTACCGGTCTATCCACCTGCGGAGAGGCTGAAAATGGCAGTATACTCTTACTAGAGTGAGCAGGCAAATTACCCCAACAGGGATTCATGGGGGGCATACACATAGGATAATGCACATGCTGTGCGCACCTCATAGCATGAGGCGCTACAGCAGACGGAGCCCATACCTCTGTGGCCTTGCCTATTATATACGACAAAACCACAGGTGTAATGACCATCCACAGGTGTAATGGCCATCTGGAGCAGGTGTACCAGATATACTGGATAGCTGTTTGCAACAGTTATTACATAATCCATACTGGTTTACATCATGGTCTGATAAGCCTGCCGAACAGGACTTTACAGGAAATAAGCACAGGAGGGCTCCCATCCTCACCTACCTTCAGACATGACAATTTATAAATGGTACACACAGATAGTTGTACCTGACAGTTTTGAAAAAAAAATAGGCAGTGTACACACAGCAGCTAGCATACTGTCACATACAATGCATACTGTATATACACATTTGCTAAAGCAATGTGGACTCTGGATCAACTGACTAGCCCCGAAGGGGTAATGGTAGGATATAAAGTGCGCTATATGCCAAACCCAAGGGAGAGGTATATAGAGAGAGACCAAACCTCTGAGACCACTGTTTCAGGGGGGTGGAGCGGCCGGGGGAGCGCCTATCTTCCCATGGCTGTGATTTTGACGGCCGGGTACGCTGACCTCACGGTAGTAAGATGTTGACACGAGGCCATCACCCGCAGCCGCCTCCGATGTCTAAATACCGGAGGCGGGGACTGCTTCGCGCACGATTCCCACGAGAGGAATAGCTTAACTGCCATCTCCGTGACCCGACCGCAGTCTCGGGCCTCAGCGAAAGCCACTAGCCAAGCCACGCTGAAGCCTGCCGAGAACCTCAGGGCGTATAGCGGTGCTAGTGTTTCGGCAGAGGTAGGAGTCGCGGTGCAAGCATCTTTCACAGCGCCTGGTACCGCTAAACTCTGAAGTTCAAAAAAAACGTAGGGTAAAACAAAGGAAAAAAGCCTAGGACTGCCTAGCAGTGCCGCTGTTCTAACAGACGCATCTTGCCGAGCACCGAACAAAAAAACTGAATGCCTGTGGCTGGGGGAGGCATATATAGGGAGGACGACTAGTGCATGGTGGGAGCTCCAAAGCTTTGCTGTTTGGTGCATTGGATGCGATCCAACTACATACCCCCAACTTAGATCCTGTGGACCCTATGGAACCCGAAGAAGAAATCTATAATAATCATCTCCTAGGGTCTGTCCTGTCTCAACATGCATGCGCAGCGGGGGCTGGGGTGCATGCTGCCCCTAACGACTCTCCCACTGCTAGGGAGATGGGACAGATGCTAGCCGGAGAGAACCCGCCGTGAACAGGCATGGCAAGTATAGCCGCTGGAGAGAGGGGACAGGACGGAACAGTACAAAAATCTGAAGAAATTCCAATTCCTTTCAATTTAAACTTTGCATGTTCAAAAAGGTGAAAACATTGCAATGAAGATAAAATATCAGTATTTACAAACTTGCCAAGTGACTGTACTGAACTGCAGTTATGACAGTAGGTGGAAGTGGACATGCCAATTAAATAGTTTTACTATACATACAAAATGCAAGACTTGACACTGCAGTGAAAAATGGTCCTATCTGGTCATGTAGGTAGTTTACTACTCACCTTCATCAATAGCTTGCATTAGGCACTCATAGGTTGTCTGAACAAGCCTCTTCGCTCCCTCATCAACTTCTCCAACATAAAATGTCTCATTGAGATCTCCATGGTAACCATTGTGATAAACTGTAATGTCCACTGAAACATTGTAGAAATAAGAGTAAAATATTTAAAGTTTTATTTTTTATGGGTCAAATAAAATGTATGGAGAAGGCTACAGATGGTAAGCTCTGGTTTACAGAATCCCAGGAAAACCAACTCTCCACTGTGAGTCCCTTCTGTTCTATTGTTTCCAGTAACCGTTATTGAACAATATAACACTAGTGCCCACCATTCACAATATCTCCATCTTGCAAAGGCCTCCTGTCTGGAATCCCGTGGCAGATCACTTCATTCACAGATGTGCAGCAAGACTTTGGAAAGTTGTAATAATTTAGTGGAGAAGGATAGCAATTTCTTGAAATACATGCCTGGAATGAATAAATATGAATCACATCACTAAAAGAGAAATAAAGGACAATATCAGAATTGCAAACCTTATATAACATTTCACTAAGGGTCTGTAAACCTAAAGGGTTATTTTATTTACTTCTAGTACAATAAATGTATGTAGGTTCATAAACCATTACCCTTCAGTACAATATCAAGATGATAGATGTATTTTATTATTGGAAACTGGTAAAGCTTCAGCCCAAACACAAGCATCCCACAAATAGTATTTCTGCTACCAAATGTCACCAATATTCCCCACAATGCTAAAGCTGGGCACACACTGACAGGTGTATCGTCCGTTCAAATAAACATCTTTATGTAGTTCATGAGCAGGTGTGTAAAAGACGATATGTCTGAATGACAATTCACCGACATATTGCTTCTGCACTGGAGCTGTGTGTATAGGCGACGCGCAGACCGCCCTTACACATGCTGCAGGGACGCGGCGGGTGATTGACATCTCAACTGGGCAGGGAAATTCATATATCTGCCCAGATTGTGCCGTCAGTGTTGACATCAGTAAAACCACTGGTAAGAGTGGTAATGGAGCATACACACTGTCAGATTTGTCAGATCTGTCAGATGAACGATTTAAACGATTGAACGATTTTACCAAAGATTTGACCGATTTGAACTATTTTTGACTGCATTAAAATGAATGGAATCGTCCAAGTCTGACTGCAAACACATCAGATGTCAGATATCGTTATCTGACCATCGGGAACGCGCATCGTTCAAATCGTTCATCTGACAGATATGTCAGATTTTCCTTTAGATATGAATGATTGAACGATTTTTTAAAAATCAGAAAAATCTGACCGTGTGTATGCTCCATAAGAGTGTACTCCAGCTTAAGAATGTAAGGGTATTTGGGCTGTTAGTGTCCATTGTATGTTATAGGTGTGTGTGTCATGTTCCCTTCAATGTACAGCACTGTGTAATGTCAGCACTTTCTTAATACAACTACTACTAATAATAATACCCTGTATGACATTCAGACTGTACTAAAAAATATAAAACAATACCGTAAATGAAAATCCTGTATACACCATTCTAGTGAAAGTAAAAATCTAGTGATGTAGCCCAATGGTTTCCAAACTGTCAGTTGAAGGCACCCTTAGGGTCTCCTTCATTTTCTCAATGCACCCTTAAGCCAAATTACCTGTAGTACTGCCCCTGAGGCAATGCGCCCCCAGGAATAGCGCCCCTGAGGCAATGCGCCCTGTAGTAGTGCCCCTTATGCAATGCGCCCTGTAGTAGTGCCCCTTATGCAATGCGCCCTGTAGTAGTGCCCCTTATGCAATGCACCCTGTAGTAGTGCCCCTTATGCAATGCGCCCTGTAGTAGTGCCCCTTATGCAATGCGCCCTGTAGTAGTGCCCCTTATGCAATGCGCCCTGTAGTAGTGCCCCTTATGCAATGCGCCCTGTAGTAGTGCCCCTTATGCAATGCGCCCTGTAGTAGTGCCCCTTATGCAATGCGCCCTGTAGTAGTGCCCCTTATGCAATGCGCCCTGTAGTAGTGCCCCTTATGCAATGCGCCCTGTAGTAGTGCCCCTTATGCAATGCGCCCTGTAGTAGTGCCCCTTATGCAATGCGCCCTGTAGTAGTGCCCCTTATGCAATGCGCCCTGTAGTAGTGCCCCTTATGCAATGCGCCCTGTAGTAGTGCCCCTTATGCAATGCGCCCTGTAGTAGTGCCCCTTATGCAATGCGCCCTGTAGTAGTGCCCCTTATGCAATGGCCCTTGTAGTAGTGCTTCTTAGGCATTGACCCCACACTCCTGTGCAGAACATACCTGCATTAAGTTCACACTGGGGACCGCTCCTCCTGCTGTCTCTCCCACAGCCGCTGCGCAGACTGGATCAGGCTGGATCCAGCAGGCACGCATGATGCTCACAAGTTCCCAGTGATGCATTGCGTTGGCCGTAAGTGAATGGGTGATATCACCCGCGCACTGCATCACTGGGAATGCTGAAGCGATCAAAGGCTTCTGATAGCTTCAGAGACCAGCGATCCACTTTCTGAAGGAAAGTTGATCGCGATCTACCGGTGGGAGCTCTGCGAGCTAACGGTAGTTCGCGATCAACATTTTGGCCACACCTGCTGAGATGACAGCAGCTTACCTCCAGTCGCGGCTCTCTGGTGACAGCGCCGTGGCACCCCAGGGTGTCGCGGTGCACAGTTTGTGAGCCACTGATGTAGCCTATATTCCATTTCTTTCCGTGTAGAGTTATATACAATAATTCCTTCTTCCGTATTTGAGGTTATGTTTACACAGACTCACAAAGAATGATGCATTTCACTTTTCATGTTTCAGTAATGAAGTATACATTTCCACAGTATAGGAACACAAGAAAACTATATGTCAGGATTTAGAATACCATTGTACAATGACCGCATTCTACACTGCATTAAAAAGCTAATTAGACTTAAAAAATTATGTATTCTCACCAAATGGACTGCATGGTCTATCTCCTCTGTTGTGACTCCAGCTCTCACCATCATAGCAGCCACTCCTAATACTTCTCTTGCCAACTACAAAGCAAAAAACAAAATGATAAATAACGGGATTTAATTTCAGAACCATTTCTACTGAGCTGCTTAACAATAGAACGCAGAAAGACGAAAGGCATTAGCATGCACGCAATTACTTTTCACTGAATAGAAGCATAGATGGTAGAAATTAGATCTCTCTGATTTTTCTTTTGTTTGGATCAACACTGAAAATCTTATTACATCCCTCCACAAAAATGTTTTGACCCAGTGATCTTCCATTGCCCTAAAGGTGAACAGAACACAGTTGGATCAATTGTCCAGGTGGGCAAGACCCTTGCACCGATTACACTCAACAAAACGTCCATGCTCTTATCCATAAAGGTAATTCCAATAGTTATTATTGTATAAATATTTAATTTAAAATAATCTTTGACATACAACTCACGCAGTTTCAGGCCACTATTCGGGATATGATGGTAAACACTTCTGGTCTCACCCTAAGGGCCGTATTCAATTTGGAGTGAAAAGTCCATTGCCGGACTTTTCGCCGTCATCGCTGGTTTCAGGTGCGAAAGAGTATCCCCGTATTAAATTTGAAATCAGTGAAAACGGGACCGGGAGAATTCGTAATCAGCTAAAAGTTCTGTAATTTTTGGGGAAATCAGCCCGACACCTCCCAAAAAAGATGTTCTGACATGGGGGTTAACTATGGGTACCCCTGAATAGCCCTGCTAAAAGTATGTGGGGTCTTTATACAGTCTCAATAGCTATAGTTTTGCCTTTCTAGTAAGTGGTGAAGAATTTTTTTAACCAAAATAAGTAGTCCCATCAAATTTGGGGTACATTAAAATGGGTGCAAGCATATTTTAAAGTGGCTAACGTGAAGTATTAAAAAATGTAAAGAAAAAAAATACACATGGCACAACTACCTGCATTCAAAAAAAACACCTGGGGCATACTTGGGGACGCCCCCCTGAGTCTATTTCGCTAGTTTTAAAATTTGTCCCCCAACTATGTTTTTTCCCCCCCAACACAAAAGTTGTTTTTTGGGGTCTCCTTAGGTACTTTTTAATTTTTTAAATTTTTTTACAGATTACCTTTAGGGAACTGTAAGGGGTGCAGGGTGGTTTTGGGAAGTCTGCACCCCAGAACCCCAATTCTGCATTTTATCTTGGTACCTATTCCTAGATTATACTTTTTCGCCGGGACTGATGCATTGACATTTCGCACCGGCAAAAAGTCGGACAAATTGAATACAGGGAAAAGTGGAATGAGAACGGCTTTTCGCTCCAAACTGAATACAGCCCTTAGGGTGTGAGCTCCTAACAGTCGTATTTCCAAATAGTGATCTGTCATGCATATACACCAAACACGTTTCGTTTAGGTTGACCACCTGAGGTTTATGTTCCATTGGTCTCATTAATTATTCATGCATGTGTTCTCAGCCTCTCAGATGATGGTGGAATAAATAAGTGAATTTAACATTTCATTCAGATTTGGTCAAATGCTTCCAAATAACACTTATTTGGTAAAACTATTAACCAAACTCTTTCCAGAAATGGAGAACCTTAATGTTTTGTTATTAGAACAGGAGTAAACGTGTGCAACTATTTCTAACCATTAGTGATTCATTGTACAATTATTTGTTCTCCTACCTTACATACTAGACGCATTTCTTCTATTTCTTCTGGAGAAATCACTTTAATTTGTGAAGTTCCTTTCAAGGCTTGCTCAGATTCTGACATTCCTAAAGGAGTTCAAACACAAGAAGGCTGGGTCAACGATAAAATTAGAATCAAGTGAATGCCACATTTATAGATAAGCAGCAATTCTAAATAGGTTAAGGTAAAAAAATGTAAATACATTGGCAATAAAAAAAGAAGAGGTCAGAATTTATCATATTAAATTACCTAAAGGGTGATCCGCATAGTCTGGCCTTCGTATATAGTCTGGTACTGGTCTCATTGGCATCTGTTGAAAAATGGGCAAACTAGGTTAACACTAATAGGTATTCTGGCATAAGCAAAACTTTCTTGATGAAATTAAGCAAATATCTAATGAGCCGTGGGCAACAACGAAACAAACAAACATGAACTACAGTAAGCAAACTATTGTAGCGCATATATTTAGCCACAATACGCCATGCAGCGCGTCTTGCTGGCTTGAGTGAGTGGAATCGGTATGATGTGGCTGGCGGTTCGATTCCCGGCAGCGCCTGGCCGACAAAAGCAGAGTTCCCGACAGCGCTGGAAATCTCGATCGTCACTAAGGTAGGTATAAACTAACCTAACCCTCCTTAGGGGTGCCTAACCCTAACCTCCACCCCCCCCCCTACCCTCCCTCCCCCTAGCCTAACCCTAACCCTCCCGGGAGGGGGGGGTGCCTAGCCCCAAGTCCCTTCCCCCCGGGTGCCCTAAACCAACCCCCCCCACGTGCACGGCTGTCCGCTCGCGGCGTCCGGCATCCCTTCGATCGGGATGCCGGGCGCCTGTCTCCCGGCGTCGGGGAAATGTCAGGCGTCTAGATAGACGCCTGGCATTTCACCCTCGCCGGTATATGACAGTCGGGAAGTCGGCTGTCGGTATTAAGGCAGCCGGTTTCCCGATTGTATGCAGAGTGGGTCGCCAGGTCCCTGTGCTACTCTAGTGTTTGTTTGCTTTTTGACAAAAATGTGCCTAAGACACAATGTGATTTAACTAAAAAGCACCAGCAGACTGTGCTGATTAATTTGATATGTAACATTTGTATATCTGTGTGCACCCGAGACTTTATATGAAGCACAACTGAACATTGTGCTACAGTTGCACACAGATATACAAGTGTCACATATCAAATTAATCAGCAGCGTCTATTGGTGCGTACTAGTGACATCGCAATACGACAGACTCATTATCGACAAAAAAAAGACGCCCGTGCCGGCAGTGTCTCTCGGGACCTGGTGCATCAAGAGGGGCTTTATAGCGCGACTGCAGCAAAGATTGGATACTCCAATTTGGAGGGGGGGCGGGGGGGGGGGGGCAATAAGTCTGCTACACAGTCGCTGTATAAAAAGTATTGAAAGGAGTCTGCTTCAATAATGGGAATAACTTTAGGTGCAGCTGTGTGCAGAGAAAAATCTGAGTCATGGTATAACGTACCTTAGATAACTCCTTTTCTTCGAGGTCCATAGGGTCCACAGAATCTACCTTGGGGTATGTAGTGGAACGGATCCATTGCACCAAACAGCTCTAGCTTTGCAGCTCCCAGCATGCATTGGCCGTCCTCCCTATTTACCCCGCCCCCAGCCACAGGCATTCGGTTTGTAAACAAGCCTAATGGCAAGAGATGGAAATGCATCGCGCACAAGAAACACTTGACATACAAAGAGAGAATCCGTGATGTGAAAAAAACAAAAGAACATTCCAACTGAGGCCAGGTGTTAGGCAGGGTGCTCTGTGGACCCTATGGACCCAGAAGAAAAAGGAGTTGTCTAAAGGTATGTTATACCATAACACTGATTTTCTTCTTCAGGTCCATAGGGTCCACAAAATCTACCTTGGGGGAATGTCCTAAAGCAGTTCCCCTAAGGGTGGGGACACTCCTGTGCAGAGAGGAGAATCCACCAAAGGAAGCATCCTGGGAGGCAAAAGTATCAAATACATAGAATTTGATTAAAGTATTGATTGAAGACCAAGTGGCTGCCTTGCACAGCTGTTCAGCTGGGGCACCATGTCTAACCACTCATGGCTGTCCCACAGACTGAGTAGAGTGTGCTGTCACCTTGTTTGGGACAGGGAGACCAGCCTGTGTGTAGACCTGAGAAATTGTCATACGCAGCCAGCGAGCCAAAGTCTGCTTGTTTACTGGTCAGCCTCATTTGTGAAACCCATATAAAACACAAAGTGCAAATCTGCATGGATCGTACCAGCTACATAAGGAAAACAGATACGAAGGGTTCGAACCACATCCAGGGAAGCTTCACCTGTACACAGGACTGAAGACTGAAAGGTCGGAACTACAATCTCTTTACAGTATATGGAAATGGGTAGCCACCTTTGAAAGGTAACCCCGCCTTAGCATGGAGGACAGCTCTATTTTGATGGAAAATCAAATATGGAGAGCGACATGACAAAGCTGCCAAGTCAGAAACTTTACAAGCCAAGGCTATAGCGAGGAGAAAAAGTGTCTCTGCTGTCAACCATCTTATGTCCACAGTATCCAAGGGTTCAAAGGGAGCCGTCTGCAATGCCCTGGGAATCAAAGTCAAATCCCACGGTGCCACCAGAGGGACAAATGGAGGTTGCAGGCCCTGCAAGAATGTTCTAACATCCGGCAGAGGGGCAATTCTGTATTGGAACAAAACTAACAATGCAGAAACCTGAACTCTCGAGGTAGCCAGACGAAGACCCAAGTCTAATCCCGCCTGAAGAAAAGCAAGTATTCTTGCAACCTTTAAAATCTTATAATTTTCTGTGAGTACACCAAAGAAAAAATGAATGCCAAATTCTGTGATAGATGAGGACGGAAGCAGGCTTCCTTGCCCTCAGCATCATCTGAATCTCAGAGGCCGAAAAAACCTTTGGTCTTGAGGACGGCAGACTCAACAGCCATGCCGTCAAAGCCAGTCGAGTTAAATCCTGACATAGTCAGGGACCCTGCAGTAGCAGATCCGGCCGTAGAGGCAGTGGAATTAGACCGTCTATGGATAGACAAGTCAGGAGAACCAATGCCTCCTGGGCCAGGCAGAGCTAGTCGTATTATCCTGCCGCCTTTCTGCTTGAACTTTCCGATGACCCTTGAGAGGAGGGAGATTGTAGGAAACAGGTATGTCAACCTGAATCCCATCTCACCACCAGATCGTCCACGAATGCAGCTGAGGGGTCCCTTGTTCTGGACCCGTACCTGGGGACTTTGTGATTGAAAGACATCCGAATGAAGAGCCCATTCTCCGGTGTGTATGTCCTGGCGACTTAGGAAGCCCGCTTCCCAGTTGAGAACACCTGGGATGAATATTGCCGGAAGATGGCATTCTGCCCATAGCAGAGTTTCTGTTACTTCCTTCATGGCTGCCAGACTTAGTCTCCCTCCCTGATGGTTGAGGTAGGCCACTGCGGTCGCGTTGTCGGACTGAATCTGGACAGGCCTGCCTTGTAGGAGGTCCTGTGCCAGTAAAAGTGCTCTGTGCACTGCACGAAGCTCCAAGATATTTATTGGTAGGAGAATTTCCTGAACCATCCACCTTCCCTGAAAGGTGTGATGGCCTGTCACTGCTCTCCATCATCGCATACTTGCAACGCACCAAACAAAAAAACGGAATGTCTGTGGCTGGGGGCAAGATATATAGGGAGGGCTGATGCATGCTGGGAGCTGCAAAGCTAGAGCAGTTTGGTGCAATGGATTGTTTCCACTACATATCCCAAGGTAGATTCTGTGGACCCTATGGACCCTGAAGAAGAAATCAGGTGTTCGCAAATAAGAGAGATGATCAGCAGTCCTGCAGTAAGATCCGCCCTGTGTGTGAGGGGTCGACTTCCTCAATGAGAACACACAGGGTACTGGAGCGTTGAATAGGAACAGTTCCCACACATATGCATTTCTAATTTCAGCGGTGTCAATTACAAAGCGCTGTCTGTACAGGGATGACTGCATCCTTAAAGTGGAAGCAGGAGGTATTCTGGTAGCTGTAAACCAGATGGGTGTATTTTAAGTCCAGAAAACCAGATGGTGGAATACCAACATGTCCCAAAAATGAAGTCCAAGGAGTGTTAGAGGGATTAGCCCAACATGTTTCATTGAAACTGGTTCAACTTCTTTAGAGTCAAGTGTATATCATATTGGCGTTCCCAATCTCATTTCCCTGTCCCAGTATCCAGTCAAGACATTTTGCAGGTACACATACATGTGCTACAATAGTTAGCTTATTGCAGTTAATTTTTAGGTTTGTGTTATATTGTTCCATACGTAATAAATGTAATTCAGAGTATATATACTGTTTTTATAAGGATACAAATAACGTTTTGAATCTACAGAGCCATGTGATGTATAGTTATTAGTTGGCCCTGCGCTCACTAATATACTGGTATGTGTGGATCAGCTGCGAGACCTATAGGTGGTAACCGGTCCCTACAAGGATTACAATATGGATACAGGAATGGTTAGGTCTGCGCTAATGCATGTCCCATATGTCACAACATAACAATGTATATATGAATCAGGGTATGTGTTTTTATTGTTACTCTGAAAAGAATATGGAGTCACAGTGCTCCTTCAATGAATTCAATATCTTAGAATATTAATGGGAAATGCTGCCATGTAACCAAGATGCTGTTCAGTTGACACCTGGGGGATAGGGGACGCCGCCCCACCACTGCATCAAGACTTCAAAGACTTGTCTCATGGTGAGACAGTAACCACACCAATAGTCCCTTTAAATGACCAATATACAGCCATCAGCATATCTCTGGACATTCTTGACCCCCTATCACCCACCCCCCAACCCCACACCTCCCTTGTCATTTAGGAACCAACTGAACAGCATCTCAGTTACATGGCAGCATTTCCCGTTAACATTCTAAGATATTAAATTCATTGAAGGAGCACTGTGACTCCATGTTCTTTTTAGAGTAACAATAAAAACACATACACTGATTCATATATATACACATTGTGTTATGTTGTGACTTATGGGACACACGCATTAGCGCGGACCTAACCATTCCTGTATCTACACAGCCATGTGTTTACAGTGTAATGTATAATAGGAATCGAAGCAACAGTCTGAGAACTTTATAACATCAATTAAATTAATAGCCAAGCGTTCCTGTGGAATCTGAATAGCAGCTTTCAATTACAATAATAAAGCCTGAAACAGATAAATAATAGATGAAGCACTTATATTTTAAGTAACTATGCTAGTAGATATCACCTAAACGGACTTGCTTGTATTCTGTAACACAATGGAGATTGTACATACATACATACATACATACATACAATACAATAGGTTTATAGCTCTTTTGTGAATATATGTAAAGCGACTCCACACCTATGCAGTAACAGGACAGACACTGCAACTACCCCAGTGATGCCGCCAAAACCTGTGGTTAATGGTCAGCCTTTCCCAGTTTAATCAGATGGCAAGAGACTGCAGCAGTGATGCTAGTGCTGGTCACCAAAATGGATGCCCGACATAGTTACTTTCAATAATTTTTAAGAGCTTTCTTCATGTATTATTTATTAGTCTGAGAACGTACAAAACTGTGTAAATGAAAGCCTGGCTGGTAAAGCTAATCACTCTCACAAAACAACACCAGTCACACACATGGCACCTAAACAACTGTTTATATAATAAAACCGTAAATCTATACAAACCCACCAATGGATAATGTGGCCTGAGTTTCCCAGTATATCGATAGCCTGGCCAAGGATCTGTGTTAATTTCTCCCTCCATAGTCCATGGTGAAACCTCACGTTTACCTTTGTCATCTTCTAGATTAAAAAGAAAGTACTTAATTTAGAGTTATGTACAAGTACTGTTCAAACAATTATTTTTGTTGTAGAGAGGAACAAGTGATTGCACAAATTTGTCTGATGTCACTTGTTCACTTCTACACACCACATCTGTGTCCAATGATACCAACCCTAACAAATGCATATTGTCACTGTTTGTAGTGTTACAGGCTAGGACGGATGTACAAGCAACCTCACCGCAAAGTGAATACTCTTATCGCTAGATGTGCTTTAAATGAAAAGCAAGTTATGTATTCTGGCTTGTACAGCATGAATGTTATTTTCCTTCTCAAACTCCAGGATAGCCATAACAAATGGGTTAACTGCAAGTCCTAGTCATTTGAGTGGAGACAGCAACAAACCCCAGAAGGTGTATAGTGTAACACTTCCTTTACCCGACTTTCTGCTGAAGGAGACGGATATTTTGTTATGTATCAGCAGCTTATCTTTATCTGAGGGGTTCATAGGCTGCCTGCAACATACCATTGAGAGTATAAGCAGACATACATGGCTTCTTGGGGACATTAACCACTAGCCTGGCGTGATCGCTAAGGACGTGACCAGTCAGAAATGCCCAGTGAGCGGCTGCTGGAAAATATTATTCCAGCAAATGCCAATCTCAGGAGGGACCTCCTAGGGTCAGGCACTCCCCGGGAGGGTTAGGTTGCGGGGAGGACAGGGTGGTGGGGGGGGGGGGGGGTGAAATCAGGTTTAGGCACCCCTGGGGAGGGGTTAGGGGTAGAGAGTTCAGACTTAGGGATAGCCTACTTACCCTCTCCAGACGGATTTTCATCTGCTGGCCTTCCAGCGTCGGTATTTCATCCGCCAAACTTAGGTCCAGCAGTGATTCATACCGATTCCATTTTTTTCTGAAGTTCAAGTTCATGCACAAAGGGCCCGATTCATTGTGGATTGCTATTGCCATCGCAGCTCTGTAATCGCATGCAGGTCTGCTGCGAAAATATGCTAATTGCTACCAAAATGCCATCTCACTGCTAGTATAGACACGTCCACTACCTCCCACTACCACTATCTCACATCCGTAATACCTTGCAAACCTCCATAAAAATAGAGTACCATCGGACACTCACGCAAAATTAGAGCAGCCCTGACCTTACTTAGAAATTGCTAACCTTGTTGCACTCAGTAAGTGCATACTCAAGCTGCGTATGCAATTGCAGTGGCTAATTTATACAAGCCCATGCAACAGCGTTCAAACACGCCCGTGTTCTCCGACCACCTCCCCATCACAACCCCAAGCGCTCACTGCCTGTGAATCACTCTGCAATGGCTCCGCGTGGTTTGTGATCGCAGTGGTGCCTTCTCGCGCTGCAATACATACGTAGTGCGAAACAATCGTTCATCTGTGTACGCTTTAACAGCGACCCATAATGAATCAGGCCCAATATACCAGAAACGGACATCGACCCTCAGTGGTTTACAAACATCGAGTGTCTATGGGCAGTGGCACGTGAAGCTTTTGGCATCGATGTTAAGACGACAGCGGCTTTGCTGTCCTTGATGGCTGCTCGTTGCGCATGCACAGAACTCATGGCTAGCTACACCATCTTTGGGTTTCTTACAACTGTTTAAAACCATCAGCTGTCGATGGCCATCACTACAGTCAACCCAAAAAATTACAAAATTTTATGGTATACGGTTTAAAAACAAAAACACATACACAGGGTGGTCCATAAGTGTGGAAACACCCTTATAAAAAGGAGTGAGTAAGGAAATATTACTGCAGTGTTAACATATGATATGGGAGTGGGGGAAACTTTTTAGGGTATGTCACCAGTATGGCAGCCATCTTGAAGTCGGCCATCTGGGATGCAACTCTAATAATAAAGGTAAGGTAGTCATGTGACATATCAAACAGATGCAGTATTTCGTAAAAAGACAGTGTTATTCATTTTAAAGTTTTTTTTTTTTGCAGGTAATGACATGACAATGGCACTAACACAAACAGAACGTGTTGAGATTGTCTTGATATCCGGAGAACGAAGCACACGTGTTATTGTAAATGATTTCAAACAACGTCACCCAAATAGGCCATCCATTACTAACAATGCAGTTACCAAACTCCTTGCCTCATCACTAAACAATACCTTGTGTGGAAAATGAGGGTTCCCGCAATGTCCCATAGGTGGGGAAAATAGCTATGCAGCGATCACCGCCGGTGAATAGATGCCGTGCGCATATTCCCCACATACAGTACAGATAGAGGGGAGAGCTTGGGGGTAGTCCTGCATGTCTGTAAGTGCCGGGCACACCCCCAAGAGTAGTGGAAACAGGGCGCGTCTTAAAAACACACACCCTTTTCAGGAGTGCGCAATAGAGTGCCTTTTCTAAGTCTGGCGTACCTAGAGTGAACACTAATTTATGTGCAGATAAAATTCTCAAAATGGCCATATGACTAACCCCACATTCACGAGACACAACGAGTGCTACATTGTGGGCTCTTTGAAAACGCCAGCACAGCAGTTGTTGCTGCTTCATCTGTAACAGTTTTTGGTTGTCCCCTTTTTGGTTTAACTGCAACAGATCCGGTTTCTTTAAATTTAGCAACTGCACTGTGAGTAATGGGTGGCCTATTTGGGCGCGGTTGAAATAATTTGCAATAGCACAAGTGCTTCGTTCCGCAGATATCAAGAGAATCTCAAAACGTTCAGTTTGTGTTCGTGCCATCGTCATTAATGTCACTATCTGCAATAGAAACTCGAGAATGAATAAAGATACTTTAAAATGAAAAACACCACTTTTTCTTATGAAATTCTGCATCTGTTTAATATGTCACATAACTACCTATTCCCATTTAAAAAACTACACTGCATCCAAGATGGCCACCCTACTGGTGACATACCCCAAAAGAGTTTTCCACCACTCCCATATCATATGTAAAGACACTGGATTAATATTCCTTACCAATTTCCTTTACAAGAGTGTTTCAACACTTATGGACAACCCTGTATTATATGTAATGAAACCGCCATCCACACCCGCGGGCTGCAGTGTCCCCACGGTGGGGAAAAATCTGGTGAAACAGTCACCGGCGAGTGAATGGCATCTATTCACACTGTGGGGAGAGTTTGGGAGCAGTCCAGCATCTTTTGCGAGTGAAGGACACGGCCCCTTACCTAGTGACCACAAGCACGCAGAGTGCCCTTCTGTGATAGCCGCCCTGCCCACCCGGAATGAATACTAGCAGACCAAACTCAACGTGAATTGCAGCTGCGAATTTATCTGATAGTTACAGTAGACAGATTCAGTACATCCATACCCTACAAGCAGAGTCTACATTCTGTAGTTAACTTGGGGGGAGTGGGGGTTATAGTGGAGCATGAGATTATCTGTGGTGGAAGCGAGACATGGTGTTGAGCTTTGCGACTGCGGCAGGCAATGCCCACCTGCCTATAGCAGCCAGGTAAGTGATCAATTGAATCTACCCCAATGTATCTCCGAGAGGTTTATTGTTCCCATCTCATATGAACTAATTAAGGAGTTACCCCTTTGTTATGTCTTTTTGGAGTATATAAGGAAAATTTACTGGACAAAGACATTATCTCATTTCTTTGTCCAGTAAATCAGAGCACATGATTAGGACAGAGGGCAGGGATGAATTGTGAAAGGATTTAGTCTACTTCAGCATGCATCTTATTTCAGCTGACAACACAGTTCTTGTCACTTATCCTTTACACACAAACTATTACTCTGAACAGCTGTGGTCCATGACCGAACAGGTGAAGAAAATGCACCCAAGCAGCGTTAAAAATACATTACATAGTTATTATGTGCGACTCTCACCCCATGCCAACACATGTTCAATATATCCACACAGACAGAAGAAAAATGCTTCTAGTGCTTACTTGCTTTTTTGTGAAGTAACTTGTGTGTCGCCCAGCTTCCCCGGAAACATTCCTGAGGGTGAAGAAAATAAAAAAATAAATCTTCAAAATAATGGGAACGGTAACTGAAGAACTGTTGCTAGTGTCATAGACCATTGCAATTAGGACACATTAAATCATGTGACAACTGCCACTAAAGGTGCGTATCCGCTAGCAGATAGTGGAACGTCAGTGCGATAACATTGTAATCGTACAGTCGTTCCTCTTCCCTGCAGTGTCTACACTGAATGATATGGGGACGATTCAGTTGTTTGTAGCTCCTGTCTAAACTGTAATATTCAATTGTTTGCGCGACCAGCCTCGAGGCTGCACTTATCGCGGATTTATGCTCGCACCCTCTTGAGATGCGAGCAGAAATGTGTGTACAGTAAAGCTTTACGGCTGGTTGCTGGTGGCGGGCGCGCCATAACTGTAGCAAACCTGGCTCTTAGCATGGAAGATGCTTAGCGCTCCCAAGCAACGGAATCTACAAACATTTAAATAGCTCCCATTAAGTTGTGGATTTCTGTTATACTGCAAGTTCCTAAACTGTATTTATCAAAAATACCAGACAGGAATTTCAGTAAAATGTATAGTCATGGTAGAGGAAGGAAGACAAACCAATTGCTGTGTTGACATATTAGTAAATGTTTCATTTCATGCGCTTTCATAATGGTTTTTATTTATGTGTAATGCAGTCAGAACAATAGAACCATAGACATACATCTCAAAAGAAAAAAAGGAATAACTAAAACATTTTACAACGCATCAAAGCTGAAACATGCTGTTATACAGATGGAACAAATGCAATCGCCTCTTTATTTGAAGCCAAAAAGAGTAAAAGCAAACAAATTAAATAACCATTTAAGCATGGAATCAATTTAAACTTTGACCTGTCAATATACAGTAAGACAGAAAGTGGGCGATGCAACTTACAGGAACACCTGAAAATAAAATGAACCATATGCGGTGTTGTATTTTTAATATTCTCTAATCTATTTTTAGATAGATGGTGAACTCTGATCCAATGATCTTAGATGTCCTATCTTAGAAAGTTATTTAGGCAAGGCAGAACCATGTGAAAAAAAAAATAAATCACACAAAATATGAGATATGGTAAGAACTTACCCTTGTTATCTCTATTTCTACGAAGTCCATAGGGTTCCACAGGATACCTTGGGGTATAGGTGTGACGTCAGTCGCAGGGCACCAAAGAGTTAAGCTTTCAGCCTCCCAGGATGCACTAGGTCCCCCTCCTATACCCCGCCCCCAGGCCAAGGCACCTCAGTTAGTTACCAAGCCATAGGCCGGAGGAGGAGAAGGAAGAGAGAGAACAAAGATCTGGACACATACAAGAATCACATTCTCACCAGAGGGAGACGGAAAACCGGTGACCAGAGCAAAGCCCATCTGCAGCACAGGTGCGACAGGGCGGGAGTCCTGTGGAACCCTATGGACTTCGTAGAAATAGAGATAACAAGGGTAAGTTCTTACCATATCTCATATTTTCTACTTCAGGGTCCATAGGGTATCCACAGGATACCTTGGGGATGTCCCAAAGCAGTATCCTTTAAGGGTGGGGACGCTCCTGTGCAGAAAGGAGAATCCGCCGCCCGAAGGAAGCATCCTGAGAGGCGAAGGTGTCAAACCTGTAATACCTCACGAAGGTATGGACAGAAGACCACGTAGCAGCCTTGCAGATCTGAACTGCCGAGGCACCACGTCAAGCTGCCCACGAAGGACCCACAGACCTAGTGGAATGAGCCTTCAGAGAAGGAGGGACCGGTAGGCCTTCATGAAGATAAGCTTCAGAAATAGCCATACGGATCCAGGCTGCCAAAGTTTGCTTTGAAGCAGGCCAACCCTTTTTACAGAAGCCATAGAGGACAACAAAGCGTCCGACTTCCTAAACAAAGAAGTGCGGTCCACATAAGTCCTTAAGGCCCGCACAACATCCAAAGAGGCCTCACCCACGGAAAGACCCGGTGAGTTAAAGGCCGGAACAACTATTTCCTCGTTAACCTGAAACTGGGAAACAACTTTGGGGAGAAACTCGGGCCGAGTGCGGAGCACTGCCCTGTTCCCATGAAAAAAACCAAGAAAGGGGGTCTACAAGAAAGAGCCCCTAACTCAGAAACACGTCTGGCTGAAGCAACGGCCAGAAGGAAAACAGTCTTAGCTGTTAGCCATTTAATATCCACTGAGCCCAGTGGTTCAAACGGCGGTCCTTGGAGAGTCCTCAGGACCACAGCCAAATCCCAAGGCGCCACAGGTGGAACAAAGGGCGGCTGAATACGGAGAACACCTTGCATAAAGGTGCGCACATCCGGGATTGTAGCAATCCTACGGTGAAACCAGACAGATAGGGCCGAAACCTGTACCTTCAAAGAAGCAAGGCGAAGCCCATGATCTAGTCCCGCTTGCAGGAAGGCGAGAATCCGAGACAGACGAAACTCCCGCGGTGCATAACCTCTCGGTCGACACCACTGGAAGAACGTATGCCACACGCGATGGTATATCCTCGCGGAAGACGGTTTCCGAGCTCGTAACATGGTACACAGCATAGAGCTGGCAAACCCCCAGGACCTCAGCATGGCCGTCTCAACAGCCACGCCGCCAAAGACAGCCGAGTCAGGTCCGGGTGAAGACAAGGACCCTGAGACAGAAGGTCCGGTCGTAGCGGCAACCGCAGAGGACTGTCCACGGACAGACCCTGAAGGTCTGAGAACCAGTGCCGTCTGGGCCACGCGGGAGCTATCAACAGGAGCGTCCCTCCTTCCTGTTTGAATTTCCGGATTACCCGTGGAAGAAGGGAGACCGGAGGGAACAGGTATGCGAACTTGAACGTCCACCGGACGGACAGAGCATCCACCAGAGACGCCCCTTCGTCTCTTGTGCGAGACCCGTACACCGGCAACTTGTTGTTGTGCCGGGACGCCATGAGGTCGATTTCTGGAAGACCCCACCTGTCCACCAGTAGTTGAAAAACGTCCGGGTGCAGGGACCATTCCCCTGGATGAACGTCCTGGTGACTTAGAAAGTCCGCCTCCCAATTTAGCACTCCCGGGATGAAGACCGCTGATATGGCCGGAAGATTGCGCTCCGCCCAAACCAGGATCCGAGAGACCTCTACGAGAGCCGCCCGACTGCGAGTTCCTCCTTGCCTGTTTATGTAGGCCACGGTGGTAGCATTGTCCGACTGGACCTGCACCGGGTGACCCCGGAGAAACCGCTCTGCCTGCAGGAGAGCATTGAAGACCGCACGGAGTTCCAAGATATTTATTGGAAGCTCCGCTTCTGTCGGCGTCCACCTGCCCTGGAACAAGTGTGGACCCGAAACTGCTCCCCAGCCCCGAAGACTGGCGTCCGTTGTCAACAGGACCCAATTTGGAACCCAGAACGGACGTCCCTTGTTGAGGTGGGTCGTCTTTAACCACCACGCAAGGGACAGGCGAACCTCCGGGGTGAGCACAATCGTCTGGAACTTCAGAGACTGAGGCAGCCCGTTCCACTTGGACAGGATCAGGTGCTGTAGAGGTCTGGAGTGAAACTGGGCGTATTCCACCATGTCGAACACCGACACCATGGAGCCCAGTAACCTCATCGCCGAGTGTAAGGACACCCGGCGGCTGTGCAGACAACTGCGCACCCTTGACTGTAAAGCAGAGATCTTGTCCTCCGTCACGAAGATCCTTTGCTGTCCCGAGTCCAATAAGGCTCCAAGATGCAGAATCCTCCGAGACGGGATTAGAGTGGACTTCTGCCAGTTAATTAGCCAGCCGTGCCGTTGCAGCAGTGCAATGGTCAGGTCTAAGTGGTGTAACAGGAGCTCTGGAGATCCTGCCACCAATAACAGGTCGTCCAAGTACGGCAACATGCGGACTCCTTGCAGCCGCAGAGAAGCCGCCATGACCGCCATAGCGTCCTGTATGTCCAATGACACCATGTAGTCCCCAGGTTCCAGCGCCAGAATGATGGACCGTAGGGTCTCCATCCGAAACTTCGGGACCCGCAAAGACTTGTTGAGTGCTTTGAGGTTGAGAATCGGACGATATGACCCATTGGGTTTCTGTACCAAAAATAGATTTGAATAGAAACCCTGGCCCCTCTGGGAGAATGGAACAGGCACTATAACTCCAGCCTGGAGCATAGTGTGCAATACCTTCCGCAGCTCCGTAGCCTTGTTCCGGTCTGATGGTAGACCCGTGGTGAAGAATCGAGCCGGGGGTCTGTGCCGGAAGGAGAGGGCGTACCCGTGAGAGACCACCTCCAGAACCCAAGTGTCTGTCGTAGTGAACGACCAACACCGGGAGAACTGCAGCAGGCGGCCTCCCACCCTGGGATCCCCCAAGGGGAGACCCGGACCGTCAGGCCGCAGGCTTGTCATCTGGCTTGGGGGCCGGACGTCTGGTACTCCATGCCTGTTTCCGGGGCTTGCCCGATTTCTTAGGGCCAGCCTGTCGAGGAAACGACTGTGGTTTGGGCCTGCCCTGGGCCCTAGATGACCGAAAGGACGATGGTCCAGAACCAGAAGGAGCAGCGGCCGACGGGAGACAAGCAGATTTGGCTGCCGCCAGCGTGGCCACAATCTTATCCAGATCCGGACCGAAGAGAACTTCTCCGGTAAACGGCAACGCTTCCAGACCTTTCTTGGATCTGCGTCCGCCTTCCAGGATCGCAGCCACAAGGTGCGACGAGCAGCTACCGCTGCTGAAGAAATTCTAGACACCAGAGTACTAATGTCTAGAGCCGCCTCGTTGATGTAGGTGGCCGAATCACGGAGATTGCCAATCAACTCCGCTTGTTCGGCCGGACAGTCGGATTCAAAAGAAGCCTCTAATGAATCCGCCCAGCGCTCCATCGCTCTGGCAACCCAGCAAATGGCCATAGCCGGCCGTGCTGCCCCCCCTGCAAGGGAATAAGCGGACTTCAGGCAGATTTCTACCTTGCGGTCCGTAGCATCCTTAAGGGAGGACATGGATGGCATCGGCAATGTGGCACTACGGACAAGACGGGTCACGTGAGAATCCACCTGTGGAGGGGATTCCCACTTAGCAAAATAATTATCCGCGAACGGATAAGCCACCGCCAGGCGTCTCTGCGGCTGGTATCTTTTGCCAGGTTGTTTCCACGCCTCCTCTAAATGGTCCACCAACTGACCCGAAAGAGGAAAGACTGTGGCATCGCCCTTCACATCTTTGAAAAAGGCATACTTAGATTTAGCCGCTGGGGGAACTTCGTCCTCAATCACCAAGGCTGTGCGGACCGCCCGAATAAGTCCAGGAATATATACTTTGGACTTAGCATCAGCGTCCTTAGTATGGAAAGGTTCCTGATCGTAAGGATCCAGAATCTCCCCATCATCAGACGTCCCTTCGTCATCCTCATAAGGAGCGGACAGAGACGCCACCGGCCTTTTATGAGGCCGCATCACAGACTCCCCTTGCAATACATCCGACAAGTGCTGTAAAGAACTCGTCAGGGAGTTAACCCACGCTGGCTCCTGAGAACCCGGGAGCGGGGAAATAGGGAGACTGTGGGGTACCACCAATTGTCGTGGGAACCCCTGCATGGGTGACGACACCACAGACTGCTGGGACAAACCCATCGGAGTAAACGCGGGCTGCGGAGCTAACTGGCCCACTAAAGCTGTTAACGCCTGAGCGAAACAAGCCCAGGGCGGCTCCTGTACCGGTGCTGTAACCGTAATAGGCCGCGCCATGGACAACACTGCCGGCAAAGGCCCTCCGCGCTACCCTCCCCCTCCGCTAACGGTACTTTGCACGTGGTACACTGTAGCCGGAGGGGAAAATCACTTTCAGACATGATGGCACCACGTATGTGACCTCTCTCACCAATTAAGTATTAAATAGGCGAGAGACCACCCTGCAGCAACGCACCGCAAGGGCTTTAGCAGAAAGAACAGGGACAGTAATAAAGCTGACAGTTTAGTGAAGAATAGTTACAGGCAGCGCTAGCACAGTCACATACAATGCAGAGAAATAACAATTCCTGCACTAACAGCGCTGATCACTCAACTACACAGACACAGGGCCTGGTAGGACACAGCGCTGCATACACAGACCTGAGCCACAGCGGAGGAGAGGTATGCGGGGGGACCCAGACCACGATGCTTCCTTCCAGACTTCCAGCAGCGTTCACCATGCGTTGCAGAGAAGATGGCCGCCGAGGAGCAGAGAGAAGCTGGCCTGGGGGAGGAGCGCTGACACAGGACCAGTCAGCACAGTGCAGAGAGGGCTGTGTGCAGCGGGGGAGGCGCCGGCTGTGAGACAGGGAAGGCGCGCTCCCCTGGCATGCATTTAACCCCTGGGACGCCGCAGCGCTACCGCTCTGCTGCGGTCCGCTGTCCCAGGGGGTAGTGGAAGCGCAGGTTGGTCGCCTGGCTCCACGCTGCAGCCAGTCCCCAGGGAGCCCCCTGCCTGGGGACTTAGGACCATGTGATCAGCGGGGACCCACCGCGGGACCCCGCTGCTTACCTCTGTCCCCCTTGAATCCGGCCATGGTCCGGAGCATCTGGGGTCACCGCTAGCTGTGACCCCAGACGCCCACCAGCATCCCCGGATCAGTACCGGCGTTCTGGTACCGGCGGGGTGTAGGGAAGACAGCATGGACTTCAGGACTGACTGTCCATGCTGTTCATCCAGTTGTGCAGCCACAGCTGCATGAAGAATAAGCTTCAGGGGCTCTTCTAGCCCCCACTCCAACAGGTGCACCCGACTCCGGCCGGGCACCAAACTAAACTGAGGTGCCTTGGCCTGGGGGCGGGGTATAGGAGGGGGACCTAGTGCATCCTGGGAGGCTGAAAGCTTAACTCTTTGGTGCCCTGCGACTGACGTCACACCTATACCCCAAGGTATCCTGTGGATACCCTATGGACCCTGAAGTAGAAAATAGAAATTAGCTTTATGTCAAGACACTAGAAATAAGCACGGGGTTATGCCAATAACACTTCTGCATCTGGTTCTGGACTTCAGAATGGAACAGCACTAAATTCGCACAACGTTATGCGTACAAAAGAAGCAGCTCCACACAATTGGGAATCCAGCTTGGTTAGAAGTTCCACTTTATTTATAGCAATTGTATAGTCTCCAAGCACGAAAGTACATAATGCTTCAGGAATATATCATATTCCCTTCATCAGATAATCTTTACACTTCTGCTAGTTTGCAGAGCAGAGCAGAAATCTCATCCACACTGGTTTGGGGAATCGGATTTACAAAAGGCAGTGAGCAGATTTTGGTACATTTCTAAATAAGGTTATTTGTCAAATATTAAACAAAACATAAACAACAGTTCTGGTATGATTCGCTTATTTTAAAATTTAAATGTACCATGTTTTGTGGAACAGTGCAGAAACAAGTTTTTGCACAATATGCATCACTAAACTTCCCCTATATTTGCACACCTTGGTGTATGTCGGCATTATGAATATATATCTCCGGACAGCAAAAAGTAGACTAATGGTAAATACACAGGTCAGATTCTTTCAGATTAGAACGATAATTTAGAAAATCGTTCTTATCTCAAAGAAAATCTGACGTGTGCTGCAGCGAAGAACGATGCGCGTTCCCGTTTGTCAGATAACGATATCTGACATACAGGGGTATTCAATATGAAACGTTAACTTCACTGTCGAAGTTAACGTTTCATATCGGAGTTTTTTTCTGCGTTAAAGTATGGTGCGCGCTCCCGCTTATCCCCGTACTCAATATAAAATTAACGAAAACTGGAAACTCCGAAGTTGGATTTGCGTAAAGTTACGATTTTTCATTAAAATAATTGTAAGACCCCCCTAAAGTAATAAAAACATGTGGGAACACTATGGGTACACCCGTTTTAGCCTTTAATTGAAAGTCGGGGCCTTAAATAGCCGCAGCAGGTGTTTTTTCCCGACATTGAAGAAGTGATGCAGAAGAGCACTTAGGTTATTTTTTTCTTTTTTTTTTTAAGTGGTCCCATCAAATTTGGGGTACATGAAAATGGGTACTAGCATATTTTTAAGTCCCTAAAGTAAGTTTTTAAAAATTCTGCATTTGTGCACCTGCCGCTATAATTCTATTCTAGAAAACATCTGCCGCATACATGCAGAATAGCCCTGAACCCATTTCCCTATTGTTTAACAATTTTTTCCCATTTCTTTTTTTTCACCCCAATTTTTAAATTAATTTTTTGGGGTGTCCCTATTTTTTTTTTTTGACACAGTTCTTTTTTAAATGTCATTCCCAGGGGTGCAGGCTATTTTTTTTTAAAGCCTGCACCCCTAAACCCCAATTCTGCACTTTTTTTCGACACCTATTCAATGGTGAAAAGTTATCCCCGTTATTTATCAAAGACTTTTCAAAACTGCGATAAGTCTTTGCAATTGAATACGGTGTAAAAGTAAAACCTGCGATAATGACGTCATACCTCCGATATTAACGCAAAAACGATGTTATCGCACCCATATTGAATACCCCTGATAGTCTGTGTTTGCAGTCAGATTTGGTCAATTTATTTTAACATTGTCTGAAATCGTTCAAGCGTTCAAATAGTTTGTAAAATCGTTCATCTGACATATCTGACCGTGTGTATGCACCATAAAGGCTCCCATATATCTGACAGCAGTTTCCCCGATCAGAACCACATACTGCCGATCTGTCTGAGAACAGGTAAAATTCTTCTTGTTAAAAATCCATGATTTGCTGATCCTGATCATATTCTGGTTGGGATCGGTAAATCAGGGAAATCCAGCATGTTTGATCTCACCGATGCCCCAAACACAGGTTCTGGGGATTGGGGAATTGCACCACTACATCACAGCTGCATGGGAATCTTTAAATGTTCGTTAGAACAATCCAGGTGCACCAAGGCAATTTGAGGCACATACCAAAAACGCTTTGTAAATATGGCCCACTCAGCACCCTCGGTACTGTTCTGTGAGCTTCTGTGTCTTACTGCTTTTTTGCCGAGTTGCTCACTTCACAAAAACAAAACGCACAGGGCAGAAATTTTACAAACGGACTTGTTAGAAAGGTGGCATATGAGAAATCCACGTTGAATGTCTTGGGAGTTCTCCAGTATGACCCATTCAGAGCTAATGTATGACTAAGGAAAATTGCATGACTGACTTTAAAAATGTATTAAATAAAAAATAATTTTTATAGGTAAACTGAATGTCATGTTATGTAACCTGATTAGGAAAGCTGAAGTCATAGTATTATAGTAGGATATTTAAATGCAGTTACTAATATTTCCTTGGACAAATGTTCTCATAGTGTACTTCTGAAATACACTGCTCTAAAGCATTCAATTACTTTCTCTAACTCCACTTGCTATTTGACTAATGGGGGGCGAATCCATATAGCGCGCTATGAATATCCCCGGAGCTATTCAATTCAGCGCGCTGTTAAGTCCGACTTAAGTGGGAAAATGACACTTAGTGCGACTTAAGCTGGCTATTAAGGGCGCTAGTCGGCTTTTTCAGACTAAAGTGTGGGCCTTGGGGCTGTTAGTGCCGCGTTAAGCCGGCAAATAGTCTTGCGGCCGGCACTTTGGTCGGATTACTGCTCGCACCTCAGGATTGTGCAAGCAGAAATCCTTTAGTCGGCCTAAAGCTGTCCACACACTAGACCAACTTACATCCAACCAGCCAACTTGTTGATTGGTTGGAATGAAAACCTGGTAAGGAATGAAAGCAAATGACAATCAGTAATTTGCTCCCAAACGCCGGAAAATGAACAAAACTGTTTGAACAAATTGTTTAGATCAAACATTTAACAAACTTGTCTGACGACCATTTTCATCTGTATTCTGGCATTTAGGAGCAAATTGCTGATCATCATTTACTCCCATACCTTACCAGATTTTCATTCCAACCAATCAACAAGTTGGCTGGTTGGATGTAAGTTGGTCTAGTGTGTGGCCAGCTTAACAGTGCTGAATTGAATAGCTCCGGGCACTCCTTTACCGGCGCTATTTACAGCAAGCTGAATTGAATCACCCCCATGGAGAGATATAGACAGACATTCTCACAAAATAATATTCATTCTACTTTGATACATAGGGGGAGATTTATCAAAGCTTGGATAGTAAAGCACTAACCAATCATTTAACAGGCTGTTTGAAAAATGACAATTTGGAGCTAATTGGTTGGTACTTTATCTCTCTCCAAGCTTTGATACATCCCCCCCCCCCCCATAATTTGTAATCCAGCGTAAATAAGATCATTCTATACAGTTGAACTAGCTTTAAAAGTAAATGAGGAATTAAACAAATCGATCGTGTATGATCATTCATTGGGAGGATTTCAATTGTTTGCACCTGCGGCTCTGACTAATGGGCGCACGACGGAGCAATTCAATTTCTGCTCACCACCTCCCATGGTGGCAAACAGAAATGTGCAATAAGTCAGGAGTTTGGGCACCCAAAATAGTTTAGATGGGTTTAGCCGGCTAAACCCAGTGATTTGGACACCTGCATCCTACAGGGGGGGGGGGCTTACACAACTGAATTGCTCTGATGGGGGGCCATTATGTTTGGGCACCCACAAAACAACTGAATCTCCCCCCAATGTCATCATATACAAAACATTATTAAAAGATATAGTGGTCGATTCTATTACCTGTGAAGAGCGCAAATTGTCCTTACAACAGCATTTCAACACTGTTGCTGGCACCACAATTTGCGCCTTGAACTCGCTCATGTTGCTTGCATCCTTATGAGGCTGCAAACAAAGATCCATGAGTCCGCTTGTACCCTAAGTACAGCAAATAGCCACACTTTCTAGCGGCTGCAAGTAATTTAAGGATAATTGAATTTACCCCATTGTCTTCCCAGGTATATCATGACAGACTGTATGGGATAAAAACACAAAAGCATCCGTAGGAATACATTACCAGCAAGGGATTTCAGGACACAGATTATATTACTTAAAATCACAGATTTAACCAAGCATCTTGAAAACCTCATAATGCAGATACTAATTTGAGAGGGTAAATGAATCCATCATCTCAAACCAAAGTCGCAATCAATCTGAAATGGCTTCAAACTAGACCAACTACCTTTTGCCCATAAAATTGTTATTCCAGAGAGCAGGGCCGAAACTAGGATTTTTGTTACCAGGGGCAAGACAGTAATTTGCCCCCCCCCCCCCCTGGTAATTCCCCCTGCCGCAGTGCCCCTATAGTAATGTCCCCTGAGGTAATGCCTCTGTAGTAGTGCCCATATAGTAATGCTCCTGTAGTAGTCCCCATATGATAATACCCCCATAGTAATGCCCCATAGCAATGCCCCTGTAGTGCCCATATTGTAATGCCCCCATAGTAATGCCCATATGTTAATACCCCCATAGTAATGCCCCTGTAGAGCCCATGCTCCCATATTAAAGCCCCTGTGGTAATGCACATACCCTCATAGTAATGCCCATGCCCCCATAGTAATGCCCCTGTGGTAATGCCCATGCCCCCATAGTAATGCCCCTGTGGTAATGCCCATGCCCCCATAGTAATGCCCCTGTGGTAATGCCCATGCCCCCATAGTAATGCCCCTGTGGTAATGCCCATGCCCCCATAGTAATGCCCGTGATAATGCCCCTGTAGTGCAGTTTATTAAAAAAAAAAAAAAAAAAAAAAAAAAAAAAAAAAAACTTACCTTGAACCCCGCTCCTGAATCCAGTGTCGCGTCCGGTCCGCCGGCTGCTCCTCAGAACTATGGGGGAGACGTCATGACGTCTCCCCCATAGTGCCCGTGGGGAGAGCCGGAAGCTGGAGTTCGGGAGAGAACTCCAGCCTCCGGCTACACCGCGTCGCTGCAGAGAAGGAGCCGGGGGCGCCCACTGGTAATAAATATTACCAGCAGACGTCTGCCTTGGAGCCTCTCTGCAGCGCCGGGCTGGAGGTCACTGGCACCGGGTACAGCGGCGCACCCGGTGCACCTCCAGCCCCCCCTTAGTTGCGGCACTGCAGAGAAACTATATGAACATCTAGGGCCAGATTCAATTAGAGGCGCCTGTTTTGAGGCGAAGTTATCATGTAATTTTACATTGAGCGCTCCCGCTTTTCACTTGCAAAACAGGCGAAAACAAGGACATGCTAATGCCGTGAATGGTGAAGCTAGTGCAAAGGACTTCTTATTTTGTGGAAATCACTTTTGCATTAGTGTTAAAAAATTCTATAAAAGCAATTTCTTTTGTGCAAAATAATTGCTGTAGTTAAATTGGGGGTACATTTAAATGGGTACTAGTATATTCTGGAGTTAATAAAGCAGCAAACAATGTCAATTTAGAGCAACATAGTTATGTAATTTTCATCATGCTATTCTTCTGTACATCATCTCCTCCTCTATAGAAGAGGGCAATCAATGACTGGCAAAGGGAGACAGTTCATGTGATTTATGGGGGGTAGTGATATCACAGTAAAAATATAAAAAAAAAAAAAAAAAAAATCTGTTCCTAGTGAATGGATAGGGCTCCATGCTCAGGGTATTCTGCCTACCTCCACTGTGTGCAGGCAGTGCTAAATTTTAAAATACAGCAGTATTTGCACTTGCCAATCTTTAATGTGGTTTTCGATTGATAACTAACAGATAAAAAGCGCAATAGTTATATAGGTGTGAAAAAACCTTTACAAGTTGTATAAAAACCGAGCAAATGTTATGGTTCTGGTAAAAAAAAAAAAAAAAAGTTTACCTATGTAATTACACTCAAAGTGCTTTACATAGCACAAAATACAAAACAAGCTTAACAAGGGACATTAGAGAAATGCTTTGAATAGGAAAGTCTTGAGTCTATTTTTGAAGGATTCTAGAGTGGAGGCTTCTCAAATTGGGGGGGGGGGGGATGGAAAGAGAGAGGGTTCCATAGAGTCAGAGCCACAAAGCTGAAAGCTCAACCCCCAAATAAATTCTGGGAGATTCTAGGTATTAATAGTCCATCAACGGATCACGGTAAACGAGTGGGACTGTAAGGGTGCAAATCCACTACACAAAGTAAATGAACGACAATATGTTAAGAACTTACCCTTGTTATCTCCATTTCTACAAAGTCCATATTTATTCCACAGGATACCTTGGGGTATAGGCGATGGCAGCAGACATCGGGCACCTCAGATTTAAAGTTTTCTGCCTCCCAGGATGCACTGGGGTCCCTCTCCTATACCCCGCCCCCGAGCCAAGGAAAGTCAGTTACGTAACAAGCCATAGGCCGGAGGAGGAGAAGAAGAAAGAAGAAAGTTCTGGAACACACAAGAATCACATTATCACCAAAAAAGGAAACGGAAAAAACAGTGACCAGAGCAAAGCTCATCTGCAGTACAGGTCCGACAGAGCGGGAGCCCTGTGGAACCCTATGGACTTCGTAGAAACAGAGATAACAAGGGTAAGTTCTTACCATATCTCATTTTCTACTTCAGATTCCATAGGGTATCCACAGGATACCTTGGGGATGTCCTAAAGCAGCATCCTTTAAGGGTGGGGACGCTCCTGTGCTGAAAAGGAGATTCCGCCACCCGAAGGAAGCATCCTGAGAGGCGAAGGTGTCAAATGCATAATACCTCACAAAAGGTATGGACAGTAGACCACGTTGCTGCCTTGCAAAGCTTAACAGCAGAGGCATAACGGCGAGCTGTCCACAAAAGGACCCACAGACCTGGTGGAATGAGCTATAACAGAGGATGGAACAGGAAGGCCTTCATGAATGTAAGCCTCAGAAATGGCCACGCGAATTCATCCTGCCAAAGTTTGCTTAATGGCAGTCCAACCCTTCTTACGGAAGCCATAAAGGAGGCTGACTTCCTAAATGAATTGGTACGGTCAACATAAATCCTTAGAGCACGTACCACATCCAAGGAGACCTCACCAGCCGAGAGGTCTGGAGAATTAAAAGCCGGCACAATGATTTCCTTGTTAATGTGGAAAATAGATACCGCCTTAGGTAGGAAACCAGGGCGAATGCAAAGCAGCGCCCTGTCCTATGAAAAATTAGAAAGGGAGGTCAACATGAGAGCCCCCAATTCTGAGGCCCTTCTGGCCGAAGCAATGGCCAGAAGAAACAGTCTTAGCTGTAAGCCATTTTAAATCCACTGAGCCCAGTGGTTCAAATGGTGGTCCTTGGAGAGCCCTCAGGACCACAGCCAAATCGCAAGGAGCCACTGGTGGAACAAAGGAAGGCTGAATACGAAGTACACCTTGCAGAAAGGTGTGGACATCAGGAAGAGTAGCAATCCTACGCTGAAACCACACTGACAGGGCAGAAACTTGCACCTTCAGGGAAGCAAGGCGAAGACAGTGATCTAAGCCCGCCTGTAGGAAAGCCAAAACACTGGATATCCTGAACACCTGAGGATCATAGCCTCTAGGGCGACACCATTCAAAGAAAGTTTGCCACACTCGGTGGTAAATTCTTGCAGACGCAGGTTTCCGAGCTCTGAGCATGGTGTTAACTACAGAGCTGGAAAAACCCCTGGACCTTAAGAGAGCAGTCTCAACAGCCACGCCATCAAAGACAGACAGCTCAGGACCGGGTAATGGCAAGGAACTTGAGACAACAGGTCCGGACTTAGAGGCAACAGCATCGGAGTGTCTATGGAGAGACTCCGAAATTCTAAGTACCAGTGACGTCCGGGCCACGCTGGAGCTATCAATAAGAGCGTTGTGCCTTCTTGCTTGAATTTTCGAACCACTCGAGGAAGAAGGGAGAACGGAGGGAAGAGGTACGCAAACTGGAAGGTCCACCGGACCGACAGAGCGTCTACCAGAGACTCCGTGTCTCTTGTTCTTGACCCGTACACAGGCAGATTGTTGTGTCGGGAGGCCATGATGTCTCTCTCTGGAAGGCCCCACTTGTCCACCAGGAGTTGAAACACCTCCTGGTGAAGAGACCATTCTCCTGGATGCACGTCTTGATGGCTGAGAAAGTCTGCTTCCCAGTTGAGGACTCCTGGTATGAACACCGCCGAGATGGCAGGAAGTTTGCCCTCCGCCCAAGTCAGAAAGCGGGACACCTGTCAGCCTGATTTCGGGTTCCTCCTTGGCGGTTTAAGTAAGCCACCGTGATGGCGCTGTCCGATTGTATCTGTACGGGTTTTCCATGGAGAACATGTTTTGCTTGCTGGAGAGCTTTGAAAACCGCCTGAAGTTCCAAGATGTTTATTGGAAGGGCAGATTCTTTTGGTGTCCACCTGCCCTGGAACAAGTGTGGACCAGTCACTGCTCCTCAGCCCCGGAGACTGGCGTCCGTTGTCAGAAAGACCCAGTTTGCCACCCAAAAGGGGCGTCTGCAGCCACCAGGCCAGACAGACATACCTCCGGAGAAAGCACCATGGACTGTGTCTTTATCTGCTGGGGCAACCCATTCCATCTGGAGAGGATCAATTTCTGCAGATGTCTGGAGTGAAACTGGGCATATTCCACCATGTCGAACATTGACACCATGGAGCCCAGTAAGCTCATCGCCGAGAGAACAGACACTCGGTGGCTCTGGAGGCAACTGCGTAACTTTGCCTGTAATGCAGAGATCTTTTCCTCCATCACAAAGATCCTCTGTTGTTGAGAGTCCAACAGAGCCCAGAGATGGAGCATCCTCTGCGAGGGAACCAGGGTGGATTTCTTACAGTTTATCAACTAGCAGTGATTCTGTAACACAGATATTGTCAGTTGCCGATGGCGCTGGAGGATCTCTGGAGACCATGCTAACAACAGAAGGTCGTCCAGATAAGGTAACAAGCGGACCCCCCTGCATCCGCAGGTGGGCTGCCATGACTTTGGTAAAGATACGAAGCGCTGTGGCCAGACCAAAGGGCAGTGCCTGGAACTGGAAATGTTGGTCAAGCACTGCAAACCGGAGGAATTGCTGGTGTGCTAAGATAATAGGGACATGCAGGTAGGCGTCCTGAATGTCCAACGACACCATGAAATCCCCAGGCTCCACTGCCAGAATAATGGACTGCAGGGTCTCCATCCTGAACAGAGGGACCCTCAAGGACTTTATGTGGAGGATGGGCCGGTAAGACCCATTGGGTTCTGCACCAGAAAGGGATTGGAATAGAAACCGGTGCCCCTCTGGGGTAACAGAACAGGCACTATAACTCCAGCCTGGAGCATAGAGTGCAAAATTCCTGACGTTCCAGGGCCTTGTCCTGGTCTGACGAAAGGCCTGTGGTGAAAAACCGGCTGGGAGGCCTTCACCGGAAGGAGAGGGCATACCCCCGAGAGACCACCTCTTGTACCAAAGTGTCCTTGGTAGTCAGGTACCAGCACCGGGCGAACTGAAGCAGGCGGACTCCCACAATGGGGTCCCCCAAGGTTCGTTCCGTCAGGCTGAAGGCTTATCGCCCGACGTCTTGTACTCCAAGCCCGCTTCTTTGGCTTGGCAGATTTCCTGTTACCCGACTGTCTGGGAAAGGACTATCTTGGACTTATCCTGGGCCATATAAGGCTGAAAGGACGAAGTACCAGACCCTGATGGGACTGTAGCCGATGGCAAACACTCAGATTTAGCTGCTGCCAGAGTGGCCACAATATTGTCCAGATCAGGACCAAACAGGACCTGTCCATTAAAGGGCAAGCATTCCAATCCCTTCTTGGAATCTGCATCTGCTTTCCAAGAGCGCAAGCACAGGGAGCGGCGAGCTGCTACTGCTGCCGAGGAGATTCTGGAAGTGATGAGACCTATATCTAAGGCTGCCTCATTGATGTACGTGGCTGAGTTTCTGAGATTGCCCACTAACTCCACCTGTTCAGGGGGAAGAGTCAGTGTCCAGAGACACTTCCAAGGTATCTGCCCACCGCTCCGTGGCTCTGGCTACCCAGCACAAGGCCATAGCCGGTCTGGGAGCACCTCCAGCAAGGGAATAAATGGATTTTAGGCATATTTCCACCTTGCGATCCGTAACATCCTTTAAGGAGGACATGGTCAATGTAGCACTCCTCACTAGGCGTGTGACATGAGAATCCACCTGTGGAGGTGTTTCCCATTTGGAAAAATAATTATCTGCAAATGGGTATGCAAAGGCCAAGTGTTTTTGAGGCTGGAACCGCTTACCCGGATATTTCCACACCTCCTCTAAATGATCCACTGACTGACCAGATAGAGGAAATACAGTGGCATCTCCCTTAACATCCTTAAAAGGCGGCATAATTATATTTGGCCACGGGGGGATCCTCATCCTCAATAACCAAGGTGCACGGACTGCCCGTATAAGGCCAGGTATATAGACTTTAGATCTAGTATAATGGCTGACAAGTGAAAGTACAGTCAGACAGCGCTAGCATATAGTCACATACAATGCAGAAATAATTAAATAACCTGCACTACAAGCACTGTGATCAACTACACAGACCAGAGCCTGGTAGGAAACAGCGCTGCACACTCTGATCTTATCAGAGGAGAGGTATGCGAGGGACCCAGACCGCGATGACACCTGTATCAAACTCCAACAGTGTTTGCACACTTCCTAGAAAATGGCCGCCGAGGAGGCGGGCCCGGGGGAGGAGCACTGACAGCTCACCAGACCGCTGTGGAAAGGCACTGGCTGTGAGACAGGGAAGGCGCGCTCCCCTGGCATGCTATTAACCCCTGGGACGCTGGAGCATATTCACACTGCTGCAGCCCGCTGTCCCTGGTGGTCCAGTGGAAAGCGCAGGATCAGTACCTGGCTCCAAGCACAGCCTGGCCCCAGGGAGCCCCCTTCCTGAGGACCAAATGACTGAATCGGCGGGTACCCTCCACGGGACCCCGTCGCTTACCTGACCCCCTTAAATCCAGTCACAGTCAGGGATATTCTAGGGTCACTGCTAGCTGCAACCCCAGACACCCACCAGCATCCCCGGATCAGTACCGGCGTTCTGATCCGGCGGGGTGAAGGAGCGACAGCATAGACCAGGCCTGGCCAACCTGTGGCTCTCCAGCTGTTGTGAAACTACAAGTCCCAGCATGCCTTGCCACAGTTTTGCTATTAGGGAATGCTAAAACTCTGGCAAGGCATGCTGGGACTTGTAGTTTCACAACAGCTGGAGAGCCACAGGTTGGCCAGGCCTGGCACAGACATCTATGCTGTACAGCTCATCTTGTGCAGCAAAGCTGTTTGAAAAACTTCAGGGGCTGTAACAGCCCCCCTCTGAATATGGTGACCCGACTGCGAGCTGGGCACCTACAAAACGGATTTTCCTTTGCTCAGGGGCGGGGTATAGGAGAGAGACCTCAGTGTACCCTGGGAGGCTGAAAACTTTAACTCAGAGTTGCCCGATATCTGCCGCCATCGCCTATACCCCAAGATATCCTATGGATAACCTATGGACCCTGAGGTAGAAAAATGGGATTTTGGTACCTACCGGTAAATCCTTTTTTCTGATTCCACAGGGGACACTGGAGGTGCTTACGCTGGGGTATAGAGGCGTGGATAACTGGAGCCGGCACTTTAAATAATTTAGAAGTGTGAAGCTCCTCCCCCTCTATGCCCCATCAGCCCTCAGTTTAGAAAATGAAGACCGAGAGGAGATGGAGAACAAGCGGAGTAAAAAGGCAGAGAACACACAATAATCAAAACATACAACATATGTAACAAACCGAACAGGCAGGCTAAGAGCGCAGAGGTGGGCGTCCAGTGTCCCCTGTGGAATCAGAGAAAAGGATTTACCGGTAGGTACCAAAATCTCATTTTCTCTTTCATCCACTAGGGGACACTGGAGGTGCTTACGCTGGGGACGTCCCAAAGTTTTCCCCACGGGCGGGAGCGCTCTGCGGGGCCTGCAGAACAAGACGGCCAAAACGGGATGCCGAAACCGCGAACGTATCAAATTTGTAAAACTTGACAAACGTGTGCACAGAAGACCAAGTGTCCGCACGGCACAACTGTGACGTGGAGGTTCCCCTACCGGCCGCCCAGGACGCACCCACAGAACGTGTGGATGAGCCGAAATGGACGAAGGAGGCCGGCGTTCGGCACCTACATAAGCCAGATGAATAGTCAGTCGGATCCAACGTGCCAAAGTCTGCTTAGACGCTGGTCAACCCTCCGAACCGCATCATAGAGGACAAAAAGTGACTCAGACTTACGGAGGGAAGCAGTCTTGTCAACATAGATGCGGAGAGCTCTAACCACATCCAAGGTAAAAGAACCACCAGAGTCCTCCACCAAAGAAGGTACCACAATAGGCTGATTAATATGAAAAGCCGACACTACCTTGGGAAGGAAGGCGGCTACCGTCCGGAGTTCCGCCCTATCAGCATGAAACACAAGGTAAGGTGGCTTATAGGACAGAGCACCCAATTCCGAAACTCTACGAGCCGAAGCTAGAGCCAAGAGAAGGACAGTCTTCCAAGACAAGTACTTAATATCAACCTCTTCCAAAGGTTCAAACATGGACGACTGAAGAAACAAAAGCACTAAGTTCAAGTCCCAAGGAGCAATCGGAGGTACAAAAGGAGGCTGCACCCGCAAGATCCCTTGAAGAAACGTCTGCACCTCAGGAATGAGGGCCAATTTCCGTTGAAAGAAAAAGGAAAGGGCAGAAACCTGCACCTTTAAAGTTCCAAGACGAAGGCCAGAATCCAGACCAGTCTGAAGAAAAAGCAGAAACCTGGACAACCGAAAAGTCCTAGATGGAAGATCCCGACTGGACCACCACGAGATATAAGAACGCCAGATGCGGTGATAATGCGCAGCAGAAACTGGTTTCCTGGCGCGTAGCATGGTGGGAATGACAGAGTCTGGGATTCCTCTGCGTCTTAAGATATCGGTTTCAAGAGCCACCCCGTTAAACGCAGTTGCACTAGGTTGGGGTGTACTAAAGGACCTTGCTGTAGCAGATCCAGGCGCAGAGGAAGGGGCCACGGATCGTCTGACAATAGGGACCGAACGTCCGCGAACCAACTCCTCCGAGGCCAGTTCGGAGCCACGAGAATGACAGAGGCGGACTCGTGTTTTATCCTTTTTAGCAGTCGAGGAAGTGGAATCAGAGGAAAGGTAAACCAAGTCGTAGTTCCATGGAACTGTCAGAGCGTCTACTGCCACTGCATGCGGATCTCGAGTTCTTGACACGTATACCGGGAGCTGACGATTCAATCGTGACGCCATGAGGTCCACCTGAGGACATCCCCATCGACATATCAGCGCGTTGAACACGTCTGGATGAAGCATCCATTCCCCGGGGTGGATATCCTGTCGGCTTAGGTAATCTGCCTCCCAACTGTCCACACCCGGGATGAATACCGCCGACAGGATTACTGACTGGCTCTCGGCCCACCTGAGAATTTGAGTTACTTCTCGCATGGCCATGTGACTCCGAGTCCCTCCTTGGCGGTTGATGTACGCGACGGCCGTCGCGTCGTCGGACTGAACTCTTACCGGACGAGTTCTTAGAAACTCTGTTGCTTCTATCAGAGCATTGTAGATCGCTCTGAGTTCCAAAACATTTATGGGCCACTTTTGTTCTAGAGGGGACCATCGACCCTGTAAATGATAATCGAGGACTACAGCACCCCATCCTCGAAGGCTGGCATCCGTTGTTACGATGATCCAGTCCCACACTCCGAATCTCCGGCCCGCAAGAAGATTGTTGGATTGTGTCCACCAGAGAAGGGCTCAGACGGATCTGGCGATGTAGGAGCAGATGAGACCCTGACCCCTGTGTTAGTAGGTCCAGCTGAAACACCCTGGAGTGGAACCGCCCGAACTGTATTGCCTTGAAGGTTGCTACCATCTTCCCCAGGAGACGCAGACAAAGAAGGAGGGACACCCTCTTTGGTCTGAGGACCAGCTGAACGGATTGAGATTTGATTTCTTGAAGTTTATTATCCAACCATGTTGGATTAGAGTCTGATATGTCAGTAAGGTATGGCTTGTAAGAAGAGATACCGACTGCGCCTTGAGTAGCAGGTCGTCCAAATAAGGGATTATGTTCACTCCCGATGACCGAAGGAGAGCAATCATGACTGACATGAGTTTGATGAAGATGCGGGGAGCCGAGGATAACCCGAACGGCAATGCCCGAAACTGATAATGATCCTTCAATATGGCGAAACGCAGAAAAGCTTGGTGTGGTTCCCAAATGGGAACGTGGAGATAAGCATCCTTGATATCCATGGATAATAGGAACTCTCCCGGTTCCAAGCTCGCAATAACGGACTGCAGAGATTCCATTTTGAACCGATACATCTTCAGATACAGGTTCAATGACTTGAGGTTCAAGATGGGCCTGACCGATCCATCCGGTTTGGGTACTACAAACAGGTTTGAGTAAAACCCCATACCTCGTTGATGTTCTGGAACTGGGACTAGCACAGATGACACTACTAAAGACTGGATAGCCTCCTGTAGAACCCTGGCCTTGTCTGCAGGTATTGGCAGACTTGTAGTGAAGAACCGAGGTGGAGGGGGGACCTCGAACTCTATTCGGTACCCCAGGGAAATTAGTCTGTGGATCCACGGCTCTGGAGATGTCTGGTTCCAAACCTGTTGAAATCTTTGCAGGTGACCTCCCACTGTAGGTGGTCCCAGGTGGGACGGAAGACCGTCATGCCACCTGTTTTTCAGCTGGCTTAGGCTCCTGTCTACGTGCAACCGAGTGTGGGCGACCTCTACCTCTGCCACCTCTTGCTTGGGAGGGAGCACCTCTGGCTCCACCATGAAAGGAATGTGGCGCACGAAAGGAATGAAAGGAAGGTCCAGTGTAAGATTGTCTGAGAGCCGATGCAGTTGACGGGAGGAAGGAAGACTTACCCCCCCGTGGCCTGGGATATCCATTTGTCTAATTCCACGCCAAACAGCATGTCGCCATTGAATGGCAAACCCTCCACCGCACGCTTGGATTCTGCATCCGCATGCCAGGCGCGCAACCAGAGGGCTCTGCGGCCCGAAATAGCAGAAGCAGATATGCAAGCACTAATCTGACTGATATCTTTTGACGCTTCTCCCAGGAAAACTGCAGACTCGCGGATGTGTTCAGCTAGTAAGCGTAACTCTGCTCTAGAAGTACCCGAGTCCAAACCTGTAATGAACTGGTCAGCCCAGCAAACCACCGCTTTGTTAACCCAAGCAGTAATAAGGGTGGGCCTAAGTTGAGCACCCGCTGCGATATAAATAGATCTTAGCGTTGTCTCCAATTTACAATCCGAAGGATCTTTTAGTACTGTAGCTCCCGGTACTGGGAGTGCTGTTTTTTTAGAAAGATGGGAGACGGACGCATCTACTGGAGGGGGTATTTCCCACTTCTCCATCATGGTTGATGGAAAAGGGTAGCTAGAAGGAAACCGGCGCGGAATTTGGAACCGTTTATCCGGTTGCTTCCAGGCCACTGAGAGCTGCTGTTGAAGTTGCTGTGAGAACAGAAAAACCGCCGAGCTCTTTGGTTGTTCATGAAATAATTCACACTCATGGGATGCAGGAATCACATCCACAGGTAAGTTAAGGATTTTTCTGACCGCCAAAATTAAAGATTCCACCCCGGGAGAGGGGTATCGTCCTGTAATGCTTCCTCCAATTCCCCTTCCTCAGCATCCTCCGTAGCGAGGAATTTCTCGTCAGACTCTTCTGACTGGAGAACAGTCGATAAAGGACGCTTTTGTGTCGGTCCCTGTAAGGAAGTGGAGGGTGCGGACACAGCTGTACCCATTACCTGTACCAGGGTGTCAAGAGACTTGGTTAGCTCAGCAACCAAGGGAGGTTGAGACTTGCGTGCCTCAGCTAACACAGACGTTAAATCCGTCATTACTCCTACCATGTCAGCGGCCCATGTAGGCGCAGGTGAGGCAGTAATAGCCATAGGTGGATCAATTGCTATACAAGCATCACATAACGTGGACCCAGCAGTATGCGGCTTGGATAGTTTGTTGTTACACCTAGAACAAACAAACATCTTTTGAGGCGCTTTTGTTCTGTTTGACATGGATACACATAGTCACCACACACAGAGGGACAAAGTATATACAGAGGTAAAGAAAAACAGAAGGCTGGCTTGGGACAGAGGAGGAGCACACCCCACTCCCTTCCCACAGATCAGATTCCCTGCACCCCCAGTATATTATGCACAGCCTCTGCTTAACTTATAGCTGCTGTAGCCAGGAATGGGGAGCCAAAGAATCCAGCCTTCCGATCTGCTGCACTCTTCCTGTATAAGGGAGAGATGCAGACATTTAACAGTTAATAAACGGCAGCCACGCTGTTTTTTTTTTTACAGCCGCTTGCCGTGCATAGAAGAGAGAGAGCCTGCGCTGATTAGGCCCCGCCCCCTTCTTCATTCCCTAAGGGCTCCATTATGGCTATGTCCGTCCCTCCCCCTCCCCTCCGCGCTACCCGCGTGTATCAGCGGGAAGAGGGGAGAAGCAGGGAGCCGCGTGTAGCACTGTGTATCTCTAACACAGCGCAGCGCTGACAGCAGGACCTGCACTCCTTCCTGGTGTTTGCTAAAACACCAGGGCGCCAGGTGCCCGGACCCCACCTTTTAGATAGGTGGCGAAGAGTACCTATATGATGTGTAAAAGATTCTTAAAATAAAATAAAATTAAATAAAATAAATGTATTGCTGGAGCACAGCATAATACAGTGTTGGCTAACCTTGACACTCCAGCTGTTATGGAACTACATAACCCAGCATGCACTGCTACAGTTTTGCTATTAGGGCATGCTAAAACTGTGGCAGGGCATGCTGGGATATATAGTTCCACAACAGCTGGAGTGTCAAGGTTAGCCAACACTGGCAAAATGTGACCAGCTCCTAGTAGGCACATTTTCTAAACTGAGGGCTGATGGGGCATAGAGGGGGAGGAGCTTCACACTTCTAAATTATTTAAAGTGCCGGCTCCAGTTATCCATGCCTCTATACCCCAGCGTAAGCACCTCCAGTGTCCCCTAGTGGATGAAAGAGAAAGTACATCGTTATCGTTCATCGTCCGCAATATCATGCAGTGGATATGCCGTCAACGACAAGTGATGAGCGCTCCCGTTGATGCAGTTGTTAATCGCCCGAACCTGCTGTCCAACCTGACGGTATAGTCAGGATGTGCAGGTTCGGGGATGAGGGAGGGTGCCCACACTGAACGAAATATCGTTCACTGTGGGCTCAAAATCCACTGAACAATATAATGAACAATTACGATGTCGTTATCGTTCAATCGTTCCTTAAACGTGTTGTGGATATGCACCTTGAGTGATCAGTAGCTGCTTTAAGTACCTTGGGCCCTGGTCATGTAGGGTTTTGTAAGTCAGTAAGACAATCTTGAAAACGATTTGCCATCTTACAGGCAGCCAGTGAAAGGAGTAGAGGATGGGTGTTATGTGGCTGGAACGGGGATGGTTAGTTAATAGCCTGGCATCTGCATTTTGTAGCATCTGCAAACGGTGCAATTGTTTTGCTTGGAGACCTAGGTAGAGGGCATTGAAGTAGTCTAGGCGTGATGATATAAATGCATGACAGTAGGCCAGTGGTTCCCAAACTTTACTTAACTGTCATCCTTAGGGACAGTTATGTGGTGGTGGACAGATTTGCACTTCTGTTTGCCCACATATTTACATTACATTGACCATAAATAACTAGATTTGGTGCTGGACCACCAACCTGAGGCACTCCTGCACATGTCCCAAGGCACCCCAGGGTGCCACGATACAGAGTTTGGGAACCACTGCATTAGGCAGATCTTCTGAGGGAATTAAGGGCCTCATTCAGAGGCGGTCGGAGGATGCAAGCGGTTGCTCAGAAACTGGGCGGCCACTTGCATCCTGACCGCCCACCTCTGTTGCGGTCGTTAACCCACAGCCTAACACCCACAGCTCTAACAACCGCTCCGGTGATGGTCGCGATGGTCAGAGACCATCACAAGCATCGGGGCTTACGACGAGACCCTAGGGTAGGGTCTCACTTGTCGTAAGCCCCGGAGAGCTTCTGGCTGTGTCAGAGACGGAAGCTCTCCACTGACTTCACTAGTGATGTCAGTGGGGCCTCCCCCAAACGGTAGACGTTCCCATGGGAACGCCTCCATTTGGGCTGCCACCCCCCCCGGCCCGCCTTCCAAACGGGGCGAGCTGTCAATCAACATCGATAGCTCGCCCCCTTTGGATCAAGACCCGCTACGACCGGCGCTGTCGGTCGTAGCGGGTCTCACGCATGCGCACTACGGCATGCTCTGTGGGGGGCCAACGACCCGGTCCGAGCGCATCGGCGCTAACGACCGGGTCTGAATGACCCCCTAAGTGCTTGATTCCTGTCATGTTCCTCAGATGAAAGAATGACTGATTGTGGCCGATACCCGAAGTGTCAATCCACTATCCAGGACAACAAGATTCCACACACGCACACACACTGTAAGTACATTCTCTAACTATAGGCTCGAATCAATTGAACATGAATTAAATAGTACTGGGAGGGAGCTCCCGGAGCTATTCAATTCAGCATGCTGTTAGGTCGGCAAAATGGCCGTTCTCCCGCCCCTTAAACAGGGTGATTAGTTGCGAGAACGGGCTTTCTCCAACTAAACTGCCCGGCGCGATGCTGTTTCCGCAGCGCTAAAGGCAGAAAACAGCATCGCACCTGTACTTTTGGCGGATTTCTGTTCACACCCCTTCTGGGGTGCAAGAAGAAATCCTTAACAGCGCGATGAATTGAATAGCTCCGGGAGCTCCCTCCCAGCGTTATTTAATTTGCGTTCAATTGAATCACGCCCTATTGTAAAATGTTTAGCCTTAAGCTTCAAAGTTAGGGAAACCAAATATGTGTGATTTAATCAAAATTAGGCTCTATTTTGGCACCCAAGAAGAGCAGAGGTATACATTTCACACTTAAAAGGTAACAGATTTCAACTGGTAGAATTAACATCAAAATACTTACAAGCATCCGCTGGGTGTGGTAACTGTTGTGACTGGTATCAAATGACTCAATGGTCACTACAGCTGGGTACACACCTGAAAGATGGAGCAACCAATGCAATGCAACGATATATCACATCGTCATAAACATTGCACAATCCCCAAATGATGATGCGATATATCGTTACATGCTTCTGGTACCAACACCACGTCATCCGTGGAATCGTCCAATCTAATGGGCAGCATATCAGGTGGGACGATGCAACCACCCAATTCAAACGATGAATTGGGTGGAATTGCCAGTACACACTACAGGATGGGCGTCGCAATCCATCACAGACCGCTAGAACGGACGATATATTGTATACTGTGTACCTACCTTAAGACCTGCCCCACATCAAATGTTGATGAATACTTTCTAAATTTAATTTCTGTCTCTAAACGTCAAAATATATGCATGTACAGTTGCCACCCGTGCTAATAGCATATATAGGTCCCCATTTAATAACAAGCGATATACATGTTATCACTCGTTACTAATCTTAAATGAGCCAATTGGTTGGAGCACCATTTAATGCTGGGTGCACACTGTCAGATATATTGGCCAATCAATTGATCTGCCAATACATCAGGTGCCCGTCAGCCAATGTGTACCAGCGATATGTCTGAACAACTTCGTTCACAGACATATTGTGTCGGCTGTGCTGCGCAGATATATTGGGGCATCGTGCTGTGTGTAGGGGCGGTCAGCCAATAGCCCGTACACTTACAGCGGCATCCCCGGGGTGGGGGCGGGAGGGGGCAACACGCCCCCGGCCAGCAAGACCCACCCTCCTCTAACACACAGATGATTGTTGTTCAGGTAAGTATGAACCACCATCATCTGCAGATATATCTGCTAGGTGTGTACCCAGCTTATAACAAGCATATCACTCATTATTGAATGGGGCCCACAATCTGTATGGGTGGGTGGGTAAAGAGCACTGGTGTGCACATTATATTAAATAGACTGTTAAGGGGGGGTTAAAAGAGGTGGATGAATACAAATTGGGGGACAATTGCATGCATTATACCCAAGGTAAGGGGACAAAATATACATATATATATATATATATATATATATATATATATTATACACACACACTTATTAAAAGGAGGAGAAAGTTAACATACAACTAGGGTTTGATCAATCCCTATAGCCAATAAGGGCGATTCAATTCTTTTGCTGGCAGCTCAGGTGGGTGCAAGCAGAAATGCGAGAGAAACCCCCTGGTTAGGGTGCGTTAACCGCAGTTAGCGTGCAATAACCAAAACTTTAGATGGGTTTAGCAGTTTTACACGGCTAAACCCAGTCTCATATGGGGCAAAGAGGGCGATAATGAGCGCCCAGAACAATTGAATTGCAACACTGAGCGCTCAATTATCGCATTGTAAAAAACAATTGAAACACACCCACTGAGTCTAAAAAGTTACCGTTGACATTTAGACTTTTTTTTGTCTCTTTAAGTGAATGGAGGAATACCTTCTCTGACTCATACAGACAATTTGTTAATACATCCCTCAACAAGAAAGCTGCTGGTGGCATGGTGCCCTGGCCTCTGACCATTCATTATCTATTCCTACATTCTGCTGCAGTGCAAGTATATACAGGGGAAAAAAATTAGGTAATCTTAAATTATCAGCTCAAATTGTTAGATTTGTTAAAACAAGTGTAATAGGAAGAAAGGATATGAATGTGCTGGCATGTACGGTATATACATAGCAGTATGCTATGTATGGGGAAAGGTGAATGAATTGTATCGCTATGTATACTGGCACACAGATGTACTCCTGCACAAACATGAGAAGCTGTACTACAGCACATGTATAGGAAGCATCAAACGCATTGTAACAAGCCGGGTACACGCACATGACATGGGCACTGGAATGGCGAGCAGCACACACTGTAGGCAGCAGCCAGGACATGCATGGCATACAGCTCTCAGGGGGAGAGGGGGTAGGGGCCGGCACCATGGGTGCAGCATGGACAACCAGGGATGGCTGGGGAGAAGTATGGGGTCCCCAATATGCCAGGTACCTGTGAGCAGAAGTACGAGCCCTGGATGCCCAGCTTGATGCAGGTCGGGCACTGCAGTTTGGCTGCGCTGGTGCAGTCCTCTGTCTCACATACTCTGCTCTCCACCGCCGCCATGCTTCACCCGGCTGCTGCACCCACAGGACGGCGGGGAGGAGGGGGCGGGGGGCGTGTGCTGGAGGAAGCTGGGTGGCGTTGTGAACATGCGACCAGCCTGTCTGCGGGGAGAACTGGGAGAGTGACGTCTGGTGACAACAGGAAGAGGAAAAGCAGCTCCAGCAGCGCCGCCGCTCATCGTGTGCACTCAGAGAAGGAAGTCTCTCCCTATAGGTGCCGGCTGCCGTAGGCGGAGCTATGTGAGCTGCAGGCGGAAAGGCGGGGTGCACATGTCATGTGGGCGGGGCTATGCGGCGGGACACGTCCTCTATCTATATATGTATATGATGACGCTAGCTTACATGGGCGTGGCAACCGTTATGGGCGTGGCTATAGCAGATATTAATTCAGTTGTAGATATGCAGCAACAAGGGAACGCAGATGCAGTGACCGTCAGTCTATATAGCACCATGGCTGTTTGCCCTCCACATCCCGGTCCGGTACTCTGACAGGTAGCATGAGATGACAAGGGTATAGGAGAGGGGTGATTATGGCTAGTGGTCTATATTTCCTATTACTATCTTTTGTTTATAAATAGCCAATTCATCCTGAAGGTAAGTACTGCAGGGGGAGATAACACATTCTTCATTTATTTATATATAATAAAGCTATACCTTATGCATACCTCCCATCATGACCCATTCCAGGAGGGACAAAATGCTCTGTTCCTGGACTTCCCCCTTAGAGCCGTATTCAATATGAGCCGAGCCGCGATACTTTTTCGCGGCCTCTGACTTTCCGCCTACTTTGCCTGTTTTCAGGCGGAAAAGTATCGCGGCCGTCCCTGCTTTACCCCGTACTCAATATGGAAGTACGTGAAAACAGGACCCGGCAAAACTGAAACAGGCGGAAAGTACTATAATTTTTGGGGAAATCAGCCTGACACCCCTCAAAAGATGCTCTGACATGGGGGTTTGCTATGGTACCCCCCCGATTTGACTTGCTGAAGGTATTTGGTGATTTTAAATGGGCTCAATAGCTGTTTAATAGCGTTTTTCTATATGTGATGCAGAATAGTATTTAGGAGCTTTTTTTCCAGAAAATATCTTATGCCAGCATCTTTGGGGTACTTGAAAATGGGAGTCAGCATATTTAAAAGTTGTGAAAGTGAAGTTGAAAAATCCACCTTCCGCAAGCACCTGCAATAAAAAAAAACACTTGGGGCATACTTGGGTACCCCTCCAGAGTCAAGTTCGCTAGTTTTTAAATTTGTACTCCAACATTTTTTTTTTTCGCCCCCTTTTTCAAAGTAATTTTTTGGGGTGAACTTAAGTATTTTTTTTTACACCGATTACCTTTGGGGGACTGTCTGAAGGCTGCAGGGGGGTTCCCGCAATGTTGTACCCCAAAACCCCAATTCTGCACTTTTTTCTGCCCCCCATTCACAGGCGAAACTTTTTCGCCTATTGCATTGACTAGGTGAAAAGTCTTCCAAATTGAATACGGGGTAAAAGTCAAACAGTCAAAAATGACGTAATCGGCGAAAAGTTTCCGCCAAAAACTCGCGGAAACTGACTTTTCGTCTCAAATTGAATAAGCCCTTAATATATGATTGTCAGCACCTGTGTTGAACTAGTTCATTGATAATGCTGGGCATACAGTACACTCTACAATTTTCTGTCCAATCTGGTGGGAAGTAAAATCTTGTCCATTTTCTAGTGTTTGGGAGCAAATTTGTATTGTAATTTGCTCCCATACATTACCAGGTTTTCATTCCAACCAGCCAGATTGGACAGATATCTGACAAATAATTGCATAGTGGATGCACAGCATTAGATGGGTGTTTCAATATAGGTGATGGCAATCATAAATTAAGGGGATGTGGTCATAATGCCGACATCACAAAGGAAAGTAGCGAGGTTAGGGGGAGTGTTAGCGATATGGTTAGGCACTAGGGGGAGGTTAGCCACTAAGGGGGAAGGGTTATGTTTAGGGTGCAGGGAGGGGGAGGTTAGGTTTAGGTACCAGGGAGGGGGAGGGTTAGGTTACCGACTGACGGGTGTCGGTATCATACCCTGTCAGGAATCCGGCGTCAGGATTCTGACCAGTGGGGTTCCGTACCCAACCCTAAATTAAGAGGGAAGTCCAGGAACAGAGCATTTTGTTCCTCCTGGAATGGGTCATGTTGATAGGTATGCTTATGTGTCATAGGCTTGAAGGTTACAACCTTCTAATGCAAATAGAGATGCCAAGCAGAGTTTTAACAGGGCTCCCTTTGCATCTGATGTCACGTGGAGGGGGTGGGGCTGGCAGCACTGACTGGAGCATACTTAGGCCCTGATTCAGAGCCGGACGCTCTGACAGAGCGCTCGCTCTGAATCTGGGCGTCTTTTTTTTTATGGAGCGGCCTCCTGGCGCTCGCATTGCTGTGGGTTGCCACCAGTTGCCAGTGATGTCAGTGGGGCCGCCCCCAGACGGTAGGCGTTCTCATGGGAACGCCTCCGTCTGGGCAGCCACCCCCACCAAAGGGGGCATGCTGTCACTCAACATCGACAGCACGCCCCCTTTGGTGCGAGACCCAGAGCAACGGATTGCCCGTCGCTATCCGGGTCTCGCGCATGCGCACGATGGAGCCGGCTCTGTCGTGCGCATGCGCTCTGGGCCACCATTGACCCGGTTGCGAGCGCTCAGAGCTCGCGACTGAGTCTGAATCAGGCCCTTAGTACGCTCCATTCAGCGGTACAGACTGCAGGGTGCCTGTCAGGAATGTCTCAAGGACGCTTTAAACATGCCGCAGCAGTGAACCTGGCTGCAGAGTGTTGTTCCAGGCACCCTGCTAGCCAGAAGCAAGTGCCGTGGGGCGTCAACGTTGCTGCCCACATAGCCCTGCGTTCTGGGTGTCAGCTCTGGTCGCATGCCCCTAGCTACATCCCTGATGCCAAGGCACCTACTCTATAATAAAGTAACGTAGTTAAACTTGCTCCATTGCTCCCTCTTCAATTACAAACATGGATGTCCCAATGTATATTGTAATGGGGCTATTGTAATTCAATTTTCACCAAATGTGAGCAACAACCCATGCAATCCACACATGCAAAGAAATCAAACGCTTACGCTTACTGAAATTTATTTAATACTTCATACAAAAACCTTTGTTGGTAAAGACAGCTTCAAGACGCCTCTTGTATGGAGAAACTAGTCACATGCATTGCTCAGGTGTGATTTTGTCCCATTCTTCCACACAAACAGTCTTCAAATCTTGAAGGTTCCGTGGGCCTCTTCTATGAACTCTGGGCCTGATTTAGACCCGGTTGCAGGTGCTGAGTGCTCGCAACCGGGTCGATGGTGGCCCACAGCATATGCGCACAACGGAGCCTGCTCCGTCGTGCGCATGCTCGAGACCCAGCTAGCGACGGGCAATCTGTCACTTCAGGTCTCGCACCAAAGGGGGCGAGCTGTCGATGTTGAGTGACAGCTCGCCCCCTTTGGTGGGCGGGCCGGGGTGGTGGCTGCCCAAACGGAGGCGTTCCCATGAGAACGCCTGCCGTTTGGGGGTGGCCTCACTGACATCACGACTGATGTCAGTGGAGAGATTTCGGCTCTGTTAGAGCCGAAATCTCTCTGGGGCTTGCGGCCACGAGACCCTACCACAAGGGTCTTGTCGCAAGCGCGTTGGTCTTGACCATCGCGACCATCATCATGGCCACTCGCAATAGCTGTGGGTGGTCACCTACAGCTATGCAAGCGGCCAAGAGGCCGATCAAAAAAAAAAAAAGCCCGGCCCTGATTCAGAGCGAGCGCTCTGTCAGAGCGAGCGGCTCTGAATCAGGCCCTCTGATCTTTAGTTATTTCCATAGATTTACAATTGGATTCAAGTCAGGTGATTGGCTGGGCCATTCTTGCGGGATGTAGTTATGTGCCGCCGGTCACAATCCCGATGCCGGAATGCTGGCTAGGGATTTATGATCGGTGTCAAGATACCGACGCCTGACATAATGCCGACGCCGGAATGCAGAACGACGCGGGCCTGAATGAGGTAAGTATGGGCGCCCGCCCGCCACAGGGGGGTGGGTTAGGTTTAGGGCACCCCAGGAGGACTTGGGGTTAGGCACCCCCAGGGAGGGTCAGGCTAGGGGAAGGGGGTTTAGGGTTAGGCACGCCCCAGGAAGGTTAGGGGGATGGGGGTTGGGTTTAGGCACTAACAGGGGGAGGTTAGGGTTAGGCACTGGGGGGAGGTTCGAGTTAGGCACCCCCTAAAGGTGGGTTAGGGGGGGGAGAGGGGAGGGTTAGCTATAGTTGCCTCCGTTGTCGGGATTTCCTCCCTTCAGCCAGCTGCTGTTGGGAATTGAACCGGCGGCTATGCAGCCGCCGGCAATACAATCCCGTTCCATTCCAGCAGCTTTATTTTATTTCTCTGAAACCAATTGAGAGTGTCCTTGGCTGTGTGTTTGGGATCATTGTCTTGCTGAATGTTTGGGATCATTGTCTTGCTGAAATATCCACCCTCGTTTCATCTTCAGCATCCTAGTAGATGGCAGCAGATTTTTATCAAGAATGTCTCAGTACATTTTTCCATTCATCCTTCCTTCAATCAAATGAAGTATGCCAATACAGTATGCTGAAAAACAGCCGAACACCATGATGTTCCCTCCTCCAAACTTCACTGTTGGTATGTTGTTTTTGGGGTGATGTGCAGTGCCATGGTCCTCATTCAGACCTGGTCGCAAGCGCTGAGCGCTTGCAACCGGGTTAATGTTTATGCCCTGCGCACGTGCAGCGGCCGCACTACGCGTGCGCAAGCCCCGGAGTGAGAGAGAACTTCTCTTGCTGCGGAGCTCACTACAAAAGGGGCGGCTATCGATGTTGGGGGTGGTTTCACAAACGGAGGTGTTCCTTAAGGTACGCCTGCCATTTTGTGGGCGGCCACACTGACATCTGCAGTGATGTCAGTGGGGAGCTTCCTGCTCGATCAGAGCAGGAAGCTCCCTGGGGCTTGCGGTTGCCGAGACCCAACCTTAGGGTCTCGTCGCAAGCCCCAATGGTCACGATGGTCTTGACCATCGCGACTATCAACCTGGTCGGTCGCTAAAGCTGTGGGCTGTAACCCACAGCTTAGCTAGTGACCAGGAGGCCGCACTTAAAATTACAAGCGGCTGCCCTCATTCAGAGCGAGCGGTCGCTTCTTGCGACCGCCTCTGAATGAGGGCCTATATTCCTCCAGTATGTCCAAATGTTGTGCAGCAAACTTTAAACGAGCTGCAACATGCTTTTTCTTCAGCAATGGAGTCTTGCGTGGTGAGCATGCATACAGGCCATGGTGGTTGAGTGCAATACTTGTTTTCTTTTAAACAATTGTACCTGCTAATTCCAGGTCTTTCTGAAGCTCTCCACAAGTAGTCATTGGCTCTTGGACAACTCATCTGATAATTCTTTTCACTCCTCTGTCAGAAATCTTGCGAGGAGCACCTGGTCGTGGTCAGTTTATGGTGAAATTATGTTCTCTCCACTTCCAGATTATGGCCCCAACAGTGCTCACTGGAACATTCAGACGTTTAGAAATCCTTCCGTAACCAATGCCATCAGTATGTTTTGCAACAATAAGGTTGCTAAGGTCTTGAGAGAGCTCTTTGCTTTTACCCATTATGATATGTTTCTTGTGTGACTCCTTGGTAATGAGACACCCTTTTATAGGCCATCATTTGGGACTAAACCAGCTTATATTAATTTGCACTGACAAGGGGTAGGATTGCTTTCAAATTACTGATTTCAGCTGGTGTCTTGGCTTTCCATGCCTTTTTGCACCTCCCTTTCTTCATGTGTTCAATACTTTTTCCCTGTGTCATTTCATATTATTAAGTTCAAGACCTGGCACTTTATAAGTAATAGGTACAATGTAAGTAATGTGGACAATTAAAGGACCTTGATAGAAACAAAGTGACAGGTGGCACTCGGGGACCGTTCGAAGCAGTATAACTGGAACAATAAGGTTTCCTTCTGATGTTTCAGTTTTAATAACCTTCAGGGATATGTATCCAGTTACTATACAACTTTGAACAGTCTGTGAGTGCCACCTGTGTTTCCGGTGGAAACGGAAGGTTCAGGAGGACAGCAACAGAGTGATATGAATGATCCAATATACACACAGTTTAAGTTAATGAATTAAGATGATTTATTAATACTTAGCTTAATTCCGATAATGGGCCAATACAGTACAAATCACACACGGGAGCCTCGCCCTATTACAATAGGCCGGATGGTTACTCTGGACTCAGCACTTTCTGCAGTCAGTCTGAGAGACGGGATTTTAAGCTCCAGACTTCCGCATTTCACACCTAATTATAAGGCTCCTCACAACCCAGATACTATATACTTTATATGGTCATAATATTAGAACAAATATTAACAATAGGGGCAGCATTGCCTCAAATATAATTAATAGCACAATATTATTATAATAATTGACATTGACATTTATATGTTCAAGGCTCATTGCCATAAGCATTACAACTAGTCATAACATTAACTACCGCACATTCCTTTGAGAATCATATCAAAGAGCAACTTCTAATAAAACAATAGTTAACATAGTTGAATATTAGTGGCAGACTGCATAGCTGAATTATTAGTGATTGTATTAATATATATTGAATGTTTCTCTAATATATACATTAAAAGTACTCTGAACAGTTTAACAACAAAATAGCGCAACAGCCACTTTGTATCACCTGTCACACACCTGTTACATTGTTTCTAAATTATATATATATTTGGGCAGAACGTGCCTCACATCTGAAATCTTGGGATTGGTTCCACCCACAGCCCTAGCTTTGTGGAGTTTGCATATTCTTTCTGTGTTTCCTCCAAAATCTAAAAAAATATTATAGGTTAATTGGCACCTGACAAAAATAACTATTGTGTGTGTGTATGTGTATGTGGTAGGAAATCTAGATTGTAAGCTCTACTGGGGCAGGGTCTGATGTGACTGGCCAAATATTCTCTGTAAAGTGCTGTGGAATATGTATGCTTTATAGCAGGCCTGGCCAACCTATGGCTCTCCAGCTGTTGTGAAACTACAAGTCCCAGCATGCCTTGCAACAGTTTTAGCATTCCCTAATAGCAAAACTGTAGCAGGGAATGCTGGAACTTGCAGTTTCAAAACAGCTGGAGAGCCACAGGTTGGCCAGGCTTGATCTTTAGGAATAACTTTGTGTGTGTGGCAAAAGTACTGGGGAATATATTAAAGGAAATATCGGGGAGAGGGAGAGGAAGGGAAAGTCACCTCACTGATCAAAAAAGGAATGGTAGAATTAATAAGTTGAGAATGTAACCATAACTTATGTATTTTACACAACACCAACCTATGACCGTTGTATCATATTATTGTTCTGTATTGTTTATATAGGTGGTGGTGCTACCCAGAGTTAAATGAATCTAGAAAAAGGAATGTATGGTCAAAAAATCAACCAAACACAAGAACTCTATAAGGGTGCACTCACAACTTGTGGCATGAATTATATTAGAATAGTTATTAAAACTTAACCTTTAATCAACTTTGAAAGTAATAAAATGACTGACAACACAAGACTGTTATATATATATATTTTGACACAAATTCAAGAGTCATATATGACTATTAAATACACAAATATTCTAATACTGGGTTACTGATACCCCAGATAGAATAAAATGTAACGACACAGTGGTATCCAGATTCTTAGTTACAATATACCCCAGATAATATGGGCAAAATATAGACATATCACAACGTACAACATAAAACATGTAAAATATAAAAAACACCAGTTTTCCTATAAGCAAAAATAGAAGCTAATAGCACCCTTAGTTTGGCAGATGTATTATGCACTTTTAGCAATCTTGGTCTAGTGACCAAGGAGAAAGAAGCAAAAGTCGGGAATGTTAGTAGTTGCTTACAGACTCTGGTGCTTATTCTCTTGCTTAATGCATAGGAGAAAAAGTGAGAGATCTGATAGAGCACTTATTCCTTGAAACAACAGTTAACTCTGATTCCCTTCATAAGCCCTAATCTCTGCTGTTATTTGTCTTGCCCTTAGATATAGGACAAAGTAATGAGAGGATTAATAGGCTGGCATGAGAAACACAGGGAGAGTATAGATCAGGAGTGTCTCATAGAAAAAATCCAGGTATGGTATATATAATGCTTAGAAAAATATGCTTCTAAAAACAAATAAATCCTAAGGAAAACATGAAATCGTCACAAGAGTAAATTGGTGTGACAGCCGATGTAACACTTTATAGAATCTGCAACCAGCATGAAAAAAGGACTTGCATCAATATACTTAATTCAAGGAATAAAGTGTTATCGTCAATATGGTATTATAGCAGATATAACCCTTCAGGATTCTCTCAACATAACTTGGTCATAATTAGCAAAAATAAAATAAAAATAAAGAATAAATGTCTCACAATTTGCAGCAATTAGCAATAAATGTCTCACACAGTCTAATATATGCAGATAGACTGCAGCATACACGGTCTGTAAAAAGTACAGCATAAACAAAGTGACATAGACGTCTATTAGGCTTATATATCAAAGTTAATAGTTTACATATGTGCCGGCAGAAAAAATGTCAATAAGAAGGTGTACGTACTCCTTCAAAAGTAAATAGCTGCAGGTTCGCAGTCAATATAAATACAATGTACTGACGGCACTACGAGTCACTGAAGTATGTGAAAAAAACCTGGTGTTGGGGTGTCCCGTGACTGCGCAGAACGGGACACCCCAACACCAGGTTTTTTTCACATACTTCAGTGACTCGTAGTGCCGTCAGTACATTGTATTTATATTGACTGTGAACCTGCAGCTATTTAGTTTTGAAGGAGTGCGTACTTATTGACATTTTTTTTCTGCCGGCACATATGTAAACTATTAACTTTGATATATAAGCCTAATAGACGTCTATATCACTTTGTTTATACTTTTTACAGACCGTTTATGCGTGGATGTTTTCTATGAGACACTCCTGATCTATACTCTCCCTGTGTTTCTCATGCCAGCCTATTAGTTTTCTCATTACTTTGTCCTATACCTAAGGTCAAGACAAATAACAGCAGAGATTAGGGCTTATGAAGGGAATCACAGTTGACTGTTGTTTCAAGGAATAAGGACCTCATTCAGAGTCGGTCGTTGCGGCCGCACGGTCGTACGCCAACGATGTTCGCTATACTGCACATGCGTAAAGTTCGCAATGCGCGTGCGCAAACTAGCCGCTACGATCAGAAATTTCTCTCTCCTTGAACACAGCCAGGTCGGTAGTTTGAGTGACAGAATGAGGCGTTTGTTGGTGGTAACAGGGAAAGGTGCTTAAAAACGGGGGAGTGGAGATCCGAACGCAGGCGTGCCTAATTTTGCGAACGGCGTTTTATGGGAGTGCATACGGTTTATGGGAGTGCATAATTAACAAAGTAGCGTCATGGTACATGTGACATGGGAGGTTTTTACACTGACACGATCGTAGAGCTTAAGAGAGGGTATGGTCAACCTTAAGCTCTACGACCAGTTTTGATGGTTCCCGATGGTCTCGATTAATCCTTATATGCCCGGAGATGACGTGCACTGCGTACGAGAAGGGGGCGTTTTTTTTTTAATTCCGACCACTTCCTCCCCTTGGTCGGCCAGCTACCGATCCAAACTTAGGGACGCAACTTGCGAGGGAATCATTTGAATATCCGTCCCCTTTTCACGTACGACCGTGCGGCCGCTTCGACCGACTCTGAATGAGGTCCTAAGTGCTCTATCAGATCTCTCACTTTTTCTCCTATGCATTAAGCAAGAGAATAAGCAGCAGAGTCTGTAAGCAACTACTAACATTCCCGACTTTTGCTTCTTTCTCCTTGGTCACTATACCAAGATTGCTAAAAGTGCATAATACATCTGCCAAACTAAGGGTGCTATTAGCTTCTATTTTTGCTTATATGAAAACTGGTGTTGTTATATGTATGTCTATATTTCTCCCATATTATCTGGGGTATATTGTAACTAAGAATCTGGATACCACTGTGTCATTACATTTTATTCTATCTGGGGTATCAGTAACCCAGTATTAGAACATTTGTGTATTTAATAGTCATATATGACTTGAATTTTTGTCAAGATATATATATATATATATGTGTGTAACAGTCTTATGTTGTCAGTCATTTTATTACTTTCAAAGTTGATTAAAGATTAAGTTTTAATAACTTTTCTAATATAATTCATACCACAAGTTGTGAGTGCACCCTTATAGAGTTCTTGTGTTTGGTTGATTTTTTGACCATACATTCCTTTTTCTGAATATATTAAAGGGAAATATATATGTCCCAGGTTCCTATCTTCTGTCTAATAGATAGCTAATTAGCAACCTTGTTTGCTAGACCACCTGTGAGAGGATGATAAAAGGTGGATCGGCACGATATAGGTATTATATCGTGCCGTGTGTGGGCACGATATCGTACGGCGCACTCCCGCGGGGTCGTACATCGCATCCCCAGATCCTCCTGCAAAACCATCTGACCTGGGATGCGATATACGATCCCATTCAGATGAAGGAGGGAGAAGCCGCCATATCGTGCGGTCTGCGGGGACCGCACGATTGCTGGCGGTGACAGCACAATCCGTCTGCCGACGGATCGGCAGTCGCCCTACACGGTGCATCGCACTGTGTATGGGCACCTTAAGTGTTGTGCTTAATGCTGTTTTGGTGATTTGATTGCTAGATCCTTCCACCTTAAGAAAGGGAATTGTATGTTAGAGCCTGAAGGCTAGGATTTATTTTTATGATCTGTTTATTTTGTGCTCTCAAATAAAACTAGCTGTGGATACTTGTGCTAAGGCCCTGCACTGCTGTGCTGCTCAATGGCTGCTGTGTGCAATGTGCTGCCGTTTACCCCAGGAGATAACACCCTAGCCTAATCTTGCGGGAAAAAAAATAAAAATAAATATCTTCTTATGACAGCTCTCAATGGAGGTATAATTTATGAAGAGATTTTAATTATCTCAAAACCGAACATTCGAGGGTCCCACTATTGGACACTCTACCAAAAATCCACAAGAGCCTCACCCACCCCCTGGAGGCCCCATAGTCTCTGCAAGGGAGTCCCTCTACAGTAACATCTCCAGATATTTGTACCATTTTCTCCAGCCGTGTGTACAGGTAGGAAAAATTTATTTGAAGGATACGACTGACCTGTTATGATCTTTGATGGAATTAGGGAATATTCCCTACAACACTTGGTTATGTACGATGGGGTAAGGTGCGCTCTACCTAGATGTAGTGATACTGTTTCTGGTGGTGTGTTGGGTGGGTATGATGTGTGGTTCCTTGGTATCGGAGGAGTGCAGCCAATGGGAGTGAGAAAAGTGGATGGGACTGACAGTGAGATGGATATATGAGAAGAAAAAGACACAAAAAAGTGTGGGGGATAAATCTTTTATTGGAGTAGTCACAGTGCTGCTCCGATTGGGTCCCGGGCAGATGGGGATGGTGTGGTAGTGGAAGGTGATGAGACTGGGGAGGTAGGTGGACCCTTGCCGTGCGGTTCAGTGACCGGCACGTCACCCCTGCTGGACCTATGGTCGACAGTCTAGGAAGTCTCAGGTGGTAGGAAGATGGGGGGCAGAATCCGGAAAGTGAGTGTGAGCACCCTGGTTGCGTTCTGCGAGGTGTTGAGAGTCTCGGAGTGCTTACCTACCGGTAGGATTTGAGGTGAGGGGGGTGTCGACGGTGCGGCCGTGAGTGGGAGGTGGGTTGCTGAAGTGGTGGATGAGCAAGAGTCAAAAGGGGGCTGGTAGGTCTGTGGATGCACGAAACTGCTGGTGGTGCGGACCACCACCCTGACTACTCCAATAAAAGATTTGGCTCCCACACCAAGGAACCACACATCATACCCACCCAACAAACCACCAGAATCAGTATCACTACACCTAGGTAGAGCCCCCTCCATCTCTTATTTGACCACAGTGCAGGACACGGTACTCCCGTACTAAGGTGTAGCACTCCATATCACCCAGCACACCCACTCTACAACCACACCACCAACCCACCCATCGCACACCCGTGACTCCCTCCCCCCACCACCCACTCCACACACATATTGGAACACAACACCCCCTGGCACACAAGAGTGCAGTTCTACCCCCCTGTATTGCACTTGGTTATGCATGCTAGACATATCTAGCTTATATACCAACATTCTCCATGTAGGGGGTATACAAGCATTTTGAGAACTTGTTACTAATAACGATTTGTATGTAGGTCCTCCAATAGAATTTTTTGTTTGGTTACTTGAGCTGACTCTCAGGAATTATTTTTATTTTGATGGCCAATATTATGCTCAAAAAAGTGGATGTGCCATGGGCTCGCATGTGGCACCAACATATGCCAATGCCTACATGGCGAAGGTTGAGAAAGAATTCTTCTGCAATAGAGAATCTAGAGAGAAAGTTCTTTCTACAAAAGATACATCGATGATGTGATCCTCTTCTGGAGTGGTAGATATGAAGAATTAATAGAGCTAGCGGAGGGTATCAACAGATTGGACCATCCCATTAAGTTCACCTATCAGACCAGTCTGGAGGAGATTTCCTTTTTGGATGTTAACATCAGAGTGACAGAGAACAAGCTGTCCACTAAGGTGTATACAAAGCCTATGGACAGAAATACCCTCTTACGAGCTGACAACTTTCACCCACAACCTATGATCAATAGCTTACCATACTCACAGCTATTGAGAGTTAAGAGGATAACAAGTGAATCAGAAATCCTTGATGAAGAACTTGAAAAAATGATGTACAAATTCAGACAAAGAGGGTATATGGAAAAATCTCTTATAGAGGCCCACCAAAAAAGTAGATTCAACCTCTAGGGAAACTATTATGACACAGAAGAAATTAGTACAAACCGATACTCCTCAATTGGGTTCATACCTACAATACGGCTCATAATATGATACATCACAATATTAACAACAAAGTCCATTTGTGTTAAAGTATGTGTCACGCCTATCTCCGTGGAATCCCCGACTAAGGGGCTGAAAACTGTGGTCCCAGGTTGAGGGAGAAATCGGAGGCGAGGGGCCTGGATGTACGTACTCCTCATCCACAAGTATTGGACGTTTACAAGACCTGACCAAGGGTGTGGAGTCTAACCTGCTGGGAGGTGCTCTCCAGTGACCCCTCCAAGTGGGATATGGGTTTCAGCTGCTCCTGGCAAGCAGGTCGCAGTCCCTTGGTCAGGTATCCAATGCGAGTGGGAAATGGAGAAAGGTATACCGCTATGGCCCACTGGAAGTACGGTTTCTATATCTACAGGTACTGAGTAGGCACAAAGGGAATTACTTCCTGAAGTGGTACAATGGGAGACCAGAGAAAAGATCCACAGAGGAGTAGGACGCTCTGCCGACACTGGAAGAGGGTGGTGATTGAGCTGACTGGGAGAGCGCTGACTGCACAGAGTGCAGATACTGGCGCACTGTTGGTACAGGAGGTGGTCTCAGAGATAGTACTAGGATGGAGGTGCACTGAGTATACAACATGTGAATCCAGACGCACCGGCGAGTGGTTCACTGGCAGGAATCGGTTGATGTGTACTTAGTACATGGTGTGCGAATCCAGATGCACCAGAGTGGTTCAGTAATTGTACTCGATAGTGTGAACCGAGGGCCTAATTCAGACCTGGTAGCAAGGCTGGGTTCGCGTCAATGTTTGTATCCTGTGCATGCTTATGCATGGCTGTGCGTGTGTGTGAATTGGCAGCTGTGATCGGGAATCGACCGCAGCGAGCACGCAGAGGCTTCATACAGTGATTGACAGGAAGTGACCGTTTGAGGGTGGTGACGGGGGGTGGTCAGAAAAAACGCAGACGTGCCTTGGCGTCTAGACACCATTTCATGGGCGTGCATAATTAGGCCCCAGCATACGCATCCTAACATTTAGTTACTCACACAAACATTAGCAATGTCTGCGGTAGGGTCAGGTCAACCACAATTTGTGCGTGTGGGTCTGATGTTACGTTCTCGCAAGACAGCAAAAACATCGGTAAGTGAAGGGAAGTAGGCAGCATTATGTAGTGTTGGGTGTCTACTTATTATGCTGCGGTTACATTGCATATGCAGTCATTAGCATATTTTTGCATCGACAGGCTGCATGCAAACGCAGGCTTGCGACCGGGTCTGAATCAGGCCCTGAGTATACAACGTGCAAATCCAAACAAACCAGAGAGTGGTTCAGTGGTTGTACTCTGTAGTGTGTACTGAGTACACAACGTGCAAATCCAGACACACTGGAGAGTGGTACCAAGATGGTATTTAGAAATAACAGGAACCTGGAATAGAATGACAACAAGCGTACACCAGTAGTGACGACGTTGCACAGGCAACTTCCTGGTGGCCAGAGCCTAGTTATATACCCTAAGGTAGCAGTTCATAGGAGATCAGTGTCAGCTGACCAAGACCACTCTACCAGTGGTTGAAGGAACAGTCACGTGAGAAAGACTAACATGGTGGCGCCCATGACAGCAACCTCAGAAACCAAGACACAGAGCCGCATATGGAAGTCCAAGAGCACCTAAGGTAAAATCCTCAGCGCGTTACCCGCCGCCGCATCTGACATGTGACCGCACGAGAAGTCAGGGGCAGCAAGTGCTGTGGTGAGTAACGGCCGATCCTAGGCCGAACCCTAACAGGATGCTTCACTGGAACAGAAATACAAACTGGTTTGTTATACGTGAAACTGTATGCTCAAGAAATTCAACGGTTTATCTTTTTTCTACTAGGATGTCTTGAACCAGCCGAAGAAGGTGAAGTCTCTGTCTGGGAAAAAACTTTACTTGAGAACACGGAACCTGCGGGAAGGGATTTGCATCATGATTGGGATCATAATCAAAGTTGTAGTTTAGCATCCGAATTGAATTCTTTTTCTTTGGATGGGAACGTTCCAGAGGTTCACAGTAGTAACAAGAAGCAGGGATCCAATACATATTGCAGGCTGTGAAGGTTCAGAGAACTGAGTAGAACATGAACTGAGGGAAACATAGTACATTTTTAATTTAACAGGCTGTTGTCTTTGAACTGTATTTGGAGTATTCTTATCCCAGATGTCTTGATCTTTCTTGGAAATGCTGTAGGAAGAAGATAAAGATGTGTATCTAAGTTTTATGTCCAGGGGTACAGATTGTGAAGTGTTGTTTATCTTGGAGATTAGAAAGTCCTTAATATACTGGCTCTTTGTAGTTTGATTTTGCTCAGACTGCAAATAAATGGAGGATTGGTTGATTGGTACAATACTTGGATGATAACTTAGAGCTAGAAACTTCTCCAGAAAAGGTGGTTTTAATAGGTTTTGGTTTCTGGGCTAAATTTTTTAATTACTGCTTCACTGACGGTCACTACATTTTTTAATTATAGCTTCACTGACTGTCACTAAATTCTGAAACATAGGATCCTTAGACTCAATGAAAGAATTAGCCCAGTCCAAAGCCTTACCTCTAAAGGACAAGAGAAGAAATTTAACTTTGTTGGTAGGAATGATACTGGATGACGGATCAGACTTCATTATTGTGAGTTATCGATTAATGAATGTATAATATTGTGCTAGATCGCCATCAAAGCAAATGGGCACAGAAGCACTAGATGAGTTCTGGGTGATTGAAGCTTGCAATGCACACTCAGGAGTAGGGAAGGAATCAACTTAAGGAACTTCAGATTGGTGAGAAGATGTAATGGTTGTAGCTGACTGACATCCTTTACTTGAACCAATAGATGGAACTGGATAGGATCCAGAGGAACTGCAGTCAGTAACCGAGGAAATCCTTGAACTGGCTGGTGGAGTTGGATTAAGTCTGGGAACCGTTGAACCTGTTAGAACTGAAGGAGGAGGACTCTGGCTGGTACCGGAATGGGTAGAATCCAAAGACAGAGTCGGAAATATGTTACACTGGGACGATATTCTCAGGAGATAATAGAAAGGAACCAATATCTGAATCAGTGGTACTGAAGGCCCCTCCTGTAGCTGAGTGTCTGGGGACCCTGTCTGGGGTAAATTCAAATTTTCTCCTGAAGTTGTAGACTCTGATGCCCCTTCTGGACTATTTGGATAATTGGGTGGAAACGGATCGGGCAAGGAGATGCTTGAATTAGTGGAAAATGTATGGAATTGCTCCAACTTGGAATCAGAATTTCTAGGATCAGTAGAAGCTGAAGGAGGCTGATCTGGGACCAGATTGGGTCCATAGGAACTTGAATCGGTTAGAACTAAAGGATGCAGAATTTGGATAGAATCGGAGTAGGCTGAATTCAGATGGCCCTTCTTGGACCTGAGCCATGCTGGGAATCAACTCTCAGGAAGAGGCTGACAGGATTCCATGACTGCCACCATGGCACTAAGAATCCCACTTGAAATCTTGGCACTGAGTACCCTTACTGGAGCTGAGAAGTCAGAAATGCTTCCTGAGGTTGGCAACACAGATAACTCTCCTGGGGCTGGCAGATCAGATTTTCCTCCTGGAGACAAGGCTCTGATACCTCTTCTGGAGCTAATGAAACAGATGCCTCCCTTTGGGTGACAGAATGGAGTCTTTGAGTGGAACAGGCAAAATTTGGACTGGAACTGAAACAGGTAAAGTCTAGGCTGAGACCGGAACAAGCAAAATCCGGGCTAGCCCCAGAAGAGGTAGAATCCAGGCTTAGACCAAAACAAATAAAATCCAGGCTGGGACCAGTACAGGTAGAATCCGGGCTGGAACCGGAGCAGGTAGAATCCAGGCTGGGACTGGAGCAGGTAGTAGAGTCCCCTCCAGCGGTAGGCGAATCAGGTGTCTCTGGCTAGGAGAGGTTTAGATATTCTACCTTGGTTCCCAAATCTAGAGCAAAAACGCCTTGTAATGGGACCCCAATCATGAACTTGTACCTTCTCCGGAATGGCAGACATTACCCCAGAGGAACCTAGAACTGCAGATGGCAGATGAGAAGAACTGAGGGCACGAGCACAGTGACACTGACAATGTCATCACTCCTGGGTTTGCGATGGGAACAGTCTTTAATGAAGTGATCTGAATTCCCACAGTAAAGGCAAAGATGTAATTCCCAGTGCCGCTGGCATTCAACCTCAGAGAGCTTGGGGTGCAGGTAACTCTGTGTCACACTCTGCACACATTGTGTGACTTACCTTGCCATTTGCTGCAGGTCAGGATTTCTGCCTGACCTTGTTCGGGAACCATGCAGTGACATCACCATCATGCACTATGTCAGCTGATGGCATTCTTCCAGTGAGAGTGCTCCTGCCTCAGCTGACCTCAGCAGCCTATCAGGGACTTGCAGCAGAATCATATCCCCTGTGAGAACTCCCACTGGTGCCTGAGCAAAGTGTTGCTTCCTAGAGTTCAGTTCTAACCTGTGGCTCCTTTGTGCAGAAAACCACCACTGCTATCAGACTCATTTACCAGACTCCAGCGTTCCTGTGATATTCCATTACCTGTTCCTGACCTTGGCTTCATTTGTGACCCTGATTTCGTCTGACCCCTGGTACTGCATCTGGTTTTGACTTTGGCTATTCCCTGTGACCTGTTTATGCCTGCTCCCTGGTACCATCTAAGTCCGTTTGGTTCTGACCTGGCCTGTCGACTAAGCTATACATCTTCTCCGCTTCATCCGGAGTTTACCAGCACCTGTATAAGGGAATCTATCCTGAGGACTGCGACCTGTGTGTTGGACGCAGCCAAGCCCATACCTTCTTGCGAGGGTCCCTGGTGAATACCGCCGGCACATTAGACTCCGCGCCTCAGGCTTAGGTCTAACCAACTCCCTAATACAGGCCGCATCCATCCGGGAGTTGTGACACTCTGGTGTCTCACTTGGCATGGAAGAGGTCTTCGTTGAATCAGGGGAAACACCAAAAAACTCTTGAATAGTCTGAAAAATTTTGGTGAGTAGGTCTTGTAACTGTTCCAATAATTGATGGCAGGAAGTCAGGAGTACAGGGTTAACGGTGACAAGGGACTGGGGAGTCTGAGACCAATTGAGGGGGTGACTTGTGCACTCAGGAAAAAAACCTTTAGCGGGACTAGATAATGGAATTTAAGTCTGGTTAATAAAACCATGACAGAGTTTAGGATTCCCATCAAAACTATTGAGATTAGGTATTTGAAGGCAAGACTTCGGAGGAGATGGTACAGGTGAAGGATTCACAGGTAAAGTTGCTGCAGAATCTGGAACCACTGAAGGTAAAGTGCACTGAATAGTAAACTGTGTAGAAAAATCCTGAAGGTAACGTGTCTCCTGTCGCTGAGCTGCTTCTTGATTTTCCATAAAAGTGAGTTTCTGCATCACCCCGGCACCTTGGAACCCCTCAACATCCATTTGGGCCTGAACAAACTGTTATGACCTGACTCTGGGGACCTTCAGTCGATGGACTGGTGTCACAACCTGGGCCATGAGATTCCATTCCATGGACTGGGAGTTGAGGGAACTAGGTGAGGAGGCAGTTGATAAACACTAAAGGGTGTTGGTAGTGACTTATACAAGGCAGGGAACACTGCAGAGTATCAGTAGCACACAGGAAAATATCAGTGGTGACTGATGCTAATAACACTGGAGAGTATTGGTAAGAATATCACTGGAGAATGTCACGTAGACAATATCACTGGAATGTCACTGCAGGATATCACTGGAGAATAACACTGGTGATTATCACTGAAGAGTAACACTGGTGATTATCACTAAAGAATAACACTGGTGATTTGCACTGGTGATTATCACTGAAGAGTAAAGGTGCATACACACACAACAATTTTTTGAACGATTATCAATAACGATATCGTTTATCGTTCAATCGTTGAAAAAATCGTTAATTTTCTGAGTTAAAACGATGAACGATTACCGTTCATGCGCGTTCACGTTTGTAGTGTGTAGTTCAGTCAGACCGACAAACACAACGATTTTCATTACGGGAATATGCAGAAATCATTTGTAGTTCAAAAAAATCATTCATTACACTTTAAAAAATCTGACAGAAAATCATATGTGTATGCAGCTTAACACTGTGGAATCTCACAGAGGAATAGTACTGCAGAGAATCACTTTAGAATATCACTGGAGATGGTTCTGCAGAATGTCACTGAAGAATGTGCACAGAGTAGCATTTAAGCATTTCACTGGAGATCAGTACACATATTTAGCACTGAAGTATATCACTAGAGATTGGTATGCTTATTAGCACTAAAGTGAATACTGGAGATCAGTACACAAATTAGCACTGAAGTATATCACGAGATCAGTACGCAGATTAGCACTGAAGTAAATCACTGGAGATCAAAATGCGAATTAGTACCGAAGTATATCAATGGAGATCAGCATGCAGATTTAGCACTGAAGTACATCACTGGAGATCAGTACGCAGATTAGTACTGAAGTATATCACTGGAGATCAGCATGCAGATTAGTGCTAAAGTATAACACGGGAGATAGTTGCTGGAAGTATTCAGCATGGAACCAGGAACGATGCTTAGCAGCAAGCAGCGTAGTGAAGAGTTGTTCAAGAAACTTCCTGTTTTCTGGAGTCCTGCTTTATACCCTAAGGTAGCTGTCCATTGGAGGAGAGAGTCAGCTGAGAACTGACAAGCCTACCATTGGATAAGGATCCTATCAGGTGATATAGACAACATGGCTGCACCAATGACCACCACCGCGGGAACTCCGATATGGAGAATTGCGTGGAAGTCACGTCTGACTGTGCTCGCTAGTCAGAGGAAGCCGACACCGTGGTAAGTAACAGCCGATCACAGGCTGAATCCTGACATAGATAAATTACATAAACAGGTAAGTCTGAATGAAAATATTCTGCAAATATTGCTTAAGTAGTCACTTAAGAGAGAAAGGTCAATAATAAGACCTACCCCGAAAATAAGCCCTACCCCTACTTTTGAAACCCGGTCCAAAATAAGCCCTACCCCGGAAACAAGCCCTACCAAAATCCCCATTTTGTCCAGTCCTACACTAAAATGCCCCCAGCTCCGCCCCCCGCATGAAATGGATGCCGCCAGGGGGGAAAGGAGGCCCGGCCGCTGCTGCTACCGCCCGCTGACCCGGTCCCTTACTAAATGATAGAGCTGGAGAAGGCTGCCCAGCCCGCTTGGGCTACTCCTCCACCAGCTTACAGTGAGATCCGGTAGTCAGACTCCAAAACAAGCTTTAAATAAAGCTTGTTTTAGAGTCAGCTCGCGTGATGTCATGACGTCACGGCGCGACTCTGAAGGGCAGGGTCGACATCGGAGGAGCCGCGGATCGAGCTATGGACTGTGGAGGAAGGTAAAGGCAAGTGGGGAAATGGCGCGCATTCAAACTGCATTCAACAGGGAGGGGGAGATTTAAAAAAAATGTTTATTAAAATAAGCCCTATGGGGTTTTTTTGACAAAAAAAATAAGACAGTGTCTTATTATCGGGGAAACACGGTAGAAAGGGTATTAGATAAGTGGAATAGCCTCCCATCAGAAGTGGTAGAGGCTAATACTTACCTACTTTTGAAAAAGCATTTCAAGGAGATTGTGAAAGCAACAACTATGAGCACGGTGGTAAAGTGGATGTGTACTGCTACATCTTGATTTTCATCCAATTTTAAATGAGCCCCAAAGTAGTTAGTAAGATCTACTAGTTGAATAAATCACACTGTGTCACGGTCTTGGTATGTAGATACGACTCAAGACTCTTAGGTGTGATGATTGTGCATAGGAAATTTGGAGGCTTAATAATACTTCGGCTCATGGGTATCAACAGGAGTGTAGGTACACTAGTGATGGTGTAGGAACAACAGACTTGTGATATGCATTGATACTGAACTGGAACCAGAGTGAACAGACCAGGTCCATTGAGCAACCCCTTGTATAGTGACCTGTGAAAGCCAGCAAGACCAGAGGTATACTCCATGGACAAGGTGACCTCCAGAACTCAGAACAATATAGTACTGGTAGATTGGAACTCTGGCCAGGAATCAGAGTCTAATGTAGTCAGACTACAACTTGAGGAAGCTACAACTCTGGTACTGCTCTGTTGCAAGCCCTGGAACCCAGTGAGGAACTCAGAAACTGAGAGTCAGGATAAGTAACCCAGCTTACTGGACACCTAGATGTACAAACTGTATACTGCACACTTAACCCTATGCAATATTTAACATCATTTTACACATCATTAAATCTGAGAGTCTTCTCTCGTGACCAAAAAACCACAGCTTCATATGATTAGGTTGTAACTGCTAGTATATTGTATTGCTACATGAGTGATACTATTAGTAACAGTATTTCTCCTTCATCCACCAGGGGACACTGGAGCCTCAGTACAATGGGGGTATAGGAGTGTGTTAACCGGGAGCTGGCACCTTTAAATAAAAAACTACCGGTAACTAGCTCCTCCCCCTCTATACTCCCCACCAGGTCAGTCTAAAAAATGTGCCCTGGGAACTGGACGTAAGCCTCCTTAGGGCTCCGGAAATATACTCTACAGCATGAGGACAGACAGGCAGCCTACTGCCCCTGCCTGTCTGCGCCGAGGGAGCTGCCGGGGAGATCCTCACCGCTGCTGCATGCGGTTTGTGCTGAGGTCTCCTGCTACAGAGACCTCAGTCTCTGGGGTACCCAAAGATGCGCTGCATGCAGTGTACGTCGCGGGGCCCAGTAGCATATGCCCACCGCCGGCAGCACAGGCAGGGATAAGGTAAGTGCTTCCTGGTTAGCAGAGGAGCCAGGACAAGTATTTAGGCGGGCACTCACAGTGCGCTCCGCTAGCGCTGCGAGCGCCATAGTGGGGGGACGAAGCCTAAGTTTCCCTTCTGCTCCTGCCTCCCAGCAGCCTCAGCGCTTCCAGAAGGACGCTGGTGGCCATTTTACACGCACTACAGGGTGGAGAGAGAGCTGTGCAGGAGTCAGGCTAGTACTCTGTGTATCAGCACTTGCATTTTTATTCTTGTTATCAGCACTATTCTGTTACCGCTGCAAGCATTATAGTTTATCTCCCTCTGTGCCCCTTTCAGGTCTCTGTGTAGTGTGATTGTATAATCTGTTATTGCATTACTGTCCTTTTCTGTGTGTGTGTGGTGTCTGTACTACAGACATGTCTACCAAGCGGTCTAAACTGCACAAAAGTCTTTTTCATGCAAGACTTGTGGTGAAAAATTCACACAGGGACAATCTAATACTTCCTTACTGTGTGATAAATGTGTGTCTTTACCTCAAGATACTAATCTTGAAGTCCAGCCTAGGTGGTCTGAACAATTGACTGCAGTTATATCAAATCTATCATCAGAGGTGGAATCAGCTCGTAAGGACAGGGAGAGGCTGAGACAAACAGCAGCTGAACCAGATTGGGCTCGCTCTCTGGCCAGATCTGTTGAGGGACTTACAAAAGCAATGTCCCAGGCTACACCTGCTTCTTCTTCTCCTGCTGAAGTTCTTAGTAAGAGATTGATTCATAATAACCTACAATGGGATGGGTCAGATGAGGAGTTGCAGGACCCTGAAGAGGGCGAGGTTCTGGAAGAGGAAACTTACATTCCTGAAGACCCCGAACCTGCATCTCAGGGCATGGATGCTTTAATTTCAGCAGTACGCCAGGTGTTGCATGTAGAGGATTTAGAGGTTACTGAAAAACCATCTATTTTCGGTAAAAGATTTAAACAGTCTGTTACCTTTCCAGCATCAGAAGAGCTGGATGAGATTCTTTTTTCCGCATGGAAACACCCAGACAAAAAATTTCAAATGTCTAAGAAATATCTGTCTTATTACCCTTTCCCACCTGACAGCAGGAGATTATGTGGAACTCCTCCAGCAGTGGACCAGTCAGTAGCCCGTCTTTCCAAGAAAACGGTGCTTCCGGTGCCTGGTGTGGTTTCCCTAAAGGAAACCTCGGATAGGAAGATGGAACACACATTGAAATCCTTGTATACAGATGCAGGGGTTTTGATGCGTCCAGCCCTAGTTAGTTGTTGGGTAAATAAGGCCATTGAAGACTGGGCGCTGCAGCTGGCTGAGGGGATTAAGACAGGTACGCAAACTGACGACTTAATTCAGTTAGCCGAACAGATCGCAGAGTCGGCTGCTTTCCTCGGAGAAGCGTCTAAGTACATTTGTAATCTATCCGCCAGATCTTCAGCATTAGCTATATCTGCGAGAAGAGCTCTGTGGCTGCGTCAATGGCAGGCAGATGCAGAGTCCAAGAGAGCGGTAGAGGCCCTTCCCTTTACTGGGGAGGTACTTTTCGGATCGGAGTTAGATAAGTGGATCTCACAAGCTACAGGTGGGAAATCCACTTACCTACCATCTGCAGCTCCTCCTCCTACTAGAAGATCTTTGGCAGGTCCCTCCTTTCGATCCTTTCGTGCCTCTGGAAGATTTAGAGGGCGTTCCAGAGGATGTCCGGCCTTCTCCAGAGGCCGAGGTAGAGCTTCAGCATCAGCCGCCTCCAACACTCAGCAGGACAAGCAAGCTGCCAAGCCTGCTGCATGACGTCCTTCTTTCTCATTTGGGGGATCCCAAGCTTGGGGCGCGCCTTTTATGTTTCAAGGACATTTGGATCCAGTCTTGCAAGGACACCTGGGTCAGGGACATCATTATTCATGGCCTGAAATTGGACTTCAGGGTCCATCCTCCTCGTTTTTTCAAAACCGGTTTACCTCTGGTTGCAGAAAAACGAGGAGAAATTCAAGGGGCAATACAAAAACTGTTATTATCTCAGGTAATAGTGAATGTACCGACCCATCAGAGAGGTCAAGGGTTTTATTCCAGCCTGTTTGTGGTGCCCAAGCCGGACGGCTCCATGAGACCCATACTCAGTCTCAAGGATTTAAACCCTCATCTTCGCGTTTTCAAATTCAAGATGGAATCTCTCCAATCCGTTATAGCGGGTCTCGACAGGAACGAGTTTCTGGTGTCCTTAGACATAAAGGACGCTTATCTCCACATCCCCATCTGGCCTCCCCATCAGGCCTTTCTTCATTTTGCGGTCCTAGAGTCGCATTTTCAATTCCAGGCCCTACCTTTCGGACTTTCGTCAGCTCCAAGAGTCTTCACAAAAGTTGTGGCGGCAATGATGGCCCTACTGCATGGTCAGGGGGTCGTCATTGTTCCATACTTAGACGATCTATTGATAAAGGCCTCTTTGGAAGCTCGGCTGTTAAGGGACATTTGCTTAACTCAGAGCATCCTCCTGCAACACGGTTGGATACTAAATTTCAAAAAGTCCTCCCTGATCCCCACACAGCGTTTACTATTCCTGGGAATGATACTGGACACAGTGCAGCAAAGAGTTTTCCTGCCTCAAGACAAAGCTGCCTCCATTCAGCATATGGTGCGCCTGGTCTTACAACATCGCCGAGTGTCTGTGCATCTCTGTATCCGCCTTCTGGGGAAGATGGTAGCGGCCTTCAGTATGCAAGATTTCATGCCCGTCCTTTTCAACTGGATCTCCTCTCCCAGTGGTCAGGATCCCACCTCTTTCTCCATCAGAGAGTTCTCCTGGCGCCTCAGACTCGAACATCTCTCATTTGGTGGCTGAACCCTTCCCACCTGCTGGCGGGGAAAAGGTTTGCGGTGTGGGATTGGACCCTCCTCACCACGGACGCAAGTCTGAGGGGCTGGGGAGCAGTGACTCTGGGAAAGCATTTTCAGGGGCATTGGATGCAGCAGGAAGCCAGATTGCCCATAAATATCCTAGATTTGAGAGCGGTATATTATGCTCTCCGCTGCTGGAGGGGCAGGCAATCAGAGTCCAGTCGGACAACGCCACTGCAGTGGCGTATATAAACAGGCATGGCGGCACAAAAAGCAGAGCCGCCATGAGGGAGGTAACCAGGATTCTGCTTTGGGCAGAGGAATTCGCAGTAGCGATTTCTGCGATCTTCATCCCAGGAGTAGAAAACTGGGAGGCCGACTACCTCAGTCGGCAGGACGTTCATCCAGGGGAATGGTCACTCAATCTTCAGGTGTTCCAGCTACTAACTCTGAGGTGGGGCTGTCCTCAAGCCGACCTTATGGCGTCAAGGTTAAACCACCAACTACCAGTTTACTACTCCAGAACAAGGGACCCACGGGCAGCTGCAGTGGACGCACTGATGTCTCTGTGGAAGTTTCATTACATTTACCTATTCCCTCCGTTTCCGCTCATTTCGCACCTGCTTCAAAGAATCAAGCGAGAAGGGATCAAGGTGCTTCTGATAGCACCAGATTGGTCCAGACGAGCGTGGTACTCCCAGATACAGAATCTGTTAATAGACGAGCCATGGCCACTGCCTCTTCAGGACAACCTCCTTTGTCAGGGACCATTTGTTTATCGCGACTTAAGGCGGCTTCGTTTGATGGCCTGGCTATTGAAAGGGCCGTCCTCAGAAAGAAGGGTATTCCATCTAGTGTGATTCCCACAATGATTCTGGCTAGGAAAGAAGTCACTTCTCAACATTACTACCGCATATGGAAGACATATGTGGCTTGGTGTGAGAGCTGTAATTCTCCTCCTTCAGTCTTTAAGGTATCACATCTCCTTCTTTTTCTTCAGGCTGGTCTCATAGCAGGCCTTCGTCTGAGTTCATTAAAAGTACAGGTATCCGCGCTGTCCATTTTCTTTCAGAGGAAATTGGCTTTGCTTCCGGATATACAGACTTTTCTCTAGGGAGTTGAGAGGATTGAACCCCCCTTTGTGCCTCCCACAGCACCATGGGATTTGGTGTTGGCCTTCCTCCAGTCTGATACTTTTGAGCCATTACAGAGAGTGGAGATAAAGTACTTAACCTGGAAGGTGGTTCTGTTGTTGGCTCTCGCTTCGGCAAGGCGTGTGTCAGAACTCAGTGTTTTATCCTGCCGCCCTCCTTATCTTATTTTCCATGAGGATAGGGCGGAGCTGCGTACTCAAAGGGCTTTTCCTTCCCAAAGTGGTGACAGCTTTTCCCAGCCTATTGTGGTTCCGGTGTTTAAGGATGACTCTTCCAATTCAAAATCCTTGGATGTAGTCAGAGCACTCCGGATTTACGTTGACAGGACTGCCTCCCTCCGTAAATCTGATGCTTTGTTTATTCGGTTTGATGTGGCCCATCCAGGTTGGCTAGCCTCCAAACAGACCATTTCTAGATGGATTCGCTTCACTATCAGGCAAGCATACGTGGTGGCTTCCAAACAACCACCGGGTCCTATTACGGCGCACTCTACATGCTCGGTAGGTCCTTCATGGGCGGCTGCTCGCGGGGTTTCCTTAAACCAGCTTTGTAGAGCATCCACTTGGTCAGGCACGCATACCTTCCTACGATTCTATCGTTTTGATACTTTTGCGGCCTCCGCTTCGGAGTTTGGCCGTGCGGTCTTGCAGGGCACTCAGCGCTCTCTCACCCGGGATGTAAGCTCTTGGACGTCCTCATTGCACTGAGGCTCCAGTGTACCCTGGTGGATGAAAGAGAAAATAGGATTTTGGTACTTACCGATAAATCCCTTTCTCCGATTCCACAGGGGACACTGGACACCCACCCAACGCTGTTCTGCCTGCATTGTTACTGTTTTTACAGGTAATGTTATCTGACTGACCTGTTCTTGTTTTCATGTATATGTGGTTTTCTTATGTATATGTGATTAATGTAGCTTTTCTGTCTCCTTCTCCTTACTTTCCAGCTCCCCTCGGACACACAATTGTTTTTAGACTGACCTGGGGGGGTATAGAGGGGGAGGAGCTAGCTACCAGTAGTTTTTTTATTTAAAGGTGCAAGCTCCTGGTTAACACACTCCTATACCCCCATTGTACTGAGGCTCCAGTGTCCCCTGTGGAATCGGAGAAAGGGATTTATCGGTAAGTACCAAAATCCTATTGTCTAAATTAAATGTAACAGCCCAGTCATATGAAGCTGAGGTTTGCTAGCCATGAGAGTAAATTCTCTGATTCAGTGATATATACGAGTAGGATGCCGCAAAAATACCCTCGAAGTTCTTTTAGGAATCATTAAAAGTTATGTTTTAACAATGATGATTGATATTAGTCCATGAGTGCCCCTCAATAGGAATACTTTGTTTCTTTTTCTATTTTCAGAAAACCGTATGTTTCATGGCATAATCCATACATGCCTACGTCCCAGGAATCGCGGGAGGCTCACGATTTTTCGGGTAACTTCCACACCCCCGGAAGAGTAGACATCTACTGCATCCCGCCCACTTCCTAGTGAAGTGGGCAGGATGGGGAGACTTTACCTGGAATTTTTGGGTCCGTAGGGAAGGGGCGGGACTAAATGGTGCAAATCGCGTCATTTAGCCCTGCCCCCTCCACGTTCTGAAGGGGAAGAGGAGCCATTGTATGGCTTGTAGGGATGGGGAGGCAGATGTAGTATGTTTGGAGAAAAAGATGAACCAGGTAGCAGCATTGAGGACAGATTGGAGAGGAGGGATGTGGAAGTCAGGGAGGCCAGATAGCAGGCAGTTAATTAATCTGGAGATGACCGGTGAGTGGTAGCATCCAGAATGAGAGAGGGTCTGATACTGGAAATATTTTTGAGATGGAAATGGCAGAGATATGAGAGGTACTGAATGTGTGTTTTGAAGGAAGAGTCAAGGATAACTCCAAGACAGTGCACTTGGGGGATAGAGGAGATGGTTATATTGTCAATAGATAATGAAATTGTGGGAGGTGGGAGTATGCGGAAGGATGATAAGATTGTAAGCTCAGTCTTACACATGTTAAGTTTAGGAAAGTGCTGGGACATCCAGGAAGAGAGAGCAGAGAGACAGTTTGAGATACGAGTGAGAAGAGAGGGGGAGAGGTTAGGGGAGGAAAGGTATATCTAAGTGTTATTAGCATAGAGATGCTATTGGAGTTCATAAGAGCTGATGTGGATGTATAGAGGGAAAATAGAAGAGGTCCAAGAACAGAACCTTTGGGCACACCTACTGTTAGTTGGTGGGGAAGTGGAGTCACAAGAGGAGGAAGGGAAGGAACGGTAGGAAAACAGCCAGAAGAGGTCAATATCACAGAGACCAAGGGAGTGAAGGATTTTCAGGAGGAGAGGGTGGTCCACAGTGTCAAAAACAGCTGAGAGGTTGTAGAGAATGAGCAGAGTAGTGCCCTTGAATTTGGTGGCAAGGAGGTCTAACAATGCCATTTAACTAACAAGGGGCCTAATTCAGAGCCGCTCTCAAGTGGGTCAATGGTTCCCTACTGCGCACATACCACGTCCAGCGTGCGCGAGTCCCGCTGAGCGACAGCTTCAGTCGCTGCAGGGCTCACTACAAGACGCCCCGTCTGTCGATGGTGAGTGACAGCTCGCCCCGTTTTGAAGGCGGGTAGGGGTGTGGCTGCACAAACGCAGGCATTCCCTTAGGAACGCCTGGCATTTGTGGGAGGACCTACTGACATCACTAGTGATGTCAGTAGTGGACTTCCTGCTCTATTAGACCGAGCTTTCGGCAGCTGAGATCCTACCCCAGGATCTTGTCTATTTTAATTTTGTCCAAGCCCGCTCGCACAAGCTGTGGGTGGACACACAGCTTTGCGAGCGGCCTGGTGAAAAAAGAAACGCCCACAGACCCTGCGAGCTGCCTGCGGCAGCGAGCGGGTCTGAATCAGGGCCAAGATTCACTACAGAACTTACATTTTCACTAATATATATTTCTAGTAAGCTCACTTGTATTCAACATGAAAACTATGTAATAGGGGAGGGGTTTGACTGTAGTTTTTGCAGGACTGCCAAATATATTTTCATAGAACACATTTTGGTGAAGGGTATGTGAATATGTACATTTCATTAATCTGTAAAAAATATTTTTAATAAATACAAATATATAAAATGTACAATGCGAAATGAAAATAACATTTATTCTCAGCTTGACAGCAATCCTGGTTTGCTACCTTATCAAATGCATAGAACCATCATGGATTACATCTTTATACCAGATTGCTACTTGTATTTTCCTGAATAAAGTGAAAATCTAAATATATAAGTAAAGTCACGTCAACTCTTAGGATGAAGTCTTATGGTTCAATACTTTGTCTCCATTGTTCCAGAAGTACAGCAATTAAAGTGTCATTCACTGTGAATTTCCTCCTTTATGTCCGATAATTTATACCTTTTGCATGAAATCCATGGATTTCACGCTGCCTTCTTTTGAAAAATACATGCACATAATTATTTACAGCAGTTATTTGTAGAATTGCACTTTACCCGTAAGTACTTTGCTGTAACTTTGACATGGTCATGTGGAGAATTTTTTGTTATTACTAGTAAATGGCTTAAGATTTATATGTTATTTTACTCCTACTTAGCTTAATGTGAATGTAACTATTTCATGAAAGAAAACTAAGTTTGTGTGTGGAGGGGTTACATAGAAGCAGAAACAAACTATGAACTTGTACTGTTTATCATTTCCAGTTCTATCTGGGACAAAAGTTCTTTTTACACAAAAATAAAAGTATGTATCCCTGGCCGAAAGAAGGGATTGTGGGAAACAATATAAAATTATAATAATATTTAACATGGAATATTAAAAATACTAAATATGTACATATTGTGGCAGTATCACCAGAGGTGGCACTGGTGAGCAGCAGATTCTGTGTGGGGCAGGGGAGATCCGCCCACCCAGACTAGAAAAGCATTATGGGAAGATGCCTAATGGCTGACTTGTGGATAGAGCTCAGGTGTGGGCTGATGAAAAGGCACATTAGTCAGAGAGCCCAGTGAAGCTGAGCGAGCCATTGGGGGCCAGGAGGCCTGTATCTGGACCTTGCAGGAGGCAAGGGGGGACCACAAACTCTCAGACTGTGTGACATTAAAGCAGTGAGGCTGCAGGCTGAGGAAGCCAGGGGCTATATCAGTATGATACAGGGAAGGTCACCAGGACTGACTGTATTTGTGTAGCTGTGGCAGCCAGGCTGGAGCTGGCGATAGACCTGCAAGAAGCAGGCAGAGACTTTGTTGGCAGACTAGCGGCACCACATTAGAGAGGGCTCAAGAAGTGAGTTAGATGCCCTAAACAAGGGCTAGGTTGTTTATTATTTTCTGTTCCTTTGTGTTGTACCTGTTTTTCAATGCTGGAAGTAAAGCACCATCTCCTTTATTTTACTTGAAAGCCGATTGTGGACCCTAATTAAGCACCTAAACACTGCACCAATCCACCCTCTGCCAAGCTAATTACCCTCAAGATATCACAATATGTAAGATAAATATATAGCTGAAGAAAAAATTCCTTCAAGCCTCTGATAAACGTAAGAATCAAGAGAAACTGAAAAATCTTATTATTTTTTCAAGTTTATATTACACACATGCCACCAGTGTTCAGAAGGCAATTCGGAAGAACTGGCAGATTATAAAATCTGATACAGCACAGCCATTTAAAGACAAGACACCTTTAATATCTTTGCGGAAGGGTGCAAGTTTAAGACAGTTGCTGATGAGACCGACAGCATGGGAATCGTCCTCTAAGATGAAGGATATGCGCACTGGTTGTTTCCGGTGCATTAACTGTATAACGTGTCGCAGTATGAGCACTGGAAGCTCATTTTAAGCATCCTCATATGGGTAGAGTGATAAAAATCAAACATAGACTCACCTGTACAAGTGACTTTGTGATATATATGCTAACCTGTCCCTGTTCTTTGGTGTATATCGGCCTTACAACGAGATCATTCCGAGAACGGATGGCGAATCACCGTAGCTCGGTTTGACAGGCATTAACGACAGGGATGACTAATAAACCAGTGGCTAAACATTTCCTTGCAAAGGGACACTCACTTACATGTTTGAGATATATGGTTATCGATTGGCAACCACCGCTGAGACGTGGTGGTGATAGAGAAATGGCACTGAAACGCCGTGAGGCGAAATGGATTTTTGATTTGGGTACCGTTGCTCCCAAGGGCCTAAATGAGCAAATCTCATTTAATGTGTTTTTGTAGCCTAATCGTTTGGTCACCAGACTTTTTGTTTTTCTTATGTATTCATTGATTTTCTTAATTATTTATTGATTTTTGTGTGTTGGGTTGTGCTGATTTTTATTCTGTAGTAATTTATATGTATATGGATGTAGTCCTGTATGTACATTGGTGTACCTACAGGTGAGAGCCCGGTATTGACCCCATGTGAACTGTAGTTTTATCGTTCTCACACTGTCAATATGATGAGTTTACAGTGCTGACAATTGCATGGATATAGTGCTTGTTTATATTGGGTGTTTGTTTTCACGAGTGATGGATTTATCGGCTCATATGTCCCCTGTTGTTGATTCCACTAGGCGTTTATTGCATAGTGAGGTTGATGTGTTGCTAGGCAACCCCCTATGCTGAGGCTTGTGGCAATGATGTGCCCGGGCATCCGTGGTGATGTAGTGCATAGTCGTTTCATGTGATGCAGTCTACAGTGATTGGCTGTTCAGCGTGAGGCTTGGTGTTGTCTCTGCTGAAGTGGGCATGGCCAGATGCGCGTGCGTATCAGCATGGTGCTGGCAGCGAGATCGTGATTACTTGGCTCTCACCTGGTATGTATTACCTCTGCTATTTATTAGGTGGTATTAGTTGTTATTGTGACACTTCTTCTCTGATGGCTTGAACATTATGTGACAATTTTGAACCTTGACAAAGGTCTCACATGGGACCGAAAAGTCGGATCTAGCCTTTAATATAAAACTGGTGGTATGTAAGTAAAAGGATGCTTTTTTTCTTGTGATTTTTTTGGAAACAAGTGGACCCCAGAAGTTTTCTGATGGTGACATTGAGGTTGCACCCCTAATGGATGGAATTGCTGCAGTGAGTGCGGGTCTTATTGGAAATATATATATATATATATATATATATATATATATATACAGATAGGGGAATTGACCATGAGCGACAAATCCGCTAATCAGTGCAAAAATGCAATGTAATGTAAAGTGCTAATATTAAAGTGCTAGATATAGTGACATATAAGGTAGTACAATAAATATACCAATAAAATAAAGTTTAAAAAGTGATGTACAATTTATTACAGAGAATTAAAACAAGGGGAAAGATGGATAACATAAAATATGGGGATAATCAATTAAGAGATTTAAAACATAGCCATTGCAATTTAAATAGAATAAAATTTCAAAATGCATAAGAGGTAATAGCTTGTCTGAGTCATGAATCAACGGAAAAACACTTTTCCTAGGACAAGAGATGTGGTCGCAACGCGTTTCGTCTTATGGACTTCTTCATGGGGATGGGGGTTTAGGTTGTGCAATTCATCTATTTATACCCCCTTTCTATCATTCGGGACTAATCACTTCCGGGTCAAGGTTGAACCCTGCATATGTTAATTAAGCTTGCAAAAGGGCAAATTCCCATTCATATTGTGTGGAAGTGCTGATTAAGAGGACATATGGCTAGTAAGGTGCAAATCTATTCTAAACAAATAGTTCTTCTAATAACATTCCTCCGTCTGGGGTGGTAAGCGATTCGTCACTTCCGGGTATCGCGCGAGCGCTTCCGCCTTCTCCATATACTTTGCGTGTGCTTCCATCATGTGTGTCCCAGCAACCAAGCCCGCCTGCTTCGTTCCGGGATGACGCACTCGGCCAGCGTCTTATCGGGTAGCACAAGCACCAGTGACTTCCGCCCTTACATCGCGGCTCCATGCAGTTGGCTTACGCCCTTTTTATCTCCCTCACGGCCAGCGTATAGAGACAGCATTTCAATATTTTGTTCATAGTATCTATAATTTAAGCAAAATGAATAATGAATGTACGGTGCATTAATAATAAAACAAGATAGGGCACCCTATATAACAGCATTGAGGACCTATAAATTGCGCACTGTGTTTCCATGGCAATGCGTATGTATTAAAATAAAATACAATAAAGAAAACAATAAAAAATATATAAATATATATATATGATAAAGGGAAAAATCATGATAAAATGGTTTGTATAAATAATTCAGAAAATAGTTTTTTTTACAAATTATATTGATTCTCATCAACTGGTGTTGTAAGAATTATGGTTAATTATGTTATAATATAGTTCTCCAAAGTCAGTTCAAAGAATTCCTTAGGTTTGAGGATGAGGTAGGTGATTGGGTTACAGTATCATCTTCCAGAAGTAATTTCCAAGTTTATTCTGTTTCACAAAGAGATGTTAAACTTATAGCATAGTCTGGCTTCTTCTGCGATGGCTTACATGGAAGCTTCCGATGATCTATATTAGGGGTAATGTACTTGCCCTTTGTGGACTCAAGTAACTACAATACCAGGTCTTCCCAGGAGGTCTCCCATCCAAGTACTGACCGGGCCCAGTCATGTATAGCTTCCAAGATCAGACTAGGTTGGGCACACGCATACTGGTATGAATGTAGATACTCTCAGGTCCACTGTTCACCATAACTATATTACTATACCTGGTATTCTCTGGGGGTCTCCCTCCCAGATACTAATCAGGCCTAAAACATGAATCAACCCACCAGGGTGCCCACAGTCGGGCTTGTCATGTTGGTATAGTAGTAATATCCCTTCTGTCAATCATCTTGTTAAATCTTCACAGGAACGGTGCAATTTCATAATTGTCGTTGAAACCTTTTGGAGCCATGGTGTTGAGTTCATAGATCCAGTACATCTCCCGTCTGCCTAGGAGATTCTCCAGATCACCTCCTCTTTCTCCAAGAGTCACATGTTCAATTGCTTTGAACATTAGTTCTTCCGGGTTTGAATTATGTTGGGTTATGAAATGCTTGGACACTGCATGAGCTTCTATTTTATTTCTGATATGTTCTTGAATATGTAGTTTTAATAGTCTTTTAGTCTTTCCAACGTATTTGAGTCCACAGGTACACTCCAAAAGATAAATAATCGATGAGGAGTTGCAATTCATAAAACTTTTTATGGCAAATTCCTTTGTTCCATCTGAGTCTGTGAATGTTTTTCTTTTTGGATGCAGGTATTTACATATATTGCAACGTCCACATTTATAACT